>JARDVY010000023.1:5750000-7000000 GCA_029030555.1 Ornithoptera alexandrae | reverse complement strand
TTAAAGCGTAGTGTCGGTTCTGTTTCCATTGGGGACTAAAGTGTATTAAATATATTTTCAGTTGTGCTGTTTTTGTTTGCCATTTTATTAAACGGTACGCCTGACAAAATGGGTGATAAAATTCTAACTTCCTCAATCGCAAGGTTTTCCGCTAAGTTTTGTAATGTAAGTTATTCAAATCGTTATAAATATAAATAAATAAAACGATTAGGTACTATGATTTAAAACTTTTATATTTTCTAAAAATGTTTTTTTAGGAACTTGACAAATCTAAAAGTATAGTTTCATCGCCACTATCAGCTGAATTTGTATTGGCATTGTTGACTTTAGGCACAACTGATCCTGCACATGAAGAATTATTAACCAGCCTTGGTATTGCAAATGATGAAGCTGTGAGTATTGTAAATGTTTTCTGCTTATGGAATATTATTATTAGTTAATTAGTTAAAACTAGTCATTGAGACTGGTTTGCATTATATAGCTAAAAATTTTGTAGTTTCATTTTTGTGATGTGAAAATTAATTTTTTTTTAATTATTTCTGATGAATTAATAATTTAAGTGTACATAAATAAAATTATGTACTTTTATAAAATAAATATCTTCCTACAGATTCGTTCATCATTTTCTGAAGTGTCATCTAAATTGAAAAATGTTAAGGGTGTTACATTAAATGTAGCTAATAAAGTGTATGTAAAAGATGGAGGCTATGATCTTGAACCCAAATTGAAACAAGATGCTGTTAAAGTATTTGATGCTTCTTTTGAAAAGGTTGATTTTAATGATGGCGCAGCTGCTGCTGTATTAATCAATAAATGGGTAAAACTTAAACATTTCCTTAAATAATATTTGATTAGTATTAAAAGTATATACTCATAAAAGCATAATTTTCTTGCACAAAATATATTATTGTTTACATTTTTTTATGTACTTAAAATACATTTATTAAAATTATATACTTTGTTCACATATCAAATGATTGCAACAAAAAATATATATAATGTGATTGATTCTATTTAAAAGTATAAAAATCATACTTGTGATTTCTTGTAATTAATGTAATTAATTGATGACAAATATTGTTTGATATCTAAATATGTGTAAGTTGAGACAAGGCTAATAATTAATTGTCATGTTATATGGTACATTTGAAACATAATTTTGACCATTAAACATAGGAAACTGAAATTAAGATCTATATTTGGTTATAAAGAAATTACTTAACACAAGACTTAGAGTATGAGAGGTTATAGAAAAAAATGTTTTTCAGGTTGAGAGCAAAACTAATGCGAAAATCAAGGATCTTTTATCCAGTGACAGCCTTAATAGTGATAGTAGATTGGTACTTGTAAATGCCCTTTACTTCAAGGTGGAGTATTATTATCATATAAATAATTATTGTAATATCCATACATTATATATATATTCATGATAATATCAGAGTAGTTCGCAAATGCTCAATATATCATATTATATATATAATCTATATTATGATTACATGTAAATACTATCTCATAACCATGTTTAGTTATTATATAGTTATTAATTTTATTTATTATATAATATTTAAGTGTATTGCAGAATATATTTCAAGACATCTTTTTCTAACAGTGGAGTAGCACCAATTGAAATGATTATGATATAATATTAATTTAAATTACTTAAACATTACAGGGAACATGGAAGAAACAATTTGAACCATCAAACACTATGGATCAGCCATTTAATATCGATGAAGAAAAAACTGTCATGGTTCCAATGATGTACAAAGAAGACAATTTTACATATGGCGAGAGTGAAGAGCTTAATGCACAGGTACTAAACTGGTTATTTGATTCATTTCAGTTTTCACTGTATACAACAATGTATTGTTTAATTATTTCATATCATTTGTAAACGTTTTTACACTCTACCTAATAGTAGTACAATGGCTAAGTTTCATTCTGAAATATGTTGCGGATTTTGGTTAGCGACAAAATTTTTCGAATCACCATAGCTAGTTATTACTCTCGCGTTAAATCTGTCACTATTATAACATTACTGTGTTCCTGGTCTCAATATATAATAGCCAGGGTATACAAGGTTTGTATGTATTACGCTTTACTTTCTACGGCCTTATTTTTTGCTCATTATGGATTAAAAAATAAGTAAATTCAGCGGTTGAAAGTAAGTTTCGGATTTTGTAAAATAAAGGAATAATTAATGCAGGAAAATATGCGTCTAATGTATCAGTATGAATCGGGTTAAAATAATAAATAACATTCGAGTGCTTCCATACACATGAGTCACTATCGTAATGTTTAGCTTCAATGCGACCTTGGATAATTCTGTACCATCGAGGAAGATAATTGAACTTTAAAAATATTTCTTGGTCGTACAAAAACGTTTTGCATAAATTAGTGATTGAGGATTACACATATATACGTATATATGATACATGTTTGTGGTAGGTCTTTTTTGTCTTACTGTCATCAAACCGTAGTGTACAAACATTACCATGTCCCAATTTGGAGGGCGTGGAAGTTAGTGAAATTATTAAAAGGGACTAATATCTTATATGTCAGAGACGAGCATCGTGAGCATTGTATTATATCGTACCATCCTACATAGCATCACATTGTTATGGAGAGACATACCCCTTACCATTAGCTGATCGTTCTGCTCGTGCAGTCGTTCACTCAATACATATATAATAAGCTTATAATAAAAATTCAATAATAATCTCTACGATTCAGTCATACGTATATAATAAAACAAATAAATTTTATTTAATACATTATTAAACTTCGTTTTGTTTAATGTCATATGATAATTACACACGCCTACTCAACAGGGTGGCTTATGAATTTTATCATCAAAACTGAGTAATCTCATTGATTGTTAACTTTGAAAGGCACATTCGTAGTCAATACTAAAAAGCAGCCACACAGTTATAAACATAAATACACTTACTTTTTTTTATAACATCATTCATTTTTCGAGAAAATGATCCTTTTAAGATTTTTCTTATTTTTATTTTGACCTCTTTGTTAGATGTTTAGTGAAAATAAATATGAAGAGGGCAAGGGTGTTCCCCTGGAATACTCTGACGAGTCTGAAATCATATATAAAACCGAACACAGCATAGCCGTGCAGTAGATTGACAATATGTAGATCTATTGCCACAAGGCTAATTACAAAATAAGGAGGTTTCTGGTTCAGTTCTCTTGTAACATGTGTTGCTCAGTGTTAGGATCTTCCTAACCTTAATAATACCGTTGCTGCGGGCCATCTATCGACATTTGAGAGCCAAAGTGGGCGAGCACGTTTCACGATCCATGGCCTTATTATCACTTAACATCATGAGAAATTTAAGTCGTGTTAGGCAATTGTACATAAAAAATAATGTATTAGCTTGTAAGATAGGGGCAGTAACAGCTGCGGGTTTTAACATATAATAATACAGATATTTAAAAATGTGCTATATTAGTAAATTTTGTTTTATAATATGTAATTGTTTCAGTTGTTGAAAATGCATTACGTAGGAGAAAGCGCGAGCATGTTGGTTATCCTTCCTAACCAGGTGAACGGGCTTAACAGTGTTTTAAAGAAATTAGCCGACGGCTACGACTTAATGGGCGAAGTTGACAAAATGTTCAACACAAAAGTTCAAGTCACCATTCCCAAATTCAAGATCGAGACGGAAATTGATCTGATCGATGTACTTCCAAAGGTAATATAATATAATGACTACGAAGACGTTTATTACTTGTCTCTGTTGTACTATAAATCGAAAAATGTTACTCTTTAAAAACCGATTACTCCCTGCCTTAGTATTACTAAGAAGCTACATAATAAGGTTTATCATAAAGGGTGTGATAAATTTTCTGCCGGGTCAACATGGCGTAGGTGATGCCTCTAATTCTACAGTCGTCCATAATTTGCAATGACTGCTCGCCATCAGATGAGATACTGGTCTGTTTGTACTGGTCAGTAGTATAAAAGAAATATTACCACTAATGGAGCTTATTCAGTTAAGATACACCTTTTCAATCTACAAATTATATTAATGCCTCTTTTTTCTAGACTCATGACCAAATATTTTTATATTCAAGGTAGATAGCAATTGATGTCTTCTTTCTTAATCAATCTTCATTATAAATTTTTTATCTTATGTATATTTATAAAACTGAAGAGTTGCTATATATATCTAGTTACAACAGTAAGGATGTTTTTTATAGCATTGTGTACATCTGTCTGGTTTATAATCAAACTTAACAATTAATTTAGTATAAGAAATTGTTAATAATAGTAATAATTCATTGTTTAAATTAAAACTGTATGTATACCCTAAAACAGAAAATAGTGAATTAAATAAAAAAATAAAACTGGTTATGATAATTGCTTTTCAGTAATAAAATATTAACGATTTGTTTGGTTAAAATGCCATAAATAAATGTAGTATTATGTTGTATAACATGCTTAACAAATTAAAAATTGTCTTCTTATCGGTTATCAATTTTATGATACTTAGGTTTAATGTACAAGTGTACCTCTGTATCCTTAAATTTAGAGTTCAGACAATTTTTTATTCTACAAAGCGAGGAGACGAAAAGGATAGTGATCTGATGGTAATTGATATTATCGCCAATAACAATATGGCACTAGTTAAGGTGATATACACTGCACCACATTATGCTCGTCGCCTAGAGACATAAGATTCTAGGTTCTATTAGCCCACTAATTTCATAGCACACTATTGTTCGTTGTAAGAAATGCAATAGACAGTCATACCTTTCTATATGGTATCCGGCAACAAAAACCTACTACCAGTCATATATCATTATTTTAATTATTTGTACAACTAAGAGTAAAAACTATGTTGTTTACAGCTCGGCATCAAGGCTATCTTTAACCGGGATAACTCTGGTCTTACTAAAATCTTAAATGTGGAGGAGGACCTCTATGTATCCAAAGCTGTGCAAAAAGCTTTCATAGAGGTGAATGAAGAGGGTGCTGAAGCAGCAGCCGCTACAGGTACGACTCTGTTTATTCAAAATCTAATATATTATCAACTTATTGTTCGCTTTATGTGGTTATATGATATCTCGTTGCTATCGCTTTTGTTTCTGTATATTATAGAACTAAACCAACATTGTAGAAGTTTAAGTTCGGTCGCACATTGACTAAGCACTAGCCTTGTAACGCGAAGGCACCAGTTCGAATCCGGGCCAACGTATATATTTGTATCGTATATGTAGTATAGTAACGTATATGTATGTATAGGTTGTTGGCAGTTTTTTTTCGAACTCGCCTGGTTAGCTACCTATCTCATATTATGAATTTGCCGCCATAGCAGCACTGTTGTTCTAGCTGTCAGCGTATAAGAATCAGAGTATTTGGGCAAGCACGATTTTCCATTTACGGAGTCATCGACACTTAACACCATGTGAAGTTGAAGTTAAATGTTAGCCCATTGTAGATAAAATTTTAAAATGTCTTTGATTAAATATTTTCTGAGTGGGGGTATTTTCTTTTGTTCAAAATTAAATTAAAAATGTATTGATACGAGTTTAATAGTGCTTTTTTGTATCATATGTTAATGTACGTGCAATTTTGTGGTGTGCATGGTGGTGTGTGTAGCGGGCGCTGTAAGAAAGAAGCGTTCGCTGCCGGCGCCGAGTCGAGTTTTCAAGGCGTCGCGGCCTGCCTTGTGGGGTGTGCTTGTTGGGGGTCACGTAACATTCGTGGCGATATACCACCCACCACTGGGACGCAGCCCCAGAGACGACTTGTAGCATTGCATGCCCCACTTAAAAACTAAAGCAAGCAGTAGAATGTTTACAAAAAATTAATGACGAATGAAATAGAAATAAGCTGCAAAATCTAAGGTTTGCGCACTATGAGGATTGAATTTTGAGAAAACCATCGTCAATAGAAAAAGAGTTGCGAAAATCGCATAGATAAACAACAAAAAAAAATCGCCGCAATGTTACTGATTAAGAAAAAATGGGATCATCTCTGTACAGGCACCTTTAGTGATTTGATTGTTTTTTTTTTTGTGATAATTGCTAATGAAAACTTCATACCTGATAATTCAATGTTATTTTAGTTTGACGTCATTCTGTTCAGGATATAATTTAGATGAAAACGTAATTTTTATATTGTCTTAGACAAGCTTCAAAAGTCTCAAATAATACACATAAGCCTTACATCAGTTGTCCGATGTTATATTATATTTTATATTTGCATTATAATTTTTGCATTATCTTATGGATTCGGGAAATGTCACTAAGCATATTATCTCAAGAGGACGATAGTAATGTGATGCTGTGCAAATACCTTTAATAGCACAACCAGGATATCCTGCTATTATTGTCATGTGGTATCCTGAAATAGATTGAAATCAACAGCAGGTTTATTAATAGATAAAAATGCGATAAACTATGATGTATTTATAATAATTTTAATATAAATATTGTGCGATTATCGCTAAAGCTTGGCGTTCGCAAGGTAGATAAAGACCCCGTGGGGTTAACTGTTTTTACTACTGCTTGCAACGGTTTTTCTGTGGTGCAGGCATGGTGATGATGCTGCGGTGCGCGCGGCCGCCTTCCCCACGCTTCCGCGCCGACCGGCCATTCCTCTACTTACTCTTGGATTCCCAAAATACTGTGCTCTTCATAGGAACATACCGAGCCAATGCTTAAGCTTGACATTAATTTAAGGAATCATTGTTTATTAATAATTAAAATAAGATACTTGTGTATGTTGTGTTAATATTACGTTTGTCGTGACTTTCGGACATCATAAAATAGATTTTTATACATCGCGTGCACGCGTACTGTTGGCAGCTATCCAAAAAAGGAGCCTTTTTTTTCTAAATCCATAGAGCGACGACGCTACTGCTTTCTGCTCGTAACAATTCTAAGCTACACGGCAAGCCACAATGAATTTTTTATAAGAAAAATCGTAAATCAGTGAGCTTGATGTAATACAATGTACATATCTTAACTAGCGCTCCATTTCAATAGAACGTCCTGCTGTTCGCGTCTCTGAATTAAATAAAAAAATATAGGTCATCTTATTATAGATGCAGCTAATTTAGGGATTACTAAGATAAAATATGAGGAGTGTTATTAAATCAGTATTTGTATTGCAGCAATGGGCATCATGTTCTGCTCGGCTATGCTTAACGAACCACCAGTGCCGCGCTTCGTAGCGGACAGACCGTTCCTATCCGTCATACTTGTCGACGGTACACCGTACTTTTTGGCCATGCAACGAGGAGATTTTTAAATAAAATCAATCTTTTAGCACTCCTCCATTATATATTTTTTTATTTTAATAAACTTTACAAGACATGACAAACGTAGTACATGATGAATCACAAGTTATATGATTAGTAGAGCTTAATAAATATATCTTAAAATTTATAATATTTCATAGCATTTATTTAATTATTTATTATCCTATGGCTGCTGTTAAGTACTCCAAACGTGGAAGTCATGGATAGTTTAATAAAAGCACGCAAGTGCTTCCGTGGCGAAGTTCACGCCTGCTATTACGAACGTCCGATTCCGAAACCCAATGTTGTAAACATTGGTTGACTCTACTATCCACTAATGTTTACAACATGGGGTTATTACGAACCCGAATGATAACCACCCTCATATTGTAAAACTGCCGCCATAACAGCAATGCTGCGTACCGGTTGTCAATTTATGAGAGCCAGAGTATTCTAGACGGACTAGTTTCACCATCAATATCCTCATTGGTACTTAACATCGTAATTGCGGTCGTGGTTTGAAACAAATTTTAAACTTTAAAGATTGTTCATAAAACTGGTGCTGCTTATATATAAGTAAGATTCAAAGAAAACTATGCCTTCAGTGATTGTCACAAAGTAATGAGCAAATTTATTCTTAAAACGTTCTATCAGTAATAATTGTAATCATACATTTTGTAACATTGAATAACTGTTATAGTTTTTTATTTTAAGTATAAATATATACTTAAAAGTTGTAAATCAGTTTAAGGCTAAAGCTTATGTTATCGTTGTCAACAAATTTTACTAACATATTTTATTATACACATTTTAATGTGGTATATCTTTGAAATATTTAACCTTTATAGTTTAATCTTTTTTGTACACATTTTTATTTCGATTGTAAGTTATATATTATGTGCATTTTTTTAAATAAATATTTATTTTAACTATGTGGTTTGTTTTATTAATTACAATATAATTTTATTAAACTTAGTAATATCTAATTCCGACCGAAAAGTTACTATAAAGTATCATAATTTTTAATCATAGAAATCATCTTGAAATGATGACAGATATGTAGAGGCCGATATGACTTACTTCTGGAATGTGTTTCATTATAATCGATACCAACCCGAAATTTCATTGGATGTGAACGAAATATAACCCTTATTATTTAGGAGATCTTAATCTACGACAAAATTATTCCAGGTCATCTACTTTACAAACCTTCAACAAACAAAGGGTACTTGGAAAAAAAAAGTTTAGGATGGTAAACATTTATAACCATAAATTATGTACATTCTGCAGGGACCCAAGTGTTGCGGATGCGTGCATCGCTCGGAATTGATTTCACAGCAAATTGTCCTTTCCTCGTAATGATAATGATATCTAAAACTACAATAATTTTTGCTGTATACAATGGAAACTAAATCAGCTTTAAGGCAAGATATTAAACATGATTTCCAAAGAGTTAACTTTATTAAATTTCACCTGTTTTGTTTAGGGTTCGAAGTAAATGCTTAAACCTATTGTCACATACAACGAATGTAAGATAAAACAGATTTTAATTGTACATATTAGTCCCTATCTCTGTGCTTGCTAATCCATATGCCAGATGTCAAGTTACCCCAAGGGGATGCCTATGTTCAACAGTTGACATGAGAGTACATCTTATTTCAACTTGTGAAAAAAAAAATTATTAAGGTACAAAAGGAAAGAAATAGGCACCAAAAATAAAATATTACCACTAAGTAATTGTTTAGTTTTTCTTCGTTTTTATAAACCTTACAGGTAGAATCGCATTCGTGAAAGCTTTCTGAGCTACTTATAATTCAAGGCAAACCATTATTTGTACAAAATAATGACAAAAATGTTTAGAGTGATTCCTTGGACTTACTTCGAATACCAATGTTTTTTATGTTATACATATATGAGTCGCACAGTTATGTGTATGTTTCGCTAAATCAAAATAGCAATGCTTTGTTTTATTCGACGGCCGTTATCTCGGATATATACGTAACATATTAATTAGCTCTCATTAATTCAGCTCTAAGTAGCTACTTATGAATATGCGGAACAGAACGTATTTTCTACAGCTGTTTAAAGTGGTCAAATGCAGTGAGATTACAACTCTCGAACCGTTTAGTATTGTGATCCTTACAACTACTTTTTTGTGACCTATTTTTAATATTATATTTTGTTTATTGTTCATATATATTAAATACACATATCGAAATTTATTCATGATATTCTATCTGAAAATCTTTAAGCGAAACAAATCAACACCTATAAAACTGATTACAGCAACGTAGGCATGACCTTTGTCAGAACTATATCATTTATTGTGATTTTCTATTTATGTTCA
Source organism: Ornithoptera alexandrae (assembly GCA_029030555.1). Classification (NCBI taxonomy): domain Eukaryota; kingdom Metazoa; phylum Arthropoda; class Insecta; order Lepidoptera; family Papilionidae; genus Ornithoptera; species Ornithoptera alexandrae. Next base: position 6,990,388 of record JARDVY010000023.1, on the reverse strand, counting down.
AGTGTCATGACACAATTTATTTATTCGAATTTAATTTCTTCATCCCCAATTCCTGAAGTAAAACCCCTTTCTGACATTAACCTTCATCACAGCACGCCCATAACGTGCTATTTCACAACAACCAACTGTTTCATTAATGGTTTTCAAAGTTACTTACATTCAAGTTATTCCAATGCACCTCTATATATTTTAAGTAAAAGACAACTGGATCCTTTGTATCACACTTACGTTACACCTCTGACCAGTTTTGATTCATATCAGTCCAGACTAAGGCCACCATCTTCTTTACATGGAACTCTGTCAAAGCAAAATTCAAATTTGCACGGAATCGATCAAAAGCCATTGAATTCGATTAAGGTAAATAAATCGGTACCGCACAGTTTAACAGGAAATTTGAATACAGCTTTGAATAAGAAGAATCAATTACTTCAATCAATTAACAATCCCTTTTTGTACGAAGTTTATGCAAAGCCAAACAAAAACATAACAAAATTTACTAATACAACTAAAGCAACCGATACCAGAAGGACTACATCAGTTTCTGCAACAAATGCACCGTACCGTAATAATAATAATGAAACTATAACACCTAGGAAACCATTATATGTGCCGCCAAAATATGAAAAATGGAATTCCGTTATGTACAATAATTATGAGGTTATGGCGATATTTATGCAAGCGCTAGACTCATTTGAACGAAAATTTTATAAGGTAAGATTGATCAATGTATTATAAATAAAACACAGATATTTTAAATAGATTCGTATTATTTATAAATATTCTCGAGATATTCCGTCGATATAATCGTGAAACTAGTACAAAGATAATAAATTATACGGGTAGACTTACAAAAGCTAATATCGAGAATTCTAGATTCAATTGTTCCAATGCTCTTATTATAATTAATGTGTGGTTAAAACTAATCTAGGAGTCAAACTAACATTCTGATTCATATATTGTGGTCTATGTCATCTATGATTCTCTTCTACTATCTAACAGTTTAGATTAAAAGTAAAAGATTCGGCTATTCGACATAATTTTTCAGATCCTTTCCTCTTAATTTCATAATTACTTTTTTAACGTAAAGAGTCGGTTTTTTTTTATAAAATATTTCGAGTCCTTTACAATATCCCATGACCAAAGGTGCTGGGAAGTAGTGGGTGCTCATAAGTCTATCATTGATCTTAAAGTTAGACATCATAGTAATAGTTTAAATTTTTTAAATTCCTCCAACTTCATTTCATTCTATTGTCGTCCAATACAAAACACCTCATTAGACGTTAAGTAACTAATAAACAAATTTTCGAGTTGTATTAGAAAATATACGTTCCTGTTCCCACGTGGTAAAGATCTGCGTTCCATCAAAGAACATTTTAATTAATATGAAATCAGTTGCTATTGCGAATTTAAAATTATAAATTTCTATTATTAATTTGACTTGTATGACGCAATGCCTCTTTACGTAAAAGGTAAGTATACTTATGGAAATTAGAAACACAATAAATCAAAATTTCAAATTGAGACTGTTATCGATATGATTTGTTTTCGATTAGTCATAGATCGTATATAGATTCATTGTGAATGTATTAAGTACGATACCATGTTACAAAATACGTAACAACTGCGAGGCATGGATACTTTAGCCATGTAGTATGTCCGAGTTAATCTTACTTGCTTTTGTTTTAATTGTTCATATACATTTTAGATTACGTTCGCAAAATTGTCATCTATAAGTCCAATAAATCGTAAAGAAAACGGGATCAGCTTTGCGCAAACGGGTTTATTCCTACAGTTGGCATTGATGGCTATCTCATCACAGGTCGACGTTGACACTCGACAAGAGATTGAGCAGTGTTTAGGGCTTAACCTTACCAACACGGTAAATATTATACATGAAAATTTTATTCTTTATCTTTATTTTTGTTCAATTAAACTTCTTACATTCAGACCTAATTCTCTTAGAGCTTCTTAATCGAGGTACCTGTTATTAACTAAATTACTAAATTATTATTCATAGACTTTTTTAATTTTAAAGGAAAAAATATACGTGCTAAAGGAAATAGTGTCGTCCCTACCAAATTCAAACGAAGCTTTAAATATTCGCTTGTCTTCAAGACTTGTATTAGGAATGCGGCACAGCTTGAAGCCACAGTTTCAGCACGGTTTGGCTCCAGCCATGAAGCTGAATATCGATCGTGTCAATGCTACCGATACCGCCGAAGCTCTTACTATAACCCTTAATGAAATGGTAATGTTCTACAATAACATTATAAATTGTCTCTTTCGTGTTACTTTCTCGTAAATTTCTTTAATCTTTAACAAAATAGCTATCGTAAAGGGTATAATGGTAAAATATAATAATACTATATAATAATATTGTTTTGACAGGACAATTAATGAATTTTCGAACCGTATATAAAACATATTATATGTATAATAATAACTAAACAATCGTTTATACTTTTTTTTTTATTAATTTTAAAGTATTTGAAACAAATTTCTTTTTTGATACAGATTGAAAAGGATTCCGGTGGAGCAATGCATGATACTTTCGAGGAGGATGAACTCCTGGAAGGTATCTGTGCGGTACTCCTCTCGACTATGTATTTACGACCGCGCTGGCGTTCTGCTCCTACTGTCCTCAACGGCACGCATGCTTTCCATGATGGTGTCAACGGTACTCTTCGTTCGACACGAATGATTAGAATTAATGATATCATGCGATATGCAGAATTGAACGAATGGGATGCGGAAGTAAGAATAAACCTCACTATTATCATTAACTTTTTATTAAACAATTTTTGCAAGATATGATAACATGGATGATATCATGTGATAATAGGTTTTTTTAGTCTAAACGTTATTCATAAAATTTTAATTGTCGTAAGGTATATAAGAGATAATCAAAACGAGATATACGATGAGCGCCGTAATGAATACGATGCTGTTTAGTAAATTCGCGAATTGTATCCAATCCGCCGCCGCCCGTGCCTTTTCTTCGCTTCCATTAGGACCGTTTGCGTCCTCTGAGAGTGTTTTGACTTCTGTAATTTCGCATGGATCGAACTCGGTGAATACTACATATTTGCCAGGACCGCTGGTCACAAGACGGTTAACGGAAACAATCCATGTCGGCGGTGCCACAGTGCGACGCCTAAGTGACATAAGCAACAAAGTTGCCACAATCGCAGCCAGCGTAACAACCATCGAGTCACGGACGAATAGCAGTATTATGGGCGTATCGGAACTGTGCTTGGGAATATCGTAACCTATTTCACTAAGAAATGTAAAATGACCAAATAGACTAAAACATACCATAAAAAGCCTCGTGTTATCTTTCACATCTAGGACTAGTGAAATTAATGTAAGAATCACAATTGCTATAGATGGCACAACGACAATCGCAGCGGGGCCCGCTGCCTCCCTCTTCAACATAAAGGTATATTTTAACATCGGGTATGTGCTGTTAGGGCAACAACTGTATTTACCAGGCAATCGTTCATTCAAAACATTGTTTAAATGCCAACCTGGACCATTTTGATAATCGTCTATCACAATAGGTTGCTTTTGGTAGAATGTAAAATTCACCTGCTCACCGGTGTGCATCCAAGATCCAAAAAACATTGTACAGTTCTGCATATCATACGGCCATCGGCGTAAAGATGTCCGGCAAATACCTGTATGCGATACTGGCGGCACGCAAGTTACTGTACCGTCGTTTGATAAAAGGCATATTGTGTATAAGGTATCCGACTGATACAGCGTCGCGTCTGCATTGAACAAAGCCAAACGAGGGGTCCAAATCTGATGGCTTTCGATTTGGATCTCTTTAATCCCGCCGTAATCGGAGGGCGTCCATCTTAGATACTCATCTTTCCACGACATCGCCATCCAACTGTGCATCGTAAAAGTCTCCTCTAACGAATCAAAGCTGATATATTTCAGGGCAATTCTTATTTTGACGGTAACAGAATTCTTGTAATCTTTGACTGGTCTGTCGTCGGCGTTGTACGCGCATAATAAGTCCTTATGAAGTTTAGCTTCGTCGTGGATCGGTTCATCGCTTTCGGAAGGACAGGTGTAACCATTGACGAAAAACAATCCGTAGTTATTTAAAAAAAATAAATGCAAAATCAGTGTATACATGTTGATGGTAAGAATTTCAAGACTTGAATAACGTATTAGTACTCCGCATGGACAAAAAATTAGATACCCTGAAACGCCCCTCCCGATAAACTTAGTTATTCGACACCTACTATCTTTTGCCAGACATTATTTTACATTAATATATGTAATATTTTCCATAAGTTTCAAATAATATTATCATCCCACTGTACATTCCTACCGTCGGGTGGACGGGTTTCTTTCCGAAGGAGATAGTCATACTTCACCTCCCTTAGCATAATCCATTGCCTAGTGTGGATTGTATGTTGGATGACCTCGCAAGTTTTGTTTAGGTAAAATATCGGGTTACTCTCAACGTTTTTCTTCACCGGAAGCTCGAGATCATTTGAGATGGAACCCTATCACCTCTTTTAACTTTCAGCCATTAATGAATTTAGGGACTTTAATGTTCATTATTAATATATATATGTTTTAAATTTGCTTTTTCAGCACTTTTTATTTTTCATTTTCTTGTGAATACTAATGAACTGTAATTAATAGTAACATTTACTTATTGTTTACATTTTGTCAATATTATTATGATTAAATATCGTATTTTTTTTATTTTCAATAATTTGTTATAGTTTTCCAGTATTTGTTTTTTTGTTTAAAGGCTATAGAAATATTTTATGCAACTCCTGGCTTGTCCCTGCTGTTACTTGTGCCGCGGAGCCGATCCCTACGTAATCTTTCAGCCCATCTAGCAGAAACAAGTATACACAAAGTACTACAACAAATGTACTCACTTCGAGTCGCCATCAGCTTACCTCTTTACACTCTTCGCATGACTCTTCTTATACCGGGAAAATTACAGAGCGTAAGTGAAGAAAAAAAAAAACTGTTTTTCAGATCATTGCAGAACCATTTCACATCGGCGTTCACAGAAAATATTCGAAGATTTGTTTCTCCTTATTCATATAAGTTTTAGTGTATTTGCCTAGGAGATATACATTAATTTCTTTTAAAAAAGTATGTATGATATAGTTTTTAAATAAATGTATTTTAAAATACACAATACAGTAAATCTTCTGCAGCTTATTTTATGAGGTTTTATTGTCACTTGTTATTACTTGAACTTTTTTAAAACATTATATTTAATTTTTTTAATAAACACTGTCGACTATAAATCCAAATTGAAATAAAAAGTAAATTAAAAGTTTGAACAGAAATTTCTATTATTCATATTTACCCATCACTTGATTTTTTTATAGGTAAGATAAGTTTGTGGTACATTATATAGTAATGTGATACACACATTCCAATAGAAAAGAAATATTTATGTCGGATTATTCTATGAAATGTCATAGTCTGGTCTTTTATTACATATTAAAATCTATTAATTTTGTAAATTGTCATAAAGAATAGGATAAATAAAAACCATTGATCGACAGATTAAAAAAATCACAATAAATCTTATTTTGCTATATCTTTCGCATGTTTTGTAGATGGGCATTTCACGATTGGTGGATGTTGGCGATGGAGATTGCAGCGAGCTAAAATTGTCACATGCCGTCCAACGACTGATGTTTTGGTCTGAGGCTGGACGAAACGCTTTCAAAGACGATGGTAAATTTCTAGTTTATTATACTGAAGTCTAATAGCACAATGTTCGGAAAGATACTAAGGAATCCATAATCGCAGATACGAATCCAACATTTGGCTACTCGAGAACTCGAGGATAAATGAAAGGCTAGTTATGCAACTTTCAAGGTGATCATGATTGCTATATAATAACTATTAATCTCCATAAACAGCTCACTTATTGTTTCTACTGCAGTAACACTGGACTTTCCGTCACTGTAAGAAAGTTAAGACTGTTCAATAAGGGTGAGTTGAGGGGTATCACATGTTTTTGAAAGCTGTTGTTCTTGGAGGTTGTCGATTTCCCACGATGTTTTTCTTTACCGGAAGGTTAAGTAGAGTGGTAGTAAATTAGACAATAAATATACTAGCATGACAACATGCGGAATTAATCTAATACAAAATATAAAATTAAGGTATAGCCCATCGCTGGCTTAGAACCTAAAGAAATAATTATAGGATAGTGTAATTAACTATACATGTTTTTTCATATAAAGGTATTATAATATTAACAAATGTTATAAACCCTTATAATTAGACAGTTTTTTTTCAATTGCTTATGGATTTGTTTCTAGGTATCGAATGGGATGAGTCACCTGAACTGGAACTAGTCGTCAACCGTCCTTATATATTCTTCGTTCGCTGGCGCAACATAACAATTATGAACGGTCATTTTGTATTATAGAAAGGATAATTTTTACAATTAAGTACGATTAGTAGCCGATATAGAGCTAAGGTATTCCACAAAAAGTTGAAAATATTTTTGTAAAATTTGTTTGCACAAAATACGTCCTATGGAGAGTAAGTTAAAAAATTTTTCGTCTGTTGTAGCAATTTTTCTAACGCTAATAACTACGTAAGTAAAAAGTTCTTTATGTATCCTATATAAATAGGCTCGGTAGCAAGAAGTATCCATAACATAGTATGAGTGTAAGAGTATTACTCATGTTCCTTTATTTATTTGAATATTTGAATAGAACAGGGGACAGGAGGAGTAAGCCTTATTTAGAACAAAATTCTCTTTGCTTCGACCGCAAATACACAAAACACTTTATTTAAAAAATATGTACATTTTATATTTTATTCAACTCCAAATACTATGAACAAAACTATGACACTAAACCCAGAAATAATATTTTCTGTTTTATGCTCAGCTGAACTTAACAATAATACAAATAGAACATAACCATAGATATTGTATTGTATATCGAGATTTTGCCAAGCTATGCCACTTACATCATGAATAACGATAACTCCATTTAAATAAAAAATTATTATAAGTCCACTATAATTAAATAAACACTAAGATCACTATTTGGTGCTAAATTTTATCATTATTACAAACAGAAGATATTACATTAGTATTTATATATAAAGTAAGAAGGTATAGTAAAGTTTCAAAATGAACCTTGCCCTAAACATTCCCAATACAGTTTTAACCTTTCCATAATATTCACGGAACCATAAATCACGTGCAATAATGCTGGATGTACTATTAACTGGAATATAATACATTACTTGGCACTAAATTCGTCTAGTGCTTGAGATTTGGCACGGAAATATTGCAATATTCGTACTCTGTATCTCTATACACTCTGTGTATAATGCCGCAATAACAAGTACATTAATTTAAAACTAATATCTACTAATACAGACGCCGTAGATGGTTTAACGTATGTTTTTAACTTTAATAAAACCTAAACTAAAAGTTATAACCACAATATGTCCATATTTTATTTGTTCTTATTTTAACTAAAGATAACCTATGTAAATAAATTGACACTCGCAAAGCAACTTTTTAATGAGAGGTAAAAAAAAGTACGACAATGAAAATATAGTAAAAAGAAAAAAATACTAAGTGTTACAAATCTCTTTAGTTTTAAGACGACGCTAACAAGTACAAAGGTAATTTTTCTTTCATTGTCTTTAGAGCCATACAGTCTTTTTTGTCGCCATTTATAAAGAATATTGAGGATATTTTTAAGATTTGGACTTTACAGATGACAATGCCGACGCGATTTCTTCGACTTCGACATCATCGAATGCAGTGAGTAGTCATAGTAGTAGTTTACCATCAATGTCATTTCTTCGTCTTTTATTTTCCGATTTTGAACATAGGCCTACGCAATCGATTTCCACCACGACCAGTCTAATAGTATTCCATTCAAAAATTCTGCGTAGTGTTAAAGGAAGTTTTTCTCAATAATAAATAACAATTGAAGAAAATAATTTATTTATTTAAAAATACGCGTAATGAAGTAATCTATGGATCTTTTTGGTTTATAAACGCTGTGCGGCTCGCAAAGAATGCGACCCAAAGTGACTGCATTGACACCGCTGCGATGCAAAATAGCATAAAGTTGATGAGGTGTGGGCCAATACGGAACCCGAGCGAAGACAGCAGTAGCAGTTCCCGCGCAATCACGCATCACAACCAGCTCACTGCCCCGATTTCCATAGATCGTCCATTGATCTGCACTTTGTTCGTGTAGAATGTATTTTCCTGTCAAATGATATTCATTAACCGGTCTTATAAATTACGAACGCTCTTATAAAACAAGTTTTTAAATTATTCGTTTGATCGAATTAACTGTTCAAAAAACTAACTAGTTTTGTACAATCGAATAAAATTCCATGAGGCTCTGAGAAATTTGTTACTTGTTTCTTTTCACATGCCAATTAGTGAACTTACAAAGGTTTGAGATAATGATTCGGGTAAGCGATTAGCAAGCATAATTTTAATTCTAATAACAATAATTCAGGTGAAACGGTTGGAAACTATATAACATAAACAGCTCTCTTCACTTCTCCCTGCTGAAACTCGGAGAGTTATTTAACAAATCAAGGCCATTTAACCACCATTGTTATTCTTGGAACATACCAGTCTGTTCATATCGTTTTCCTTCATCGCAAGTTCAATGGAGTTGACCCCATGCCTCCTCGAATTGGTCAGTGTGAAGTTCGACAATATAAACTCGACTATCATCGCTTCGTTGGAAATTATTATAGGTACATAACTTTATCATCGTTACTTTAAAAATTAGTGGTTATAACTTCATTATCATCAGTTAATAGACGTCCACTGCTAGACATAGTCCACCCCCAAAGATGACAGTATGACTTCATCGCAATAAATTTATGTTATATTCTTAATTGTTCTTGAGTTTACATAATTCTTATAAGATTATTATAAGAAAACTAAACAGCAAGGTAATAACTAGAAAGCTGTGAAGGATTCAGCCTTAAATAGATAGTAATTTTTAAGTACTGTAGCATAATTCTTGATCTTAATTTCACTTAGTGTTGTAAATATAACCCGAACATGGTTAAACGTGCTCACTCAAATACAATCTGGCTTCCTTATGTTGAAACACATTACTGTTACTTTGATTGTTTTACGATATGATCCCAAAATATTTAAGTATTGACTCACCGTCATCATTTTCGAAGATAATTATATTCTCGAGAATACCAGCGTCACTGCCATCGCCTTGAAAAAAATGCTTTCCTAATGGAGAATCCACTTCTAAATAGCAACTGTACCAGTCTATAGCGCCACTAAAATTTCCATACTTGAAAAAGTATTGTTCTCGTTCCTTCAAAATGAAATTGTGGGTAATTACTTACGTTAATATTTATCTAGTGTACATAAAAAAATACTTACCCGATCTGTTATAGCCCTAATATTTAACATAAAACAATTAACCGCTTTGGGCTGCGTGTAAACGGTCATCCAGTTTCCCACCAAATCAAAAATGCTCAGTTTGGGTCCGATTCTATAATATGGGCAAAATATATTTGATCGATTGCCTACAGTTTCTCCAAAAACAGGTACGAAAATCATTGACAGGATGCCAAATAATACATAAAACGAAGACATCGCACAATGGTGGCTTATCTTAATACGAATACAGAATGCTCTTAAGATCTCTTATATATTAAGGTTTTCAGTTATTCAAACAGGTTGTATTAAATCTGATACTTGGGAAAACTGAGTATCAAATATCACAAAATATTATCAATGAAAAGATCGCAGTTCATAAGATGGCCAATGTTTATATTTAAAATGAAGAGTTTACGATAAGCAAAGTGTAATATTCGTTATATTTCACATGCTTACAGAATTATGCGTGATGTTTTATTCTTTCATTAAAATTTTTAAGTATTTATGTTGTTTTGAAAAAATATTGGAAGCAATTACTTTTATATTAATTGTATATATAATACAAATAATAACTATTAGTAGTGGCGGAGTGCGAATATATATGGTGACCTATGATCCGAACTTACCGCGGCGTTGGTAGTTACAATTTCATAATCACATCGCCCTAAAATAATAAAGACAAAAAAAAAAATAATCACATCAACAAGACATTTTAATTTTAATACATAAAATGTGGAACTGCTAAAAAAGTGTAATAAAAGCAATGGATATGAAAAAGTAGCAATGTATTCAGAGATGATGGATAATTTGTTCAGAACCGCTAATTTCTGAAACCATCCGGCCAACTACTACACAAATTGGTAAATATATGTATTTTTTAATAAATTTTTACGTCGTTCATTTTGTCATAACATGCCACTATAGTGCTAAAAAGCATTAAACTTTTGTAGGAGTTAAACAATTGCGATTAAAAAAAATATGCGAATCATTGACCATACATACGTATGGTGATAGTTACACCTGTCCATAACACCGTGGCGTTAATTATGCTGATGTACACAGGACCACATTGTACTTTTTGCTTTGAGATAGAATGTTAACTCTCATTACCCCAATAATGCCACTATTTATAATACCCTTCAAACCAGAAGACGGTAATGTTTGCACATTTTTTTTCATTGAATTAAGCAACGAAATTTGCGCAACATTAATCTGATGACAAGTAATACGCCTGCTAAGTAGGTACCACCGCACCTCCTATTTCCGCCACCAAATATTATTGTGTTCTTGTTTGAGGGACGTTGTAACTAGTGTAATTAGGAAGGTAACGAAACTCAACAACTTATGTCTCAAACGATGAGCGCAATACGGTGCAATGTATATAATCTTAAATAGCTTCACGTTGTTTAGGGCAGGCGTTTCGTTTACCATCAAATCAACGTCCCGCTCATCTTTTCGCTTAAATGTATAAAAAAAATTTAATTAGCCTTAATCACTCGTACGTCGTGCATTTTACTTTCAAGTAGAAAGCAATTAAAACTTTTTATTTATTATATTAACCGTATTTTCAAACAAAATAACACAAAAAGAGAGGTATAACTCTCTTATTCTTGCCAACAGATCGCACTATAGCAGTGTCGTCATAGCATAACAGTTCATGTTAAACGGTAAGTGATTGCCGAATAGGCCCGTCGTACCTGGAAGGCACTAACGGCCAGAATAACGAACACCGTATGTTCTCATATTACTATAATCGGTGAGACACATCAACACCCATAGAGACTCAATCTGTGACTAGTCCTCTTGTAGACTGCATTGCTTTCAAGTCCTTTTAAAATTAGTTTCTTTTAATTGAGATAATTTTTAAAAACCTAACTCCGCAACGCCAAAACTTGATTAGAGCATCTTCTATTTGTTTATGTTTATTAAAAAAAAAAACACGATATTGGTTATACATATTTATTAATATCTATTTAACAATAATACTTAATTGGACGTCGATTAACAACCACTATATGGGTATAGAAGTTAAGCCGCTTAATATTTCACATGAATTTTATTAAAATGGCCCGTTGAATTATTAAATATAATAAATGGAAATTGTTTTACAGAACATTAACATTTACAATTTTGTAACATATATTTCCCTTCCAAAGATAAGTACGATATTAAACATGAATGTAATGTGTTCTAATGAACATTAATAATTAAATAGCTTTCGTCAATAGTTTTATTATAATTTATTTTTGTGCTAGAAATGAACGTTTAAAGGCTGTGAATTCTAAGGCTCCGAGTTAGCTCGCGCCTTCCGGGCCGCAAGCCCGAGTTCTATGAAGCTGTAAAATTCGTTGAAAAGTCGCAGCACTAGTATTATTAGACAAAAAGAGAAAAAAAAGGGTACACTGAAGCAACGCCATTAGTTTGAGTAAAGGTGACGCAAAAAGTGCAGCAGGCTTGCTTGGAAAATTTCTTTATAATTTTTTTTTTATTATATTAAGCGTCGAACAAAAAAAAATTGCAACGTGGCAAAACAAATTAATATTTAAATATATTTTTATACACAAACCCTTGTAATTTTTGAATTACACATAAGAATAATTCATTACTCGCCCTATGTATAAAAATAAGTTATTTACTTAGTGTTCACAGCTAAAACTAAGAAATATATTTCGGCTGCCTTTGCGTAATTATCTAAACTAACGTAATCTGACAAATAGCTTATTTTGGTGTGTTAAGTTATAACGAATAAATATATTTTTTTTTATTTCCTGTTTTAACTTCTCATTAGTCGTCGTTGCAATATATTAATTTTATGTTAATTAGTAATTAAAATAATTTCGCGTTTTACTATGATGCGGGATCTTCTCCCATAAGGAGTCACCAGCACTTGGTCAACACACATTATATATGGATACATTTATTCAAACGCTAGCCAAGTGCTAGTTAGTGGATAAAGTAAATATATAATAGTAAAACTTCGTACTAGATGGCACTTATGCACTTCTATATAATCCACAACTTTCCGTGATTCTGAATGGTACGCTAATTTGGTTGCGACAATTTATAATTAAGTAAACATACGCTTATATTCTCTTTACCCTGACAATGGTCTTAGACGGTTCTATTTTTCATTAGTTTTTTTTAATGGTGGTGAATATCTATTGTATGGAAACTTAACAAAAATTATATAATGAAACAATTGCAGGCGACTGCATATGCGTTATATAGTATAATGCCAAATACATATTTGTAACGTCTCGAAATAATGCAGGATGCCTTTGCTAAGTAATAACGAAACTAGGCCCATGATTAGGTGCAATTAAATAAACGTCATCTCTTTCGAACGTTTCGAAACATTTTAAAAAACAAACAACTTTCACTTGATATTTTTAATATTCAGTATTTATAAAAAAAATGTCAGATTAAAACATTAAAAAAAAGCGTTGTGGATGTCTTTGTTAAAAAATACTTTAATTTCTAAACCAAAGCTTATAAAATGTGTGATATTGTTTATTAGTCATCATTTCAATAAAATCGGATATTATTTAATGTAAACTATATATGTTTACTTTAATACTATGATTACAAATCTATAACCAGTATTATTATAATTTCAAAATTGAATTTATTAAATAAAGGGATTGTTTGAAAGTTATAACGAAATTTATACATTAACTGCTATAAAGCAAAATCAATTTAATAATAAAATTACAAGGATTATTAATGTCATGTCAATATTTTTTTTTTAGCTTAAGCTGCAAACTTTACAATGCAGTATATTATGAGAGTTTATACAGGAATAAAATTATTATAATACAAATTATATTTAAACAAATCTTTGTTATGTAACAATATTACAAATTTTTGTATAAAGTTATACATTACAATAAAGGTTTAATTTGTATTGAATGTCGAAAAAACTTTATAAATTGCTAAAATAGAATGTCTTTCAGCATTTAAAGTTCAATAGCAAGAAAGGGCTAACTCCCACCAACCAGTTGTTATAACTAAAACAAAAAGCCTATAGCAAAAATATTTTACATTATAAAAAGTATTGCATATAAAACAAAACTAATATTAAGCTTACATTTGTAAGGAGTGTGATGGTGGTTTTAAGAAGTCAGTTCTTCATTTTTCTTATTATAATGACAGACTACTTGTGATAACTTCATGTGTATTTTGGAATACTGCTTCCTGTAAATAAGAGAGGAATAAATTACACATAATTTGAACCGTTTCCTCTGTACATTCAACAAGAAAAAGTATGAAAATTTAAAAGGCATCGGTGTAACAATGATAGAGAAGATAATTATATAGATATTTATTTGATTGAAAATTATGAAGTGTTTATTACAATTCAACATTTTTTATTACTCCACACTGTGTATATATAAATACTCATTGACTAGTACCATAACATTAGAGAACATGTCAAATTTATCATAGTTGCTCTTATGTCCATTACAAAAAAACTGTATATTTTCAGTCATTATCTATTGTCTGTTCCATATCACCAATACACTAAGTAAAAACAGCACACTAGAACACATAACGGAAAATGTACAGCAAATGGACATAAATGCTACAGAGTCACTAATCTAGCATAACTAGTTACATAAGTTTTAAAGTGGGGCTGGAGAATTGTGTGATTGAGTAACCGTTCAATCTTTATTGAGCATCCCACAAATTCCCATTGATCAAATTAAATATTAAAAATACATACTAATTAATTTTATACATCTTAAGGTGCAACAATCTATTAGAAGTGTTATCCTTACTTATATTTTCGTTTATGATTTTTTGAACAAATTTTAATGGGATTAAATTATTGTAATAATGCAATATGTAGTGCCTTAAAAGTAACATAGACAGACTAACCTAAAACAATCTTACAGTAAGGAATAAAATAACCAGGATTTGTAATCATTTAAAAAAAAAGTACAATAGTAACCCATTTTAACCTAATTATGCTCAATATCAAAATTTTTATTGAAACTGTTAGGTGAATCATTGACATATCAAAACTTGGATTTTAGTTCAAGATCATATTTCAGATAATTTAACAATTTTCACAATATTACAATCATAACAAACCAGCTATAACAATAATTTAAAACCAATAATTTGTTAAAAAAGCGAGAACATATAAATTTAGACAATCAAATAGTTACTTAACTATAAATTGATGAAATGTGGAACAATGTACGTAAAAAATTTTAAGCAAGCTTAACAATTTTAAAATAATACCTTCACATACATTCAGGGATAAAAATTACTAAAGATTTTGCATTACAGTAATAATTATACAGTTTCCGTTTTCAAAAATCTCTAATATTACTGAATAATTATCTGAATTATAACAGATAATATACCTAGAATTTGAAGAAACATCATAATTCAAAAGTATGTTTTTTGAAAAAAAAAAAAAAATCTCCATCCTTTAAATAATTCCAGACATATTTAACTATTAATGTTAACATACAAAAAGTTATTGATTTTTGATGATGATGTAGAATACTATCCCATCAATAATTTGTACACAGTATTTTCGATGTAGAAAATCCCCAATAATTATTTAACATTATTGGAATGTTTTTTTTAATTTTGAAATCAAAGCAAATTTAATATGTTCAGCTAAATCTTAAATGTGCCTTTTTGTGAATGTTACATTTAATTGACTATTCTTGTTTGATGTAGTGTAAAAAAAATCATTAAAACAGTTTTAGTTAAAATACTGTTGGTATAATATAATACTCAGTTATGTCATAATGAAAATTTATGTCTTCTAACAGAACTTGGTAAAATATTTAAATGTCAATAAATAATAATATGATGATATGAAACTATCAAAGAAATATTATGAACTATTGCATAAATAGTTCAACAGCATAATGTTATATAGTAAGGTATACACACAAACAAATTTTTTATCATCCTTATCTTTTGATCAGGATTTCAATGAACACACCATTTTTATCAATGCCTTTTTCAGATAGTTTTTAAGGTATTAATCTTAAACCCAATGAAAATAAACTATACAATATCAAAATAGTTTGATACTTTTATGCATTTTTTAAACTTTATAGTGTACATATGACACTGCTTCTCCCACATTAAAGCTAGTAGCTTTAATGAGTCGCCAATTTTGACAATATCTATTTTATTCCAAAATCTGAAATAACTAAAATAGACAAAAGAAAGTTAAACTGATAAGAGTTAAATTAGTTTTTAAAAAATCTTAATAAACCTAAAACTAGGCAACTAAGCAAATTGCATTATAAAGAACAAATGCAGTGTTGTTTACTTTCTGATGTTGGATTGCACATTCATAAAACAATCTGTTGTGCTTTTTACAAGGTAACCTGTCACTTAAGCTTACTTGACAAATGTTAAAATACCAATAGCTTGTTACATGTACAAATGCTACTGAGTTGGTGCAAGTTTCTTTTTGGCTAATAAGTTGATAACAGATAAATATATAAATACTAAGTTTACAAATTCTGCAACTGGAGATTAGATAATAGTATACACTTTGTTAACATGAAAGGAATGTCACTAAGCAGTATTTTCTGCTTTTCTTATATTTTAAGTACACATTTTGCATTCAAGCAATATATTGAAACAACCTGGATTAAACTAAGTGTATTTGAATACACAACTATAATTTGTAAGCATTATGATAACTATAAATGGCATATCAAATGTGTTTTAAGAAATTGTTATCAGTTTTAAAACATTATGCAATGGTAATATTAAAGTCAAGTTTCAAAGACTATAAATGTTAATGTGATATTCCATAATTCACCCCACCTGTGTTGAGGCCAGTGTTCTCGGAGGCAGCAGAGCCCATGGCACTCGGTGGCGGCGCCGGCAAGGCAATGGGCGGTGCCTGCTCGCTTCCAGGACGTCCTTCGCCTCCTGGTTGTACTGTGACCGCCTGAATTCCGTCCGAGTCATCACGCTCGAGAGTATGATAATCTCCAGATTCTTCCGGTGGGCGCGGCTTGCATTTACCACAGCAGCAATTACAGCAACAGCACAAGCAGCAACAGAAATAACATCCTGTTAATATACCACATACGAAGAACAAGGCTTTACACCAAGTACTTGTTACAACGAAATAGGCGTTGACATTTTCCTCGCCGAATTGTTCTGCTATGTAAAGTCCAAGTGATCCGTAATTGTCGTAAATGTTTCTCTTAGTTGCATCGCTTAGTATTGTATGAGCACGATTAACTTCCTTAAACTTGTCAGCAGCGTCAGGGTTATTAGGATTTTTATCAGGATGATATTTTAGTGCTAGTTTGCGATAGCTTTTCTTAACGTCTTCAGGCGTTGCAGTTTTAGGGAGTTGTAATATTTGGTAAAGACTATCTCCCGCAGTTGATAATTTTCTTTTATCCATCGCTTTGATTATATTTTTCAAGTTTTTAGACAAAAATGAACAATCTCAATTTTATTAATTAAACAAGTCTGTTAAATCCTAATAAAATTATATCCATCGCTCGAGGAAGCTCGTACAATTGTACAACAGATATCAAAATAGTTCGAAGTGCGGAAATTAAGTGTTGCTAGAAATTAAAATATTCCTATCAGAAATCCGTTTCAATTCAAAATGGGCACGGCTTATATTAGTCATACATGTGGAAAAAGGTAAAATTCTTGGCAAAATTTAACAATGTATGAAAAAATTATTTATTATACTTATGATCCTTTTAAAGTTGTCCTTTATTTTACAGATTCATCCATAGCAGATGGTGCACGAAAAGTCTTAGAACATGTGTTATTTTTCTTGTTAATTAATACAGACACTATAATTGGTAAAAGCATTAAATATTAATTAATTTGTGTGATAGATAATGGTTTTCCACTATCAGTCACATATAACATCAATACGTTCAAAAAACACATCACAGTAATATATATGCTATATTGTTTATAAAATGTTTTCTCCAATTATTCTGATATGCAATGCAATAATAATGCTCTTAATATATGTAATCAATAATAATATAATGAATAATATTTATATTATTCATTGCAGCTTAATCACAAACCATAATTACAGACATAGAAGAAACCATATTTGTTAAGAAAAATACGATAAAAATCTAGTAAACAATCTATGCCTTTTTCTTCTATGTGATCTGTTCATTTTGTAATGACTGAATATAATTTTCGGTTATATTTATAATATCATTATTAATTATGAAGGTTGTGAGTTCTACGTATACTTTTTGTTTATGTTGTATTACATTACAACAAATAGTATATAAAAATAATTTATAGGTATATAAGGGTTCACCGTACCAGTGTTATATTTCCTCTTAGTTTAACTTTTTATTATTTACCTATACTGTATACCTATACTGTATTACATTGTATTCCATGACCATAGTAATTTAATAAAAAACATTCTTCAAAACGCATTTTATAACCATGAAAGCCCGAAACATTTTCTATATTTACCAAAAATTTCTCAACAGGCGCCCATATTTAGTCCAAGCAATACAAACTGGAACACTTATGGGTGCTGGTGATTACGTATCACAAGTTTTTGTAGAAAAGAAATCTATGAAAAATGTTGATTATATAAGAACGCTCAGATTTTCTTCAATTGGCTTCTTTGCTGGTGTATGTATATAGTAATTTCTATTAGTTCATAGTAAATTTACAGGTGGTAGGTCTTTGTTGCTGGAAACCGTCTAGGTAGGTATCGCCGAAGCGCTATTTCTGTCGCCAAACAGTAGTGTGCAAACATTACTGTGTTTTGATTTTAAGGATGTGCTGTAGCTAGTGTATTACTGGAATAATGAGACTAACATCTTATCTCAGATAACAAGCATGATGAAGTGGCGCCACGTTATGAGCGATAGTATTACTTGCCATCAGGTGAATGTCCTGCTTATCGCGCCACTTAATTGAATAAAAAAAATGCCACTTTTATGAAGTATAGAACACAATTTAAAATTATTTTACTGTTCTGTTTAAATCGTTTATATGCACACTTAAATTATAAAAAAATATGTATTAACTATTCTTTTTTGCAGGGTCCAGCACTTAGAGTTTGGTATGGGTTTTTAAACAATCATATAGGGTCAAAGGGTAAAACAGTTGCATTGAAGAAAGTATTAGTAGATCAATTAATTTTTGCTCCAACTTTTCTTTTATTTATTCTTATTACTTTAGGTATAATGCAAGGAAAACCTTTTACAAAAATAGAAAAAGATATACAGTCCAATTACTTGGATATCTTAAAAGCAAATTATTATTTGTGGCCATTTATACAACTTGTAAATTTTTATTATATTCCTTTACAATATCAAGTTTTAATTGTCCAAACAGTAGCTTTGTTTTGGAACACATATTTGGCATGGAAAACAAATAGAAATGAATTAACACAATAAAGCATATTTAACATTCTAAATTCAATTAACTTGAGTGGTTGTTATGTAAAGTCCTCATAGGCTTATTATGTAAAAGTGTTATTTTTATTGAATATATGAAGTCTTCTTCCTCCTGCCCTTTTCCCAGCTATATGGGATCAGCACAATATGTACTTCTCTTCTATATCCCTCTATCAGCCACCATACCTGATCTGTTATTATATTAAAGTATTGATGAATAATTTTTTTGTAAATTGATTATCAATAACTGTGTAAGCTCACTATTATGGTATTGTAGTTTGTATTTTTTGTATTAATTTCTGTGAATTAATGTTATCAATAAACAAAAAATTGTGCCAAATTCTTTTAATTCTACATTTTCTGAGCTTTTTCAGCAAAATAAGTATGGCAGATTTTTTATATTTGTTACACTTTGTAATAACAAGTGTTAATCTCGCTAAGTGATACATTTGTAAGAATGTGGTGATTATTAAGAGAGCATTTAAAAATAGTATCTGGTCATGGAAGTCTTTCAATCTTAATTTTCATTTACTATAAATTGTAAAAGCTATTAATGTACAATAAAGCATCTGTTTCTGCTGCCAAATAGTGATCAGCAAAAATTACTATTTTCACCTTTGAAGGTCTATATAACTAGCTAATGAAAATGCTGGAGTAACAAGACATTTTTCGTCTTATTTGAATAAGAACGAAATTCGTTTAGTAAAAAATATCGTTATTATAGCGATTACTGTGCGAAATTTACAATTTTTTATGTAATTTGGGTGTAAGACTCGCAATTCGCTCAAGAGAGTTCAGCGATAAACATTGGATTCTCTCATCAGCTGGATAAGGCCCACTGCAGATTATATCTTAAAATGCAGCAAACTGTCAACAATGCAAAAAAATGTTTTATCCGTTATGGTTCATTTGTAGCCATTTACTTATGAAAGAAGCCAAACTGCCAACAGAATTACCCAAAGTAGTGACATAGGGCACAACCATATATAAAGAAATTAATGTTAAAGAGAGTCAAATTAAAATTTATTCTACTGCTTAGTTATAGGCCGAAAACCAAACATTAAGGCATTATGTTAATTAAAAATAAAAAGGTGTTTTTTTTTAGATTAAAAATAGGTAATTTTTTTGTCTATGGATATGTACTTAGATTTTTCTTCTTTTTTTATGATAAAGTTTGCGCCGCAGTTTTATTGACAATCACTGCGGCTTTATCAGACTCAGGGTGAGCGGATTTGGTATTCGCGAGCTAAAATTTTCTCTACTATGCCCATGTTTATGTGATAAATCGCTATAAAATATTAATTACGCTGTCGCCGCATGCTTATGTAATGTGGGTTATATTTTCATAAACAAATATGGACTGTTTTACTGTTTCTATTAGATTTAATGCGAACAAGATAAAGTCAACAATAATAAGTCCTATAAAAGATTATTGAACCCTTTTCTTGCTACCCCACTTTTAATATTGCTAGTGTCAACTAATTAATACCAACGAAATACGAAATATATGTAGCAAAAACGAATACCAAAATGTCAGTAATGATATGACAGTTTTTGCAGTCACGTGACAGAGGAAAGATAGCAGAATTTTCATGCAATCTGCCTCACTATTGATTGGTTAAATTTATAGATAATACGTTGTAGGTTATTTAATAATTTATAAATATAATTCATTAAGAACTCGTCAGGTGAGGTTTGAAGGTCAAGGATTAGATACTTCTGGAAAGTAAAGTAAAGTATTTTGTTGATCTTGTACTATTTAAAATTTTAAATATTTTCTTTGAATGGATTTTGTAATTAATTCTTAGGATTCTATAAAACATAAAACTCATTGAACGATGATCAATATAAAGCTGCTTTATTATAATTTATGATGTGTAGTCTGCGGATCTCTTTTTTATGTGTGTAAAGTCTAAACATAATGTTATCAGTTGTTTGTTTTATCTCATTGGTTTTGGCTTTTATTCATATTTCATCTTAAAATATAATTATATCTAGAAGAGATCAGTTTCGAATTCTTTAACCATGTCATTTATAGACTTGGATCTTAAAAATGTTAGTTCTTCTGATAAAATAAAGTTAATGTTTTTTTTTAAACCGTCTATTGTAGATATTTAAGCTAATAATATTTAAAATTTTACAGAAATTAAAAATGGATTCTTTGGAATTAGTATCATCTAATAAAATTTTTGGAGGATTTCAAAAGGTTTATGCACATGAATCCAGTGAGTTAAAATGTAAGATGAATTTTTCCATTTATTTACCACCACAAGCTGAAGGTGGAGATGTCAAGTTACCTGTTATTTTCTATTTGTCTGGTCTCACCTGCACGGAGCAAAATTTTATTACAAAATCTGGTTTTCAAAGGTAAATATATTGTCACAAGAGTTAAATTTACTTTTTGATTTAGTACCCAAATAAGCCAGATTTCATGATTAATTATTAAAATTTTTCAAAATAAAAGTATATTTATTTTTTCTTTATAATTTCCAAATTGCTAGTAGAAAATAAGTATATAATTTTATATTTAGTGAATTATCTCCAAAGTGACAAAAGCAAAAATACACAGTTTGTTATCATATCTTATATGCTTATTTGCATTGCCTGCATTACTTTTGTATATTAATGAAGTATGAAAATCACAAACATTTTAAGTAGTTTTTTGTTTTTAAACTTAAAAAATGAATACATAATATTTCACAAATATTGCTTTTTAATCAAATGAATTATCATTCTTGATATTCATGTTGTATTATTATCATAAATATAAAGTGACCTTTACTTTATCTTTTTATAAACATTTTTTTTGTTACATAATTATATTATTTCATCACTTACAGATATGCTGCTGAACAAGGTATCATTGTTGTTGGGCCTGATACATCTCCTAGAGGAGTGAAAGTACTTGGTGATGATGAATCTTGGGACTTTGGTGTCTCTGCTGGTTTTTATTTGGATGCTTCAAAGGATCCATGGTCAAACAATTACAGGATGGGTTCTTATGTAAACAAAGAGTTATATGAGTTGGTACAAAAAGCATTTAATAATGTTGTTGATCCCAATAGAATTGGAATTATGGGTCACAGGTATAGGATATTTTTATGTATGATTTATGATATGTAGTTCTATGGTATGATTAGATCTTGATGGTTGAGAGGCATTCCATATTTCACATGGTAGGTGAAAAACAAGACTGGAACTTAATGATATGATCTATACCGTCACAGTAGTCTGTTTCAAAGTTTTTAATTAAGGTTGAACATATGTGACTTCTGTAAACTGTTATGGTTTTACTAACATATATTAAAATATTGGAGTACAAATTAGTAAATATGAAATATAAAACATTTAAGTATAATTGAAGTATTGTATAAAATTTTACATAGGGGATTTTGTAAATGTTTTATAGTTGGATTATATACATGGCACCTTATTAATGTTCTTATTATACTGGGTGTTAGGAGACCGCTTCCGAAAACGTAGAGAGATTATAGTACTAATGACACCTTTGATGATGGGACGGAAAAAAAATCCATCCTGATTAAAAAAATAAATATTTTTAAAATGATTTATTAGCATTATATATGTTCCATCATATTAGTAAAGTTATATGAAACGACAGTTTCATAAAAAATACATTACTAAAAAAAACTACCAATGAAACACAAAATTAAAAACGGCTGATGCTCTGATCAACGAACGCCCGGCCGCGGCGCGTCGCGCCAATTTCAATGCTCCGTGGTCCTTTGAAATAAGGTTACATTGATACCAACTACATCTTGAGTTCCCGCCGCGCCCGGGCGTTTATTGATCAGAGCATCAGCTGTTTTTAATTTTGTGTTTCATTGGTGGTTTTCTTTTTTCAGTAAAGTAATGTATTTTTTATGAAACTATCGTTTCATTTAGCTGTACTAACATGAAGGAGCGTAAATAATGCAAATAAAACGTTTTTAAAAAATTATTTGTATTTATCGCGATCGATTTTTTTTCTGACCTATCATTAAAGGTGTCATTAGTACTATCATCAGTCTTCGTTTTCGTAAGCAGTCTCCCAATACCCAGTACAAGAATGTGATGTGTGTGAGATAGCTGTTCGGCTGGTAGTGTTTTTTCAAACCATAACAACTGCACATTTCAGCTTGGCAGGAGAAATGCATGCTGCAGTTTCGTAATACGTAGTCGATGAAATATTAAATTGTTCTTTCATAACATTATTTGATATTTTAGTATGGGAGGTCATGGTGCTCTTGTTTCTACACTACGAAATCCAGGTTTATACAAATCTGTTAGTGCTTTTGCCCCCATCTGTAATCCCAGTGAATGCCCATGGGGTGTGAAAGCGTTTACAGGTTATCTTGGTGATAATAAAAACAAGTGGCAAGAGTGGGATGCAACAGAGCTTGTTAAGAAATATGACGGCCCACCATTAACTCTGCTTTTAGATCAGGTAACATTTTGACAACTTGTTTGAAAGAGATAAAAAAAAATCGTAGTTGTTTGATGGCTTACTATTATAGTACATTATTCGTTGATTAATATAAAATTATGCTCAAAAATTATGGGATCTGTAAAATAATAAATATTACTAACAACTCGTATGATTGCTAGTGTTAAGTTATAATGGGTAGAGAAATTCATTGTCACCTTGACAGACAATGAGACAGTAACATTCACAAGTGGTGAACCTGTCCCGGTAAGGTAGGGTATGATCTAATGAAGGATGTCAGAAGCCACAGGTAGAGTTGATTAGATGTCAAGCCCATCGACTCTTATGTTATGAATCAAGGTGTTCCTAATGAGATTTTTTTATAACAGTTAATAATGAAAATAACTTGTTCTAGTAGAAGAATGTTATAATATAATCAATTTTAAACTTTTTCTTTAAATGTTATTTTTTGAGTTAGTAATTTTCTTTGATAGTTTCTAGACTAGTGCATGTTACCAAATAGATTACAACTCCACTTAGAATCATGAAACTAACACTAGCCTATATAAATACATTGTGTAATAGAGTTTATACTTTCTCAGCAATTTATTTATTGACATAAGACCTTTCGGTATTTATAGGGTGCTGCGGATAAGTTCTACATTGAAAAGCAGCTACTACCAGAGAACTTAGTGAATGCTTGCAGATCAGTAGGAGTACCGGTCATACTAAACTTGCGTGATGGTTATGACCATTCTTACTTCTATATATCTACTTACATTGGTGAACATTTTGATTTTCATGCAAAAATCTTAAAAGCTTAAAATTTTTTTGTTTTTAAATTTGAATATCATGACATCTTGCATTTTGTTGTTGCTTTATAAATAAATGGATATAGTTATACATCTGTTAATGTAACGTTCTCTTACAAAGTCATAATGATGCATTTAAAAAACTATTTTTATATAAATATATCTTGTTCAGTTTAATAAAACATTTTCATACATTGAAATAGTTTTTATTTAATAGGACACATTCACCCTCAATAAATATTAAAATAAATAAACATTTTATATTTGTGTTTTTTATTTGTATATATATAATACAAACATTTTTTAAAAAGATCTTTTTTTTATTTATGCTATCTATTGTCTTTTCTTAGGTTGTGGTAGTATTGCAAAAATTTATCTCTGTTGCCCCAAACATGTTGTCCACCCCAATAACACCAAGCACTGCAAAGTGTAATAGTAATATAAAATTTTTGATTACATAAAAAACAATTATATTGTACTCATAATTTATGCTTACATTCCAAATAATGCTCCTCCGAGATGAGCTGCATGATCAAAAAACTTCCAACCCAATACTACTCCAGCAAAATCTACACCCATAATTACTTTAATAGCCTAAAAAAAAAATGGGGAGATCAAAATAACAGAAATCTTTTTTCTATGTACTATGAAGCTTACATGTGACTTCAACTTTACATGGTGCACAATGATAATGAGGCAGTGGATGCTCAAACATGGTCACCCAGAATACTCCGGTCATGTTTTCCTGAACACAGAAATGTGAATTGTTTGACTGAGTGACTGATTCCGAATAAAAATATAGTAGTCAGTGAAGTTAATTTATAAAAAACCTGTTCAACATCTAGACTATCTACTATATATGACAGTGGAATTGGATCAGGAATCGCCATGTTACTAGGCAACTGGTTAGCCATTAAGTCATTCAGGTATGTAAAGAGTAAATTGTTAATTCTGATATTATTTATTTATAATTGATTATAACTTTTTAATTTGAAGTATCTAATTTGCGAGTTCTAATTTAAACTGGTTTGATACTTACAGTACCCGCGGCAAATGTGTACATAGGCAAGAAAATGATGCTCAATCTTGTATCCGGATATTGTACACATACAAATGACAAAACTGACATAATTGCTCCAGACTGTAAAGTCAAATAAATTTATTATATGTTTTAAAGGTAAACAATGAAAAAGCATAAATAATGTTGTCTACATTACCGCTCCAAGGCTCAGTCCAGGCTGAGTAAGTACAACTTTATACAAGAAACTAGCAAAACTGCTAATTACACCTGCACTTAAATACATGGCAACAAATTGCTCTTTGCCAAGGGAAGCAACGGCAGCTGTTAAGAGGAAAACAAAAAAATATTAATTCTAAGTGTTAATAAACTTATAATTTAAGTAAAAAAACATTATAGTTTGTACCTGGCATGAAACTGTACAGAACATACATGTTAGCAGCTAGATGAAGTGGAGAATAATGACTAAATGTTGAAAGTACCATTGGAAGGCATTTTGCACCTGGAAGTATTCCAATCGTAACACTTTTATTTTAGTTTACTTGAAATGACAAAAAAAAATATTGAAAAAAGAAAAAAAATATATAAGACATACTTCCAGATGGGTTTGAACAAAAGTATTTAATCATAAAAGGTTGTAGAGGTTTTACTCTCCAAGCACCAAATACCAAGAGATTGGCAGCAAGGATTGGATAGAACACTTTATCACTCGGTCTAAGTGAGTTCCACCATTTGGTTATTTGATTTGGTTCAGATTTCTGAAAAAACAAATAAACTGTAATTTAACTATTTAATAGTAATTAATTTATTTAAAAGTAATTTAACTGTAATAAAACTGATTAGAATTGCAAAAAAGATACAGTACAGTACATTACAATTTAATAACATTTAAAAGTAGTAATCCATCAATATATCTTATATTTGTAAATGTAGTATACAATTTTATATAGTAATAAGTAAATTTATACAGTAAAATGATCTATGGCATTATCGGGTTAGTTAATATAGATGAACAGCTTACAAAATGTGTTGATATTTTTTTTTGTTGAGAATTCAACCAGGTGCCTGGTTTTCTAAGCAGTGAGGCAGCATGAGTACGTAAATTTTCATATTCCCATATGACGCAACCAACTAGACTACCCGCAGATACCTAAAATTAAAAAAAGTTATTTTTCTTTGAAATAATTATCTAAATTTATATGTTTCTTGCAAATCATACAGAATATTTTATGGACAAATTATATACATTTAATATGCAAATGTCTTACCCCCACAGTAAAAATAAATGGTTTCAATAATCCCTTCAAGTTCAATGGGACAGAATCATAATGTAGATTTTCTAAAGGATTGGGCTCAAGTCTAGGTTTCTTTACAACGCGTCGGCTGTTATGGAATGAATTACATAGTTGAAGCCGTCCACATCCTAATCTACTTGAACTTAATTTGATTATTTCTGGTTTGCTGAAATGGGATATTTAATTTGAGCTGTGAATACATATCATTAAATACATGAGCAAATTTTTCTCACCAGTTATATGCCAAGTCTCCTGCGGATCTAACATTTCTGAAAAACATTATAAAATTATACTATAAATGCAATGTTACATATTTTTTCTAAATTAATAATTTGGTTTTAAGTTTTAGCAAGAACGTTTGAAAGAACCAAAATCCTATGACAAAATGTTGTAAATGTCAATGTCAATTTTACATCAAGTAAATAAGAATAAATTGTAGAGTCAATGGCGTTTTGTATATAATTTCACAGTAATTGTTTTAATTTGTAGTATCTGTCGATCTTATATTTCACTGTTAGTAATTAATATTTTATGTAAAAATCGTTTTATTAAAAAAAAACCCTGTATATAAAGTAGTTATCGATTGCTGTTTGATTGCTCTTTTTCGGTATAAATCATACTCAAGAGGAATTAAAAAGGCAATTCGTTTTGAGAAGAAAAAAGAAAATAGGTTAAGGCATATATTGTTTATATTACAAAGAGATAAATAACAATATACGTTTGTTTTTTAACCATTTAATTGCTAAGAAAAATAGGTGACAGAGTATAGTCTTTTAGTCAGTCAATTAAATAACCTATCTTGAAAAGCTATACAATATATCGTACATGAAAATACGCCTGTCACGTCTTCAAAAAAAATCGCCACTCATCTTTGCCTTTAGGGGCCATTAAATAAATCTTCAAATTCGAATGAATTAAAGGTAGGCTCATGTGTTATGATTATAACAGAAAAAGCGTTGAGTGCGGTAAAAAGAGCATCTATTTGTGGCTCTAGCTCATCAAAGAATCTAAATGAGGCTATTTAGGCTTTTTTGGAACGTGATTTAAAGGCACCGTGTTAAAGAATGCAGGAGCGTTTAGCGAACAATGGCGGAGTAACATCTTTTATAATAATTCTAACACATTGCGTACTCTAATTAAAAAAAAATATCTCAATATAAGTTTTTAAAATTTTTTGGTTATTTAATACTTGAGTGATTAGAAAGTTTTATAGGCATTTGTAAAACAACTGAAATGAATTTGGTGCCAAGCTCAGATTTAGGTGTAGAGATACTCCAAATTAGGGCTTAGTCAAAATCTAGTTCCAATGGTTATCGTATAGATAAGTATCTTGTATAATGTTTATTTACTTTTGTTGGTAATTTTTTGGCCATCAGCCGATAGACGTCCACTTCTGGACATAGGCCTCTCCCAAAAATCTCCACTAAAGTTCATCGAGGGGAATTGTGCCTTAGCCCACCACGCTAACCAAGTGCGTGTTGTTAGTATACAGGTATATAATGAATGTAATTCAAAGGTGTAATTAACTTTTTGTACGTGCTAGGAAGAGACAAGGGCTACGTCAGTAGGCGCATTGGACTCTGTGACTAAGAAATTTTGCTTAACGGTTCTGTAATTTTATATCATCAGCTGAGAAACATCTGTTGCTGGAAACTTCGCTACTTCTTATTAATTCTTAATAAAGCTTCACTCCAATGAGTTCCAATAATTTCATATACAGCTAAATTGTGTTTATAAATTATTATTCATGTATACGTAATGTAAGGTCCTCGAGCAGCTGCCGTATGTCGGTATACGCAATTTTGGCAGATCCCCAACTAGCGGATCGACTATTTGATAAAGGTCGAGAAGCCGCCGGATGCGGGTAGTGCAGGACCGATCGGAGTGTAACTACTTGAGAGAGGCCTATGCTCAGCAGTGTGTGTTATCTCTGTCTGTTATCTGTGTGTATGTTCATTTTAATTTGTAACATTATCACAATCGGCCCGCGATAAGCCACAGCTGGACGTAGACTTTTTATTTTGGTAAATCCTCTTTTTTAAAATCCCTTCGCTTGAGGACTATGAAAGAGTTATGTTGGATTCTTACCGGCTAAAATTCCACGATGTCTCCCGCATCGCTATTAGTGGAACTACGAGTGCGCTTTCTTTCTCTAAGAAGTGGTGGAGCTTGGTGTTCTCAACATTAACTCATACCGAAACACATGAAATAACCGTACATACCATCTCGTGACCAGTAACACAGATGACGGATTACCGCCGTATCCACCGTCTAGCCTCGGTTACAAGGGCCGAAGATAGCCGAGTACATCGTCCTACACGCCTGAATCTTTGGCTACGAATAGGAAGATGTGTAGTTCCTTCCCCTTACTGTTTACATCTGCGACATCACATGTTCGCAGAAGTAAATACCATTATTCCACGACCTTTTCCTGTTAACCGAAGTTTTAACTAAGGTAGTGACAGTCGTTCTTCACTACACCCGTAAGATCACGATGCTGAATATTCTACGCTAAGCAACATTTTAGCGTATGAAGCTGGACGTACGCGGCTCCCAAGGAGCGCCCCGTATTTTCTATAATCCCAATTTATTTTAAAAATATCAGAAATTAATCAAATCGTCTAAAAAGAAAAAACGATAAAGTTACACAAAAATTGGTAATGAAAGAGATAAACTTTTATTTCGCAATATATTTATCTATACTATATGTATAAAAGTTTTTCTTGCAAACACTCGCTAATTGAGTGCTTCTCGTAATAATATGGCACGGTATGGGGTGCGAGAGAGGGGTAGCAGTGCCCTTGGCGCATGCTCTATTGTAACAGGCCTCTGGCATTGCGCGACCCTCATTTACTTCAGTATACAGCTGAGACGCTCAAGGTGATATCTTGTGTTTCTTTAGTCGTGTTAGTCGTTCCGTATTATAAAATAATACAATTTTTAGAAGTAAGTATTGAACAATCAAATAAAAAAAAAATTACGTGCTATAAATATAACAGAGTGCGTGCGTGTAGGATTTCAGAGCAAGCGTAAAATACGTCGCAACATCGCTCATGGTGGTTGTGTTGAAGATGGAAAATAATGATAGTATGACGCAAATCATTGTTCAAGTCCTAATTTGTGAGGCATAAATTGTGCCCAATTTTTGATACGCATTAATAACAAATACCGTAATATTGAACAGTTGGCAATCAATAACAGGACGCCGTATGGTGACCAAATGGTAGACTAAATTCATCATAATAAGTTTTTTTATTGTCAATGATATAATATAATCTTATAATCAGTTCAGATAATAAGAGTAAACAAACCTAAAGTTACATTTGAAGAAGTTTTAAATTTGTTACGGCTGTCTTCAGTTTTTTTTTGTGTTTATTCATAAATTAATAATATTAATTTATTGCTTAAAATATTTATACATATTTTATTAGTTTTCTAATGTTTCTTACAGAGATGAAGCCAAAGGTACCAATCACATATCTCCAGATCGAAACGTGTCTAAAGGACTCATCGTTGTGACGCACAATTATTAATACGACTTGCATTATTTTTACTATTTTGATCGTTTTAAATATTAGGAAAAATTCTTTTACTACCTTCCTTGTAATTATTAACTTTATTCTGTATTTAATACCTTTTACTCTAAGGAATGATGAATACGGATGGCAAAAGGTTTAAACTGTTTTTATAGAAAAAGCAAAGCTTAATGTTGATTGTTCCGTTGCGTAGACAAAACTGAAAATTTACACTGGATAGGTGCTATATAAAGAATAAATTATTAAAAATTTAACTGCGAAACTTTAACAAAATTTAGTACCATGGAACCGTACGACGATGAATTGTTCTGGTTGGTGATATGCGGATTTGTGGTAGCATTTATATTGGCTTTCGGAATTGGCGCCAACGACGTAGCAAACTCCTTTGGAACCAGTGTAGGCTCCAAAGTCCTGACCCTCACACAAGCTTGCATACTCGCTACTGTCTTTGAGATTGCCGGTGCTGTTTTAATAGGTAAGTAAAATATTTTAAACACTAAGGAACAACTAAAATTTACACCTATAAGTTAACAATGTGGAAGTAGAAGAAAATATTGATAAACTACAGTTAATTTGAGGGCAAATCGAAACTATTAGCGTATATAAATAAAGCATTAATAAATGCAAAATATTTTTTTGGTAATCCCGGCGCGTCCAGAAAGATTTTGGACTATAAAAAATTAAAGATAAATATAAATGTACAACATAGATTATTATTACACTTAAAATGGCTATGCAAATAAACTAAAAAAAATTTGAAAAAACATCCAATTAATATCGTCTGTTTTCTGTAAGAGCAAAATTTATGAAAAATGCTTCAAGTGTTCTTTGGGATAAAAACTTATCATCATTTCATTCTATTGATATCCCCTAACACTTTAGATCTAGAATAGGTTGTCCTTCCTAATAAGAGCATTTATCACATTCAACAAGCAGGTCAACGAGGGAAGTGCACATAGGTCACAGGAACAGTTGTTACTTATTCCAAGGGATTTTTTGTTGTCTTTCGATACGCAGACGATAGATTGGGCTATGTTGGTATATTCTAATTTATTTTGCGGGGAATAATATAAAAAAAAACATAAACCACAAAATACTTTGAACAGTTATAGTTACAATATTATCTGATATTTCTATAAGAAGACTAGGTTTAGATGTTGAATTATTTTACAGATTTATCTAGTGATCTATTAGATAGTTCAAAGTAACATCTTCTATATAGAATGATAAAAGGATGGGTCGCGACATTAAATCAATATGGAATTTTACAAATAGGTCTTCTATAAATAAAATTAAAACTGTAGTGACATAATATATACTCTGTCTCAGTACTGTTTATTTATAAATGGGGTGGGTAAACTATTATTGTCAACTGATCAATATTTTCTTATATGTAAATTTATGTTTATATTTATAATTCTACATATACTTTATGGAAAAGTTTATTCATAATAAATGTATATTATCTTAATTATTTACTTAGGGTATAAGGTATCAGATACAATGCGCAAGGGCATCCTGGATGTGTCGCTCTATACGGACGGTGGAGAACGCTTGCTGGCAGCAGGATGCCTGGCTGCGTTATTCGCAGGCGCTGCGTGGCTCATTGTAGCTACTGCCTTTCGCCTACCTGTTTCCGGAACACACTCCGTTGTGGGTGCCACCGTCGGTTTCACACTAACAGCCAAAGGTCCAGTTGGTATACGCTGGTCTACTCTTGGAGCCATTGGTTAGTTTATTTCTTAGTAGCTATAATTAATTTGCGGTCAAGATAAAAATGTAATATAGTCGGATTTAATACTAAAGAGGAAAATAGGTGTTGGAACCGTAAAAGTATTTATCATGAATTTTCAGTGTTGTCATGGTTTATTTCGCCTGCTTTGAGTGGCGCGGTGTCTGCCATGCTGTTCTGGTTGGTACGTCGGTTCATCTTACGTGCTCCGGAGCCGCTGGTGGCCGGATTGCGTGCTTTGCCTTTCTTCTACGGAGCCACTGTTGCTGTCAATGTGATTAGTGTCGTGCATGATGGACCAAAATGTAAGTTGAATTAACAATTAGATGAACGTTTTATACAAAAAATATTAAATAATCATTGCCTGGCTATTCAAATTAGTGGGAGACAATTTCCAAATATATCTTTGTTATTGTTCATAGAAATAATTTTTTTAACAAGAATCTTATGTTTTTAAAAAAGTGGTTATATTCATTAGTCTTAATTTTATGCAGTGTATAATTATTAGAAACGTTATTACGAATTATTTCTTCGCTAGATTAACACAAAGATAATAATAGCATTCGATTACTCTTGTTTGTTACAGTGTTGTCCATGGAAAAGATACCAATGTGGGTGGCACTGTGCGGATCGATGGCATTGGGCGTTGTAGTCGCTGGCCTTGTACGCATCTTCTTAGTCCCGTATTATCAACGTCGTTTATGTGCACCGCCTGTCAACTTTACCCTAGGATTGTCTAATGGTACTGAATCCTGTTTTTTTTTCTTATTCAATTAAGCGACGAGACGAGCGGGATGTTCACCTGATGGTAAGTGATACGACCGGCCAGAATAATGTGGCGCTAGTTAGGATGATATATATTGCATACTGGATATTTCGCACGTCGCCTGAAACGTAAGACGTTTAATCTCATTACCCCAGAAGTTACACTAGCTACAGCGCCTTTGAAACCGGATCACAGTAACATATGGGGGCAGAAATAGGCGCTGCGGTGGTACCCATCTAGACAGTCTCCGGTAACAGAGGCCTACTACGAGTGAAAGTAGTTTAATTAATTCATACCACGTCAAATTAAGAACGATAAATAGACTACATAGTAAATCTCATTGAGAAATTGTTTGCAATTAATTATTGCATTTTTAATACGAAATTAATTGTTTATGGAAAAATTGAGCAAATTTTATTGAAAAAAATTTTTACTACGACTTAATAAATATATGGTAAAAGACCTATTAAAAATTATTGTAGGCAGAATAAAAGTTATTCGTGTTTCCCTAGTCGAGGCGTAAACAATTTAACGTGAAAAACGCTGACCTTAATTTGTAAAGCTTTTCTTAACGTTTCTTAATCAGCGACACGAAAATGTACGACAATAAATCAGGTCATGGGCGAAGACATTTTCAGTACAGGCACCGTATTCTGTAGGCTGCTATTAAAATTATGCTTTTAACAATTTCCCGTTTATTTACGTATTTAATTAACATAACAGTTTTTATTACTATTATTATATTTTAAATGTTATTAATTTGTAATGAAAAAAAAAATACGTGTCAATTATACCATATTCGTGTTAATATGAAATTCACAAGTAATTGCTAAGACGATACTTTCCTTTAAGAAACTACACCTGCAAACACTCCAACACATTTTAACAAAATTGGAGTACCACAGCGTCCTACCTCCCTTCTCTCTGAAGATGGAAAACTTCTAGAAGCAATAGCAGAGAGTGCTGAGATGGTTACATTGAGCGATGCAGACAAGTGCTCGATGGGCGTAAGAGAAATGAATGCCAGAAACAGAGCTTTGTTAGCTACTATGGACGACTGTAGCATCCTCTCAAGAAGTCTAAGCCCACCCAACAAGTCGAGGTTGCAGTTAATTGATGCAGACCCACAGATTAACACCTTAAAATATATCGATGAAACTTTAAGCTTTTGTAAGAGCTTGGACTCGTCTCAAATGGCCGGCATGGGTGAGAGTTATGGTTCTGGTTCGAGGAATGGTTTTCTCGGTGATTCTTGTGATACAATACCTCGCGGAGAGATGAACCGTGTTGCTGCTTCGAAAGTTCTACCGCCAACTGTTGACTTTGATACACCACCATCACGTATCAATAAGGTAAACTTAATTTTAAATCTCATGATTGAAAAACAAGGCTTTTATTTTTTTTATTATTTCCATAATTTTTAGTATTACTTAGATGATTAATTCTGACGTAATTACGATGTATAAATATTTTATTTCAAATATTGAAAGGATTTATTATAACGGCACAATGGTTTATTTTTTAAGGGTCCCGAAGGTGGGAGTGCGTGGAGTATTGAGTGCGATGGAAGAATCTCACGGCTGCCGGCGCTGACGCCAAATTCTAGCGCCGCTCCATTGCTGCGCGCCACGAGCCCAAAGCAAGCGCTTCCGCCACCGCCGCCTGATACTTTGCGGCTGTTCTCCTTCTTACAAGTACTCACCGCTACATTTGGCGCATTTGCTCATGGAGGGAACGATGTCAGGTATTGTACAACCTTTCCAATTTCTGAAAAAATATCACATATCTTTATCATCTCCAAATATATATACCTTAGTATTCAGAGTGCACAGATTATAATTCGTAATTTTTGCGAAGAGTTTTCAGTCGTTACGGTTTGTAACCCAGATGTTATATGTAAAGTAATAGTTAATTTATTAAAATAAGTAAAGATCAATAAAAATTAAACAATATATTCAACCCTCTTTCTATTTAGGAATTTCTGCCGAATACCAGAGTTGATGTAAATTTGGATGTATACAATAAATAGTTCCAATGGCTAAGTTCATCTCAGCACATTTATAAAGTCGTTTTACTAAATAAGTTTTGCAATTAAATTTCCAGTAACGCAATAGGCCCTTTAGTAGCTCTATGGCTGTTGTACTCGGAGGGAGGTGCGCATGCGCGTGCCGAGACTCCGTTGGCGATACTAGTGTTCGGAGGAGTGGGCATCGCGCTGGGTCTCTGGTTATGGGGCCGGCGAGTTATTCAGACCGTCGGTGAAGACCTCACTAGCATAACTGCTGATACGTTAGTACTTTCAATTCGTTAAATATATACAAGTGTCTTTATAGTCGACAATTTATATTTGTTTAATAAACTGCATGAACGATAGAAATCAGAGAAATATGTTAACGTATAGCCTGGCTCTTAAGATTTCTCGGACGCTTTGTAAAATTTCATTAAAAGGAGGTCTGTTTGCGGTAGTCTTGTAAACCAATTACATTGTACTTCGAGCATTCCTCTTATAAAAAAGGTAAAAAGTGTGAGGCTGGAAAACAGGAAAAATATAATACCGACATTTTGTGTTCGGATGAAGCTCGTTTTCATCTTAAAAGACAAGAAAGATAAATTATGACGTAAAAAACTTTAAATGAGATAAATTTATTTAACAGTGGTTTTACCATCGAATTGGGCGCTGCTCTTACGGTCTTGGTGGCAAGCAAAGCGGGTCTTCCCATATCTACTACACATTGTAAAGTTGGTTCAGTTGTTTGCGTCGGTTATTTCTCTGAGAAAGCTGTGGATTGGAGTTTATTCAGGTATTTTAACCAAAATCCAAAATATAAAATCAATACTAATATATGCAATAATTAAAGTTCGCGATGTGACCTTGAATGTGATGGGTTACCTTTTCTTATAAAAATAAACGAGTTATAATGAGGGTGGAAAAATTTAACGAGCAACCAGTAATTTCTCTAGTTTTTGATGATTAGTTAGATTGTAAGCGGTGTATGTTTCAGGAATATTATATTCGCGTGGGTAGTGACTGTACCAGCTGTGGCAGCCATGGCGTCGCTGTCAATGCTTGCTCTAGAGGCCTTCGTCGTGTAAGCGATACATATTTACATATGTATCAATTTGTGTCTAAATATATCACGCAACATGTAGAAGCAAAAAACATACATTAATGCAAAAGATTATCCGGGACAGCCAAAAATTTTTACACTCTGTTCTTTTATGATTATACTTATAAGCCTCTGAAATATTCTATATCTCTGTAGAAACACGTTTACCTCAAATCTTATTTAAATAAGGACATTCTTAAACTCTTAGGAATTGTGACTTAGGTACATTATTATTATGCATTAATGTTTCTGTACAAAGCAGAATACTTCACCCATTCCTATGCAAAGTCAAGTAAACATTCCATTAATACAGAATGATTGATTACAAAGACACAATACATCATTTGACAAGGATGCGGGCCCGATAACAGCAATTATTTAAAAAGTATTTAACTGCTAACAACGTGCACTAGGGTTAGAGGCGTAGAATTGTTAATTAGATGTAATACATGGCGAATCACCATTATTAACACGTCAATAAAAAAGTGAAATATAGAAGTTCAATAATTATTACTAAATGAATTTTTCTTGTTTTTATAAAGTTAATTATTGATATAGGGTCAATAGTTCACGGTATAACCTATTTTGCGCCTCGGCTCTGTGTTAGAATTGTTAAATAAATATCATACTTCAATATATTTGTTT
The DNA here is from genome assembly GCA_029030555.1 of Ornithoptera alexandrae. Taxonomy (NCBI): domain Eukaryota; kingdom Metazoa; phylum Arthropoda; class Insecta; order Lepidoptera; family Papilionidae; genus Ornithoptera; species Ornithoptera alexandrae. Next base: position 6,954,235 of record JARDVY010000023.1, on the reverse strand, counting down.
TATTTCTTCAAGTGCTGCACAGTATATTAATACAAATGGTTTATTATTTGACCAAAAGAGAGATAGGTCTACAAGAGGAGATTTAAGTTTTCCTTATGGTAGGGTTTTATATAAACAACTGTATGTAATAATATATAATCTATAAGCTTGTCAACAGAGTCGGAGTATTCTTATCAAAGACACTTCGTTTCGAAGTTCTCATTGTCAGTTAAAGATACCATGTCAATGTTAGTTCACTACAGAAAAAAATATAAAGGTACAATTACACAATAAAATTATTTGTAGTATTTATTAGCTCCATTTTTATTTAAGAAATATTATTTTTATTAAAGATACTTATAGTACTATGCGACGTATTGATTAGTAAGTGCTCGCAATAATCTTGATCGTCTTATAGCGGCTGCCTCCCTTTGTATATCTTCGCTGTTATTTGCATTCAGTTCCAAAGCCCCAGCTGCCTTCACGGCGCGCGCTCTTCTCCCTCCCTCACCACGACGAGCATGTAGTGCTACAGCGACCTCTAGCAGTGTCCCATCCCACAGACATCCGTAATATGCATCCATAGCATCGGACGCGTTACCGGTCTAACAGATAAATAGATTACAATTTGTAAACATGGCAAAAATATTATTTCTTAAAATGGTTGGTATATTGACTTTTGCATGATTACTTGCTCGTCAATTCTTTTTCTGGTATAGTTCTTGAAAATTACGAAAGTATATAAGAAAATTGTATATAAGAAATAGATTATAACTATAACATATTTAAAACAAAATGGCGTTGGATGTTAACGCTGCTTTCTATTTGAGTGTGTTTTAGCATTAATACCATTGAGGTAGTTTAAAAAAAAATACAAAAACTTTTAACTAGAGATACTTAATACTTTAATATGAAATAAACCTCGTCAAAAGATCACAAATTATTATTTTTTATATAAGTATTATACATATGCTTGAAACCCCTGAATTTTCTTAAAGACCTTTAAAAATCTCTAGGCGATATTAGAAATACTACGTTAGGTTAAAGTATAGGTTAATTATTTTTACACACCTTTTCAGCAAGACATTTGAAGGCCGTTGTGTAGTCAGGTTCATCTGTTAGTTGGCAGAGTGCGGCCGCCTGTGTCGGGGCATTCAATGCTTGACAACAACGCGCCGCTCTACGAGCAATGCTACCCTCATCGGGTGCACGCTTGGCAAAATGCCAACTGCCTGCTGCTAACGCGCATAAATAGCGGCGCAATGCCGCGCCCCACCGTCCACATGACATTTCCACGTCTCCGTACAAGCGAAGCCTGATATAACAAGTCGTTCAATACAATAATTATAAAATGTTCAGGTTACATTTCAAAATTTTTGTTTAAAAATAAAAAAGATAATACAAAATTTCCTTTCACTATGCCACTGTATTCGACTTTTGAAGGTATTAAAACAGTGATTTTTTTATTTGGCATGTGATGCTAATTATTATGATTTACTGCCACTATATTGTGCTCGACGATCTGACAAGATGTTACTCTCGTTACGCTAGTAATTTTAATAGCTACAACGCCCTTCAAATTACAACACAGTAATGTTTGCACACTATGATTTGATAGCAAAAATATGCAGGCAGTCTTAACAACATATTATTACGTAAATATATGTCTATACATTGCAGTATATGTTGATATCCATAGACCTTCACTGGGCCTAACATTATAGTAATACAAAAATCCTCAAAGAATTGGTAAAAATCTACTCACCAAGATGTATTATAAGGATACAATTTCAAACTTCTCTCAAGTAAATCCGTGAGAGACTCGAGAATATGTTTCGTATTGTAATTATTCATATTTGATATGCTCGATGGCCATAGACCCGTGTACTCGACGACTAGTTCTAACGAATTGTCATCAATGAGCAGATTATGAATGCGGGCCAGAAGTGAAAACATAACGCTGATGGCTAAAGGTTCACGTAGAGTGGCTAGGAATGCATTGAATGAGTTTCTCGCATCGGCGGAGGAGTACGATCCATCTCGCGAGTGTGAGGGCATCCCTCCTGCCGTCCTTTTAACCGGTCCGCTTGCGCCGTTACTGTACACGGAAAGAGCTGTAAAACAAACGTTTATTAAAACATCATAAAAGGTAAACAAAGGTATAAGTAAAAACATCAAAAAGTATGTTTGCGTCTTTGAGCCATCTAGGTATTATATTCGCCTTTTGTAACCTAAAGCTTTAAGAATGAATAAATAAATAAAGTAAACGGTTGTAGCTTGTTTGGATTTCGTATTCGAATATTATGAAGTTTCGTCTTATTGTCAATCGGACGCCATACAGAACTGCTGTGTACTAACAGTCAACATATGAGAGGTAGATTATTAAAGGAGTATATGCTGTAAGCGTTAGTAAAATGTTAAAAAAAATTGTTTCGAAAATAGTATAAAAGTGAGTGGTTTTTACCGTAGTCCCATAGAGGTCGAGGGAATTTCCTCGTGGCTTTACCACGTTGTAATTCTAAACACGCCGCGCAGAGAGCCGCAGCCGCTTCGCCCGCGCCTCCTGCAACACCAGCGCCCTCCCACTCGCACGCGTTCACTAAACAGGTCCAACACGCCTCAACTACCTATATTTAGTGATTTAAAAATCAATATGTCGTAAACATTGGTACTTTTAGGTATATGCAGATAAAAATTATATTGTATGAATAAATTTAAATTCTTAAATAAGGCCTCTTAATGTTCCCACTACTGGGACTCCGAGCTTTTTATATAAGCTTATGCTTCATTAAGACGTTTAGCGTGTATGACCATTAGAGATTCATTGACTTATCACGAGATTTCAGAGATTTTTAGATGTAGACCTAACATTTGGTAGAGACATTGCTTTTGCTATTTAAAGGTCAGCTAAGAATGAATTTTACAAAATTCTTTGCTCAAAAGGGAGTGGCGGGGGTGTTAATAACGAGAAGGGGTCCGGGGTGCAGCAGGTTGCCACCAGGTAAATATATTTCTGACATATTTCATGTATAAATTTCAAATCTAATTTTATATTACGACCTACAAAGCGGTCGGGGAAGTAAATAATATATTTTTTAATATATCTGATAGCATAAAAAAGCATTCTTCTTACTTGTGGCCGAGGTACGATGCTATCGCCTGAAGTAACAGCTGTAATACAGGCCTTGCATTTGTTCGCCAGAGCAGTTAAATTGAGTCTGTGGTGTGGCCACTCACTTAGCATAACATTCACCTGTAAGTAGAGCACTTCCCAAGACAACAGTCGACAGAGCCTATATAACATTGGCTCCGAGCCACCACCCAGCTGGCTACGAGCTTCACCTTCTAGCACTGACAATAATGACAGAGCAGCGCGTGAACAACCAGCTTCAGCTCTTGCTCGTGCTGCGCCCGATACTACGTATCCAAAATCTTGTAAAAATCCTCTTGGTAGCGAAATTAGAGCGTTTCCTAAACTACCGGCAGGTTTCCATGAGGGGCTTAATTTCCATAGTGGAGACGAGGGTGACATAATAGCCAGTTTAACCAAACACATACGAACGTCATCAGCCGTGGAAGCTTCTATTAAACGCTTTTTGAGTCGTCCCATTTCTAATTCGGGGATTGTTTTGAACTCGAAATCAGGTGTTTCCCAATCATCTGTAAGGAGTTCTCGTGGGATATCGATATTTTCATCGTCACCATTTATAGGATCGTTAATAATTTTATTTAAATTAGGGTCTGAAATTAACTTTCTTCTAATCCTTTCGCTAGAATCTCCAACGTATTTTTTTAAATGTTCATCTATCCTATCGAATGGTAACTTGCATTGTGAGGTTGCTAAATGTAAAAAGAAAATTTGTAAATTATTCCAATCATCATCCGATAAGTCTGATTGCAAAACTGGACCTATAGCCCAAAGTAACAAATCAAAAAATTTGTTACCCAAAGTTTTAAATTTATTTAGAAAATCTGGATGAGTTGATGGTATACCACCCTCGAGTGCATATCTTACTGCGTTAAGTGCTGAAACTCTATTTAGCAAATCCCTTGCAACTGTAAAAGCACCACTTGAAGCAGAGCCTTGGATATCTAGTTCCACAACTTCCCTGTGAACAAGAGGAATTTCTCTTGTTAAATTATCAGCTTGCAAAATGGCTATTATCCCAGTGTAGTGATTAGCTATTGATTCTTGCAGTTTTTGCAAAAGGCTAGGTTCTTCATTGAGTAAATCATAGCTTAAGTTCAAAGCCCTTATATATCCTATAATGTCATCATTAGTCATACTGGCATAATAAAAATCATTCCATGGCATTTCCTTATGAATACCATAGCCACAAGCAGATACTTCTTTTTCTAAAAGATTTGCATTTTCTCTGCATCCCAATATATGTTTTTTAGCCAAATCGTGTTGGCCATAAAAGAAGTAGTTGTAACATAAATCAAAGTGGATTTGCATTGCTAACTCATATTGACTGATAAAGACATCCCCAGTGTTCCAATCGTGGCTTATGTCATTACAGTCCTCAGTTAAATGTGAAAATGTTTCTATTATAGGTATCTTGATTCTCTTAGAGCTTCTTAGATTAGTATTTGAAAACTGCTCATATTCTGAAATGACTTGTTCTAAATATTTAATGCTCTGTAAACGAGAAGTATCACACATTCTAAGCAATTTTTCAAAGTTTTGATTCATGGGACTGTACCCAGTATCAGTTTGCATACCAGGCCTGTTGATAAAAAGAGATGTGTTTAGAATAAGTTTGTACAGTTAAATAAAATCTATAAAGTGCTGTGCCCACGAGATAACTATACTTACACATGAACAAATGACATTTTCGTTGATTTAGCATATAAAGCAGCTTTTACAGGAAATCTAAGTATCCATCTGTGGTATAAAGTTAATGCAAATTGTATTTGGGGCTTTTGGAATAAGTCTGCAGGAATGTCCTGAAAAAATATTTTATGCTTTATATTGTTTTCACCTGTACTCATTATATATAAAAATTTCCACTGTACACATTATATATAAAAATTTATATAGTGATAAATGTCTTAACCGGTGGAGGTACAGCAAACTCTGCATCAGTAGCCATATACACAAGATCTTGCATTAACTGTTGTTGTATTTGTGGAGGTAATTTTGTTTCAAATAGGTCTAAAATGAAAAAAATAACACACTAAGAATATTATTTTATGAAGACCTATATGGACTAAAGAAAAAAGGTGAATTAAACAATTGAAATGTAAATAATTATTTCACTTTCATGTTACCTAAATTCCATCGAAGTGTTGATGCAACTTTAAGTGCAAGAATTTTCAAAGCAAGTTGTTTTCTAGTAAATTGTAAAGGTGTTGTATTTATAGATGGTGGACTAGGTGGGCCATCTACATCAACAACTCTTTCACTTGCTGCTTTAGTTGATGAATTTTTAGCATCAACAGATAAAAATTCTTCTATTAGTTCACATGCTGATGGTTCTGCAAATAGTGTATTATCGTGTATGCATTAAAACTCATTTTAAATATTTTACAACAATTCATTACTCAAGTTTTTTTTATTTGTATTTAGTATTTAAAGTGACAACATTTTTGTATTTCCATACCATTAATTATTTGTAAGGTTGAAACTAACCTTTCAAAATTATTTATAATTTAGTGAAAGTTGTGTACACAAAATCCATTTTTTAGTTTAGTTGGTTTGAATGCATTGTATTATCATCATTTATTTAAAACCATTCTCTATGAAAATTTAAGTAATGAGGAAGTTTGTTTTTGTCCTATAATTCTTTAAAATATTTTAGTGGTTTTTATAAAACATACTCTACGAGCTTCATTTAATCGAAAGTTAACCGAATAAAAAGAACAGTTAACTGCTAAAAGTTATTTAATAGTACAGACCAGATGTACAAATCAAACAATTCAAAAATTCTATAAGAAATTATAAAATAATAAAATTGAATTCTTATTATTAAAATAGTAATGTGATCATAAAAATTAGTTTTTTTCTTGAGTTAAAGGCATCACTAACCTGGATTTAATTTGTTAAGGTGTTTTTTTAGAAGAGTGGGGTCAAGAAGAAATTCAAACCACAAGATGGTGTCTGGTGAAATAGGCACTGTGCCTGGTCTTAATAGGTCAACATCCATTTCTTTCTGAAACGTATTATAATTAACGATATTTTAATAAATAAAAATCCATACACAAAAGAAAACTAAAAGATGAGAACTAATAACAATCTCTTAAATATGAATGTTGGTTAAATTATGTATGTAAAATCGAACATATTATAATAAAATACGTGACTTTTTCGCAATTAATATGTAGTCATCGTTATACCTAAACTGAATAAAACGGGAACTAGAAGTTAATAACTTAACATCCCCAATCAAAACATGTCATGCTATGTCATATGTTTTTTTTTTAAAGTAATTTGAACATAGTTCTAAAACGTTCACCACGTTTCGTAAATAGCATTTCATGAGTTGCCGTTATAAAAATATAACAAAATTTTGTATATAATATATTATGAATACAATATAGTTATATATACATGTTACATTTAGTTTTTGTAGCGTAACGACATTTCAAATAATACTAATTTGTTTACAAGTTAGCAATATATTTATTATTAGGTTTTTATTCTTCCGTACATACATATTATATCATTTCCCTTATAAACGAAACGAAAAAAAATGCATTGATACATAATATCAAATCACAAAATTGAAGGTGTGGAAGCAATCGTGAGTCCTAATGAAAAATGTTTGATTTAAATCTTCCACCTGTGAAATGCTTTATCCATTTTTTAAGATATAAGGAAGTCATTTGCTATTATGTATGTTTTTATTTCTTCTCTCTGCTAAGTAGTAGTTTTTTCCTGCCGCTTTTATATACATGTTTATTAGTGTTACGTAGAAAATTACAAAAATAAATAAGAATATGTACTACATAAAATTTTTCGTAACGTATAAGACAAGTAAATATATTATTATGTGTTGTTATTGTTAGTATAAATATTGTTAACAACTGACAATAATTAAAGCGGATATTAGTTTTTATCAATTTTCATTCGCTACTTGGTGAAGAGCTAAGTACCAAATGAAACTTTGAACTATCATCAACAAATTTTATTTTAAATTTTAATACTTTCATAATTCGTAATTTTAGTGTAAACCAAGCAAACTAAAATTTGCGTCTTAAAAGAAATCTGGTAATATGTTTCCGTTTAGATAGGTACTATCGCTGGGTCTCCCCACCAACGGATTCCCACCTTGTCGTGGCGGAGGAGCTTAGTAACCGTGGACCGACACATGGTGACGCGAAGTGGAACCCACCCGGCCGGCCCGCGGCGAAGGGCTGGTCGAAAGCGGCCGATCCAGGTTCGAGCACCGGTTCGATAACTGGAGCCCACCGGAACGGCCGGGGGCTGCAGGGGCGGCTTTATGCTGCCCTTTGCGGCCAGGCTGCAGGGGCGGCTTTATGCTGCCCTTTGCGGCGAGGCTGCAGGGGCGGTTTCATACTACCCTTTGCAGCCGACGTGGAGTCGCGGAGGGAGTACCCTCCGCGACTAACAACGGGTGCCGGCGGGCCCAACATCGGATCCGCCACAGGGAGCCGTGACAGTTTTCTTTCTTGGCTCTCATGACCTCTGGGCGACAGGTTCGGGGGAATCCGTTGCCCGCGCGACAGCAGGAGGCCGAGGAGGGGGCGTGTTGCATGTTTTGGCGTGCCCCTGCGGAGGTGGAAAGAGAGGGTTTATACCTCTCTCCGGAGGTGGGGCTGCAAAAGCGACCAGCGCCGGCGGGGTCGTGGATGGTGCAAAAGCGTTCCCCTGACTCTGCCATCAGGCGATGAGTTGAAACATCGTGGAGGTTTTAGTCGTTGCAAGTCCGACATAGCCCGTCCTTGTCCCCGCAAGGACAAATATACGCAGGCATTTCCTCTACGTTAAGCAAAAAAAAAACCATCGCTAGGCCTAATCCGGCCGTCAAAGTGAAGTGTGCAAATACTTTTATGCGTCGGTTTACAGGGCGCTGTTACTAGTGAAATTTCAGAGTAAATGTTAACGGTAAATTTTTCTTATGTCAAGGTAAGAAGTACAATATAATGCAGTGTTTCTTTTTTCATTGTGATGATATAAGTGATACACCTGCTCGTAACAATGTGGCACCAATTGGGATGTTATACACAGAACCACAGTGTGCTTGTCGTATTGAGACAAAATATTTTAAGTCTCGTTACCCCAGTAATTTCACTAGCTACAACGCCCTTCAAACGGGAACATAGTAATATTTGCACACTACTGTTTGATGGCAAAAATTGGCGGTGCGGTGGTACCCAGCTAGGCCGTCTCCGGAAATAGAGATTTACCACCGATGAAACTTTCAAATTCACATTATAAACGAACTACTATTGTGTCAGATCATAGCTGCAATTACATACATATATATACATCATGCCTCGTTCCCAGTGGAGTAGGTAGAGACCAGCTCTCTCCACTTGCTACGATCCTGGCACACCTCTCTCGCTTCGTCCACTTTCATGAGCGTCTTCATGCATGCTCGTCGGTTGCGAGTACTCTTGACCCGGCCTTTCTTTAGGACATCTTCGATTTGATCGGAATATGTCCGCCTAGGTGGACCTACAACGATTTTTTCAATAATTCTTGCCTTGTACACCTCTTTCGTTAATCTTCTTTCATCCATTCTTCCTACGTGGCCGAACCATCTAAGTATCACTTTCTCTGTCTTTGTCACTACATCTTCAACCACGCCGCACCGTTCACTTATCATACTGTTCCTCGCTTTGTCCATCAGCTTCACTCCAGTTATATTTCTCAGGCTTCTCACCTCCACAGCATTAATCCTACTTTCATGTTTCTACTGCTATACCCAACATTCACTACCATACATAGCTGCAATTGTTTATTAAATATAGAAATATTCTTAAAATGTTAATAATCCTATGGTTGTATTTCATATTATTATATATAGTTATAATATACTACTACGGTATTTATATTTACTACATACGCGCTGTGAGGTACTTAGGTGGCACTTGTAATACGTTTAGCGTTATCTATCTAAGCATTCGATAACTCATGGATATCGTGTTTTTCTGATATCGTGCATTGAAGTACAAAAACGTAGTGCGTTAGTATTTCAGCAACGAATTCTTTATATTCTTTTAAAACATTCGCAAAATATACCAAAGAGCAAATTTCTAAATAAATAAATATTGTAATGTAAATTAAATTATACGTAAGTTTAAGTTTCTTAAGTGATTGAGTTGTAGCGGTAATTACACGTCTGTAATAAAAAAGTGAGTATAATTTTTAACATCAATATAAATAATGTTTATTATGAAAATAATTGTTAAAGAAAATCGTGATATTTCATTAAATATACCTTTGTAGGATCTTAAAGAAATATGGACGAGTTTAAACTGAAAATCTTGTTTTTGAATATTTATTCATGGTTCCCTGTAAACTCCGTAACGGATACAGTGAAGTGTATACTGTTTTTTAAATATTAAACGTTATTTTTAACGTTTGATTTTGATTAAACGGATTTAGTCGATTTATAAACATATTTTTATAAAAGCATACTTTAACATCAATTCTCTTTTTCCAGTGGAATCGAATACTTATCAGCAGATTAGACAAAGTAACAACGATGTGTTCATCGAAATGGATTTGCTGCGTGTTGGATCAGAGCCGGTGGGCATGCGGTGTCCACACTGCCAAGAGGATATAATGACCAGAGCTGCCTATAAGAACACGACACTCACACATGTTATGGCAATAATACTTGGTGTATTATTTTGGTATGTATTCTATGTAAATCCTTTCTTGTATAGGCTGACACATGACTTTAATTTATTTGATCACAAGTTACACAAAATGCCGGAAACAGTACAGTGTCAGTTCAAAATTCAGAAAAGTAATATGTTATTTCGGTACCACATGGTTAGATTCCACCTGCAATCTACCAACATAACTGCATTACCGAGTACAGGCATTAGTAAAAACGAATTTGTGAAACTATAATTTTAACAAAAGAAAATGTATTATTTTTTTAATTTTAGGTGGTTATGTTGCTGCTTTATACCTTATTTTGTGAGAAGATGGAAAAACGTGGAGCATTATTGTCCAAATTGTCAAAGATTTCTCGGTATCTATACAAAAAAAACGATTCTCTGAGCAATCTTAATATTTGTTATGGTATGAAGTTGTCTATTCCTGATATACGTATATTAATAGTCTAGGGTTTAAATTATTGTTTAGTAAAATGTATATTTTAAGATACCTAAATGTTTTAATTTTGATAGTATTTATAATACTTTTTTAAAACCCAATAAGGTGATTGTCATTACATGGCATGTGTAGTATAACTTTATGAGTTAGTTTACTACTAGATATACATTTTAGATAACGCAACACAACAAAAATAACTTGAGAGACCTTGACCCTACCTGATGGTAAACGGGCAAGTAGTCTAGGTAGTACAGTGCATCAATCAAAAAACATTGACGTATCATATTATAATACAAAAACATATTTTAAAAGTTTTCGGAATACCGTATAAGTAATTTTTACGAAGTAACTGTATAAAACATATCGAATGTATTTTACAAAAACTTACATGAGAAAAATCTCTATTCCATTCTATGTCAGGTTAAAACGGTATTTTCCTTTTCAAGATTATGTTACTTTGTATCTTTACATTTTAGTTTGCGTCTTTGAACTGCAACAAAGTAATGACAGAATAATATGTCATTTCTAGTTTTACAAAGAATTCTTAAAAATTCAGGCGAATTACCGCATACAGGTAGCAATAAAAGGCACAGAATTAATAAATTTGTATTTTTAATAAGCTGAATGTATTTAGATATTTTTATTAATAGTGTTTAGCACCATAGACATGTATCTTAAAATGAGATAAATAAAACATAGGTGATACAATAAAAAACTATATTTAATAAGTACGAAAATTTAATTAAATATAAAATTGAAATAAAACTAAATTCGAGTTTAATTTTACTAATAAAACATCTAAAATAAACCTTAAATGTATGCATGTACTAACTTATTAAGGATCATGAACATATCACAGAATAGTCGTTTTTCATAAAACATTTCGAAAACGTGTATTCACATAAAGATATAAAAGGTATTTAAAAAATTTTCTATTTATGTTATTTTAAACTATTTTGATACCATCTTTCGAAGAACTTACATTTTCTGTGACAACATTTGATTGTATTCGGATTTTATTATATTTTTAACAAAAAAACACTATGTAGATATTACAAGTAAAATTTGCGTTCGTTTTTAACTACAGGGTGGCGCAAAAGTAATCCTCCTATCAGAAAATGCTATAAATTTTGCCTTGATGTAAAAAAATTAAAGACCAAATAAAAATAATCCACAAGAAGAATCAAAGTTTTTAATTTTTTTTTTTAAATTACAGCCAAATAACTTTACCATGTATTTTGGCTGTAATTTAAAAAAAAATGAAAAACTTTGATTCTTCTTGTGGATTATTTTTATTTGGTCTTTTAATTTTTTTACATCAAGGCATAATTTATAGCATTTTCTGATAGGAGGATTACTTTTGCGCTACCCTATACTACGGTTTTAAATTCCATAATAAGCATTGATATTTTTCATATTTTTCCTTCTTTCACCGGTATATTAAATTGTAGATATCACGGATGAATCGATTGATTTGTTAACTAATCATGATGGGGTGTAGGTGCCGATGAAAGCTCTGCATTTAGGGCAAAAGTGGTTCGCGGATTTGCACGATCTCATGCAGTATGGTACGAAGCAACCGCAACAACATCTGTAAAACAAGTAACATTTATGTGCGTGATAAAAACCATTTTTGTCAGTGCTACTCCTGCCGACAACAGTCTTGCGCTAGATAGGATGATAAATCTACGTTATGCTTGTTGCCTTGAGCTTGGCGCCGTCTCATCTGTTAATTTCTCTAGTTACACAGTTCTTTAAACAACATTATTTAAAATGAAAAACACGCTGCTTTAAAAAGTTTCAGTAAATTTAAAATTAATCCGTAAGTATAACCGCTGTAGGGTTCAACAAGTAGTCTAATAAGATATTGGGAAGAGTTAGTATATTCTTTCATTCCTTTTATTAAAAGAAACTAACAATTTGGCAAGATAACAATCGCTGATGAATAGTAATTATATTGGCTCAAAGGAGAATATCTTAACGAGTTCGTATTTAAGCGTTAAAAATAGAGAACTATGTTGTAACTATGTCATTTAGATACAAGTTAATATTCGTTATCTGTGAAATATGACGTCACAGTGAGCAGTTATCTTTTTGTCTTAAGCAACAGTTTACTACTTAGAAACTGTATGTAGCTTATCCATGTTATAAATATCATTATAAGAAAAAAATTGAGGCATATTTATTTACGTACCTGTAATTGTAGTTTTTATTTGAATTGATTTAATTTACGCTTTACGTAAACAACTAAAGCACACACAAATGTATGTTGTAATTTTCTGGATACTTTACTGGCAGAGTTAGTATATTTTTTTAAGACAAGAAATTCAATACTGTTTGTATCCGAAATAAATAAAAAGTGTATGGCGCTATGAAATTTTAAGTATATATATAATAGTTCGTTTGGACAAGTTTTTGATATGGTTTAGTAATTTTTTTATATTTTATATTATTGATGTTTAGTTAATTATCAAATTGTTAAAAATTAATGCTTATTAAGAATTTTAACAAAAGATTACAGTGATCGAGTAAATAAGAAAGACCATTTTAATTTGCTAATTCAATTGTATTCTTAGAACATTTAAATAATTTCTACTTATTAATATTACCGCTATCGTTATTAATATAGCGAACAAGTGTAAGTTTAGTTGTTGTTCTTTAACGTTGAATGTTTACCTACCCAGTTAATATACAAAGACCTGCTGATATGATATGTGTTCGATTATTGGCAGCATAGTTGACTCTAGTAACAATAGATCTGTTGCAGTTAGGACAAGTGATGCCTGTTGGTCCCGGACCGATCTTTATTTCATTTGTATCTGATGTCGTTGGCACGGTGGTGACTACGACAGTGCGGGGTTGATCAGTAGATGCAATCGGTGGTGGAGGGTTGTCACCAAAGTATGACGGCGGTGGCGCGGGATTCGGTGCACTAGGCTCGTATGGTGGCGGTAAGCCCATTTTGTTTTCCACTAAAAATTAATAACTTCATTATTTTTTTTTTCATTTTAATGATCATTATGATGTGATGTATAATCATCGAGATTGCTAAAATGAATTAACTGGTTTGTTACAGACAATATGTAGAAAATCTTCAATCAATTTTATACATATATCATAATAAAATAACGCAAATGTTCCTTTAGCTTAAAGATTGAGAGGAGATTTAGGACCATAGTTTTTGTTATAGAGAATAATGAACATATATTTTTACTGGGTGCGGTAATTCAAATTAAACAAATCAGTTTTGTAGGTAGTTTTATAAATAGGTCGATGTTTATTTGTGCAAATAATCCATTTTTAATTTTCGTGTGTGAATGAAAACATGTCAAATAAATTTTTAACACTGATCACGTTTTCATTGTCTTTAGCTTTTTTGTTCCGTTACACGATTACAAATGTTACATGACCTCACAACACAATAAAGTTTAACATATAAACGTACGTTCATAAGAAATGCAAAACATACATCTCAAAAACTTCCTTATCGTTACTAGGATGACATTGTTTTTTATTTCTATCATTCAAAATTTAATTTGATTTGATTTAATTTGTACTTTGATGGTATTTAATAATATAAGTTATTAATAGCAGGTGATGTTGTAATGATTAACGTTGATGTTATTCAGGCCGTGACAACAACACTGGCATTAAGCAATAACGGAAAAACGTAATAGATAAATTTGCAGTTGACTTTTTCCATTCTGCTATGGTTGATGACAAGATCTCGAAGTAAATGATGAGAAACGATTATATCTATATCTATTACATTAACATTATTATAATTATAAAACAAATAGAGCTGTTTCATTAATTTGTAAAACTAAAACCAATGCAGTTTTGTGATCATTTGACAAGACAACAAAAAATATGGAAATTAAATCATGTCGCAAAAGTATCTTGTACCTTGTATTGAAATTAACTGGTTTTACAACATTGTTGTTTACAGAAGAAGCAATTTGGACATTAAAGTGATTTCACGACAGTTAACGAGTTTAACTTACATATTTAATAAGTGCAAGCAAAATTTTTTATGAACACAAATTAATAAAAATAAAGGTTAAATTGTTAGTATCTTATGTGCGGATTTCTCATGTTAGAATAATAATACACAAAAAAATTCAAACGGGACTGGAAGGATTTTATATGCATAAAAAACTGATCAGATTTTTCATTATAAACGACATCCTTAATTATTTTATAAATGAAGTAATTTGTTTGTAAAATTCTTTTGCCTTTATTGGCCTACTAGATCAGATGATGTAGACTTATACTTACTAGTTGCGTCCATTATGATGAAATTTGACCTTCGCTCCGATTTCTTATTTTCTTTAAATCTTAGCAAAACAGAATACGTGGCATTGAAACTAAAAACTGTTAATGTAATTTTGATTTACACACTGTCACTGATCTTGATTATTGTGGAAGATTTGTGTATTTATATAACTACGTACTACGAATCAAATTCTATCTGTGTTGTACTGTGTTGTTTACTGGGTGACGCTGCGCGGGAGTGAATGCACTCAACCTGTGATCGTGTTACGTTTTGTTAGTGACAGAGTCAGTGGCACTTCGCTATGCGTGTAAGAGGGATAGCCAGTGTAGCAGTAAAGCCTCGTTTAACCATACTCAGGTTAAGAGTATGACAGCGCCTACCTCACGATGTAGACAATTAATGAACAATGCGCAATATTGTACAAATAAGTAGCACAGATTTCAAAGCATTGCCTAGACTAAGTCTTGGTAATGTCGTGTAGTGTATCATATTTCTATAAACATCACAAACGCGTTAATGTGACAGAGCTATTTTATATTAACGTTTTGGTTTCTTACGACCAGCAAGTCTTAAATAAAATAAAAACATTTATACTCACTTTTTGTAGGTGTTATTTATTATTTTTTACTGGTGATGGTCTCTGTTGCTGAGGCTCTTCTAGGTAAGTACCACCGCAGCGCCTAATTTGACGGCTAAACAGTAGAGTGCAAACATTGCTATGTACCGCTTTGAAGGGCGTTGTAGCAACTTAAATTACTGGGGTAACGAGACTTAACATCCTATATCTCAAGGCGACGAGCATAATGTCGTGCTGCGTAGGTCATCCTAACTAACGCCACATTGTAAAGGGCGGGCTACGACGTACCATCATGTGAATGTCCCGTTGGTCTCGTTAGTTCTTAGAATAGAAGACCATCTCCATATACGTTTATTTATGAATTCCATTATACTGTTGTTAAATTGTCCACTGTTCTTATAAAACTTTTTGAGATTTGGTAATAGTAATGTATAAACATCAAAGATGTTCTATCTTTATTCCTGTTAATATGAAAATATGAAACAAAATAAATGTAATTCTTACTATAGTCATGCTGTGCAGGCAATAAGTAGAGTTTCGTTGTTGTTTCTTGGCATGATCGAATCTGAGATGATAAGATCCGTAAAGAAATAAATTTTACTCATATATATGAAAAGATTACTAATATGAAGTAGCAATGTACGATCCACATAGCGTGAAGTTCAGATGGGCAAAGGCGATCCATTGCTAGATCGACTAATGACCTGATGAGGATCACGAGGAATCATTGCAGTTTGCAGGCAGCTCACATCAATAGACAGATACTACAAAGGTTATATTGCGGTTAGAAGTAAAGCATTCAATTAATAAAACCGCGCGGGAGCTCATTTACATTTGTTTAAATAGCGTGCACCACTTGGTAACTATTGAGTTTGCAAGTATTTTTGCCTAAGACGGTCTGAGTATTTACCACTGCATCACATATTCTTCTGCCAAGTGCTAATGTATTAAAATTTTAGCTTGAAAAACTTTACAAGGCGATAACGACAATGTGGTTTTTTTTTTTATTAACGTGTGTAAATAAATGCTGACGTAAAGCACACCCCGAAACCAAAAGGGCCGGCAACGAGGTAGTGTCGGACTCCAACAGACTAAAAAGCTTTACATGGTGTTCCACCTCAACCAATATCCACGAGGGTCACGGGATAAATACGAACTCGTCCGTAACCCCCGAACAATGTGATATTGCACAAATATCTACAGTCTATGGCCAGGTGGAATGACAGTTCATTTCAGGAAGAACTGTGTGTATATATTACAAAAAAGTCATGAGATTACAGGAAATTTTGCATGCAATATTTATATTTACATATGTAAGTTATTTTTATTATCAAAATTAGATAAAAACAATAAAAATTTTGAATTAAAAAATATTTATATGTTACTTGCAAAGTTTACATCAACAAAAGGTAAACAACATCATGCTATAATCAATCATCATACTATTCAGATATTTTTTTAATTTTTAAAAGAATATGTCATTGGACAAAAACGCATCACGTTACTTAATTTAAAGTCAAAATTTCTTTATTATTTAATTAATAATTTACTTCAAAAAATGGTGCCTATGCCATTTTATTTCTAACTGTATTATCTAGCGCCATCTGAAATTACTTTAAGGAAACACATGGACACTTCAAAAATTGTAGGGCGGGCGGTAGTACGACATTTGTACGAGAGGGCAGTTGGTGTGGCGGGCGGGTCCACCGTGCGCGCGCACGGTTACATAACGGCGGCGAAAGTTAGGAGCGCGCGCAGTAGTGCGAGGGTTGCGGGGCGCGGGGCGATCGATGCTAACCCGGGGGGAGTCAGTCGAGCGGCGAGCGAGCGACATGGCGGCGCGCCCACCCCGCGCGGCGGCCCCGCGGCCCGGGCCGCGCGAGTAGGTCGCCATGCGCGATGCGGTATGAGGCAGCGCCGCGCCCGGCGGGCCGGCCCCCGCTAGCGGCGCCGCCCCCGCCATGCGAGCGCCGCCGCTGCTGCTGCTGCTGCTGATGGCGGCCGCGGGCCTGGCCGTGAGTCCGCTCGCGCGCCTCAACCCCTGGCTGAGCGCGTGCGACCTGGAAGACGTGGGCGCGGGCGGTGAGCGCGAGTGCGGGCGCGCGGCGTGCGGCGGCAGCGGCGGCGAGGCGGAGACCTCGCTGGCGGGGCGCGACGTGCCGCACCTGTGCGCGCTGGCAGCTGGCATGCGGGCCCGTCGCCTCGCTGAGCTGCGGCTGCGCGCCTGCTGTGAACGCTCTCCTGCTTCCGCGCTCGATCGCGGCGCGCGCGCCGACGTGCTCGCCGGCGGGGAGCGCTGCGAGCGTACTTTGCGCGACCTCCTTGCCCTCGACGCGATGGTAGCGCGCGTGCACTGCGACTTCGTCAGCATCCTCGATCGTTACGACTGCGACCAGCCCTTTTCAATTCATACATGTAACGAATGTCAGGTGAGTGATAACATATAATGCTAAAAACCTGGGCACCGATGGATGCCCACAAATAGTAAGAGCTATGAAACATAATACAACTACGTACTTTGATTAATAATTGGTAATTCCATGGAAATTTGGAAAGTGAAAAGGAATCCAAAAAAAGATAATAGAAAGCTATATTGCACAAAATATAAGGCAAAAGATATTAGGAACCAATGGCATTGTGCTATTATGATAATTTTTTAAACAAAAAAAAAAAATGGTTTCGCGCAGGGCAAAATAATCATTCCTGCTGCACACCGGAAGACCGATTTTTTTACGATAATTTGCGAATCGATCCATTTGATTAAAAAATCATTCTTTTAATGTCGAAAGTAGGTTTTCAGTCAGTAATAAATAGCTTACCGCATTTGAGTTACAAGAAGTCATGAATACATTTAGTATTATAGTATACTGGCTCTATTGGGATTTTAAATAAAAATCCCAATCCAGCCAGTGACAAAAACCACATCATAAGTAATCTTTTTTCTATTTACTTTGATTAATTAAAAATATTTTTATTTAATAATCACGTATGTTATACCTTTATATATTTATTTCTTAAAAAATATCGACTGACGACGCGACGACAGCACACTAAGGATCGAATATCTCGTACATAATATATTAATATAGTAATGTTGTATACTGTAAACACCAAAACAATAACAAATATGACTAAATATTACGGTGCAACAGTAAAAACTTTACTATAACACTATTATTGTGATACAAATTGCTTCAGACTGATGGGCACCAATCCAAAAAGTAAAACCTTGATTTACTTTTGACAAGCCTCTCCTATCATACAACTCTTGACAATGAAATAGAAAACATTTTGGAAAATATCCTTCGAATATCTATTTGAATTGTTGCTAAACAATTGTGATTGTTTAAATGAATAATATTTTATTGTATTTCCGCAATGTATGTGGTGGGTGCGTACATCCGCAGCGCCTATTTCTGCCGCGAAACAGTAGTGTGTAACCATTACTGTGTTCCAGTTTGAAGAGCGTTATAGATAGTGTATTTACTGGCGTAATGAGATTCAACATCACATGTCTCTGACGCTAGTTGGTGTAGTGTATGACATCCTAATTAGCGGCACGTTGTTATGGGCAGGCATGTCACTTACCATCAGGTCAACGTCCAGCTCGTCTTGTCGCTTAATTAATAAAAATATGTGGCTGTTTTTCATAGTGTTGCTTTAGTTGAAACAATTGGTAAAGTGAAAGCCGCTATGTCAATATAATTCTTCTTTATACCCCTCAATAAATACTGAAATTATTTTTAAATAATTTCCAAAACATATTATTAATTGCATATTTATTAAAAATTTTTAAGTAACATTTATTTAAGATCGCAAGTTCTATGGACATAAAGAAGCTAATACATAAAAATTACCAATGAAGATTTCATATTTTGTTAATGAATTTTTCTAAACAGATTAAAAATACAATAATATCATGAGTGTTGATGACTGAATTAATATATATAAATATAAATAAATCCAGGTAGTAGTTCAAAAGGCCGTATTTATTAACAATAGTATTGAATTTATAATCACGATAGCAGTGCAAAAGTATCAGAGTTGTATCTAAACACACTAATGTTTGCAAGATGAGACTCAGCACCATGAGTAAAAAAATATTGCTTAGAATCTAAGCCTTAGATAGATAGATAGATAAATCCGTTTATTTGTCCACGCAGTACAGAACACTTGTATACAGACAAAAACATTACGTCATAGAACACAGATAAACAAAAATATGTTAACATAGTAATATATTACATAATCATTGCTGCCGTGTGTACTGCAATGGTACAAAATAGCCATAGCTGTGTAACTGTTGCCACGTAGTGAACAACACCGATTTTGAGCTACTACCTTATTAAAGAGCGTCTATATTTTCGGGATGCTTGTGTGCGCGCATGATGTAGACAGATAGAAAAAAAGATCTAAAGTTTAATTATTGATATTAAATACAGGAAAAATATAACTTCTGCTTGTGTGCTAGAATTGTAAAATGTTAGGTTGGGAATTAATTTGTTTTTCTAAAAGATATGTTTTCAATTTTGATTCAAAATAAACAATTGTAAGAGAGTTTCTTAAAGGGGGTGGTACATTATTCCAGCACTTTGTCGCTTGATGACGGAAACTACTTGCAAAAGCTACATATTTATGGTTATAGAACACAAGGCAAGACCGAGTGCTTCTAGTGTTGCATCTATCCCAAGCTGATAAACGATTCAGCTTAGCGTATAGATATTCCGGTGTTCTAGATTTTAATAGCCCAAACAAAAGACAAGCAAGATGTAATTGTCTGCGTGATTCCATATTTAACATTGATGATTTGTTTAAGTAGGGAGAGATGTGAGACCGCGCAGGAATGTCGAAGCAAATCCGGCAGCAGGCATTTTGAACTCGCTGTATTAGACCGTTTGGTCCACAAAGCAGCCGCGGTCTGTAGATAATATCGCCATAGTTAAGTTTAGACAAAATAAGTGCTTCACATCCTTGTGAAGCACTTATTTTGTCTAAACTAGCAATACGAGTGAGTTTTCGATGAAAGAAAGGTGCGAATTTTATATAAAACTTTTAGGCGATAAAAACAATTTAAATATGCTTTTTGTAACATACCTTTGTGTCCAAAATAATACCCAGGTTTTTTACTTCAGATAACTGCACTAAATTTTCATTATTTATTGTAGCCGTTGGATTTTGGTCTCGCATATGTTTAATTTGTAATTCTGTGCCAAAAGCTATGAATTTATATTTAAGGGGATTGATTTTTAGAATATTCTTTACTCTCCACTCACTGATACTACTTAGGTCGTCGTTTAATTTAGAACTTGCGTTTAAAATGTTATTAGGTTTATCTGATATATAAAGTTGTACATCATCGGCATAGCAGTGATATTTACAATATTTGATAGATTTCACTACATCTGCCGAATAAATGTTGAAAAGTAAAGGACAGAGTATTGACCCCTGTGGTACACCATAACCAATATGTTGCGATTCAGAAAAAATATAGGCACCATCAGTCATTTTTAGTTTTACAGTTTGAGATCGGCCGATTAAGTAACTATAAAATCACTTCATACTATTTTGATCACAGCCATAATAGCTTAATTTTGAAAGTAAGAGTGGAATACTTAGACTGTCGAAAGCACGTGAAGAATCTAACAAAGCTAATATGGTACCTCGTCTTACATCTTGCTCTGCAAGAATATTATCTGTGACATCCAATAACGCTGTAACCATACCACGGCCACCTCAAAAACCAGACTGGAACAACGGTAACATATTATTGGTTTCAAAATATTTATTAACTTGATTAAAAACGGCTCTTTGTAACAATTTTGATAAAAAAGGCAAAATGCTTATTATTGATCTTAGGTCTATGGGTTTAAGAGGATCGTTAGTTTTAGGAATGGGATTCTTCCAAGGTGTTTTCCATTGAGCAGGAACAGTTCCGGTAATAATGGAGTGCTCAGCACCGCACCACGTTGACAAGAATGTATGACTTATAATAAGCTATATATGTTAAAATAGGGATAAGCATTTAAGATAAGAAAGGTATTTACCGAGCATAAATTTCTTTAACTACTACTATCAAAAGATTATTCTGAAAAAAAAAAAGAAATCCAAAATCAAAATTTGAATGTGACCAACAAAACGATGAAGAACTTTCTTAAGAACATCATAAACGTATATTAATTTTTATCTAAGTCAGCAACTGCAATTGGAAAGGAGAAGTACGTGTATCGTTACTAAGACGGTCATTGGCATTTTGTGCATGATCCTAAACGTTTCCTCTATTAAAAAAGTTCACTTGCATTAGAAACACTAGAAAGCTTTTAAGCATTTACCACACCGTTAACTCCGTTCTGTTGTACTCATAAAAGGTAAAGTTCTCAAACTCTTATAGAAGGAAACCAATTTATATTATCAATTAACGCTGATGACATATAATAGGACAGGATTTTATGGATTTGCCGGAATAAAAATATAAGGTTTGATGTCCGCGGAACATAAAGTATATGTTTAGGTGTGTAATATATACATACTGGTGGCAAATTTGCGTGTGTTCTAGGAAAGTAGATTTTTAAGTAAAATCTAATTAATAACTTTGTTATTGATAAAATTTATTTCCTATTTGTTTACGTTTGTAAGTTGTCCAGTTTTCAGTCTGCGAGTCCTAAATATTTTGTTTTCAAATATACTAAGTTCAATATTTAACAATTGAAGTTTAGGCGTGGACAAATCGTAATAGACCTTTAATATATTAACCAAAGCCATTTTCCTTAAATCCGCACTGTAAATCATTAATTCATTGGGGTGACGTACGTTGTAAAAAAATTACAGTAATTTCGTAGGCTACAATATAATTCGCACGCACAACGCTTAGTCCCGTTTGCGAGTGCTCTAATGACCTTTTTGTTTTGTTTCATAGCATAATAGCATTTTGAGAAATAGTCATGATATTAACAATAACTTTTTAATGTATTTAAACATAAAAATTACAATGTA
Organism: Ornithoptera alexandrae; assembly: GCA_029030555.1. NCBI lineage: Eukaryota > Metazoa > Arthropoda > Insecta > Lepidoptera > Papilionidae > Ornithoptera > Ornithoptera alexandrae. The sequence goes on along the minus strand of JARDVY010000023.1, from coordinate 6,932,155 downwards.
CATTACTTACAAAGATATGTAATGATTTAACAAACCAAAAGAGTATGTGTTATGAGTAAGACGTTTAAATTTTGATAATCAATCATATTTATCGTGGATATTGTTTTTTCTGATAAATTTCATTTACCTCATTTTCGTTTGGTCAGTAAACAGAGCTGTTCAGGTCTAAAAATTGATGAGGGACACTGAAAGTAAATGTGACGCTTGTACTGTTTTTATAAGAAATTGATAGCGAATATGTACATTATTTGACATTACGTAGCTCAATATATGTAGTGAGTTGTAAGTGAACAACACAGCATCTTCCGTTTTACAGTGGTTATACATAACTTTGTTATGTGCAAATACCGAATTTTTGAATTTTTTATTTACTCAGGTTATGCTATGTTATAAACAAAATAATTGTCCTAACCTTTTTTCATTTAAAAAATTTAAGTATCGATGTACTTGGATAAATGTAACTTTAATTTGTTGAAGTTAGCGATATTTGCCCGCTTTTTCTTCGACCTACCTACGAGTACTTATATTTTGAGGCTTACGGTGATAATTGTAAATGAGCTTGCCGACTCCGAGAGACTCTCAGCTATCTTTACAAAAGTACTACTCGTTGATTTCTACTGAAAGCGGTTATGCGGACTGCGCTACAAATAAAGTTTTCATTCAAAAACATGTCTCGTATTGAGGTTAAGTGTCGATGCGCAGGCGTGGAGTCCGCGCATGCGCCTTGAAGACTATTCATCGCAATGATTTCATTTCAGCGTTTGCTGTAAACATTTTTTTTATATTAATCCTCTATTATAACAATTAAGTGGTGGATAAGCTGAACATTCTTAACGAAATTTGATTAATTAAAGAGACAATTGATTAGGGACGTTTCCGTAAATTATAAATTACAATAGTCTTTCTTTTAATACGTTAAGATTTTATAAGGATTAATGTGATATATCAGTAAGGCCCACTAGTAGAGAATGAGTTAAATGCCTCTTTTTATATCATTTAAAAGTATTAATAATATATAATATGTATGAAAATATAAGATAAATAGGTAGTTTAATGAGAAAAAGTTGGTATGAAGCAAAAGGACCACATTATGAAAAAACTGTAATCCTTTGTGTATAAAATTTGGATGCAGAAATCTGTTCGCAGTCTACAAACTATTCAAATAACCGTCCAAATAATCTCTCTTACAAATAAGAACAGTGTAAAAAATCATTGGCGTAAATGCTTAGAGAGAAGAGAACAAATCTATCGTCACAGTCGTTAGGTTAATTCGGAATGCATTTGTTTTGGGCTTTGTGATGGGTTACTACGCTATGGCAGTTTTTTAGTGCCCTAGGCTATTGACTCTATGGGTTAATCACATTAAGATTTATACGCGGCGAAACAGCAGATATCAAATTGATACTTGAATATATATACTATTGCATATCGTACTTGATTCTATGTGAACTGGTTATATCAACATTACGGTTTTTGAAAATAGAAAAAACATAAATGTGGGCTTCTGACGGAGTTATGAGTTGCATCTTGTAAAGTGGGTAGGATATGAGGTTTATTATCAGCGCTGAGGTGGCTGCAGATATGCGAAAATAATTTGGAATCGTTGCATATTTATGAAAGAAAGATTAGGTTTCGTTTTTGGTATGAGTCGGAAGCAATCTCTTATTTTTTTCAGCAATTGATTTGCGAAGACATGAAAGCAACAGAAAAATAGTGTATTGGTTTAGTAGTATAGATTTTTGATGCGATGTTCATTTAATTATTAAGTTGTACCGCAATCTCTACGCAAAATTTTTTTAACACTTGATTAATGGTAGCTTTTCATACCTTCATTTGCGCAGCAATTGTAATTTAATTCATTAAAAAATAACGAATATTCTATTATTTTTATAAACGGCTTTTGTAATTCTCATTTATAATTTAATGTTTCGCGTAGTAATTATTTCTTATTGTTATCGTGTGTGTTTACTGTAATACTAGTAGTAGTGTTTACTATAGTACGGATAGTTACGGGTAGTAACGAACCGACTGACGTGCGTGAACGCGATTACGAACTCATGTTTTATTAATGGACGCATAAATTACTTTGTGCAACGTTTGTCCACTGCTCAGAAAATCACCGAGCCTCGACGGAATAGTTTGGAAGGTTTCCATATTGAGCGGGTGAGATGTGCCGGCATGGTTTCCACTGGTAATTTTAATTGCTCGGTTGCTCCCCTCTTGCATATGTACGCCTTCTCGCCTTTCGGCGTGCAGAGAGGTTTCGCTTACCTTTTTTGGCATTAAATCGCATTGCACAAGCTTTTAATGTTTTATAGGTTTCTTTTTGCTTCGTTTTGTGGAAAATTCTTGGTATAATGAGAGGCTTGTATTCATTTTGCTTATATTACTGAATTTCGAGTTTAAGTAAATTACACTTTATATTACATTGTATTTAAAATAGATTTACATATAAAACTTTTATCTTCTATTGTTTCTAATCACCTTTAAAGGATCGAGCTTTTTGTTACTGTAAAATAAGATTTGCACATCAATAAAGTTTGCAGGGAAATTACATTATATATACATTTTTATTATCTTTTAATGGGCGTATAACGTAGTTATATAGTTGGTCGTACATTCTTAAAGTATGTGTAGTGTTATAACTTTCTCCCGTGTAATTTAAAAGACTCTGAAACTAGCTGTCTTAAGTAACCTGAACGAGTACTACTGCTATTTAAAAAAATGTTGTACGTAAAATTGTATAAAGTTGCTCTTGAACCCTGTGGATGGTAACTTTTCAGCTTATTTCGTATTGTCTAATGAAGTGTACTGCTTTAATGATAATTATCCTCGCTGAAAGTTCCGAGTAGCCAAACTTTTTAAGTGCAACCGCTGGTCGCCGCTCGCCACTTCCTTTCAAAGCTTCTTGAGTTGCTCAAATGGAAGTTCAGGAAATGTGACATGAGTGAGAAATGTGCTCGTTAAAAGAGCTTGCGTCAATAACATTAATCAAGTAATGGTTTGTCTAAAAGTTTTCTTTAATTACAGAAAGAATAAAGCATTAAAAATTATAAAAGTATATTATTTTTTTTATCTGCTTTTAAACAAAATTTTAGACATTTTAAGGCTAATTAATAAATAGATCAAATAATTAAAGCTCTAACTGTGGTGTAATTCAAAGTGAAATAATGTTGCCCATGTTGTTTCTTGAGCAAGACCAAGACTGGAAGTATTTAGGTAACAGATGAAGATTGAACCAATACCATAATATCCAAGTCTTGGTGTTGTTCTTGTTTTGCTCATCACTAATTCCGACCGCACATTTAAAAGAATAATTATTGGATATAATATAACAAGTGTCCACGAATTTTCAAAAGAATAACTAATTGTATTAGGTTTTATTAAAAGTGAAAAAATGACATTATTCTCATCCACGACCTCAAAATTAGTACAAGTAACTCGAGTATGAGAAGCAGCGTTATAATGAGTTCCTCGCCGTAGCACTTCGTATTCTCGTAGGCTTCTAAATAATAAGGCTACGAGTTGATTTCTTTTTCATAAATAATTTAAATATTTTGACTGTAGCGCAGTGGTTAACCTCTAGTTTTGTAATATCGACGTTCGATTGCAGAACCACATGTCGAACTTGCCTAGCTGACTACCACAATTCTATTGTAAATCTACCGACACACCATCATCATCGCCGTGTTCCGGCTGTTAACAGAGGAAGAAGACCAGAGGTATTTTAGGCGATTATCTGTTATCATCGATGTTCTCATTGTCACTTAACGTCGTGTGAAGTTGTGGTGTTAAAGCGGATGATAAAGTAAAAAGAATAGGTGCAAATTTTATAGGTACCGCTCTGATTTTAAAACTATTCTTATTGTTAGTAGTTTATTATTTTTAAATATTGTACCTATATTCTTGTTAAAGCATTAAAAGTTAACGTTATATAAGTAAAGTGAATGTTAATAATATTTAAAATTATTCGTTTCCTGTACACGGAGAAGTACCAGCGAGGCTTACTGGTTTGGAGTTGAATATGAAAATGCAGAATTCAAGGGAGTCGAGAACTGCAAAAACGTAGCAATTATGTAACGACTCCAACGAATTAGTGTTTGTGTTGGCTTCATGCCAAACGCACCGACACACATGCACATGACTCTAGGTTCAGTTTAAAAATGTAAGTAACGGTACATAAATAGTCTTAAAAAGTCTAACTCATTTTGACCATAAATAGTTGTTAATATTTATGAAATAAATAAATAAATTTAAAAATTATATACCATGAAATAAATTTATTTATAGTATTGCATCTATATCGTTTTATAATCAAAATCATATAGGTCAATCAATCACATTTACCGCATAGCTAATCGAACTTCTCCAAAGGGTTTCTATCAAAGGCGACCATGCATCTATCCCCGTTGAATAGCCGGTTCATGTGCAAATTTTTCAGACATTTATTGATTTAATTTTGTTTGCATGTATTTGGTTCATAAATAAAATAAGTTTGAGTAAAATTATTCTGTTTACCGCGAGTCGAGAACCATTTACGGAATGCATGTGGAGCGTCAATGCGGATCTGGAGTGGCCGTTCTGCGTTTTGTAAAAGTTAAAAAAGCGTTTAATAAGTCACGTTTGTAGTGAACAGTTTTTATGTTATGACAGACTTTACATTTACTAAATTAAACTCTAAAAATATAGATTGAATATCTTTGATGTAGTGGTTAGGTTATATATAAAGTTAGGCCCTATAGTCGACTGACCATTGTATATTTTTAATGAATACAAATCGTTTTCTCGATAAAGTTTTGTTTGTGTATATTTCCTAAGAATTTTATGAGTAAATTAAAATTATTTTAATAATTTTATACCAATGTTTGATATCACTTATAAATTTGTAGTTTTCGTTAAAATTTGTAACTACAAAATCTTTTTTACACCCGTGAGAAAGATTTCGGACCTCTACTTAGAGGGTAGATAACCTCGGCTATGAATCTCTTTATCTTGTAATAAATTTGTTTCACTAGTCATCTTTTTTAAATAAATGGAATCAATACAGGTTTGATAGCTTGTTATTCAAAGTAGTGACAACACTAGCAGGACATTCACCTGGTGGTAAATAATACAGCACGCCTATAACAATATAACGCTAGTTAGAATGACAAACAGTTTATCACATTGCACTTGTCGCTTTGAGACACAAGATGGTTAAGTCTCGTTACCGATAGTTCAGATATTTATTATGTATTCGAAAACGACGAGTAGGACTTTCATCTAACAGAAAGTGAGTTTTTTTTTATTCAACGAGCCGTGGAGCCGAGCGAGATGTTTTCGTTATGATAAATAATACACCTGTCCATAACAACGCGGCGCTAGTTAGGATGATATACACAGCACCACATTGTGTACGACGTCGCTTTAAGACATACATTGTCTCGTTGCCCCGAGAACTACATTCGCTACAACGCCCTTAAAACCAGAACACAGTAATGTTTGCACACTAGTGCTTGGCGGCTGATATAACAGCTGCGGAGGTACTTACTATGATGATCTCAAGCAATAGATACTTACCATCAGTAAGTAACATAAACATGAGGCACCAGCTGGATCAATTTAGCCCTTTTTTTCTTTTTTTAACATGGGAGAAATCTAAAGATAACCTGCTTCTAGGTGAAGGTCAAGGTTATGTTGGATTTGTATCCACTCAAAGCTTCTTGGTAGTCATCCTGAGTGCGGTGCGGGGATCTACGGAACTCACCGGTATCTCCCTGCTCTATGCCCAACCGTCTAACCTCCCACGTTTCAGGGAAGTCTGAAACCCTCTCTAGCACCCTTGCTTATTTATTATAAACACGTGACCACCTTGTATTTGTTGTTCAAACCGAGCGTGCTTAGTGGACAAACAAGGCCCTAAAACATTTTAGTCACCTTCTACGACAGGCAGTATTTACATTAGTCATATTCTAGATAGTGCTGGAATACAGGACAGGGTTTTACTTAATGTAACCTCTTTGTGCTTACTTCTTTTTATTTAACAAATTAAATATGCACCAAATATTAAATTAGATGGGTATACTTGATTGGTATGCTCCTGTTTGTGTGTTAAATATCGAGTCTGGCGGGGACGCAGCCGCCGTTCGCCGATACTCGTGCACGCGCGACATCTTCACCGTGAAAGAAACACTTGAGATTCGTCTACACTGCTCCGCTTCACCTACTTTTTTTAGGCCCCATTCAATCTACAGCCGAGCTAAATTTCTTTATTAACCGTACGCCGTTTAACACTGGGCGGGAGTTGTATAACGCCAGACAAATCCGTTAAAAAATTATTACAATGTTAGTAGTAATCACTATTCTTTTCTCTTTTAATACGTATTATGGTCTCTATAAGAGTTGTAGGGCTCTTAGCGATTGCGTCAAATATTTTTTTTTAATGTGCAAGAATTACACAACATTAAACGAATTTTCTTCCTGAAATATACTACATAATTCATCTATTTAGTTGAATTATAATCAGATCATATGCGATTTACATTTAATTTCTATGAAAGCTATTCTCACAATGGAAAAAAAAATAACAATGGCCGTAATTGGCTGACAAAGAGATTGTCCATTCTTTTTTTTAGTAAGTAGTAAACATTCAAGCGGATTCATGACAAAAGCTTTTGACTTAAGCCTTTGTAATTATGCTCTGACATAATGTCGTCGGAACCTCTGCCCACTTTAGATGTCATTCATAAATAAAGTGTCATACGTCTTTATTTTAAAGAAAAGTTTTCTTTCCTCACTTTATTATTGAATATTCAAAGTAAAAAAAATAACTTAAATCACTTTGATTGGAGTCATATACAGCAAACATGATTTGATGTTTTAATAGAAACAAAATAAAAACCCCTCTTAAATAAACAATATTTTTAAATGTAAAAGTAGTCAATGTCTGATATATTAAATTGATATTTTTTTTATTACAGGTGACAGTATTTATTGATTGATCTTTAAAATAAAAAAAAAACATTGTGCTACCGTTGACACAGAAAAAACTAGTAAAGTCCTCTACTTTTATCGAGGTTTTAAAAATACCTTTATAATTTTTTTTTTATTCAGCGAAGCGACGAGACGAAAGGAAAGTTCACCTAATGGTACGTTTTACATTTGCTCATAAGAACGTGGCGCTAGTTGGGATGATATACACTAAACTGTGGTTGTGCTCGTCGCTTTGAATCATAAGATGAAAGGTCTCGTTACCCCAGTATTTTCTCTAGCAACAGGGACTTTTAAACTCTTATATAGTAATGTTTGCACACTGCTGTTTAACGAAAGAGGTCCAAATCGTGTAATTGGTCAAGGTTTTGATTCAATCGTAAATGTTAAAGTAATGATGACAAATTTACATTACAACATTATTTGTGTTTTGCTCTATATCTTATTTGTTCTGTAGAGCAGTTGCTCGTGTATGTACTTATTATTGAGATACATTAACATTTGATCATATTGATAACTTTACACCACCTATCTTTTTAAAAAGTAAAAGGAAAAAATATTGGGCTGTTTCAATGACTAGATCGTTACAGTATTTATTAAGCAAGCTTTTCGGTTAGGTTTGTTAGTTCGTTACTAAACATGTGCTTTTATCTTACCACTTCGTATAGTATATTAAGCTTAAAAACAATATTTTACAATTTCGTAATATTAGAGTAATACTTTTAAACTATAGAAAGAGGTTTCTTAAACTGTTTCGGTGGCGTAGCGGCTATTGCTGTGTTCCGGTGGTATATGTACATATATGACAGCGAGAGTATTCAGGGCGAAGGAGCTTCACCATCTTCGGTCTTTCGTTTCGTAATATTACGTCAATTTGATGTCAAGTATTAGGCCATTGTAAATATAATAGTGAAAACTGGTTTTATTGCATGAAGAGCTTTTAGTAAACTCGAACAATCTCATAACTAAAAAAGTTACTTTTAATGAGTTATATTACATTTGAGAAGTGGGGCGAGGACGAAAAAGTCTCTAGAGTATTACGCGGCTTTGCTTCTATGAAATGGATGAAAACATACTCCCGCAACATCCACACGTCGGTGGATTACACACCGAGGACATTCATGAAAGTGACTCACTGGTTAAAAAAGCTTTTACTTTTACTTTAACACCTAAGACCTTGATTTTATGCGTTATTTACATCGCAGCCTCGTTGTATTGCTATATTGTATTCAATCGAAAAGTTTTTAATAACCCAGTAATTTGTAATTTCACTAGTTACAATACTCTTCAGACAGACATATCTGACAGCAACACAGTAATATTAGCAAACTACTGTTTGAGGGCAGAAGTAGGAGCTGCGGTGATATTTACCTAGACGGTCTCCGGCAACGAAGATCAACTACCAAATTTACCTACCACTATTTGGTGAAAGAAACTGCTGCTTACTCACATAGTCACCGGCAACACAGAAGAAATAGGAAAGTATAAAAGGGAAAAGACAAAGAATAGTTTATTGGTTTGTATTTAAAAAGCTATACAGATTTACGAAAATTAATACATATGATGTGTATTATTTACTCGTATATTTTATACATTATTGTTATTATAAACCAAACCTTCGCGACGAGTTTACAAATTGTTGAAAAACATTTTTAACGTGCACTTTTCCACGAATAACTGCGTGCTTTGCAAGTATAGTTCTATGCTCAGATTTAACCATCGCACTGTTTGAGTTGAAATCATAAAAGTTGTTCCTGTCTATTAATCCACGGAGAGACGGAGGGCGCGGGCGAGGGCGGGCGACGCCGATCAAACAGGCCCGAGAATCAATATGGCCGCCGCCCAGCTGATCCGTGACCTCCGCCCCCCGCGTCGCACCACTCGTCCCGCCATTCGTACCGCCACTACGCCGCCCGCTTACAAATTCACGCTTCCCCAAGATTTCTTTAGCGACAACCTTTGATTCTTATATTGCTTTTCTTTAATATTGTAATTTATAAGAGCGTTTCAAATCGCTATCTGGTGTGGAGGTGTCGAGCTAGTAACCAAAAAAATAGGCTATAAGTACAATTTGAAAAAAATAATGTAATCATATACTTCGATTATTCGATTTGCTATGAAAAGCTTCTTAATCATGTTAATGATGATAAGTTATAGTATGATTTGCGTTTAACGTGATGAAAATACATTTAATTAAACCGAATTAATACTAGTTAATTAATCGATAATTAATTTGCGAGTTCATTGATATTATGCAGTACCAGTGGTTTTATTTGATTGTTGTGTATTCCTAATTATGTTCCTATAATATTTCATTATGCATTTTCAAACAGGAATAGAAGTCGTTTATCTCGAATGACGTCACATACCATAAAAATTCTAATAAATAGAACTAAAATAATCAGTGTTTATATGAACTAAGAGTTCGTCCTTTTGTTCCAATACAAAACGATGTGCTCCACGTTTGTTGTTCTATCTCAAATAATATTCCGAGCCACTTAAAATTTAATTGTTTTTATCTGTATAAAACACTACGTATGTATAAAACACAACATGTGTTCCTTTTAATTAAGGAACTATTTTTATTTCCTGATTGAAATATCACTGAATCTCATGACAAAGTCTTAAAATGCTTTCGTTATTTGGAAATATTTAAAGACATGACTTTGTGATAATGCATTCGTGAATATTTGTTGCATGTGTTATTATTTTTCATAATAATAAAAAGCGACAAATTGCTTCGATCTAGTTAGCTAAACTAACACACGGTAATCTGCGTCTGGTCTGTTTGGTGTTTTAAAACTTTATGGTGGTTTGATGATAATAAGATTTAGATGCCCTCTAAATGCAAATAATAATGATAAAAATATATTCCTAGAAAATGTGTCAATGATTATTCTTTAATCAAAATGAAAATATTAATGGAGATAGCTCTGAGGAAAGAAACGATAAAATAGGATAATTTCTAAAAGTGCGGTTAATTAAAAGTTATAAAAAGGGAGATGGACGGGGACGGGACTTGCACCGAGCCATTTACCGCCACCTCCATTACGCGAGCTGGAATTTCGACGTGAATTAACACTGTTCACTCCATAATTAATTTATATCAATACTTTTTATTACCCAATAACTTGAAATATTCTCTTGTTATGTATTCGAAAAATACAATGGCTTTAGAATATTACAACGGTCTGAATAATACAATGGTCTTTATAATGTACTTTAATCTCGAATTTATATCACTTAAATTTTTTTATTATAGATTATATTTCAACTGCGATTATACAATTGGAGATTGAATTCAATTATCGATGGAAAGCTTGTGCGACATGCATGTCGCACAAGCTTTCCTGCAGTTTTCTATGCTGCAGCATACAGCCATGGCTAATCTTAATTTTATTATCGCTATTCCTGGCGTAAATGCTTTTTAATTTGCCTTGTACTTTAAAATCTTGATGAGATATTATAGGCCCTAATAAATTATTTATTGTTAACTATGTTATAAATGTTCCACAATAGTATTCTATCACACGATTGACAATATTACAAAATATGAATGTACTTGAATTTTTTCGGATATTTTTATACAGTAAAGCGTTTTGATGTGGGAGACAGAAATCCAGACTCCCTTGTCCTTACAAACCTGGATTTCCTTGCGTAGAATAATTAGTGAATGTATATTTTAGTGTGCAAAGTTTTTAAATTTTATATTTAATATTATTTTTTAATTTTAAATAAGTATTTGTTACTTTTTAAAACATATACTTCTTGTATATGTTTTAAAAAGTATTTTTTAGCGTAATGGAGTCGTATAAGTCTATTGAAAGTATCCTGTTTACGTTATGTCACATGCAGATCAAGCAAATTGAAATGCAGAATCCAAATGTCCATTAATTGATAGTAACCGTTTATAGGCTCTTTGTCACAAGCCGCTACCGCAAGGAAAATCGTATAATTGTACTAGAAACTTCTTGGTTTGAACACACTTATTCGATTCGAGTATATCACAGAACAATATTCTCATCTCCAGAAAAGGAAGAAATAGGAACTGAGGTCTTCAGTAAGAGAGATCTACCACATAGGAACTATAATACATAATTCGAATTAGTTTTAAAACAGTGTTTTAATTTTTATTTCGAATATAATATCGTTAGCCGTGTGAATGGAGAAGTACGAATTTGCGGGAAACCTAAATCCTCCCGATTCGCGTAATTTTGTAATACTGGACGGAATTCATTATTGATATTGTGTCATAACTTTTGTATTTGTAGTGGGAAATATTTGTGTTGTTTTCCACAAATGCATTTTCCGTATTATAATACATTTCCCCGGATAAATATGGCCTTTTGAATTTACAGCATTGTTTTACATGGATATATTGGTAAAGAGGTCTGTGGATTATTTTGCTAATAAATAAATTGGAGTCATGTGAGAGAATGTGTGGATGTTTGTGGTATTTGCAAATCAAACAGATTTTATGTAAAATCTCTATTTACTTCTATTTCATTATAATAAAAACTATAGACAACATCAACTGATATTTATAAAATAATAGACATTTGGTAAAAAAAAAAGCGATTAAAACATTGTTTTTAATAGTGCAGTATGTTAATGTAAATATAAACTTAAAAATCTTTGAAGTAATGTCTTAGATATCAGCGAGGAAGATTTCTTTCAAAAGTTTAAGCGAAAATGTTTCAAGAACAGTCTTTTATATTTTGTGTCGATATACCTTATCATGTTTCCTTCTTTTTTCCAATGCATTAATAATAAGAATAAGTTTACTACGGATGTAATCAGAATAACGATGGGATCTTGATTTATATGTAAGGAATTATATTAAAATTAAATCGCTGTAAAAGTCAACGATTAAATCGAACTTTGCACCTGTAAATGTAATCGATTTCATTCGTATCGTGGCCAAAACTAATGAACTATTGTAGTTTTAAGTGCATGTGTGTAAGTAAGCGGACCGTTTCGGTGGTTCACAATGTTTGTCGCAGTGCGTATTGTTGAGGATGAAGTTAGCTTTTAATTCGCGTTCGCGTGAGAGAGACAGATAAGGAGGTGAATTGTGTCATGAGAATCGATTTTTTAGTGTCACGAAAATGTTTTATACTTTCGCTCTCTTAAACATAACAGTAAGGTTTTACTGCAAAATAGTACTAAATAGAAACAATATGCTTATTGCACTTATTTCGAGCAATTACTTATAATAAGATACTTAGGTTAATCAATAATGATTTGATATTGAAAATAGGCAAAATAGTCATTAATACATTGAACAATATATTTAAGTTAATATATAAATAATGTTTATACCCTAATATTTATTTCTATGTACAAACTACAAATTTTGCTAATAATTAATGTAGAGTATAATCTCGGTGTTTCTATTAAGTTTTATTACTTATATTTATAAGGATTAATTTGGTGCTTTCTATTTTCCCAATAGTAACCCTTTTAAGTGCGTTTCAAATACTTACTGGCTATTACGAAAGTAATTGAGGCCATGGTTGTGGCAAAAATTTATACCAAGATTTTGATAAATGCGTAACAAATATTGCCTATTATTAACATAATAGTATAGTGAAACTTGTTTTAGTTTTTTATTCACACTATAAATATTAATTAGCTATAAAAGGCAAGTAGTATATTTTGTAGCAGTAATAAAAAAAATGTAGATAACTACTAACACAGTACGTGTAGATACTCTGTTTAATGTAACCTAAATAAATTTGCTAACCGGAAGTGGAAGTTACACGTAATAAAAAATATTGTTGGGATCTGTAAGAATTTTTTTTTATAGATCTGTCGTACAGGTGAACCTTTCTTAGAAAAATATTAAATTTTTTAGCTACATAGTCGCTAACTGATCACTGGTCTCAAAGGGTACGCTATAAGCAAGAGAAGCCCTCGTATCCCGTAATAATCGTGAAGTTCTCTCGAGATTGCTCCACAATGCCAAGACGAGGCTGGATTACTTCTCAAACAACTTGAAAATTCGAAATCCATAAAATTCCGCCTGTCGATCGGTTGACTTGTTGGTTATGAAACGCAACGTTTGCTGAAAGTATGAGTTAATAAAATAAGCCCCAGTAGCATATATTTTTGAAATGGCAATAATTTATTGTGTTATTATGAATTAGATTTTAGTTACATTACGATATTGTTAATCTAAATTAATAAGGTTTTAAAGATAGTATACATTTTAAAGATTAAGATTTTTTTAATCAAAAATATCAAAAGCACTTATTTTTTTAATTATCTGCAATTAAGGAGGTACACTATAATTATTAGAATAAAAGTGAAGTTTAGTTAAGTTGGTGTTTCGCGTGGTAGACTCAAGGTGTACTTAATATATTGTAATACAGGCTCATATTAAAAGGTATTAAAGTCTAAATATTTTATTCATTAAATATATGAAGTTTTAATAATAATTGTACTCAGTAACTAATAGTGTATGTGTTGACAATGAAATGATTATTTAATAGTCTCGGTAAACATATAAGGCGTATTGTATTAGAGAGTAAATTAATGAGAACCTGGTAGCGATCGCTGAAGGCCCTCCTCGTCCCCCTCCCTTACCAAGTACTCCCCCGCACCGCACCGCACCAGTCACAACCCGCTTGACCCAAAAACCCGGTGGAGTGGCGCGGGTGGGCCGATCGCGCCGATAGCGCGCGACTCCGCTGCGTTCACCGTTCCTAGTTCGCCGGTCTGCTTTGTTATCCGAGCTAGCAATCTCCACTCGCTACTTCATACAACTACAACACTACTGATACAACATTCTTCGTAGCCTTTACATCTTAATTCCTGAACGAATAAAGTTTTTTTCTGTTCCGAGACCTCAGTTTCAGTCTTACCTTTTTTTATTAGATTACATGATGAGTTTTAATTGTTACTAAGAAATTGGCAATTGATAAAAGCTAAAATAGAATAAAAATGTATATATGTAGAGAAAACATTTTTTATTATAAAAGAGATTATTTAAACGTAGCACAGTTGTGTCGCTATGCTTCCGTCCGCATTGGAGTCTACGAAACCTTCACTCATCCATCTGAAACTCATAGGGTGGGGACGTTGACCTACCCTTCACCCTTCGTTCCCCTACATTGGTCATGTAAGTTACTAGACGCCGTGAAAGGAATCTCAACCTTATATCTTATACATCAAAAGGCCTTATCGCATACCTTTGACAAATCTTTTAGTGGAGCATTATTGGAAAAATTTGTTCTACGGTATTCGCGACTGTATCTCAAGTGGATGGAGTGTGAATTATGCTGTAACGCTGAGGGAAAATAATAGCAGCTCTTAAATGTACCGGCTGATGTGATTCCAGCGAAACGATTTTTTTTTCAAATTATGAAAATACGGCGAACGTGGTAAATACCAATACAGTGACGTGTCAAAAGACTATAAACAGAATGAATAAATTAAATAAACTTTATTTATCAAAATAGCACAATACCTACAGAAAATATATTAACGACGGTTGATGGTATTGACCTTGGTTTTACCAATATTGCAATCTTGTAGTTCGAGACTCACTGTAAAGAAAACTCGTGAAGTCCTATTTGGGCCGGGCGCTACCCCGGTTGTTTTCACGTCACGTCCTATTTTACTTTACAAAATAAATGTTATTAAATTAGAGGCAAGAAAAGGTTACCGAAACGTTAAGAATTGTAGGTAGTTACAGATAAAAAGCAAGTGGACTGAACAGATGTTTATTTTCTTATAAAAACTTTTAATAAAAAACACTTAAAGTTTATAAACAATAACCTTGTAAGATTACTCCATAAAGAAAAGGAAAAATTTTCAACGCAGGTATTCAAAATGCGTTCATGCTTCAACTCCATATTACTTACTACAAAAATTGGATGACGATAATTAGAAACAGATAATAAAACAAATGAATTCAATAGGAATTAACGGATTAATGTTTCCTATTTTATTACTATTAGTAATGCTTTTTGAATATACTCGCTGGTGCCGCCGGTAGTGTTATTCTTAAATAATAACTATTTAGAAATTATCATTAATCGGCACCATTAAATATTACGAATATTAAAAAATCCCTGCAGTTAAAACTTGAAATAGAATAAAAACGGTTGATTGCATAAAAATAAAAGGACCTCAAATTATTCAAAATATTTAACATAAAAAGCAACCTTAAAGCAAATAAAACGCTAGATTGCAGTTGTCTACAAAAAGGCAGTTTTAAACATCATTTGGCACAGCATTTCGACATTATGCTGAGAGTTGCTGCTGTAGTGGAGAGTCATCGCTTCAAGAGTTATGCTAACCGTGCCGAAGATAGGCGAACTGAAAAAATAACGCAGTGGCCTTTAAAACATTTTAAGCTAACTTCGGCATTATAACTGACAATTTATCTAACAATGAAAACATTTTTAAACTTTTTTAAAAATTCTAGCACATAATATTTATTCGTTAAGAGTAAATTTGAGGTTATCGATAATGCAATATTAACAGAGTTAAAGAATTATTAAAATCACACTTTCACTAAAAAGTTACATGACTTAAAAACAAAACTTAAAAAAATTTACACTAAGGAATATTGTTTTTTTACCACTAAAGAAAGCATTGAATTTAAACCAGTAAAAAACTGGTTTTATTACAGAATACTCATAAAATTATGACAGAAATACTTTTATGCAACAACATATTTTTCGTATGGCTACGAGACGCTTCAGAACTAAAATAATAAATAAATAAAGCACTTGTCAGAATCGTTTCATCAAACTTATTTCAATTTGGCGACATATGAATCTTTGTCGTGGTTTGTATGCAAGCCAATAGATTTGTATCAGGTTCTGTCGAGTGTATACCAAGTAGGAGAATATTTAATAAGAGAAATGGAACATATTACTTTTGTTATAAAAACATCACTGTATGAAAAAATTTACTCCTCATAGACAATTATATTTACGGGTATATTCTTATGATCTTTCTGTTATTCATTTCTTCATTTTACAGTTTTATATTAGAAAATTATAAAGTGATTTCATTTTATGAAACTATACTTTAAATAATAAAGTTTATAGATATTACAAATGACAATCCTATCTAGGAAATGTGTTTACGGTCTGAAGGATTATCTAAGTCTTTAAGGTCGCCTTAAACTGGATGTTTACAAAATTAAATAAATAAATAATGCATTGTAATAAGCTAGGATATTTTATATAAATATTAAAAAAATTGGGTAAAACGTTTATTTCAATCATTTATTACAAAAATATTTAAAAATGTACTGTCATTAAAGTGTATTATGAAATTCGATTGACGACAGGGTTTATAATGAACGGTATTGGACATCGTTCGATGCAAGTATTACCAGAGTGGTACGGCAAATATTCGTAGTAATTTCAGAAATTAAACCAACTTGGCTGTTTATGTACAACAAATTCTCTAGTACTAATTGTGGTTGTAATTTATTATTTATGGCCGCACCCGCCTGGTTACTAATCCACTATACCGTACTGCAGGTGGCCGCTGATTCACGAGCGACCCTGCTTCGGAATTTTGGCTGAAAGCCATATTTTATCTTCTTTTCAAAATTCATTACTAGCCGCTCTCGAAAGCTATATGCCAATTAAAAAACGAAACCTTATCGATATAGAAATAAGAATTGTATATTTATTATATACACCAATAGAAAGGTGAAATTATTTACTAACAATTAAATACAATTTGGTTAAAACGATAAAGCTGAAAGCAAGGCAGGTCAGCATATTTTTTATAAATGAACTAAATTCTTTGTTGATGACTAGGGAAAAAATTCCAGTTTAGAAAGGTAAAGTTTATAAGCCTGAAACCTGTGGTTTGCTGTGAAGAACGTTTAAGCCAATATATTGTTATCAAAAAATGGTAGACGAGTTAAACATCCAATTTTTTGTGGTTTTACTGTCATCAAATGAACTAGCATATATTTAATATTAATATTGCATTCTCGCATAACTTTTATCCTTAAATTTTAACCTAACCGTTTATCGATAAAGTAAGTGGAGATTTTAGCAAACGATGTATAAGGAAAAGGTTTTCGTTGTACTGTGTACGATAAAAGCAACAGGTAATTGTGATTGTAGGGCTGCAGGAATTCGTTGATTGGTTCGGCACAATGTAGGGTGTAGTTAAATCGATCGTTCACGTGCAGCAGCCCTGCAGGCTCGTGCCGCCGTCACCCGCTCCCTGTCAACGTGACTCGAGGCCACGTGACTGACAAACCCTCCATTTATATACAACCCTTCCTAAATTTCCAGTAAGCCATAACAATTTCCCTTTTTTGTATAAAGCATGAATAGTGTGATATAATAAGTAATATATTATTAGTTTTATTGAAATAGAAGGTAACAAATATCAAAAGAATTTTAGAAAATAAATATTCTAAGAACTGTCTAGGTTGGTACTGTCGCAGCTTATATTATTACCGCCAATATTCTTCTTAAAGTGCCTCTCCAAATAGTGAAGGTTACCACCAATATAATAGTGTACAAATAATATTATTTTCTCGTTAGTACATAGTTGAGTAAAAAAACGGATGTTGATAAAATGTTATAATTTAGATAAAACCACAAATAATTAATGTAGCTAGTATTAATTCTGTATCAATTAAATTTCACATGTTTAGACCGGTAATTAGGCTTTTCATGATGAAGCCTACGCGCCTACGTTATTCTATTTATTTTTTATTATTATCTTATTTTCTCTATTTCTTTATTATCTTCTACGTATTATATACTTTTTGTTGGCTAAAGGTTTTGTAGTTATGTTATATATTTATATAAGTGTATAATTTAATATTAGATTTTGAGGGGTCAACAGAACTCGGCTTTAATATTATATATTGTCTTAAAGAAACCACCCTGACAACCCTGAAGAATACTAGTTTTCTACATGATAACTTATTATTGTAAGTTAATTTTAATTTTATTTTGTGAGCGCATTTGTAATATTTCTGAAGATCACGATATTATTGCAATTAGAGAAAGAGGAGTAACACATTTTTAGACTGAGATTCACGAAGATATTGGGTAGAGCGCGGTCTTCAAAGGCGATCAATAATTTAGTAATTTTCTTTTGGTAATTTTCATCACTATGGCTTCTCATTTTTTAAACATGTATAGACTAGAGGTTAACTACGATCTCATCTCATAGTAAGCGGCGATGTAATATTTAAATGTAAAGTGTACTAGTCGAGAAGTAGCCTACTCAGTCTACTCTCAAAGATTCCCACATATCTAAACGGAAAGTCTGAATCTGGAAAACTATTCCAATTCTACGATAAATTAATTTTGCACAAGTGCATTATTTCATGAACCTGTATTTCTTCGTTAAATTCTGTTTATTGTCAAAATTTTTGGTATCGACAATACTTGCTTAAAATAATCTATAAATATTAGTGAATGTGTGTGTGTTTATGAAAAAGTAGTCGGCAAAGTATTTAAGAATTAAATTTTTCGCAGAGTACAATGAATCCCTTATCTTCAGTACATCTTTATTTATGTCAGTTTTAGAAGTGCCGACAAAGTAACAAAATGGAAGCAGTGTGCTGCATATTTGATGTACCAGCGCCGCTCGTCAACAATTACGTCGTCGCTTACCTAATCGCAGCCCTGGTGTGTCTGGAGGGAGCGTTGATGGCTATGATTTAAATATACATGCCTTTCAAGAAATATGGAGGAAGTTTGAATCAAGTTACGGTCCTTTATTATTATTTTGCGAAGCGAGGAGCAGAACAAATATTCACCTATCCTACCAATGAAGTGTTTAAATTTTGCATTATTCACTTAAGACTTAAGATTCCAAGCTTTTAATTTTTTAATTATTAATTAATTTTACTAACGACTGCGTCATTCAAACTGGAACATAGTGATGTTTGAACTGTTAAGTGACAGAAATAGATACTGCGGTGTGGTACGTACTTAGATAGTCTCCTGTAATAGAGATCTACCATCATCATAACTTATCTATCAAAAAAGTATAAAGATCAAAGGCGATATTACTGACTTGAAGAATAGGAGTTTGTTATTATTTTAAAATATAAAAGTACCATTGCGGTGTCAAATAATACGTGGCCTTTGCCTTATAGGTCAGAAGTAGGTTTCTATTATCTTAACAAGTCAAGACTATTAAACTATTCGGTTCACGAGCAGTTTTCGATCGGCACCGTCGTTTAAATAGAAATTAAGCCGTCTTGATGAAGTGGTTACTATTGTTAAGCGACAGATGTTTCTCAGGGACATTTGCTTGCAATGTCTGAAACGGGGGTCATTAATCTTGCTGGTGGTTTCCGATGTGAAAACGCGCATCCGTATTCCTACCATCTCTTCCAACGCTTTCATATTGAAGCTTAATAAAATTTTATAAATACATTTTCCAACATGATTTTAATACATGTTATTTTTTTTTTTAAAAATGTACACAATTAGATGTAGACTTGCGCTCAGTATATATTTCCGGGTTGTATATAATCTTTTGGTAAAACATAGCTAAGTATTTTTATATAACATATTTAATAAACAACTACATAACTTTTGACGCACTACTTTTAAACTATAGGAAGTCAGTGGTTTGAGAAGAAAATAGTACTATTATCGAAAGTAGTTTAAAAATATTTATTTCCAAACTCTACTGTTAGACTTAAATTAGACTTGATTTTTTTTTGCTTAAGTAAAGTTCCCTCTATGAATTAACTATAATACGAAGGAATAATATGAGTTAGAATAGAAAGGAATAGAATATACATCATTGTACAAAAAATAGAAAAAAATTACTTCTGCGTATCGCCGACATAAAAGAACAATGCGTTAAACTAACATTTTCTAAAATTTCAAAATGCGCTTGAAGTATGTAGTTAAAGAGTTTTTTTGTTTATAATTTAAGAGTATAAACAATATAACAAAAATACCCAAAATTTAGACTGCTACAATTTCTCGTCCTTAATTATGAAATTGCGTCGCGTAGTGTACTTTGACGGGATATTTTAATAAAGCCTGTGTAGAATGTTGGGGACGGGAGCCTTAGAGGTATTCGTAAAGGATACATTATGTCCGTTTCTGTTTATAATTAATTTGGGCCTTTTCATTCCTACGCATTATGCTTTGATGACTATCATATGGTAGTTTTTGTTCTCTTTTTGTGTTAGATCGTACACAAAGTATGATGACTCCTATATTAGGAATTCCTTTTCACCCTACTAAATTCATAGATGCTTTCTTCAGTACTGACAGGGCGTTTGTGCAACGCTCTACCTCTATCAGGTAGAAATGCACAGTAGGTCGGTTTTCAAAAAACTATTGAAAACTCTTTTCCATTTAAACTAAATATAATAACTGTCCATGAGCATCAGTGATCACTTTCCACCAGGTGAACTGTTCGCTCGTTTGTCCTCCCTTCCTATGCAAAAAAATATTTTTTTTGCTGTTACACATATTCTCATTAAACATATATATTTAGCACACATTTAATTACGTATATTTACTTGATCGTAAAGATCGTCTTATGACCTTAATTATATTTATTTCCTTTTCTTAGTTGTGTTGTGCGAATAAATAATATATTAATTAATAGGTGTAAATGAAACTTTTAAATTATTATTTAACGCGAACAGAATTGTTAACGCCGGAACATCTATGTAGGCAGCAAACAAATTATTACAAATTGCAGCGTAGGCTTCGACAGGAGGTTCCGGTATACAATGACGGCGCTTAGTTCTATTCACTATGGACTCCACCGACAGTCTACAGCCAGAGTAACTGACGCAAATTTCCTCCAAGCTTTTTAAAGGGGTGAAATTTTATTTTAAATGTTTATAGCGTTCTATTGTACTAAATGCACTTTATAAAGTCGGTGAGAATAATCTATTCTCCTCTTTAATGAAAACGACAGAAATTAGGTTCAATTAATTGTTGAACTAGATTTATTTATTATATTATTCATATTTATATTATTACTTTATCATTTGTATTATTTTTTTAAAATTTTGAATTATATTTAACCATTGTTTACTATATACATTTGTGAAATTCGTTTTCGAAGTGACGATTAATTGAACGTGAATATTGTTAGTCTTTGTACCGAAATTTAGTAGTCATATACTATCGACATTTAATTGATCTAGTATAAATGAGTTATTAGGTAAAACTAAAAACAACATATTTTCTCCTAACCGCTAAGAGTAGCGCTGAAAATTTTTAATTAAACTCAAGCTCTTAAGTTTATTGATTAAGTGCTAAAATTTTAAAGGTAGTTTGATAAACAATGAATCTCTCGTGAAGCAAGTAACTGGAAACTTGCATATTCGTTTATAGCAAATTTTAAATAATACGAGTATGTGTGAAAATTATTATTCTTCTACTGTATTTTTAAGGTTGTTGAAACTTGTCTAAATAACTAGCTTGTCTTAATAACGCTGCTTACGTGATGATAAAAAATGCAATGAAAAAGAAAAAAGACCAGGTTGGGATTTTTATTTTATGCATGTTAGTCATTGTGTATGGTACCTTCACAGTTTAATTAATAGGAAGGTATAGAAAATAGCTTCAAACATTTGATTATCTAAAAATTTATTTGATATGTTTTTATTTTATTTTTTAGGTATATTCATTTATATTAAAACCAATGCTTTTTATTTCCATAAAGAGGAAATAAAACATGTACAGTCTTCAATTTAATATTAAAAATATAGAATTATTGGTATCAAACATACCGTCCCTGGTCAGTAAAAAAATAAACAATACTTAATAATAGGAAGTAAAGATTCTTATACTTCAAATATACGTACAGAAGAAGCCATCATATACAGTTTTTTATATGCGTGAAAATTTTCTTTGAAAAAAAAAAGTTATAACGTAAACAAGAACATTCGTTTCCTGCCTCATCGATCACTTTATTACGAAACAATGAAGAAAATAGAGAAAACAAGAAATAAGGGAAAGATGGTCGAGGAAGAGTAACGAAGTCTCAAGAGAGTATCAAATCCTCGTTTTCAATAGTTTTTTTTGTTTATTTTAATACAACATTTGTTTATTTTGATTTATTGATAGTTAACGGTTTTTTATACTCATAAAAGGTGATGAGACGAGGATGACTTTCACACGCTGCTGAGAATAATTGCTATTGATTCTCTGGAGCAAAAAGATCGTTACATAGGATATCTCATTACTCTTTATCATTAGTACACTACTATTTAAGGGTAAAATTGGGCAACGCGGCTAGTAAGTGGTCTGAATGCCAGCATGTGAACTATTTTAAAAGTACATATATTTGTACTTCAATGAAAGACTTCATGTAAAAAAATAGAAGAGAGCAGTTTGAATAAAGTCGTACAAAATTCCAACATTTATGCAGCACTGCGATGGCAAACCAGCTTACAGTTTGTTTTATCAAAGGCATTGAGATAATTTAAAAATTTAAAATAGTTGTAAGGCTGTCGACTTGATGTAAAATCGCTAGGTCGCAATCATAGTAATAAAGAGGGAAATTAACAAAATAGACGTTAGACAAACAACCTGCCTTCCTGGCAGTCGAGACTAATCCTCTTATCGTTTTATCCCGGTCGCGTTGATCAGACGCTTCCGCGGCGTGCTGAATGGCTCGCGTGCCTTCGGAACGGGAGCCCATCCCGGAACTAAGATAAGCCTTTCAAAACAAATATTAATGTTTTTTATTCATTATTCATCAAAACTCAAATGTTTATTAGGCGTAATTAGAACGTATAACTGTATGATAAAGTTTTGTATCTTGTTCCAACTAGAAGAATTCTATGTCCAGTGCTATTCGCGGTTTTGCGTCGTATTATCCTATTAATATATACTGTTGAACACTGGCCTCCATAAGGAGAAGATTGTCATACTCTTGGAGTTATGTCATGCAGAGTGTAACTAAAGTTATAGATAAAACTGCTGTCTTTTTCTTGGACAGATTGTTCTTAGTAAATCTTTTAGGTCACGCCGAGAGTAGAATGGCGGTGTGGATATTTTAACATCTTTGCCATGCGAGGTTTTGGAAAATCGATGTATGTATAATGCTTTATAGCGGATTCAATAGTAAATTTTATTACTCTCATGTATTAATCTTAATTGAAAAAAAGGGTAATACCTTTTTACTTGTAATTGTGACAACGATTGCTAATTGAATAAAACGAATAACTGCAACTTGTTAAGTAAGAGGTTATTTGCGTTAATATAACCAAACGCGAAACAGGATACACACAATCCAATTTGAAATTTTATCCACTTCATTTATTACACATCTGTTATTTTACATTACTCTAATATTTTTTTAAAACAATACGATAGCGAAATAATTATGACTATTTACGGGTAGTAAATATAGTATCATTAAAAAATTTGCAATTATGTTGTTATATGATACTTTACTGGTGGTAGGTAGGTCTCTGTTGCCGAAGACCGTCTAAGCAAGTACCGCCGCAGCTCCTATTTCAGCTGCCAAACGGTATTGTGCAAAGATTACTGTTTTCCGGATTGAAGAGAATTATAGCTGGTGAAATTACTGGAGTAAAGAGAATTAACATTTTATGTCCCAAGGCGACGAGCGCAATGTGGTGCAGTATATACAACCTAACTAGCGTCAAGTTATTATGGGCGGGCGTATCACTTACCATCTGGTGAACGTCCCGCTCGCGTCGTCGCTTAATTGAATAATGAAAAAAAAATTAAATATTTAAAAAGTTCTGATTAACATGTAACTAATTTTCAAGTAATTATGTTGAAATATTGTGAAAAAACATTTTAAATATTCGAAATAAACAAAAAACATTATCTCGGAAATAATAGAAACACATATAGGTAGATATTTAGAAATATCAATTCATTCCAAACAAGAGGCCGGGTTTTTAAAGTATAAGAGCCAAATAAGAATTTATTGTTGTTGTTTTCTCACAATAAATGAAAATGAACAGAAATCCTGCAAAGTGCCCTCGTTGTTACCAGTTACGCACATTTTTATAAGGAAATTTGTTCTCGTTAATTTTCGTCCCAAATCTTCAGTTTTATATATATTACATAGTTTTTTTTTTAATAATATAGGACTTATGTGAGAAAGAACATCTGAAAGAAAGTAGTGCGAGTTAAATACGAAGCTTTGTAATATGAAGATCCCTGGTCGCCTCTACAACATCTAAAGCAATCTTAACATATTTTGTATTACTGATGGCAGGTTTCTATTGCTGGAGACCGACTAGGTGGGTACCACCGCAGCGCCTACTTATACTGCCAAACATTACTGTGTTTCGGTTTGAATGGCGCTGCAGCAATTGTAATTACTACGGTAACGAGACTCCTCATCTTGTCTCAAGGCGACGAGCATAACATGACTCAGTGTATTACATCTTAAGTAGCGCCACGTGTTATGGGCAGGCGTAGCACTTAACCATCAGGTGATCGTCCCGCTCGTTTCGTCGCATCTATGAATAAAAAAATTATAATCAAAGTTTAAAATATGAATCGTCATTTACAAGGCGTTTTTTATTATATAGTGTAATACAAAAGGTAGTATGAACTGTATAAATACTTTTTACTACTTACACTTATACTATATCAATAGTATGTGTAGCATGGCCTCTTTTAATATGTTTAATTTTTTAGTACTTTTATAAACTCGTTAAGAAATCGTACTTAAAGTTTTTTATTATTATTTTACATAACAAAAAAGTGTGTTTAATTTTTTATAAGAAATATAGACGTCAGAATAATAAATCACAACGGTATTGTTTTGCAAGAATAGAAGTTATTGTGAGTGAGTGAGATGTTACTTACCCTGTATTGTAGGCGAGGGTAGGCCGCGGTGTGATTTGATCAGCGTGACGCAGCATTCGCCCGGCCGACTCTCATCCATCAAGCGGCGGATATTATCCGTTATAGACTTAACTAGAAATGCTAGATTATTGACACGATGTATGAATAGGTGTTATTGAATGTTATACGTGAACAATACTCTTAAAAAAAATATTATTTTCTATATTGACTGCAATAAGTATACCATCACAATTAACAGAGAAATGTAACATCTTTTTTTTTTTATGGTGATATTTGCGCCGCAGTTTTGACAACCATAGCGGCTTCATCGGACTCATGGCTCGCGGTTCTGGTATCCGCGAGCTAAAATAAAAAAAAAACGTAACATCGCAGCTATCTTTATCACTAAACATGAAGTGCGGTGGAAACATTACTCGATTCATGTTTGTAGAACTCTATCTACTGGTGGTAAGTCTCTATTGCCAGAGACCGTCGAGGTAGGTACTACCGGAGCTCATACGTCTGCCGCCAAACACTGTTGTGGAAACATTACTGTGTTCCGGTTTCAGGGGCGCTATAGCTAGTGTAATTACAGAGGTAACGAGACTCAATATCCTATGTCTTAGGCGACGAGCGTAATGTGGTGTAATATATATCATCCTAATTAGCGCCACGATGGTCAGGCCTATCACTTACCATTATGTGAACGTTCGTCTCCTCGCTTAATTGTATAAAAATAAATATTTAGTGAAATTACTGCGATAACTAATCTCTATAGAAAGGAGGGACGGTTGGCCTATAGTCTCGAGCTATTAATAATACGACTAAGATAAGCCCTGTCTGTCGCTAAAGAGTTCTCTGGTTTGCGAGCATGAACGGGGGGGCTCTTACAGCTCATTAAGGGAGCTACGGCTAATCTAAGGTGATTTTGTATTTGCTGTAGCACAGCGTGGTTACTGAAGATGGCTTTACTCTTCCTTGGGACATGCTTAATTAGACCACAAAGGGACACCGGCGCGTTCCGAAGAAAATCAGGTGCTCTTCCTAACGCAGTGGAGAAAACCAGCGAGGGGGTTTTATTGGGTAGAAATCCTATATAACCTTGTCTTTCCCCCAGAATCAAGGTCACTCCAGAAGATTGACACATCATATTTTGTAACAATGAGCACAATGTTATACAGTAATATATATATATATATATATATATAATAAAACTACATGCGTAGATTTATAGATTGGCGTATTGTTTACCATCACATGAACGTCTCGGTTGAAAAATAAAAAAATTTAAATAAATCTAAATCTGATTTATAAAAGTTGTAGTGAAATTTTTGACCTGTTTTCTGAAGCATGCATTTGCGCGAATATTTCTTAAGTCATAAATACAACTTTATTTTCTGGGTATGTACCACCGCAACTCTTATTTTAGCTGCCAAACGGTACTGTACAAACATTAATGTGTTCCGGATTGAAGACAGTTATAGCTAGTGAAATTGCTGAGGTAAAGAGAATTAACGTCTCATGGCGACGAGCGCAATGTAGTGCAGTATATACATCCTAACTAGCGTCACGTTGCTATGGGCGTGAGTATTACTTACCATCAAGTGAACGTCCTGCTTGTCTCGTCGCTTTGTTCATCAAAAAAAAAGTGTTCTAGCATTACTACAACTATTTTAGTAGTATAGTAACTGTTATTAAATGCATATATATGCGTACAATAAAACTCTTCGCAATGCTTCCTTGAAGAGAATTGAATTATAACCCTGTTAGAAGAGTTATGTTGGGCACTTTTTATTGTCACGTATAAATGGACACTGGTGACCGCAAATTGCCGGCATATTATGACATCGTTAACATACATACGATTCACAAACACGCGAGTGTCAGTATAAGGTTAACAATGTCCACAAACGTTCACAGCAAACTTAGTAATTTATAACAATTACTGTAAGGACATTAGGTGGACAGACAATAATAAAGAAATCGCTGGGAGCCACAGTACCCAAACAGCGCAGGTCTGTGTTTCGTGAAATACATTTTAAGAGACCATGTCCAGTGGAGGCCTGTCGGTTGGTATCATTTCTCGTTAAATACATTCATCTCGGATGATTAAAGCTTATATATTAGCAATGAAAAAATATTTAATGGGAGTGACAGTTTTTTTTCCAAAACCTCTATTTTTCAGGGTAACTTTTTAATATTTGTTTTCATAGAAATGAAAATAGGTTATGTCAAAAATGCATTAAATAAAAGGCCTAGGAATTTTTATCTTTGCCGTTGAATAACAAAGTTATGTGAAAGTTTTCTTACATTTATGACCTGTTCCGGAAACTAGTTCGTGGAGAGTATACTGTACGGGAATAACTGTACTACAATTAGCTTGTCGTATCATACATAAAAGCTAAAGAATTACATATCGTAATTTTACTACAATGTCCATCAAGCAAGCATACAGTAATATTGCAGAAAAATGTGCAAAAGCCCTACCTTCTGAGCGATTCTGCAGCACTGGAGAGTTTATAACAGTAAGAGATTTCCTGCTAGCTATTTCTGCCGATTAAAAGGATCCGATAACTAAATGAATTGATGTAATAATACGTTACATACATACTAATAATAATTGAAGGAACAATAAAAATGTGTAGCGATTAAGCTACCTGAATCATTTGCCCCCTTCCGTTCATCATACTCGGTCTATATAGCTTTATGACTCAACTTCAGCCATTAGAGAAACATTATGCTTCCACTTGAACAAATATCTCACATGAAGCCACCGACGACTAACAATATTAACTGGTATCTAATTGGGTGACTATCACTACAGCTGTCATGGTCCTCAGTTCTTTTTTAAGGGATTATTTAAAATTATCAATACTGTTTACACTAAGTACGTCACCTATATAATATTTGCAGAACACAACTATAAGCTAGCAAATCGGAATTTTTTTATAAGATGGTATCTGATATTTCAATAGTGAACTGTGTTAGTGGTTTTATGTTATGACTTTAATTCACATTCACAATATCTTCGACAAAAGATTTTTATCGTAGGATAAAGTTTTTATCTGTAAATAGTCAAAAATATAATATTATTGACATAATAGTTATGCGAAGTATATGCCTAGGACGTCTATAATATTACCGTCAGCACGCTTTTAATTTAATTCATTGCTAATAAATAATAATCATATATACAAAGACTAGTCAACAATTGTTTACACTTCTACAAGTCTGTAATATAAATACGCAGTATAAAATTATATGACCGTAACAACCTCTGTATATATCTTTATCGTCATTACCGTAGTATATATATATATATATACTAGCTGTTCCCCGCCTGCTTTGCTAGCCGTAATATAGAAAGACTTGAAATTTGTCTAAAATATTCTTTGGAAAGCAACTGAAACTGTAATGACTTTTTATAGCAAACCGTTTAATAATACGAAATAAATAGTATATAAAAGTCAATTAGAAATAAAATGAGGAAATATATATGAAATTCAAAACGTAAATAGCCTATAACCATCAAGTTTTTCCGCGTCGAATGGTCATGTTCTCGTGTCGATACGATCACTAGTTTTCACGTGATTGGCGACAAAAGAAAACCCATTTGCATTATATATTGTAATTAATGATACAAACAATTTTACCAGCTGAAATGCATATTTTATCAATATGGACGCGGTTGTAGTCAAGGTTGCGTCTTGTAAGCCTGCTGGGACGACTTTGTACTACATCTCCGTACAGTTGTTCCTATTTGCTATAGGTCACTAAACACGAATGAATCACTTGGGCATTGAATGTTTAGCAATAAGGTATATCCATTTAACGTAGATGAAATACACTATCAACCGATTCCAATCTATCATAATTTGATAAGTATGTAATTTGTATTAAAAGAAAAAAAAAGTAGTACGTTTAATCAACATTCAGTTTCCTTTCAAATGTCACGTGCCGATGATAACTTTTGTCTCCCATTTTTTATATGTTAAAGGTGTGAATTATCGTTAAACGACTATTACAACTACGTATTAACATGTGTGAATTTTAGTAATAACAGTTACTAAAATTCACACATATTATCACAATAGAAATATAAACAGTGAAGGGTGAACATCGTGAGGAAACCTGCACATGAATTAGAATTTATTCTAAGGTGCGTGTGTGAAGTCACTAATCCGCATTGGGCCCGCGTGGTGACTATGGCCCATCGCCCTCATGTTGAGGGTAGGCCTGTGCCCAAACAGTGGGGACGGATATTGGCTGTTGATGATGTTTTTCCGGTGCATATTAGTTAAATGATTGTTTATGTTCCGATATTTATTAAAATACGTTCTATCCAATAAAATTAGAAAACGGATTATGACATTAGTTTTACTTAAAGTAGCTATAAAATAGCTTTGAAACAGGATCACTCCTGGTGGTAAAAGCAAAATTTCAAATGTAGGGACCTCATACCGAACGCCAGAGAAGCAAATAGGAAACGTGTGGCATATAAAGTTTATAGTTTTAACCAATTTAACGAAATTTAATTTTAATTAACGAAAAATATTTTTTAAATTGCATCGATTCCGAACATAAATTATCGTTGTAGTACAAAACTATTAAAATTTATTTATTATGTATATTTAATCGTAGGGGATCTAATTGGTCAGGGATAGAACTGAAAAAAGGAAATTAAAGAAACTAAGGTAATAAATTATCATTATTATCATCGTCAGACGATGGACATCACTGCCGGACATAGACTTCTCCCAAAGATCTCTACACCGATCAGTCCTGTGCTGTTCCTTGTGTGTCCTTCGATCTTCTGCAAATCGTTAGTACATTGTTGAAGAGCCTGTAAGCACCACATCTACCCTCAAGCGTCAGTTCTCCGAGCAAACTGTTCTACCACTCAAATCCACTAATATTTTCGGAACTTCTAACATACGGGTATGTAAGTTTTTACTTAAGTACTCTGTGTAAACTCTAATTAAGTCAAGTATTGCATCTTATAGAAGCTAAATATCTATTATAAAGATAGATGTAGGAAAAGAATATCATTTTTTATCTCGAAAGACGGCTGTTAAGATACGACACTTGATGAAATTAAGTGCCCATTTTAATGAATGTCTTTAAAAGTATCGGGGTCCGGTATTAGCACGGTGTTTGTCACGCGCTCTGAGGTTGGGAGTGGAGGTACGATAGGGGAGCGCGGGGAATTTAATTGCAGAACGTCGTCACTTCACAGAGCAGCGATTTACGCTCCGTAGAATGTTTTGAATCTGCGGGGACTAATTTATCTTAAACTTTTCTTTGGTAAATATAGCAGAATGCAGGTACAATGTCAATAACATTATTAAAATTAGAAAGTTTTTGTTACACAAGTCGAAATTCAGTTAAATACGCAAAAATAGATAAATTAGGCAATTAATAATTTTTTATATGCTATAATTTAATGACTAATAATAATATAATATAATTAAATAAAGAATATAAGTTAGTTTGAAAATTTTATGTAAGGTTGATGAAATTATAGTATGCTTAGATGGACCTAAATTAGGATATAAAATATGTAGATTAAGTTTTTTGGAACTACCGTACAGTATATATAATTAAGTTTGTTACAATCTGCTTTTGTACTAGTTTTTGTTATTATGTTTAACAAAGAATGAGTGAATATCAAGAAATGGTGCGCAT
Source organism: Ornithoptera alexandrae (assembly GCA_029030555.1). NCBI lineage: Eukaryota > Metazoa > Arthropoda > Insecta > Lepidoptera > Papilionidae > Ornithoptera > Ornithoptera alexandrae. Next base: position 6,901,724 of record JARDVY010000023.1, on the reverse strand, counting down.
TTCATTGTAATAACTATATGAAAATTTTAATTACCGTGTAAGAAAAAAGTATTTATTGACTGCTTTGAGTAAACTTTAATTCATCAAAGTCACAATAATAATTGGCTGCATCTCCCGTATGCGATAGAGATCGGCAGCTTTGTTCTGCGGTCGTCGGAGAACTAATTAATCACTGCCTCACTGCAGCCTGATTTCCTGCGGGAGTAAAAAATGCCGTATAACGATAAAATTGAGAAGGGTTGGGCGTCCGTAGCAGATGTTACTTCCACAAGGTGCTGTTGCGGTTCGTATACCTCGTAAATCTAGCCATTCCCTTATAACGTCGTATATCTTCTCCTAAATTTTATCAAAGTGATGAAAAAACGAAAAAGTGATTAGTCCGTTAGTTTTATTTAGCCAGTAGTTACGTATAGCTACGGTCAGCATCGTACTCGTTGAAAACATTCATCAATTAATTAAACTCGTAAATAATTTAGCACCTTTAATATTGTTATGGATTTGATCCATAATTTCGGAATTTTTGTGGTATGCCGGAATGATAAACAATTGTGCTTTTATAAAATCGTGAAAAGTGATTGTAGAACTGTATCTTTACAGGAGACGTACCGCCGTTGGGCGTGTAGCACAATGGTTCCTCTTTGGGTGGAAGAAGGCGCAGAAGAGGGAGCAGAGGAAGGCGGGAGGTCACGGCGGGCTCCCGGCGAGCACACGGCGCGCTGGCACGCGCGACACCTCGAGCGCGTGGGACACCTCGACCGACGGCGCGGCGGCGGCGTGGTGGGTCGGTGGGTGCGCGCCGCAGCCGCCGGCCCGGGGCGGCCCCTCGTCCGCCTCAAGCCCTGCCTCTCCGTATGCCAGTTGGTCGAGCAACACTGCCCCTACTTTCTGCCGGCGGATCGTGCGCCTGCTTATCCAACACAGTACGCCGGCGAGCCAACGTTCCTATGCCTGGGTTAGTAGAGGTACTCGTAACCGACGGGTTACGTAAGTTGACGTATATGTTTTTTAAATACTACTGAAAACTGAACACACTGACATTCTAGACCTTTTAAAAAAATTATAAACAATACAGGTGTGTTTCACTGTTTGGACTAGTTGATTGTTAATACAAGTCTAAGTGAATTGACAAAAATTCCTATGTCAAGTGGTATATCATTGTTCTTTGTGTTTCTATTTACTATTTTTCCATTATGTTTATGGAAAGAGAGGAACTTTTCACTCCAAAATCACAAACTCTATCTTCGCTTGTCTTAATTCTAGTGTCAAAGAGGCAACATCTTTATATTGTGTGAGCACTTTATAAAATGTTCAGTATTGTTGATTTTAACAAAGGGTTGCAATTGGTGTCGAGCACGCGTGTTCAGACAGAGGGGGAGGTTTGAATTAGGCGCGATTAGCTCCCACTATCGCTTGGCCGAGGTTCAAAACAACAGAGCTCGAAACAAATAGTAGCATCTGCTGTGAATGCAGACGTTTTTATTTTTCCTTTCTCACATAGCAGTAGCCAATTGTTGCTTGTGTATTCTCTACGCTTTTCGCTTTTGTTTACGTTAACCGATCACGGAGGTTATGTAGAGTGTATGAAAATTGATTTTTTATTACAATATTTAGAAAATAATTATTAAACTTTGTATTTGCTGTTAGTAACGTATAATTTTTTATTATTATATTATACATTTTTATTTTAAGTATCCCAGTGCAAAGGTCAGGACTGAAATTAAAATAGAAAATGAGTTGATGTTTTTAAATTAATGAAACAAACGATAATATTTGTATTTTACATACAGTAATAATACATCACGTAAAATTTTTATTATCATTTATTTATACAAAGCTCTATCGCTTTTCTTCATCCTCAGTCGATAGAGGTCCACCGCTGGATATAGGTCTTCCGCTAAAGATTTCCACATCAACCGGTCTTCCGCGTCTATCGCGTTCCTTACTATTAATTAAAGGTCGCCGTTCCGAATATCATCATGTTCAAGAATCCCGTATTTCATACTGTTGATACCTTGGTATAATGTTTATTAGTTAAGGAAAAGGGAATGTAAAACGTAGTGATTTGTTTATTCCCGACAATAAAGTGTACGTAATCTTGTAATGACAAAAATCATGATCTAAACATATAATTTACCATATTTTTTGTATTATCTGTAAGTTTTGATATCTACAACTTTCAATGTATACTGGGTGTTAGGAAACCGCTTTCGAAACCAAAGACAGACGATAGTACTAATGACACCTTTGATGATGAGACGGAAAAAAAAACGATCCTGTTTAAAAAAAATCATATTTTTAAAAAATACGTTACTTTACTAAAAACAAACAGCAATGAAACACAAAATCAAAAACAGCTGATGCTCGGATCAACGAACGAACGGGCGTGGCGAGAAATCGAGATGTATTTGGTATCAATTTCAACCCTATTTCATATGGCCACGGAGCATTTAGATTGGCGCGACCGCGCCGCGCCCGGGCGTTCGTTGATCCGAGCATCAGCTGTTTTTGATTTTGTTTTTCATTGCTGGATTTTTTTCACTAAAGTATGTATTTTTTATGAAAATATCGTTTCATTTAGCTGTACTAACATGATGGAGCATAAATAATGGTAATAAACCGTTTTAAAAATATGATTTTTTTTAATCAGGATCGATTTTTTGTTGGTCCTATCATCAAAGGTGTCATTAGTACTATCGTCTGTCTTTGTTTTCGGAAGCAGTCTCCTCAGTATATAAAATTAAAATTTCCAATTGTACTTATAATTCGTTAAAATTTTTTATAGCTTTGTGGAGTTAATTTTGTTTTATTTTCTTTTTAAAAAAGCAGAAGCTGGAAAAAGTAAAAAAAAAATGTTTTATTCTTGTAAAGTGATTAATGTGCGAATGTTCTAGACGCACGCATACCGGAGACTGGTGCGCAGGCAAACAAGTCAAACTACGGGTCGGACGATTGCTGCTACTGGTACTGCGAGGGTCGTTTGTGTTACCGCTGCGACTCGCGCTTGACCGAGCCGTCGCGTCCGCCCGCGGAGCAGTGCGCCCCGGTGGAGGACCGGGCGCCCACCTGCTCCGTTCCGTACCAGGTCGGCGCGGCGGCAGCCACCGTACCGTGCGCCGTCCTGCTGACGGCCGCCCTCCTTGTGCCGTTCGTGAACCTCCTCGTGCCGCCACGGACCCGCTGGACGGCGCCCACACTAGTGAATGTGCGCGATTCGAGGTTATAGTTTTACGTTACTGTGCGCCGCGCTCTGAGTCCCGCGGTCGCCGGATCACGATCCGAACTTCTGTTAGTGCTGTACTTATGATAATAAATAGCGCGACGAGTTGCTCGATGAGGCCCGCGTCTCGCGGCCGTCCCGTGAGCGCCGGTGCTACTTTAGACTGTAAGTTTATCTACGTGGATAACAAAGATATCGAAACACCAAATAAACATCATCACCGAGGATTTTGTTATTTAAAACGAATCACCATAATATTCATTACACAACAACATTATTATATAATAGTTGCGCAAGGTTAAAATGGTTTTTATATTTTAAATAATGTTTTACAGAGAAATTGTACACACTTTTTGACGTGTAGTACGTTAACTGTTTTGTGTTATTTTTGCTAAAATAGTTTACATAGAAGCAATATTTTAAATTATATGAAATGCGTACGATAAAACTTTTTATACGTGTGGAACAGTTCTTAACGGCATAAGTAACGGCGAGTATAATTGTTACTTGATAGGCAGCAGCAGTTTGGGGTTAAAATTGATGATTTCCATGTGATGAAGAAGACTTCTTAATTAGCCGTCATAAATGTGAAGAGGCCTTTAGAGGATTACTACATTTTCATACAGAAATCTTGTTTTACGATGTCGTCAATAGAATATAGTGTAAATGGATTCTGAGAACGTTATTTTTGTAAAGTCACATACCCAGACAAGTGAAGACATTGCAACGAGACTACTTAAAAATACGAAACATTCACTGCCGTGTTACTACCGATGTTCACAAGGTAAAAAAGGTTCCCTTGTTGCAATGTCTAGCCATCCGCGGACGCCTAAATTTCTGGTCTATATTATACCCATAATATTGACTACACACACATATATATATATATATATTAGGGTAACAAAGTAGTTGTTGTTTTTTAAGAATAAAAAGTATGACTTTGCATATAATGAAAATTATATGTATTATTATCCGTCTCATGGTTTATCAATGAAGGTAATAATAAATGCAGATGCCATATGATAGAAAATTATTTATATATGCATTGGTTTCTGTTTATTGTACATTAAAGTGAGTGTAAAATTGTAAAGTACATCGCGATTTTATTATTGAATCAAATAAACAGTCTGTTAATTTGTGTTATTTTGAAATGGATTCAAATGGTGGGAGATGTTAACGATTATGTGATGAAAGAACAAATTATAAATTAATGGTTATTAAGACTTTATTGAATGAATATTTGTTGATAATATAGTTCTCGCCGGAGGACGTAGTTGTTGTAATCAAATAATATTATAATAATAAGTAAGTTATTTTTTACGTTTTTATTGTGTAAATATATCAAGAGCGGTTTGTTATTTCCACCCCTGCATAACAAGTCACCGAAGGTGCTAAACGTCTATTAAAGCTTATTAGGTCATTATTCGTTTCACACTATTCAATCTGTAACTTGGAACTGTTAGTCGGTCTGTACGTTGACGAATGTATGTACATATGTATGTCAGTTGACGCTGCAATTCATAATAAACTGCACTAGTGATTCAGTAACTTTATGTTACTGTAAGCAGGGTCTCATATCACGCATTCTCTACATTTTGATTTAATTATAAATTGAATTGTTCTTTCCTTAACAACTTCTTTAAGATGGTGTAAAAAGTGACATGGTAATCAAACATGGTGTTTGAAGTGTTACCCGGTGCGCTCACTTTGTGTAGAGTGAAAGCTGTAAAGCCTTTGTTTAGTTCTGGTCCATTGATACAATGCTATTAAATGCCTATTTTTATATTAATTATTTTTAAAGTATAGACAACATTGCATCCGTCTTCGGTTTTTTTTTACTTCGTTTAAATAAAAAGAATACATTTTTCCTCCACACTGTTAAAATTGCATATTTTATATGAAAATTAAGTTATTTATAACAGAATATTGAATATAGATGTAAATTGCAATTCGTCTATCAAATTTGTTTTAAAATATCTGTCCTGATCAACGAATATTATTATTCGATTTTTGTGTAGAATTCTTAAGAAAATTAAATGAACGATTATAATAAATGACAGTTGTACAATGATAACGATAATTTCCTATTTAAAATTACTGCGATAATGGTTAGCACCTGAATATATTCAGGCAAGCAAACAATAAAGCGTAATTTATTACAGAACTATAAGATTTGTCCAATTATGGCGATTCTCATTATCCGGTCTTATTAGACTAATACCTCAGTTCGTTGAAACTTTTAATCTTTAAAAAATCTAAATTCAATAGGGTCTTTTTGCCCCTTAGAGCGAAGTGTTCTCTCACAATATCTACGTGTGTATTTATAAATAATCAAAAATTAGCATTAGAGAATGAATTATTAGAACATAATTGGAACAATTTCGAGCACTCGTTAAAACTTACACATTGACCGTGAATTCCTACTTTTTGGATTTTTCTACTCTCACTCTTAATAATCTTCACTTATCCACTTCTAACTTGACTAGAGTAGACAAATTAAAGACCAAAAGAGAGGAGTTCGATACGTTGTGTATGCTATTATAAATTCGCTTCATTTAGAATTTATATTCCTATATTTCATTAAAATTTTGCTCTAGAGACCTTAGATGTTTTATACATTGACAAAAATTAACTCATAATCCGTTATCAATATCACATGTAACACGATTTTAAAGATTTTTATTAATTTAATGAGGGCACAAGTAAGCAATAAACCGGGTGTATGTAGATATTATTTGTTAGCATAAAACGCCCTGAAATCACAAATCTCTCCCGACCGTAACAGCTTCATATTAATTCAGGCGTGGACCAATGGCTGGAAAATTAATAAGCAGGATGAGAGTTTAATATTGCTTTTATTTGCTGGTGAATTTAAAATATTTTGTTTAAGTGAATTTAAAATTACTAGTTTGGTCTATTGTAGAACAAGTTTTTGTTTTAAGAATATACTAACCATGTACATGTATCTATCGGCCTTTATCTATCGTTTTCTAATACCACGCAAAAATCGTCCATATTTTTAAGTCCCTACACAGCGTTTACGATGCTGCTTAAAATATGCGTGCCCTTTTCTGTAGACTTAGTAATCACTGAGGAATTTAATGTTTTGTTGAATGTTTGGTGATAGTAAAATATATTATGTTTTTAAATAATGTATGTATAATTTGATGTACATAAATAAAGTGTAAATGTATAACGCACAAATAATGTTGAACAAATATTCTAGGTATGCAGGGACGGAGCATACGGAAAGTGTATTTAGCTGTAAACTGATATTGAAAATGTTAGAAATACAAAGGTAGATGAAAATTTTTGCACTATCCGATGCATTGTGCGTTTTGTTAAATATAGTGCTTGGTTCATTTAGAATCATAAATCAACCGAATTCATATTGCCACTTACATTTCCTTACATATTCTGCTAACAAACCCGTTTCAGTTTAAGTTTTATGTTTCGAATCTAAACTAGTTCGTAGTAATACTGTAAGTCAGAACTTTATGTTAGACATGCAGCAACCGGGCTGTCTGTTACACACACGCACAAAACACATTTGGAAATCGCTTCCGGGGGTCGTCCACTGAGGTTTACTAACGAAAAGTAATTGACAATTTGCGTTAAGATAGCGTAAGGGAAACACCAAAACGTAGCCTTCGTAATACGATTATAACTACATTGTATTTTAATATAATAGTAACGAAATTCCGTGATCAGTTAATGTTACGATGTTTTGTACTCTGCAATAATTTTATTAACATAACATTTGCGAGATAGGTATATGGAAATTTTATATAAAACATAAGATTACTCAAGTATGGTGTTCGAAACTGTAATAGCGTATAGGATGACGATTCTTCGTACCGTGTTTGTGTGAAAATATTACGGGTACGGTAAGAGTGTAAACTGTTACAATAATTACAAGATATAAAAAAAAATGAATCTATGCTAACAACGAATATAAGTCACGAAATATCCATTTTCTAAAATAAATGTTGTTTGAAATCGGCGTGCTAGATTAACTGCTCAACGAATACATTAACATAATATTTCAATAGTGTTCTGTCCGCACAATGTTTTTTTTTATATTTATTTTGAGAAAATTTGGAAAAAATCTTAAGTGATAAATTATATCAAAATTGCAACTAGAGTCGTTTTCATAGAATCTCATTTTAGCCAATCGACATTATCGTCTGATTAAAATGAGATTTTATGTTAATTGAAATACTTAGTTAATAATCACGAATCAAATATAACTTTTCATAAAGGGTCAGTCTTTTGATTATATTTTAACAAGGATAAACTTAACATATTGACATATATTTATAAAGAAATCCATTATTTTGTATCTAATTAATTTATATGTCATTAAAGTTGTTATTTTTTCTCATTATACTTTGTAAATCATTAAATGTGCGGAAGGACGAAGTAAAGTACCAATCGATAACTGAACATTTGAAATAGTTTATATCAAATCTCCTCTTCCGTTAATTATGTATGTTACACGTACAAATCAATAGAACGACATGGCCTTCTCAATCTTAAGAGCGTAGTTAGTGGAATAAGGAAAGGTGAAAATATTTAAAAGGTCTTATGATAAATCGTAATTGCATTATTAGAATTTGAACGCATTTAGAATGTGTACTGTTCACAAATATCCTGAAAGTATCTCTTCTTACGTAGTACACATAACCAAGCAGTAACTTAAAGAGTTAAGTTATAAACTTAAATATTGTTTGTATTATATAGTGTTTTGTATGTAGTAACTCTGTAGCTAAAAGGTTAGTTAATTAAAGGGATTCGATGTTTAATCACGGGAGCGGCGAGATGGTGACCAAAAAAAAATTTTATTAATCCACTTAACTCGCCTTTTAGCCACATGATAATTTGTATATTTCGCTGATATGTATCTATTGATTTAATGTCTGTTCATAAATTAGTATAATGTAATGCATGTAATTAGTGTCATCTCCATTTAAATGTTCATGTTTTATATTAATTTAAAAGCATTATGTTGGTCTAGGCACAAGTTTATAGTTGTTCAAAATTGTATGTTAAGTTAAATTAAATACTTCCCGTCGTAAGTTACCTTTTACCAGTACAATAAGCACTCGCGTGACTGCATTGACGTATTTCACTCAATTTAAGAGCGATGCATTGTTCGACCCTTACTGTATGTGAATTAATTAATCCTTAAAAGTTCTAGATCATATAAATATATATAATTTTTAACGGTGATTAATACAGATCAGTAAAAATAATAATTAAATCTTTTTAAATAAAAATTTATTGAAATAATTTCACCAAAGTGATTCGATTAAAATAAAATATGTTCATGCACAGGGCCGCTCATTCATAATATTAATAGATAAACATAGTGAGAGAGGTAGTGTAGTGTATTGTGTAAATCGTAAACGTTTACAACTGTAAGCATTCGGCGCGCGGCGCCGGCGAACACTGCCACAGCACGCGGGCACTAAATATATTGATATGATCTAGGATGTGTCGTAGGTGTTTCTCAAGTAGTGGTCGTGGTTCTAAGTCTTATGTTACGCCTTCTAAATGATACGGACGGGTCCCAGGCACAGGCGGAATGCTGGTGTCAATAAATATATTACACTTAAGCTACGCGTCCACTCTGCCGCGCTGAACTTTCGTAGACCGTAGCACCCGACAGTCGCTGGAAGTCTATCCGCTACTGCGCCTGCGCCCGTTTCCCGTGTAGGCAAAGTTCGACATTCGAAATAAGATTAATCACGTTCGAATAATTGTAGACAGGTTTTGAGGTTTAATATTATTTGCATTTTCCTAAGAGTTAGTATGAACGATTGAGACAGTAGGTCGAATGACCGTGTTATGATAAATTGTGGAGATGTTTATTAAAAAAATACGTTTATGAAAATGAAAGAAAAACAAGAAATATTGTCACATAAACTTGTAATTACTAACATAAGAAGAATTATTGGAAAAAACAGAAAAACGTTAAATAAACCAATTAAAATACAGTCGTTTGTCAATTATCACCTTTTTATCTCATACACACTGGTCGAGAAAATGAAAAGCACAACCTCTTTAAATATTTTAATACAAAACTGTTCTCTTATGTCGATATCACACTCAATCTTACATCATCTATTTATTTTAAGTATAAAAACTATGACTTCACATTAAATTATCTTTCTCACAACAGTACAAAAAAGTTAAGCAATCGCAATCACAATCACAGTAGGACACTTGTTATATACAATACAGCCAATGTGGACAGGCGCACTAGATCACAGCGGAGGACTTGGGAGGGAGGATGGTGGGCGCTAGCAGCGCGTCGCAGCCACGAGCGCGATCAGCGCCACCAGTGACATCAGCGTGGGACGCGCCTTCTCGCCACTGCTGCCGCCCGCACTGTCACCATCATCTACCCCACAAAATATACATTTAACAACTCATATACGCCAGTAACATTTTCGTGCAAGCGGTTAAACTCGGACATCACAAGCTAAATTGAAGAAGTCATTGTTTATAAAGAGCATTACAATGTCCACTTCGTGTTTATGTACCACATGCAGAACCTGCCAGGTCTCATGCGTTTCATTTTACTTGTCACTCACTTATACCAAGACTACGAAATACTTTTCCTTAAAAGATGAATTGGAATGGAGATACAATTTACCATATCGATACCAGTGATAACTGTGTTCAACAATAAGATATGAATAGATCGGACGGTAAATGGTTTCACTGTCACTCAAAACGCATTGAGTTTGAAAGGAGTCCTTTTAACTTCTTTATCGATCAATGCCTTATTAGTAAAAAGCAATTTTATTTATTTGAATATTTAGATTTCATCGACATCGAATATCAAGAACACGTCAATGAGGCGGAATTTCTGTTAAGCATCCGTTGCAACTCGTGGATATTTGTGCATTTACGGTCTTAACAAGTTAATAGTCATAAAGGTGATAAAGATGCCAAGTATTTATAAAAATTTAATTCAAATTTTGAAATAAAGAGAATTTTTTATTACAAATAGGGTGTCTTGTAAACTTTTATGTTAAATACGCATTTTTTTTTACATTAATATTACCGAGATATTTACTTCGATGTAATGGTATAAATGAGTGTCTTCAACCACAGAAACGCTTCATTTTGAACAAGCAAGTCCGATTTATCCTTACAAAAATTAGTAATAACATCAGGAAAGAAGTAACTTATTACTCAATTTAGAATAAACAAAAGTTAACAGTTCTCAATCAAACCTGCTTGCTGGTAATAAAATAAATGACGCATAACACAACTAAATTCTCATGTCGTGAAACCCACAATGATGATAATGATAATAAAAAGCGGAGTAAAAAAAAAATTTCGTGAAATTCGTTAGTCGTAGTTATCTTCGAACAACAAACAACCAGATTAAGGTACGAAAACGAAAAAGCGTTTTGATGTATTTACTACAATACATTTACTATTTTGCAGCAACGAAAACATTGTCATTTGTCATTTAGAGCGATTTTCGTATTATAGAATCACATTCAATTCTTAGTATTAAATACAACAAACGTTATAAATACATTTTCTGGAATTGTTTTCATAGAGTTTACTCTATATCTAGTACTATTGTTGATCGAATTCAGCTGGTCATGCATACAACGAATTCCACAGGACGATAGCAAAAGAAATGAATGAAGAAACCTACGATGCATGTGACTGACGTCACGGCGGAGGACGTTAAGGTGCCCTCCTTAAGTAACGGAGGCCCGAGGTAACGAGATACTACAGTCTAGCTCCGTGTGACTGAACGTTGGCAACTGAAAAATTAACTCGTTTTTATCCAATTATTTTTCATTACCTAAAAACCGTTACCCACAGGTTCTAACTACGTGTCAAAATCTACAACTGATTCTACTACAACTATTGAACAAAATTCGTGCAGCAAGAAAAAAATATAAAAAAATAATAGAATGCCATAACGAAAATAGTAGTAAAAGTGAGTGAACCTTACAACTACATTAACATGTTTATGTTCAATTATTTATAAATTCTTACTGATGTAAAAAGCATAAAGTTATTGACGTACTTACAATAAATAAATTATTAGTAATACACAAAAAATCACAAACAAAACAAGAAAACCATATCAAATACCGTGTTAAATTCAACAAAAATTTAGTAAAAAATTTAAAATTACTATTTGTAATTTTAGCGATGTAAAATCTATGAAGTAAACATTAAAAGCTGAAGCTTCTTTCTAAGAGGCAACGCTTCCTTATTTTCTTGGAATTAAAAATAATATCTATTTATATTACAAAGTTAAAGGACAATTTTTGTTAAATAAATTGGCTTTTATTGTCATCTGAGAAATATTGAGATTGTTCGTTAATATATCGGCGAAAAATGCACAAGATACGACTATTTTGTAAAAAGTAAAAGATTGAGAAAAGTTGGAAACCTAATAATGTCTTTATATACTTTGACAAACAAAAATATGCATCCAGACTGCAACAATTCTCTGTTTCGTTTTGAGAAAGCCAAGATACTTTAAATACAATTACTCTACTTTAACTATTATTAATAAACATAATATAGTCGAACGACAAATAAAAAATGAAAACCGTAGCCGTATTATGACTCAGCAAGCGTGCATGCAGCGCATAAATCAAAGCTTAAAGCGAATAAATAACATCCAAATGTGAGATGAAATTAACGTACAGGTGACGCGTAACAAGCTCGCCGGCACTAAAATCACCGCTTATGTCTATAATCTCACTGGTACTCATATGCTCTCCTATTAAACTAATTGAGTCTTTGTTCTTTATTTTATCTCTATGTACAACGTTCAGGAACTCTCCACCGGGGTTATTCCCTGAACCAGAAGAATGATCTGGGAGCGGATGATTTTACACCTAGAAAGACAAAACACACAAAAACACATGACGTAAGGTGTGGCATGCACCTTAACGCAACGTGTGCGACAAGCACAAACATTGTCTTATTTTGATGTGATTATAACATTTAATGTGCAACATTGGTCAGTACAGTGCACGTGAACATAAAGACTTAAAAATCTTACCACAATAGTGATCGGTCTTTAATCGATTTATCGATTTCAAATAATAATAATAAATCATTATCGATTAATACATATAAATCCGATCGAATACTTGTGCAGCTAACACCACATTGACATAAACAATTGTGACCCACAGTGCACTTAATAGAACTATATTGTAGAGATATATTTATATCAGTTTAATAACATATAATAAATTTGTGTGTTGTGTGATCGACTTAAACACTACGGGCATTTATTTCAAATCTATTTTTTTTTTTGAACTTAATCTTTATATGTATTAAATGCGCGTAATTTTTAAGAGGAGTAACTGCAGATAGATTCAATGGCGCCCAGAAGCCTTCGTCACTAAATTAAGACTCACCGTCGACCGCTGCCCACAATCTCAAGCCCACTTGTAAAGCAGCGCTATTTTTACAATATCAAGCTTTTTTCAATGTATAGTTAAAGTTAATATGTCAGCACGTAAAAGCATAAAAAATAAATGAAACTGAATGTCTATTAAAAAGTTAGTTGTGTTAGTGAATAATCTGTAAAATGAAGATTAAAATAAATTAGAAAATTATAATGTTAAATATTAGGAAGAATTTAAAATAAGGTTGGCAGCTGAAAATAAAGAAACACACACAAAAAAAACAAGTAAATAACATAGATATTGATGTTTATATATAAAGAAAAAAGTAATTAGTCTCTAAACTAATAGTACCTTTGAAACACAATGAAAAAAGAATAAAACTAATGAGAAACATTCACATAAGAAAGAGCAAAATAGCAAACATTTAACAGTGGGGTCGTCGACGGTCATCCCTTCTTTTAAACTGTAACATGAATAATTAATAGCTTCTGTAATATTTAATTTTACACAATTAAACGCTGAATATTTAAGTCGTTTAATGAAAAGGGTTGTTTTTGTATTTTATTCAATGATGAATTTTGTAAATTTCTTCTTCAAGATTTATTGAAGAATTAGTTAAGTTATCATTGCATAATTTAGCAATGGTAGCATGACCCAATTCGGAGATATTTTAAAGTTGCATGTTACATTTTCATACAAGAAAAATTAATCAGTTTTTTTTTTTAATCTGGAACTACCCGGGCGTCGATGAATCTACCTGCATCAAAGAGTATGTCGCCGACGTCGTCATCGTCGGGTGAGGGTGAGTTCGTGTCTCCGAAGGCGGCAGACAGACGCGCGTTACCTCCTACAGTGCCACGCGGCGCGCTGCTGCAGCCCAGCCACCAGTACGCCGTTGAGCGTGGGAATGCTGGATTATCTGTGTCCACCTTTAAGAAAAATCAAACTTTTTATTCCTTATAGTTGTTTTTTGTGTATCTATCACATATAACAGTAGGTGCTACCTCTTGTCGGAGACTATAAGTGTCAACGTGGCGTCAATTTCGCTAAAGGAGTGTGTAGTGGTTGGAAAGGTGCTATGCCTGGTAAAATTATGGTTGTGTAGAATTTATTTAAGCACCATTTTAAATCTTGTTTTACCCTGACAATTATTTTATTGTAAATAGTAATATAAAAAAATCTCTTTTTAAACTGTTAACTTTAGATCATTGAAGAAAGATATTCAAGAGAATATTCTATTACTAAACATCTAATTTATACAATAATCTAATTTAATAAATTAAAAAATATCTGTACGTACACTGAAAGTTCTATCGTTGAACCGCCAATAGGAAGATCCTTTGAAGAAATATGTGTAACCATTTGTATATTGTAAAGCCGCATCTACGCTATCCGGAATACCTTCCCAATTGGAAAGGGGTTTGGGATATGTTGATTTCACTGGTGGACGCTGAGCAGGATCGAATCGCCAGAACTTCGCACCCTTGTAGAAGTAAATTTTGCCATTGCCCGACCAAACTAAAGCAGCGTCGATATTATCCGGTATACCGGTGAATCCTGAAATTCACAAAAACGTTTGAAGAATACCAAATTTTTATCTAAAATTGTGGTTATAAGTAATACCTGATCTATGATCAAACGTGGTATGTATTAAATGTCTTAAAGCTAGGAATTGGACACATAAATATTATTGACCCTGGTCTTACTTATTTACTTCTTGATAATTATGCATCTTTTGTTATATAAACTTTGCTTACACATATTGAAGTTTACAAAATCATAAAAAAAAAATTTCAATGCATGTAATACATTTGCATTGAAAATTTAGATTAATATCTTTAGCAGGTAAGTTACCACTTTATACTACTTTAAAAAAACTCTGATATTGTGTAGTTCAGGAACATTGAAATACAAAAAATTGTCAATTTAAAAAAAGAACTGTTTTTAATCTTTAGTATTATTCAAAAACAAAGTAGATATAAAGTACAAATTTATGACACGATGTAATATAGGAGATGTATACCTTCGCTGATTTCCTTAGGGTAGTCGCCATCCACGTTCTGCCCGTTATATCTCCAGTACTTAGACCCTTTGAAGAAGTAAGTTTTGCCGTTCTTGTAGGTGAACGCGGCATCAATGTTGGCGGGCAGGCCGGGCCAGGCACGGGAGATGAGCCGCGGGTAACCAGCAGCCACACCGCTTTCTGTCAGCCTCCAATAATGCTCACCTGTTAGAGAAAAATACCTTTGAATGTTTTTTTTATACTAATCCTGGCAGACAGCATAAAGCCGTTAAAATTTTTCTGTAATATTGTTTGGTAATACTACCTAGAGACAATACAACCTTGTCCAAATGTTCATATTGCAATAACTGTCTAAACATTTTACTTATGTTGTGGTTACCTTTGAAAACAAATGTAGCACCATCGGCTGAATTAAATATGGTATCGAAGGAAGGATCAGCGCAGAGAGCAGGGTCTTCGGCAGAGGAAGGCGGCGTGGTGGCGCGTGGTGCGGACGGACGCGAAGGGATGCCACCGATGTCCAACTGTGTTTTGTGCCCATAAAGCGCCTACGATCATAACACAAAGATAACAGAGATATAAAGATAGCAATATCTCTGTAGTCAATATTTTTTCATTAAAAATAGAAAGAAAAGTTATTGTATCTTCTCGTTTTGTATTCGCATTTAAGTACAAAAAAAAAAAACAGATTTTTTATCAATATTAGAAATAATTCGTTACGATAAAAAACTATTTTCAAAGTCATATAGGACTTGCGGTTAACAAATCTATAGACCCACTATCAACGATTCTATGTCGGTTAAAAAACGTTTGTTAAGTTTAAAAAAAAACCTCACCTGGATCCCTTGGATGTCATCTTGATCAAGTTGAAAGGCCGGGTCGTATCCACGGTAGAATGGTGCCATGAGAGCTGAGCGGACATCGCTGTGAGATAAACCTAATGAATGTCCGAACTCGTGTGCTGCGACCTAAAATATGTAAGAAACGTACTAGAAATACGTACATAATACAAATAATTCAGTAATATAATAATGTTATGTTATCATTAAGTTATTCTGGGTCAAGTAGTAAATTTATGGCTTATTTACTTAGTTTCTTTATTCAAGCAAATCTTCTACGGCTCTGTGTAATAACAGTTTTTTATCATATATTCAAACATATGTGTGTGTAGTAAAGAAAATTTGTTACTCGTATGTTTAACAATTTATTAATAGTACATACTTGAAAGAGATTTGTCCCTCGCCTTGAATTAATGGACCACATTTCAGCGTCGTCAAAGTGAGCATCGCCTCCGTAAACCTGATTTAAATTTAAATGTAAATACATTGAAAGTAATTATTTAAAAAATTAATCATTGAAAGTAAATGTGAATATTGTTATCTAATTTACTATTTTTTAAAAATGACTTTGGTCTTCGAATTGCCCTAAATATTTCATAGGGTTAAGTGACAATGAGGTCGTTGGTTTTTGTGATGATGGTGATTGTGTTCGCCCAGAATATTCTATCTCCCATATATTGACTAGCCGGAACACAGCAATACTGTTACGGAAATAGATTTACAATGTGAGCGTGGTAGTTAAGAAGTGAGGTGAAAAAAACCGTAACAACCAACTTCATAAATGTAGCCCCAGAATCAAACCAAGGATATTCGTGTTATAAAGGTTTAATCACTGACTGCTCCACGAAGGTAGTTAAAAACCCATAGATACCACTAAAGTTGTATATGCTATTAAAACATTAAAAAAAAATGTTTTTGTCTTAGAATTCTATATATATTTTTAAGATCTAAAAGAATTTGGTTGATACACATACAAATTTTTGTGAAAACAGTGGATTTGCCTATTTGGCTATTAATTCAACCATACTTCGTAATTATAATTCATATCACTTTCATCACAAATTAGGTATTATTTTCTTTTATACGTATTATAAAAAGGCAAATGTAACAATACAATAACTAACAATAGAACAGGCAACGCTTTCACATAAAAATTCTCATTTTATCATGTAATGAATGCATTTTTACACATCAGGAGACTTACAGGGAAGTAGGCATGAGCAAGAGTACCGCCAGGCCCATCAAATGGATCACCATCACCGTGCTCGCCTTTTTCGAATCTGTATAAAAAATATAATTATATACCATATTACGTTACACTATTATTGCTAAAAATTTATATAAACATATTTTTAATTACTATAACTACAATGGCTTAATGTTAGCTGCTTAATTTAATAGCGTTTTCTTTCATAACTAATACATAGACACAGAATACAACAAGATTTGCACTCTATAGTTTGGCGGTAGAATTGTAAATGTATCAATATCTCTTTTATAATAACTCTTGTATAATCCAATATGCAATTGCCTGCGGTTTACTTTCTATAATTGAATAAGCTAAATTTATTAAACTTGAAACCACAACTTGATTATTCTTGACATTGCGACAGTATCAAACAGCATAAAACAAATGTACTTTATCAAAATAAAATATGTTAATACACCAAAAACTTCCATACAGCTAAAAGATCATTATAATGAAAATATAATATTTTGAATAATCGATCTTCCGTACAAAGTCGTTTTGTTTATATATAATAATAAATTCAGTTATAAACATTTATTACACATATATATGCGTATACGTTTTTATGTTTAACTAAAAACGTTTTGCAGATGTGGACATTAGTTCGCAGCGGAGAGTCATTGATAATAATCATCATTGTATTGTTAGGTAATGCGGATTACCATTATAATGACATACAGTTGATGTTGACCTTTTTTATGTGGCTCTGATGAAGAAATGGCTTACTACAATCAAATTGTGAAATATGGAACAGTTCAAATTAAATAATGAAATAGTTACCTTATTTCAATATGCACCTGTCCGGACCGTTTCTGGGTAAACGTAAGATCGGTATAGTCGGACCACACAGAAAAGGCTTTAGCCAACTCGGCATCGACTTCAGCGTGGTTTAGCCGCGATGGATACTTTGAGATCTTGTACGTGAGATTCTTGACACGCCACCTAGAACCTGATAAAATAAAACAAAATAAAGAATTGCTGTTCAAAGATGCAAATTTTTCTTAATCTCTTTATAAACAAATGTGAAATAAAATTCATTGTTTCATTGTTTGTTTTCTCTTATCTGTTTATCAAGTCGTTGTACTTAATAAATCAGAGATACTTTGGGTCGTATAAGAGGTTACGGTTAATTGATAAAACATGCAGACAACGTTTGCTAGTTCGCGTAATAAGCGCATGGAACATTTAAAAGTATAATGTATTATGCAACCCCTTTGTACATTCGTGTTGTGGTCGCAAATCACGTGACCGTAAGTTGAGATTTAACTGGAGCTTATTTTTTTTCTATATAAAATAGATAAAATTTCAAATGTTGAAGTATTTTTTTAAGTAATTTTGGTAAGGAACAGAAACATCTTATAGATTTTTTTAATTAACAAAGTTACCTTGCAGTGCGTATCTTTTGGCACGAGCTTCTCCAAATCCCACTTTGTCGCGGACACCACATCTCGGCAAAGACATGAGCTTAGTCGTTTCATCATCCAGTTCACCTGAAAAATACTTAGTGTCTATATAACCGATACTTTTTACTTTTTACTGTAAAAATAAATGGGAATACTTCGTCGTATATAATATTTGTACTCTATAGATCAACCGTGAGTTTGTCGTTAAGGAAATAAATGTGTAATTAGTTTGTTTAGTCGACGGAATAATATAATCAAACCAGAAACGAACAAAATCTTCGCATGAAATAATTAAAATTCAATTACGTATATGATAGATACACTTCTAGCATTAATAATAAACTAAGCAAAATCGTACAAAGAGCTACTTGAATAAAATAAGCACGTACATAAAATTTATTATTTGGCTTATGGAAAAACACAAGAATTTTTTTCCTCTTTCATTCTTTTTAGTACTAGGGAACGACACGTTGGAGCTTTAATCGTGAGTATATTCTCATAAAATCATAATATATACGATGACTCATTGTACATGTATGCTATCTAATTTTCTATTCATACAATAGGACATCTTAGTTTTAATAGGCTCTTTAAAACAACGTGTACAGTGTCCAAACATGAATTATGTATATTTCGGATGTAATACTGCCTTATTTGTTTACATAATGGGACTCTTCTTGGAGGCTGATGTAGCAGAACTCTATGCCATCTCCAGACACATATGAATACGAATGTTGATGTAGTACCTACATATACATATACGTTTTTATAAATCAATAAAAAAAAAAAATCAATCAATTATAAAAAAAGGTCGACTATATTTAGTCCGCATTGACTAATTAAGATATTTGTCTCTTCGCCCAACAAATGAATCTGCTTTTCATTCAAACAGAAAATTCAATAACATTAAAACAGTCCTTTTATGTGATATTATACCATTATCTAATAAATATATATATTTAATATAGGTATAAGTGTATTCAGAGATTAATTGTCAGCTAAGAATGGATTTCACTATATTCCTTTCCCGAAGGAAGTTGCTAACAATGGGAATAGGCCTGGGGAACAGCGGGTTGCCACCGGATGGTAATATAACTGACAAATTTCAAATTTAAATTTCAAATCTAATTCTATATTACAGTCAGCAAAGCAGGCGGGGAACAGATAGTGGTTAGTAGTAGTAGCTAGTAGCTAGTAGTTGTAAGTAGTTCTATAAATTGCATATAGACATTTTAAAGTTATAAACAAGGATCACGTGCGGAAATCACGTGACCTAATGAACATGAACGAGGTCAAGAAGTCTCCGATGTGGGTTACTTATTACATCTATTACGGCAAGTGTATAATTTTATATTGTCATAGTCACGATGTACGTTAAAATTAACATCCCAAGATTGCTGGGATATTATAACAAAATTAGCAGTGACAAGTTTTTTTGATCACTCGCTTCAAGGGCTAACCATCCTATGCATCCGTTCATAGCATCAATCAAAGAATAACGTCTTATTTTTATTATTAAATCTAAAAAAAATATACAAAGCTATCTGCAAATTGTTTCAAATCTAATCGACTTTTACCCATTATTTTTATACCTATTTAGCATATCATGCTTTAATCATTACGTAAATTACTTCATGTGAGGTCAATACTTGACGTATTTTTCCATTCTTCTGGTAACATCATTTTATTACCTCCACATTATGTTTTTATACAAGCCCAATTTATTACTTTTTAATTTTGCTTTTATTTATTCCTTTCAAGCTTCCCCATTCAGTACACTTATCATATAACTAAAATTATTACACTTTTAGGGACAAAGTGAACAAAAGCTAAACTATATGTAATCTTTAAAAATAATGGATTTATGTCAAAACATAGTGATGTTAAATTATTTGTAGTGTTGGTTGTTTCTATAAATATGAATTTACGTTGTGTATGACCTAAATAAAGATGGGAGAGTTAATAGTCTACCTGTTGCGTTGAGGCCGGCGAAGCTCTGGAACTCAGCAATGGCACGGCGCCATGAGCTTTCATCCATGATGTGCCCGCTTGATGGGTTCCGTACAGAAGGACTTAAGTAACCGTATTGAGCTAAGTACATCTGAAACAAACATAAGTTTCTTTTAAGTTAATTGTATTGCACTTGTAATTATATGCAAACGATAAACTACATTTTTAATTTTAAGCCCACTACGTACTACTACAATACCTAATATTAAACTAACTTAACCTTCGACAAATATAGGTTATACTATGTTTATGTTCATGTCCCTATTTTTACCATTGCTAGTTTTATGATATTTTTTGCGACCGTTTTTGTTTATTATTTTTCTTCTCTTCCCAACGTAAACTTATTTCTATAGTTTTGATTATTTGGTTCAATTGGGCTTATATAGTTTAAGTAAGTAAATATTAAATAGAGGTTATCTCAATCTTCTCAACAGGTTTATATTTAGAATCATTCTATTTATAAAGAATAATTTTAACTACGCCAATAAAAAACTCGTGATATATTTTTATATCTGTGTTAAGCTGTAATAGTTAAATTCATATTTTTGACTGCATGGAGCAAACAAACTCGTATAAAGATCTAACTATGACGCGTTTTTATTATTAAGATCACGGGCAACAACAAAGTTTGCTTTCTTTCTTTTCCAATTTAAATTTCATACATCCCGTGTGTGATAAATAAGAATTTATTTTATAACAAATAGCAATAAAATGGCAGTATGTTCACCAGGTGATAAATGAATCGATGTAACAATATACATCTATGATTACAAAGCTCTACTACATTGTGCTTGTCATAGAGATATATAAAATGATAAACCTCATACGTTTAACAATTTAATTATATATTATTCCGAAAAATGTGTTCATTGGATCAGATGAACGTTATAAGGATTTCGAAATTAAAAACATCTTATAAAAACTTCTAACACAATGAAAATAAAGTTATAGAAATCCGTATTAAAGGTGTAAAAACTGTTATTAGCGGATCCTAGTCATCTTTAGTAGTTACTCTACTATTTACGAATTGAGAGAACATAATGTAGAATAGATTCTATTTGAAGAATGTATTACAAGGGGACTTTCAGAGAACCAAAGTATATAAGATACTAAAATATGATGATGACCAAACCACATTTTCAAATGCTGATAGTCTCCACGTAATAACAACATCATACGATATTATATGTTTTATGAGCTTCTTATCTCTTCTAAATAGCAAAATTACCCCCATTGACAATTGTCGTTTTTTGATAAGAAAAATACTAATACAAAAAACAGTTCTCATTTTTATCATTGACAACAATTATCTGTTAGTTATGTGCATTATTTAAAAGGATTCGTGAGGGAGTAAGGGTACAATTATCTACTGAATATTATTACGACATGATTACAGCCATTTTACCTTCACCCATACGGTATATTTGAAATTTATAGTTCATACTAAAACTACTCTAGTGTGCAAAAAAAGTGTTTAAATATTTAATATTTTCTTACAAAGTTCTTGTATCCGTACAGCTGACTGTCCAGTATTTGTAATGACTAGAAGGCAAAGAGAATATTTATTCATCGGTTCAAGATTCTTACTTCATTTCAAATCTAACTATAGATTGTTAAGTAACGTAATATGTTTTTGAAATTATTTTCCATTCGAAATATTACTGTAAATTTTATTAACATTACTTAACATAACAATGTTGTTTGTTAAGTATTAAATTGTTATTTGCCTTGTCCCGAAATAATAATATAAGTTTGTAGTCATTTACAAAGGAGTGTTTGAAATGTGATACCAACTGTACGGTAGGGACTTTACTGATTTAAGTTGATGAGACCGAGATATTGATGACCTTGACGGCAGCAGCGGAGCCGGCGACGGTGGACACGTGCTCTGCATCACAATGCGCACATGTGCCTCTGGTTGGCACCGCCTCGCCCTCCTCCGGCTCTTTGTTACCTCTTACTTCGCTACGGGGAATACTATTCACAGCGATGTCTACCAATGCAGTCAATACCCTCAAAAGCAAGCCTCCATTGTTCCGTCCAAAGGTTAACGTTTATTAGCATTCTAAATATTTCTTGTGTTATTGACGACACACGTGCGGTTAATATCATCGGCATGTATCCGTCATACGTTATAGTTTATTTGCATACAAAAAGATTTGAAACAAATAACCACAATTTTTTCTCTTCTCAAATCTACTGAACTATAATTTTTAAGTAGTATTGATATTAAAATTATTACTTAAACAATAATTACTTATACAAATCCGTGTACCATTTCCTCCTCAGCTGTTCGTACGAAGTCAATAAATATTATGCGAGTCCAATTGTCTGTGTAATATTTACTATACATTATTTCCAAATAAAACCACGAACCGAAAAAAAAGGTATAAATTAAAAATTACTGTTAAAAATTATTTGGAACGTTATTCTGTTTAGGTTATTTAAAAATTTTGTTACCTTAAATCATTACATACGTCGTAAGAGAAAACGTTTTAGGGCTCAGAGCTTGGTATATATGAGGCATTGTTTAACGTACTGTATGTACATACCTATTTGCCATAGAGTATCGCAGCCTTATAATAATTTTACTTCAGACATATAGTGACTACGCATGTTGAATATTAAATTAATATTATACGCTACAACTACAAAGTTGTGATATTAGTAACAGTCATATTACATTATCAGCTGGAAGACGCTTTGCTGGGCGTAGACCTCCTTAAGAATATTCATACCGATCATTCATCACACACGTCATATCATCGGTCCGTCTTGTACAGGCCTGCCGACACTGTTGTCACTGATATGCGGCCACTGGAGGACCTAAGATTGCCAAAAGTAATAATGGGAGGGGTTCATATGTAGGTCGAAGAGCGGACGGATGAATAACGGTAACTACCATATAATTGTAAAAAATTAAACCGTGCATAAATATGTAAGCGTAGTAATTAATAAATAGTTCTAAATACTTAACATTCAAAATGTGATTTTTAAAAACGGTAATTACAAACGTACGGAAATTTTTTGCCACTTAACAATTCTCAGTAAAGATAATATATTGGTAGCGATGAACAACTGATTTTTCACATTGAGGGCAATTCGTATGGGCGTATCGAGGTTACTGTGTCTCAATGAATAACGATTTGAAGCTGGATCTGCAACTGTACGGTTCGGACAAAGCCGCAGGCCATTTACCGACATACTTCATTAATAACAACGAAACGACAAATATTAACTACTATTTAAAATAAGTAATATTATTTACCTATAAATGTAATTAAAATTTAAACATAAACACAAAACAAAAAATAACAAATACATAATGCCCTTATTTATTTTAACTAATTTAATAATTCAGATTGTAAGTAAAATTGTTTATTAAGTAGTTATCAATTATGAAATAATACTAATTATCAACAATAAATCGACAATCGGCTGCAATCACGGTAAAATGTCGTCTTTAATTATACTGAAGACGTTTACATTTCATGATTCATACTTGCGTTTTCTACAATAAAAATAAAACGGTGTCCATGTACTTGTAGACAACACTCACTTCCGTTTGGGACGAACCTTTGTTTGTTCTGTGTGTAAGTGTTTGAATCACTCTGTTATGCTATGCATTTATCGCCGAGGTGTACAAATAATATTTTTAAGGAAATTTTCTTTCAAAACTTGCATTTTTACTCAAAGTATTATACCTGATGTTTGTTTTATTTTAAAAAAATATTAACGGTGAAGGAAAACGTCTAGATAAAATCAACATTAAATGGGAAAATATTGGAATAAAACGTTAACATTGCGATTGGCAAACCACTTAACTGTATATGCGTATAATCTAAATAATATGTTAAATATTATAAAAAAATATATCCATACGTAGAACTCAAAGTTTTAGCGATTGCAGTCATGCGGGCATATAATGACTCTTCAGATCATTACCTACACAATATACTCGTACATAGTCATTATTCATAACAACAATACGTAAGTAGCTACAACAAGCACTACGTTTATAACAATTGTTACTTTTGTTAGATAGGTTAAATCTCTGTTTATACTTATACGTAAAACAGAAAAAATAAATAATTTCACATTAATGTTCATAGTTAACGGGAATAATTGTTCTAAGCTATAAATTACAATTATTTTACATCATAACCTATTGAACAGTAATCCAATGTTGTAAATTTCAAAAGGTTGTGTTTTTTATGTATTTTGACCATTATCCTAAAAAGCTTCATCCAAACCCTTACAGTATATTTTGTAAGTGATATTGTTAGTACGAGTTTTATTTTTGCTTTGCTTGTTTGCTTTGATGCGAATGATTTATCTAATGATACGCCAAGCATTATTTAGGCAACGTCAGCAAAATTGTTCCAGTTAACATGTCAGCTCGCATGTACAAGTACGAACATTTACCATGATAGTATGGGTTATAAGGAAGAGTCTCGTGCATTTTTTTTATTCTCCTAAGCAACGAGGCGAGCGGGACATTCACCTGATGGTAAGTGATACGTCATCGTCATAAGGTGCCATCTTCAAACTAAACTTTGGCGACTAAATTGAGAAAACTAATTCGATCCTTATCTACGCTCGCCTAGTTGAGTCTAGTTACCCCAGTAATTATACTAGCTACAGCGTCCTTCATACTGGAACACAGTAATTTTCTCACACTATTGTTTGGCGATAGAAATAGGCGCTGCGTTGGGACCTAGTTTGATGATCTCCGACAACAGAGGCCACCTACCAGTAATTTATAAATGTGTATTATATTTTAAATTTTTTTTAATAAAATTTTATTTATTTGTTACTACCACCAAGTAATTAAAAACAAAATTTTTAAGTTACGTACATCATTAAAGAATATGGCTGTGGAGCGCTGGTGCCCGTGATTGGTAATAAACCTAAAAATTCAAATATTTTCTTTTAAAGCGTAAAACAATTTATATTGCAGACGTCAAAAGCTAGTGGTTTAAAGTAGGACCTCCAGAATAGGGCATTTAATTTAAGTTTTTTCCGGTTTCTACGTAGAGGAATTCTTCGGTAATCTAAAAAACAATGTTGCTGCATAATAAAAACTCACCTAGTACTTGTCATTTTGACATAGGTGATAACAACAAAAGACAATAAATTATAGCGTTGAAAGAAGTAATTAACATCATTATAAGTAAAATGGTCTTGATGGCCTTGTAATATCACTTCAAGGAAGATTATTCCGGATTCCATTGTCATTTACTTTGTACAAGAACTAAAAACCTGTCTGTCCTATTTACTAGTCACTACGTGTTTAGGTCGACACCATCTTTTATTTTGTGAAACACAACTTGTTAATGAATATAAATCAATAGTATATGTACTCAATGTTATAATTTTCATATAATTATATCACTGGATTAATTAGACTATTTATATTCCAAACAAATAATAAGAATATATTATAATTACTTGTATACGAACTATATAATTTTATTCGTTTGTTTACTCAAAGTAATGACCAACACGCGCTTTTTTCTGAGGTAACTAACCACACCTCGTGGCCTTTGTAATATTTGCAACTGAATTTCATAAAGTTATTGTATCATTTAAATGGTCTATTTAAGTATTAACTGATCATAAAAGATGTTAGTTACCGCACCTGCTAACGTAGTTTAAAATAATAATGGAATTCTATGATCTATTTCGTAGTTACGTTTACTTACACGTGGCAATGTACTAACGTAATATATTAAGAACAGGTTTCAATAATAACGTTTATTATTTATTATTTATGTTTGTTTAGTTTATTGGTATTTTATAATTTTTTTTGTGAGCTCTTACATTTATACTATAGTAAACAGAAGACAACAAAATAGATCTCTTTCAAAGTTATTTAATATGGAGTGCAAATTTAAGTTATTTACTGAGAATCAACGTAGTAATGAATAAATACCATTGATTATTAATCAGTCACTAAAATGTAAGATTTATTTCCTTTAACCGAACATTACGAAAAATTGTAATAGCGTCTTACAATATGAACCCACAAACGGGTAACGTCTAAAAAAATAACTGTAAGTACAATTAAAATAAAAAACAGGAACAGGCCGCTTATATTATAAATTATGAACTTGTTAGCAATAAAAATTTTAAATCCTAATATTAACGGACATAATTCAATTATTAAAAACTTGTCGCTCTATCTAATTATCATGTTATTATGATATACAACGAAATCATAACAAAGTTGAAGTTTTAACAATTATTAAAAATATACCAGTTGTAAGCAATTTTTAAAATGTTACTATTATTGTAAGGCATAGTTTTAATATTTTTTTATTAAATTCTTATTACACATAAATTACAATTAATTATCTGTTTAATAACACTAGATTAACAGGAATGTCCGTTAGAAGTAAACATCCTGCGATGACTCGACATAAAAAATCAGGCAAATAAACCTTGGTAATAAGATACAAATAGAATACATAATTGATATGGTTCTTGCTATTGTTGTCTACTACATCTATAAAATATCCACAAGCAATGTTCTCGTCATTTGCTAATCTAATGACAAATATTATTACCGATATACTCGTATATCTAATGTACACTTCTTATTATAACATTTTACTTCATTACTGTATTTGACGTGACAATCAAAATTATTAGTACCAATTTTTTTATCTCATCACAGATGTAAATACATGTAATTTTAATATCCTGAGTTGTAAAATGAATATATTTGCTTCTCTTTATTTTATTTTGTAATATTTTGAGAGAGAATACGACAAGAATTAAGAACGAATAAGGATTGGTGTAGAAAGTAAGTAATAACGTTCCGCGCTTATTTATTGTATAGGTTAATTTTGTGGGAAAAGTTTTCTTCAACACAGTGCACTTCTATTCTATGACATAAAGCTTAAGCTATCTAGGTAGTTACCACTTTCTCTAAAGTTTTTCATTCAACTCTTCGGAGTGGACAAGAGGTTTCGACAAAATTCAAATATTCGTTGTGGTTATTACCTACAAAATTTTTTCTTTGTCCTTGTAACGTAAAGATATTAATTTCAGGACTTTAAAATGGGACATTTATCAAACAACTTAAAGTATATATTAACTTGGTATATACCGAAACTGAAGCGGTAATAGCTTAGTTTGTAAGAGCGTAGGAACAATATGACTCCACGAGCTTTCGGTAAAGGAAATCGCCACCAGGAAACCGACACTTGGCCAGTGGCCGGTGAGTGATCTTGATTCATTCAAAGAATGTCTCAAATCTCAGCAATGGGACCATTAAGTGGACTGTTGTATGTATAAAGATATTATCCTATGTCAACTTTGATAAATCATTGTTATAAAATAATCGCTCAATAAACCAGCTCATACGCTCGTGCAGTAGCACGTTCGATCTTATTCATTCGCACATGCAATATATAATGACATTAATAATTACTTTCAATTATGAAGTTATTGTCAAAAGATTTAAATAGAAACTATCGCGTGTAAACAGACATTATCCCGTGGTGGAAGTTAGAAAATGTAATTTTTCTGTCTTCGTCTGCCCTTTGTACACGCACCTTTGTCACGTGTATGCATTGTTTGTCACTTTACAGAAATAATGGACTACGATGTCTTGATAACCTTCAACCATTCGTTAACACGTGTGTATACCAATACAGAATTCAAACGTAGTCGGTTTTTTTATTAGAGTATAGTAATTTTGTACACATTTAAAGTTATATTCTTTTTATTAAATGTCGAAATTTCTTCTGTAATCGTAGTGTAAAATTAAACTTAACATCTTATCTTAAGACGTCAAGCAAAAAGTGTAGTGTATTACATACGACAATTGGCGCCCCATTGTCATGGACAGGTGTATCACTTAAGACCAGGTGAACGTCCTGCAAGCAGCGTCTCTTCGTCAATTAAAAAAAATCAGCAGTTTCAACTATGGCATGAAGACGACGCGCAAACAATGAGCGGGAGCGATGAGCACGGGACGGTGGCCGTGGCGCGCGTGTTGAAGGTCGCAAGGCGCTTCCTGCGTGCGTGATGCGCATGCGTGATTTGTCGCTGCCGCACTTCGCTCGCCGCCGCAGTACCGCATCACGACTTGTCACAGGTGTCAATCGTAAAAACACTGACCGAATGCGACATCTCCAACTCGTTGACCGTTACAAGGAAATATATATAAGCATATAAATTTCAAAAGACCGTTGTACAAAATTTTTACATTTACAGACCTAGATCAACATCATCTCCACGTCCATAGCTGGACATAGGTATCATGGAAAAAACCTAGATACGTTAAAGTATAATTAAAGAAATGAAATAAAATGCGAATGATGACCTCGCTCACCACAATACAGTGCTAATTGGGATGATAAACACTAGACTGCTCCATACCCCAATAATTTAACTACCGATAACCCGCTTCAAACCGGAACACGGTTATGTTTGCATCCTCTTGTTTGACAGCAGAAAAAGGCGCTGCGGTGGGTCTTATCTAGACGGTATCCGGCAAGGGAGATCTACCACTAACCAATAAATCTAAATAACAATACATTGATCACGTGGTTTAAGGAAATTATACTATAACAAGTAACCGCAGGCAACAACACCGCATTTCAAGTTGGCCGTTAGTTCCGAAAACAAATTGAATTACGGTACCTTTGAGGTAACCCGGTCGTTAGATGAGTTGGTACAGTTTGAGGTTATAGTTTATTGACATATGCGATCTACACTAGTTACGCAAATATCACTCCTATGTTGCACTGGCGATACTTTATTTTTATATGTCCTATGTTATAACAGCATAACTCTCCTCAAACCTTCCGCACTCTGCAGTGTTGTTTGCATGTTTTCATTCTTGGAAGTAAGCTCATTTTGTTTCATTTTAAAACCTCACAATGCCTAATCTAACAGTTCTCTCCGTCTTATCTTTTCCTTACCATGAAATGCTTAAAAAGATGTTTTTCTCGGGATTGAGAAATTCCATTTGGGTTATTGTCTTCTATGTGCTGTTTTTAATGTTGTACTTGATGACATGTTTAATATACGAGATATTGGTAAAAATATTAAGAAATGCTGCTGCTCTTTTTCTCTTCCTGGAGCTATTTCTTTTAACCACCTATTACGACACATTAAGGGTAGTCGAAGGATTGGCCAACTTTGATTGAGACTTAATAGAGAACGATGTAATAAAAATACTAAAATTTACTCTATACACAAAGCCTTATCGGTTATTAAAATACTTATATTTACAATTGTAAATAAAGCTATGACGGTTGCAAAGTTCAACGTTCTGTTCACCGTAGGAAATTTTACGTGAGATGTCCTTTCGATAGTACATGAGTCGAATTTTGATATTGTATTAATCACTGACACAGAATCGATGAAAACAAAGACCAGCAAAGGTTCTTCGCACTTTCTGACTCTGCCATTGTTTGCTGTGTAGTAATTTATCAGGATAATGACCCTTTCTAAAAAAGGTTTACGTTAATCATAACAGGACCTCTTCAATCAATAGGAAATGCGTTTTTAATTTAGTCACGTGTTATTCGTGGACCTTGTAAATAATACAAAATATGCTATCTTAACATAAACGAATTATATGTGGACTATGTTATCATGACTTAAACGTATTATGATTTCGTGATCATGTATAATAAAGAATTTATATTTTTGTCTGTAGTTACGCGTATCCTAGTAACAACGTTAGCAGTTCAATACTTTTTATCACAGCTGATTCAGACATTGTACTCTGTCTGATTACTCATTAAACTCCAATAGTTGTATATATGCGTAATTTTCATCGATTAGCTCTGCATACTAATGCAGATACAAGAATAAATACAAGTATGAACAAAAAAAACGAGTACGTGCGATATCCGTACACGATATTTTTGTTTTTTTTTTTTTTGATAACTACCGTGCCCATATATAATGAAAATGGCTTTTGTTTGTGAAAATGTGAAAACTATTGAACGTGGGGATATGACCACAGGACGCGGAATGATTTGTATATGGTTAAAGGCTATTTATTTTTTGAAATTCATAGATCCTTCATAGTTTTACTTCTAATTAACTTGTATAAACTTTTAATTTCATATTATTTACGCACTTGCTATAGAAACGGTGGCTAAAAAAGTCATTTGCAGTTGCGGTTGCTCTCAAGGAATATTTTTAGATAAATTTCAATAAAATTTTCTTTATTACTTAAAAAGTAACTTAGTATTATTGTTTGTGTAGCTACTTTATTGTTGTCTTATAAGTTGTGTGTAAATATTCATGCGAATTAAGAAATAAATTGTTATTTACATAATATAAACAGACAATTTAATTATTTAACAAACGCTAAAGAATCTTTGTATTATAGTTAATATGCGATAATATTATGTACACGTTATTTAAAAACGGCTCATAATATACGGTTGCGTTTGACATCTTCAGGTATATAGTCATGCTAAGCCTCAAGAAGAAATTATAATTAATGGTAGGTTTACGATAGCATAGCTAGAACTAAGAATTAAATGAATAATACGATAAACACATACATTTTATTCCATTTGCGCGCATGTGATATTTCGTGCAAAATTTTTCTCAATCCGCAATAATTCATTTCCCGAGAACTCATTAAGCCGACTTATAAATTTTAAATACTGGTTTAACTTACTTCATGAATCAGTATTACCTAATGGCCTAAGAACTGATGTCACAGGACTCAGAGTCGTACCAAGATCTCTGGTTTGATTTGGATTCACAATGTTGGTAAATTTCACAGAAGCCTAAGTCCAGCAGTAGACGTCTATCAGTTGGTGATGAAAATAAGAATTTAATACTAATTTCAAGTGTTAGGCCACTATACATAACAAATAAATAAAAAAACCTTGTCCTTATTGAAACAACTGATTGTTATTGAATTCAATTGTATATTTCATTTAATTAGTTGGTTATGCCAGTTAATATTAAGGTCTCGTTAATTCTGATTAACGAACTTATTTGCGCTAAAACCTAAACAGGTTAATATTGTGTACGTTTACCTTGACATCACGAGGGTTATTTATTATTCTCATACCGTACCAAAAAAAACGAATCAATTGTGAGTATCAAGGTTAGAAAAACTTCAAATTAAATTAGGGAACAGAAAATCTATATAAAAATGTATATATCATCGATCTCTAAATTGATTACTAACATTCGAATCATTCATATGGAACAAGAAACAACAATTTCATATTTCTTCTCAGATTCAAATAACAATAGTAGAATGTTATGTGATAAGAGATAGAAAAGAAGGCCGAAATGCAGTTATTGAGGATCGTTAAATATGTGTCCTATCGCCCTGTTACAAACGTAATAGATAAAAAACACAAGAACTGCAAATTCTTTTTCAACGAATGTAACCATTGCATTACTTACATTTTGTTAGACATTAGATTTTCTTTTAAAATTCAGATTGACTAGATATATCATGAGAAAATATTTTCTTTCATCCTGCTTCGAAACCATTTAAAAGTTTACACATTAATGAATTATCTAAATAATATTCTATTTTAATTCCGATATTTCAAAAGAAATTTTATGAACTATAAAATCCATATGTAGAAAAAGTGATCACTTTAGTATTTCTTTTTATTGTCTAACCTAGTTATATTGTCCATCGAAGCTTCCGAACGTACGAAACATGTAAAAAGCTATTGATATTTGTGTAGTCTTTTCATATGTGGATAAAGATTGTAAACCAGTGATTCCCAAAGTGGTATATATCGATCCCTAGGGGTCTATGACAACCTGCAAGGGGTCTACGTCAGCGAAAAAAAATTTGAGGGTCCATAAAATGAAAATGGGGGTCCACGATAGTGGATCTCAACACATACACTGATAGTACCTATTTACTTACATCATACTATCTAATAATATCAAAACATATAAATTATTTATAAAAGTACCTATGAAGTAAAAAATTTATTACATATGTTTATAAATTGTGTAAGTTGTCGGATGTTGGTTGTTGGTTGTTGGTATTCGCTTTGTGATCGCAATACATTTTGAACTTGTAAAAACCTGAGAGTCGCAGTGTCAGAGCTTCGTTACCTTGCTTTTGTTATTTTATTTATAGTTTATTTTATGTTTATTTAATGTTACGTAAATTTTACATAACAGATACAAAATTTTATTTAGAGTAGTTTTAATTTAAATTCAATTAATAAATGTATAAATTAACATGTGTTTTTACTTTAAGTTTTTAAGACTAAACTTCATTACAGTTAGAAATTTACAGGAAATCAATATCAGGTAAGTAGGGGGTATACCCAACACGGAAAAACATGGCAAGGGGTCTACGACACAAAAAAGTTTAGGGAACTCTGTTGTAAACTTTGAAGTGCGAAATAATGAATAGTTCAGTACGGCATTTTCGTTAAGGAATATTTTTTTATTAACACGGCGCGTAAATATGCGAGTGGTCGGTGATCTATGACCTAGAACTTAACAGCAAGCAGGCGTTGAGACTCGTTCCATGAGTCACATCTCAGCCGCTGATTTCTAAGAAACCATGTTGTTTTATTAGTGTTTCCTCTTGGACTCGAACGTCGACGGAGTTGCCTACCTATGTCAGTGACTCACAGCATTACTGGTGACCAATTTATACAATCTTTCCGGATAGCGTATCCGGTGTACCGGTATCTTATGACATAATAAAAACGTTTTTGCGGTTAGTTACTACCATCTATTTTTATTACTTAGAGTATAATCTCCATACGATAAGTATTAGTAATAATGATAACTTGTATAAAATTAAAAAATATTTATTATATTATGTAAATATAAAAGAGATATTTTTCTTTTCTCAATTAAAGCGGAAACAGAAACTAACGTAAAATTTTGGAATATCTCCGTAAGTAACAACTGTTAAGATATAGTAATGTTCATCAATGGACACTCACGTATTCATCGTGCAAATGATATATATCTTATAATTTTAGCATTAACTCTCAAGGTTTTTGTTCAATTCAATGGTTATAACCTATTCCATGAGGAAATATTTATAATAATATTAAGCATTACATAAAAAACTCGTTATAACGTTTATTAGTAAAATCATTATGTATTTATATTTCTTTTTAACATAAAATCTCTCAAGACTATACTTAAGTAGTACGCATCCTGCTGATTCATAATATGAGTACTCTTATTTAATTACAACAACCCGAAATGACGTAAACGTTCATTGAAAACATGTAAACTTTAATGACCAATACGGATACCTACACACTCTTAATATTATGACTCATGTGTTAAACTACCGATATAAAAAATCAAACACGTGTTGATCAATATACGCTAACCGTGAGCATTTCGCTCCGGTCGGGTAACATACTTGTGTTGAATGAACTGCATTTTACTATCATACGTGAGAGCTACTATGGAATCACTCGGAAACAATTTCAAGTAAGTTAGTAGCGTCCGGTTAGCAACCTTCTGGGAAACAAATGACTCATCGGAAGCGAAAGATTTACTTCGATCTTGATTGATTGCACATAGAAATCCCTGAGGGCTACATTATGTACATATTGAGGATTTTAGTTGGTGGTAGGGGTTATTCGAACTCACTTGGCTAGCTACCACCATCATATAATAAATCTGCCACTATAACTGCGTTGCTGTTCCAGCTGTTTACATATGAGAACTATAGTATTCTGGGTGATTACCTTTAACCGTTCACCACGATATTGTTAATTAAAACAATGTGAAATTAAGGTAAAGTGAGACCTATTGTAGATAAAAAAAAATCTTTCTGGGAAAAAAATTAATCACCACTGTCCGAGGAGTTATTTCCGATCTTGATTACGATAAGTTATTAGTATGTACTCCAAACGGATTTGCACTGAGAATTATAAGAAATATCCTTTAAAGCA
This sequence comes from Ornithoptera alexandrae, assembly GCA_029030555.1. NCBI lineage: Eukaryota > Metazoa > Arthropoda > Insecta > Lepidoptera > Papilionidae > Ornithoptera > Ornithoptera alexandrae. The sequence goes on along the minus strand of JARDVY010000023.1, from coordinate 6,867,666 downwards.
TGTGTTTTAAAGATATTAACGATCATAAAATGTATTTGATGCACCAATGAAATCTTTTTAAAAAGAATCCACATATAAGATATTTTTCAAGTGTTTTGGTTATATTTATGATACTGACACATTTTTTTTGTTTGTTTTCTTTTAAGTACAATGAATTTTATCTAATACTCAAGATAATGTTAAGCAAATAAACCTCGTTAAAGACAATTATACCCCACTTACGTTTTCATAATACAACTGTTGATATCACAAGAGTAACTAAAGAAACTGTAGCAAATTTTTATGTACTTTGTAAGATAATTTCTTATAATGAAAAACTCTTGCAATTTTTTGTCTGAATTATATATAAGTATTATTCTTGAAGTTAGAAATAATAAATGGAGTTGCTTTTGATTTCATTAGTACAGAAATTACTTACCATTGCTTTATCCGTGTCGCCGAATGTAGGGGCTGCACTGGTTCTTGTAAGTAAGACAAATGCCGCCATCGTTGTCAATAATATCCTTAAACTGCTTTTTAAACTAACGAACGCCATGCTGCTTACTGAAATGCTTTCTCTTGTACTTATAAAGATCATTTATTTGTACTTTTAATTACATAAAAATGTATTTTGCTCTAAAATTAAAGGAATCTCATTACTCTTATAATTGTAATTATTGTATAAAACTAGAATTCATTTATTGCTTTCGCTGATATGTCTGGTCGCCAATTGATCTGATTGCTTGATCTGTAACAAAAGAAAATCAATCTGTTATTACTTTCAGAACATTTATTTATTATGGTAAGATTTAACTGATTTTTAAATAAAATTATAGAAGTGAATTCTGCATCAGAAGTTAAAGATTTCACTATCGCTATTGACATTGTGTGTAGGTATTTGCTAATTTTTACAAGTACATGCCGTACAATTCGTAACAATTCTTTGAGAGCACAAAGATACAATTTCCGTTAACAAACGAATCACGGTTTCCTTGTCAACAAAAAATAAATCTAACGCATGGTTACAACAATCGCTGGAAGTGAAGAATCATACGATTAGGAACAGGCAAATGGTTAAATTTTAGGGTATTTACTACGTGTAAGACTCATAACAGCTAACTGTTCATCTGACATAATATAAGAAACAGGTAATCTCCACAGTTTATGACCTTCTTCTGACCACTGAGAAAACTACTTATAAAGAGAACTACGTGTCTCCGCGATGAGGCAATCTTTTGTCCAACTACAACTGATAATCCGTTACATGATAATGGAAAGAAATTATAATCTCTTTAAATGAGTAATGGACTTATCCACCGTTAACTTTTTTTTACACGCTTGTTTATTATTTAAATAACAAACAAGCGTGCTCCGTCCATTATTATTGTTTTTGTTACTAGATGCAAATGAATTATATAGTGGGGTTATATTACAAAACGGCACTTCAAACAATTAACTCTGAAGACGAACGACGTCTCCGTCCACGACAATACTGCATTTTACATAATTGATACAGATTTGTTCCAACAATTAAGGAAAATTTATTGTAACAGTTTTATTGATTTGCTAATAGTAAAATACTGACATGACTGGAAGCGATGAGAAAAAAACATTTTCAACAGTAATTCCATCAAAGTTGTGTGTTATTGAGAAATAAACCTTAAATCTGAATAAGTATGGTTTATATATGATCTTTAATATCAACTTTTCATTATTTTTAGTTCGTTTGTGATTGAACGGTTTTCGATGTACAGTTCCAATCATTTAGTTGACCTAGATCCATTGACAGTATTGAGGTGCGGGCCCGCTCACGTTAAACATTATTATCAATAGACAAAGATAAATTATTTCATTCCTATTAAAGCATACAGCATGTTTACTTAACATTATAAAATGTTCTGTTTAAATACATACTAATAATAATAAGTGTTTAGACTCAAACAAAGAAAAAAGTATACTAAAGTATTTAGATTATAACTTTATGTACGCTTATATTTACCTATGGTATGTATTAGTTGTATATTATTTACATTATTGATGTACGTAACACATTTGGCTAATATCCACTGCCGAAAATAAATAAATTCTTCTCAGAAAAATCTTCTTACGATGAATGATATATATTTATGACTAGTTTCTAGAGAAGAGAAATATTTTAAAAAAGTTTGGTAAAAAATATTGAAATAGGGGTAGTACTTGTAGGTGCGCCTGTGAGTCTCTTTAAAAACAAGTATAAATAAAAAAAATCGATAATCTTCTGGAAGCTATTACACATAAAATCGGCTAATAACCGAAGATAATTTTTAACACATTACCTTTCTAATTTTAAAACACTTAACTTAATCTTGTAGTCATAGTCATTTTATGTAATAAATTAAAATCTATGTATACAACATTGTTTCAATAGATACGGAATGACCATCGTTCGAAAAGTAAATTCATTGAATATAACATATCTTATCTCCACCCATTCCAAAGAATGTTTACACATTGTGTAGGAACTTAAATCTAACTAAAACAGATAAATGATACCACAGTACTATAATTCTAAACAATTTTTTTTACAACTTAGGTTACTGTTTTAACATTTTGGGTAACGTGTTCGAATCAGACATTTAACATATCAAAAATATTTTTTTAAAAATGTTGCGTGATTTAATATTCCATTGAGGGTCTCATCCAAATGCTAAACTTCAATGTGTTTTTTGTTCTCTATAATTTTAATTATATAAGAAACTAGCTCTTCTCCGCTCGGTTTGCTGGCTGTTATACCTGCGCAACTCCGTTTGGGGAAGGAATTTTGTAAATTCCATTCTTAGCTGATCTATAAACGGCTAAAAGAATTTCCCTAGCATATGCCAAGTCTCTAGGCCTTATGTTTCCAGAGACATCATAATGAGTCTTTGCATAGGAAGATAAAGATAATGATTAATATAATATACATAGTCACAAAGGAAATGTACAACATATTTGTATTTTTAAAATTATAATTATAATATTGTTTTTTATAAAAGTATATTTTAATCACGACTAAATACTGATGATATTTTAAAATTGGTGAAAAACAATAAAATTACTAAATCAAATATTTAAAATCAATAGCAAGACCAATCGATCAAATAAAATCTTAAGCAATTACCTTTAAAGCGTTACCAAGGTTGTTTTTTCAACTCGACATTTTTTTAACAGCAACCATTAACTTTTGAGCAAACAAATGACCAAAAGAGATAAAAAGATCATTCTTTCCTTGTTAGAGAATAATAAATGTTAAATTAAACGGTTTCTTTTTTATTTTAATGTAAATAGTAATATTAATTGTATATTTTCATATACAAAATACAAAAACTAATTTTTCAAATACATATTTAACTGCTTTCGTGTCGCAATGATTGACCGCGTACAGAGGTCCTTGCTTCTATCATGCTGCGGATTTTGAATGGTGGTAGGTTTTATTCTCACTTAAGCAATATCATCAATATATTGTAAATTTGCCGCTATAACTGCATGTGAAATTGAAGTATTAGTTCGTAGTAACGTTTTTTGACCATCCCAACCATTGCATTAGGTTTGATGAAATTTAAAACATTCTAATTTCAATCGAGATGGTACGATAATATCGGAAGAAAATCGGCTGCTTGGAATTTTGTTATTAATAAATTTAAATCAAACACCAAGCACACCAATAGAAAACACACTGAGCTCACTATACGTAGATCGAACAACAAATAATAATTATAATGTAATAGGTACCCTGTGATAGCTGTGACAGCGGGATATTTTTTACCTCGGTTCTTCCTGACCGTAGTCGAAATAATAAAATTAAATACATAAAATTTTATTTTATTAAAGGTATATTATTGAGGTAAATATAATAAATCATTATTAATGTATTTTTAAATATGTGTAACTAATATCATCACGAGATCTCCGAAACTATTGGACGTAAAGACTCATAATTTGGTAGATGTTGCTTCTGCCATTTAGAGGTCAGCTAAGAATGGATTTTACTAAATTCCTTCCTTAAAGGAAGTGACAGGGGTGTTACGGCCAGCAAAGAGGAAGTAGAACAGCTAGTATGATATACAATTAACAATGAAGATCTCATTCATAATTTTTTTTTGTAAGTAGTGGTACGTTTTTAGTTTATGGCAGGGATTCAAGATTGTCAGAGGTCGTAACTGAAAGCGTGGATTCGTAGAGAGGTGTCGCCAACAATGTTCCACTCACCAGAGCGTGACAGCACGGTTTCACCGGCATTGGCTTCGGGCGTCTTACCTAACTCTTTATCGAAACTTTTTTTACCATACAACTCTTGCCTATTAAGACGACTATTGCAATGCAAATTTGGAACCGAAAATCTCATTAAATCTCATTTATTTGTTTGTGAAACGTAATAAATCAATGCAATAGTGAGAATTACTTTGTAAACAATATTTTTCATTACAAGCGTTACTAGTCTAAATTCACTTTAATTAAGTTATTACTTATACTTTAGGGTGCAACCTGCTTTGAGTAGTAAAAAGTAAAACTAATATGTGTTAACTCACAATAACAAACACTGAAGTAGATCATTGAGATAATTTTTGTAGTACATAAAATTTTCAGCAATTTATAGTAATTTGTAGTAGCCTATGTCCAGCCGTGGACGTCTATCGGCTGATGATGATAATTAGTATACATTACAATTCTATTGAATTTTATAAAGAGGATTACAAAAGAAATATTCTCATTTATCCCATAGCTATTTCAAAGAATGCGTATAAATTTTTTCTTAAGTGAACTGAGTTGAATTTACAAAAATAATAGTTCTTTTTTTCAATATAATTGATGTTTTCCTGTATTTTTAAATAAATACAATTAAAACAGGAACTAAGAAATGGGGCTTCTTATATATAAAGACATTGTAAGAACAGTTTATTTATATATTAAAAAATAAATTGATAGAAGAATTAAAAAAATTATAGTTTAAATTGAAAGCTTCCAATTAACAAGACTCGTGTTTTAACATTGAACTTGTAGATATAGCGACCGTGATATCATCGTACAGCAAATACATTACAACATTTACACTTTGTTTTATTATTGCACTGGCTAAAGCCCTAGAGAATATTAAGCAGGCCAAGTCCGGAGGTATTACTCTCTCGGGTCTGACGCGTATAGATTTGCATCAGCACGACCCTGAAAGTGACTTCCTTCTTCCGGAGACTCTTGACCAATACCAATAATGTGCTTAGTGTTGTTATAACACAGTTTTTAATTATATTTTTCGACGAACATTGTAGGGGAAGCATATAGTCGACAATGAGACTGACATGTTTGTAGGTCTATTCTCATCTGTTCACCACCACAAGGTAATGAAAGTAATTAAGAAAATTTTAGTAAATATTAGTCATTTTAATTACTATTTAATTATAGGGCTATACTACAGCAAATATTTATGCCTTGTTATCCCTTCCTCAAATTGTATTTCCCAAGTTTGAAGGGGTTTTCTGCTATGTTTATTGTAATTTCCTGAAGGACTATATATCCGTTAGAAACCGAAATGTACTGATTATTTACAATGACATGAGGCCTTAATTGTATTTAATTTATTATCCTCGTCAGAAATAAATTTTATTTCCTTACTGCTCGTGATGTCTAAATACGTAAAATAAATATATATACGTAAATACATCCCACAATTTATTATATCATAAAATACATACTATACAAAGTATTGCGTAACACTGCGCTCATTTATTTAAATCATTTCATTGGTAGAGTAATTTCACCAGTTACAACAGCTTTCAAAGCGGAACACAATAATAGCGGAACACACATACAGAAAACCTTCTAGAAGAAATCTGCTGTCATCTACTGTATTTAATAATATTAAAAGTAGATTTTATGTTAATTTTAAAACAATTTTTGTCTTTTTTCCTTTAAAAGCTTCAACGATGTTTGCTATTATATTAATTAAACATATGGTTAGGCGAAACGACTTCAATTAACTTTATTAAAACCAAAAGAATTAATACAATTAGAGCACAGTATACAATAATAGCTGACAAATATGTAAATAATATCCCATTTATTTAAATACTGCTGTGTCAAATTCTGATAACAAATTAATGTTGAGGAAGCCGCCTGGGTCAAAACAAATATATTTAATTATTTGTTATTAATTAAAAACCTCTTTCCTTAAATATAACATATGTTATGAACAAACATGACTCAAAAGAACTTTTATGCGTAAGTGTAATGAATTTAAGTCATTTGACCTCCATAAGTAAACAGTATATTATGGTTCCTATTAACTTTAAAGGTTTTGAGTCAACGCCTGGAGTGATTCATAGTCAATACATTAATAAAAAATTCAGAAAAACGTATTTTGATATTAACGTATACAAGACACCTATTCTTATTATTGTTCTAAAAATTATTATACGAACTATCGACAGAAATAATTTTTTTTGTACATTGAAAACTGTAAAATTTCTTAAATTTCGTAAGACATTCTCAACGAAACACATGTAAGATCGGACCTTATCAGCGAGATAACATTTATCGGTGTTATCCACTTAATTTATCAGATAATAATGTTCGCGATGCTAAGTTCTATATAGTGAAACAATTATTTATCTGCTTTAGGAACGATATCACCACTTGCCACACTGTTAGAGACCTGTTTGTAAAAATAACTGAAATAAAACAACAATTATTTTAAAAGAATTCATTATCCATTTTCACTTTATTCCCTTTAACATGTATTTAATGAATAAATGTTAAACAAAAAAATGAGAACGTTTTGAGCAACAGTAGGATTGTAGGGATTATATATTCGGTTCATGTAAGAGAGGCGACTGACCTGCGAGTAGAGTGCTTTAATACTCTTAACATGACCACCCGAGAGTGCATACCTTTGAGTTTCAATGGAACAACCAACCGTAAGGAATCTTAATATGTATTTATGGTAATAATGAGGGAATTATAAATAATTATAACATAGGTTACAACTGAAATTTAACAATAGTCAACCAATGCATAACCTTGAGACATATACATGGAATGCTACCTTTGAACTCATCAAGGCAATGGTGTCATATACAAAAGATAGAGATAAAAAAATCATACAATAAATATCACAGCAAAAGGATTCATCACCATATTTTGCATTCATGCAGTTAAGTTGCCCACTTATTATAATAGTTTTATCACATTTACATCAACTTGAAACTTTTATGTTATTGTCGTATAAATGTTTAATTATTTTCTATTTATTGCAAAATTTTGTAATAGATTTCTCAATATTACTTACCATAAAAATATCCTAATGGAGAATACGCAATCCTTGCTACTGAAAACATGCGAGTCTTTTCACTAGTTCAAAAAAGTTTTACAACAATGTAAAGTAATGCGAGTAGAAAAAAACAACACAACGCACTAAGGCACCGAAAGTTCCGCGATGTTCACTTTTTTCTTTGCAATTGCACGAAATTTCAAAGAAAATGTGCGTGTCGCGTGGCGGGAAACTGCGGCTGCGATCGAAGCGCCGTGGGCACGACCTACCGCAGTCCGCGACTTTGGCTGAGTGTGAGACGCGAGGCGCGCCTTCACTTATAAAAGCGTGCGGGCCTCGCAGCACGCCGCCGCACGCCACAGCACGCCATCGCACGCCACCGCACGCCGCCGCACGCCGTTGCAAAGCCTCCACACGCCCCTTCGTTCAACTGAACTTTACAGCGAAGCTTCAAGCGTTTCCCCGAACATAATATTTTTCTTTATTTATTTCTAAGAAAGCGTGTTAATGCGCTTTTTGGGCATTCGTAAAAATCGTCGGCAGTTGATAATTTGCAAATAGAAACTTTCATAAAATTGAGAACCAGTCAGGGAGACGCCCCTCTGTAATGTCTTTTTATAGGACTTATACTCCGCCTCTGCAAATCAGGGTCCCATTTAACTACTTAGCATAATTTGATTCTATTACTTACAGCTATTTACTTTTGTTACTTATATATAACCTTAAATTGTACACTAAACACCCTGTTATATTTTAAACGTACCCAATTTGCAAACATCTTGGTTCAGCTCTTCTTTTTTAATAAGAACAGCAAAGGAGTGGAACAAATTGGCAGTGTACGACGTGGATGTCTTTAAAAATAGAATGAATACTCGTGTCAATAGGTCAGTGCGTTTTACCAAATTATCAAATTATAACAATATTCAACACCAGTTACAACAATACAACATATTCAAGCACTAACATATGTGGTTTAAAAAAAATTATATGCAGTAAAAATGACAACCATAAATATAGCTTCCATCTTAAAATGCTATATGATATTAAGTATATTACATAAACTATCATATTATTATAAATATTTTATGATTTTTTATCTGAATTATGGCGGTGAACCGAATGTTGGCCGTTACTAAATGCAATACTTTTTATAGCTTTTGTTAAGTGCATTCACCTCCACAATAGCAACTTTTGCGCGTCTTAGTCACAGAGAAAATTGCTTTGATTTTGTCTATAAAATATTATATCATCTTTATAAAAAGTTATTCTTCGCATAAAAGATTTCGGTGTATGGTTTATCTTAAACGTACAGCACCCAGTTTTATAATTTATATTAAAAATAACAAGATCATTAAAAAGGCCTATGACTAGCTTAAGAAAATGTTTAGTTTTTTTAATAAAAAAGAGACAATGACAGACTTTGTTCTGCAAGACAAATTTCGACATAAACTCCAGATCCGCTGAAAAATAAAACAATGTTATTACAAACCATTCCGTTTACTGAAAAGCTCATAACGTATATTATTATTTGATTTAATGATGGTATCTCGATACGGTTATTGATTTTCTACAGAAAAAAAGACTAATATACGAATTATGAAATAACTTCTCCGAAATATTTTTATTTTCATAAAACTACTTTCAATGAAAAGAGCATAAAATATTCTGTCCTTGGTTTTGTGATTATCGTTTGTTATCATGCTCATCGTTGCGGTGAAATACTGAGTGTGTCGTGTGGTATATCGGCATAACCTTCGCGAGACCTTTCCGACAACTCCATGACAAAGCTATTGTCTACAATGACTAAACCGAAGGGTGGTTCCTGAACTTACTTACTTGCCGTGGTGAAATCACAGCTAAACAGCCAGGGTCAAGGCCGCCTTTGTTAAGGACTACTCGAAGTAACAAACATTTAATGTAACGTATAGAAAAATATCAAAAGACTAATTTTATCTTGTATCATCGCATTTTGTTACCTAACTAAATGATTGTTTGGAATTTACAATATTTACTTATTGTTAATTTATAAAGTCCAGCTTTAATTTGTAAAATAACCTTTGCGGCGATTTATTAAAGTATTATAGTAAAATAACAACTACACAATTAAAACATTTTATGTTAAATAATTTTAAAAAACCTTTTGAAAATAAAGTCAGTTAAATTGCCCTTAGGTAAAGTTCTCTTAATTTCTAAATAAGGAAATACAATTTCCACGTAATAGTATAACTATCTCATTCTTGAAAATTTCCGTTTTCCTGCTTCGTAAAGTTCCACTAAGAATAACGTTAGCGATTGACGATGTACGAGAATGTAAAAAATCACATTCAATATTGCATTTAAATCATAAAATAATAATTACAATAAATTCACCTCAAAAATATATGACGTAATCAAATTCTTAAAGCATGTTTTTTTTTATTAAATTAATAATCATGCAGGTTACTTAGAATACAACTCATTAAATATTAAAGACCGGTTTGATATAAATGCCTTTTTTTAAGTAGCTCGACGAGGTTATGAATCAGATGGAAAAAAATAAAGTCAATCGATGCCTGTGTTATTTCTTAAAAGAAAATTGAAGAATTGTTTGGTAAAATATAAATGAGATGTAATAACCGTAAATTAATTTTATATAAAGTAATGGCTAACTCTCCTTGTGAGAAAAAGCTCCATCTGTGGGATCATATACCGGGCAGTATGTTTTTAAAAGATCATTGTTTCAAAGAGAATTTTGTGTTTTTTCCTTGATCCTGAAGTGATCAAAAACACGGAAGGAACAAGGATTAATATAATAATTAGATTACATACTTTAATTAATGACGAGGACAACACAATAAAACAATAACAATTTCTATTTAATATGTTATATTTGCTAGTTAATCTTTGTAACTGTAACGTGTTGTGGAGGTCATAAGGGGTCACAAAAACTCACGGGATCCAAGCCAACCTCACCTGCTCGTGGTGCACCCTGCTAATTAACAAGCAAGGCTCTGGTTTCCACCAACCCGCATAGATCCAGCGTGGTGGAAAATGGCATATATCCCCCATATAAACCCCTCCAGCGACGGGCACTAGTTGCCGCTGCATGCGATCAACGTGGGACCGATTGAAATTGGGATCTTTGGGGCAGGCCTATGTCCTTTATATAACCTTTGTAATCTATATAAATTAGTTATTGTCTTATTTTTTATGATTTATATGAATGAATTTTTAATTAGTCCCTAAATGGATATTTTCAATAATTAACATAGAAATCTAAGGAAACCAGAGATTAATCAAAATAATTTTTTTTTAATTTTCCAAGCAATAATCTTAATGTTCAAAATCCTTATTTTCTAAAGTTGTTTATTTAATATTTTATCAAACTGAAATAGACAGTGACGTGTAGGGCATGACCTATGCGCTCAACAACAAACATCACAGAATGTGAACTTTATAGTTCGATTCGTCCTTCCAATGCATCAGAGTACAATAAATACCTAAATATTTTCATCAAATATCATTGAGTTGTGTTTTTGGCGTCGCTTTTTACTACGCATTACATGTATTAAAAACAAGCAAAATTCAACGACGAAATATAGCGATTCTCTTATTGACATCACTCGGTACACTTCAACTAATAATAGAAGATAAACATTTTGCTTTTATGTTTTATATTATTACCAAACAAAATTCTTTAACGTTAATACTTAAAGTACAAAATTATGAACTACAACATCATTGGCAATAAATTGTTTTGACAATTGGAATTCGGGGCCTTCTCTTACAAGAAGAAAGTCGAATAGATTTATACAGCACGTTGGTCAAGTGTGATTTGGCTTATGTCAAATATTCACAAAAGTTGTTGGTCTTTAATAAAATATTATACCACTATTTATTAGTACAGATGAAATAAACGAAAACATTTTTGAGGTTTTTAAGAAAGATAGGAAATCTGGATTTTATCTAAATTTGTTTTCACGTTTTAGATGTACATGTACGTTAAACAAGTACTTGTAAAATAAATGAAATTGATAGTTATCTCGTACATAAACATTTCATATTCGTTAGTTTAATAAAATCATTTCATTCGATGGACGTCTGTTGAAAGAAATCACTAAAACTATTAAATGTTATTGTTAATCTTGCGTTTACATTAAAACAGTATTAGGTCTGAAAACAACAGATTTTATTTTAAATATTGTTTTAATAATTTAATAGATACTAGTTAATACTGATTTGTAAAAGTATTTAATATTTTACTACCACCATAATAAGTTTAAAATTATTTTTTAAACAATCCATTTTTGTAGCTAACGCATAATTGACTAAAACTTCGCTCTGATAATGTTCTATAATAATATAACACATTACTATTTTTCATTGCTTTATTTAACGTCAAAGATGAAACTATATAATTATAGAATAATAAGTAATTTAATTTAATATCCTTGTCTTTTTAGTAATAAAAAAAGCTTTTGCTATGTTTTATTGGCGACTGTACTTGTAACGTGTTGGGTTTTGCATGATCATAAAAATAATTGACCTAATAAATTATTTGTACACAATTCGATTTGCAGCATTTCCGTAATTTTTCAGAGAACAAAAACTAACGTCCTGGTAGAATGGAGAGACTGAAATCAGACGATCAGCTGAAGAAAAATGAGCTTAAAGTGAAATAATTGAATTTTTTGAACAGGAAGAATGACGCGGCGCATATATTCGTGCATATGCATGATTAGTTATAAAACATGAGTGTCATACGAGCGTTGAGTCAGACCTGAGAACTCGTTTAGGAGTAAACATCAAAAATTTGTCCGAAACAATAGATATCACGGGTACCGCGTACGCGCAGCCGGTCGACAGTATAATTCAGACAAAAAAAATGATACCGAATTCCTTCACGATCTGAGGTTTTTCAACTCGATGCTGGTGAACGCACCTTCCACACTGCTGCTGGACCTTCATCTTAGTATTTAAAACTTATTTAAAGAACTTGCTTTATGTAAATATTATAAATATGTACTCTCAAAACATATAATTACTCAAATTCATTTTTTGAGATATCAATAGTAAGCAGTAATGATACTTAAACTCTTTTGAAGTATCCGTTTTCTGCCTTAATACAGTATTTTCCCTAAAGTACCCAACGAACAATTCATCCAAACATTTTATAGCATTGTGAATTTGTGATTGGGTCATAAACCGAATGATTGTAGTAAATACTTACATTGGCGAATGTTTCGAATTTTAATCGATGTGTGCAGTGAATGCGAGAAGCCCTATGGAGTTCAAGACAGCGGGAATATTTTAAATCATTATTCCAGTGGCCATAAATTCAGTGAAACATTAAAATAAATCGCGTTACATTTAGCAATGACTACAGTAAATTGTGGTCTCAGGCGCCGGCGTTGAGCTCGGTAGGCGCCTAAAAGACAGCTTATGTTTCATTGAACATACAAAACCTATTATTAAAATACTTGAACCTTCATCAATCTCCCTCGTACTCCTTTACATTATACTAGTAGGCATTTTGTTTACCATTTTCAGACATAAAAATCATTGAAAGGCAAGCAAACGTCTTCAAATGCTTTACATATTTGTTGTTTTTTTTTGCATTGATATTATAATAGAATAAAAACAGATGTCATACCACTACTGTTATTTTCTTAGTAACCTGATTTTTGACGAGATCTTTTAGAAATTTTATAATATACTTGAAGTAACCGGTTCAATAAATTAAATAAATTTAATTAGTATCAAGGATCAAATCAGTACAAATTACTTTTGTACACAAAAGAGACATTGCCACACAAAATTAAAATATAAAAATGATACTATTATTAAGTCCATGTACACTAAAAGACGGTTCTTAATTCTGTCCATCGCAAATGCATCATCTGTCATATATTCATAAAGTATACAATACATGTTTATGTAATACTCAATTTTGAAGTTAATGATATATTATGTATATTTTATTTAAGTGATATACATCTCCCCACCCTTACCGGGATGTAAGGCGTCCCACACAACAACTTATGAGACCCAAGCCAACTTTAACTGCTCGTCGTGCACCCTGTTATCACCAAACGAGGCTTTGGCTCTCACGAACCCGCATTGGCCCAGCGTGGTGGAAAATAGCCCAAATTCCCAGATATGAACTCCTACAAAAAACGGCCCTTAGTGACCGGCGGTACCGGAGGCTATACTGACTGTAGGTCGCGAGAAGCATCTGGATGCGGGCAACGCAGGACTGATCCATGTGGAAATCTTTAGGAGAGGCCTAAGTCCAAGTACGGTCGTCCATCGGCTGATGATGATGATATAGGCCGCGATATATACAATTTGGCAGTACAATGTAATCGTATATATCATCATCACCAGTTATAATTTACTGATTGCTGGATGGTCTTCTCTAAAGCTTTATCTTAAAAGCGATCTGCAGCTTTTCGTATCCACCCACTTAGCCGCTCTTATAAGTCAGGTCGCGACTTACGACTTATAAGTACGGTCCATTTGAAGGAAACGCGTCTTATTCCACTGTATCCCATACGCAGTTTCCATTCCCAGACTGGTTCTTCATTGAAGATCAGTGATACGGCTAATGTGGAAGGCTGACTATTAATTTAGCTTTTCGGTTTTAAAATAAATACTGTAAAAAACGCTCATTTCTCGCCGTACTCCGTTAAATCTTTTTCTAAATATATATAATCATGAAAATGGGCTTTCTTTGTTCGCCAAACGCTTGAAAACTAGTGAAGTATCGACATGAGAACTTTAACATTCGACGCGGAAAGATTTCTAGACAGTTATAAGCTATTTATTTTTTGAATTTTATATACCTTTCATCATTTTATTTCTAATTACCTTGTAAAGACATTTTAATTTTGTATTATTTATGTGGTTGCTATAGAAAGTCATTTGCAGTTGCGGTTTACTCACAAGAAACATTTCAGACAAATTTCAAATATATTTTCATATTACGGCTAGCAAAGTGGGCGGGGAACAGCTAGTGTATATAATAACAAGAAAACTATTATTACGTATTTTGTTTAACTGCGTTTATAGATATCAAAACATAAATAAGTTTAGCCATGACTCACAATCGCCTGACTAACAGCAGTCATTATCAATTATCCGGAGGTTCATGGTGATTTACACTGATGGTCCATCTTTGACACATCGCGGAAGATGACATGTATATAAGTCGCCCGTTATTGTTTTCATAGAAGGTAGAGATTGCGTGCGAACATTTCCGATCAATCAGACGTTTTCCATTGAAGTTATTAAGTAAGCATAAATACACTGTTTATAAGTTTGTAAACAATATATGTTTTATAATACCACGTGCATTTAATTCGACACGTGTATCCCGTGTTGGCGATACTTAATTGTTTGTTTCAATTGTTTGTTAATAGAAATGCGTTCACCTATAGCTTTAATTATTAAAGCTGTTTTATTTTAATAGCTTTGCAAAGAATGAACCGTAAAACGTTACGATTTCAATTGGTCGTAATTACTACCGACAATAAATAATTTTTTATATAATTTGCTAGTTATAAAAATAACAATACAGTTATAATCAGTCACCAAAAAACATATTTATTAGTTTGTAGGTAGTCGTCGATAATAACAAGAGAAACTTATTATAAAGTTAGTATCTGATTAAGGTTATAAGTTATATTTAGATATACGTATATTAGATTCACGGTCTTACCAATAATCTAATAGATGATGAAAGTACTATTGTTATCATTATATATTTTTTTTAATTTCTAACTTTTATAATAAAGGTAAAATTTTGTTTTATTAACTTTTATGTAATTAATCATAAATAGTTAGTTCTCGTGCTCGCTGTTATTTATGCTTCGGTGTAAAGTTTCGATAAAGTTTTGTTATAAAAGCTAATAAATTTAAAAAATAATAATCGACTTGTCAATAAACCTGTCGATTCAAGTCTTTGCAATGATTACGATACTCAACAAGTATTTATGAGATTTTTAAATCGATATACTTGTATGTATGTATATAATCAAAGTTGATTTCAAACACAAACCAACTAAACCGTTCTCCGCGAGCGGTGGTAAACACATATACAATAATATGGCCTCGATACACTAACAATGGCCTGTTGTATCGTTGTTTTCAGCATTTGAATAACTGAAACAAAGGAGCTCGTGCTTATTACGCTTTAAGTTGCAACTGTAAATTTTGTAACAGTTGTGTTACATAAAGCCGCGTATAATGGCGGTCTCTGGAGCATTCGCTGACTCACACAGAGCCGTTAGCGAAATTTGGTACAACTGTATCATTCCTAATCGATTATTCAAGTCTCAGGTAATGTTTTTATTGTTCTTATTTAATATTAACGGAACTACTATTATTGATTGCGTTCTTTTAAAATTCAATATAAGCTTACGACTTACTGAACTTTAAAATTTTAAATAATTAAAATTTTATTTTATTACTATCAAGTGATGGCTGAACATATATTCTGTTTATCGTAACATTATTTTGTTATTTTAATAAGAACAAGGTAAAGTTTCATCAAAATATTTAATAAGTAATTAATTTTTAATAAGTATCGTTACCCCAGTTACTTCATTAGTTACAATGCCCATCCAGCCGGATCACAGTAATCAGCACACGACTGGTTGCGGGCAGAAATAGACACTATGGTCTTACTTTGATATCGTTTTCCAAACATGTATGTAATCTCTGCATTACGTTCATTAATATTGTACTCTGTGACGAAGGTTGTATTTAATGATGTCATCGGCGATAAATAAATTAAAAAAGACGTTATTAATTTAAAACTCACAATAACGGATAGCTGGAAAAATTGTATTAAAATTTGGAAAAACGCACACAAACATTTGATAAGACGTATAATATTATTTTGGAAACAGGTTTCAAGTCCTCTTCTTATTAAAATACCTAATTCTATTAACATATTCATGTTCAATACAAGTGAGTGTTATAAACTTATTATACCTTAGGACAAATTGACAATGACAGTGATTCACCGTAACCACGTCTCCGAAAGTACGTTTTATGATTCGCTGTTTCCTGGATGTCTGCGCAAAACCCCATATCAGTGGTCGAGTAGATTTTCCGGTTTCCTGAAATAATTTATAGAATTGGATTTTATGAATATTTTTTCATACAACAAATAGACGAGACGAGCAGAACGTCCGTAATTAGATGATTGTAAATTTAATACATTTATATTACATTAAGTGTAGTTAGAAAAATACACTTATAATGGCATAATAAATTTTCATTTATTGACTAAATAAATAATTAGATCAGTTGAAAAAAAACAAAGTTCATGCTCAAGCTCAACTCATGCCTTCTCTGAATAAGATAAATTAGAGTATGCCATGTGGCTACGGGCGATTCATGTACCGTCCCAAATACAGCATTATTAACACCATGAAGTGCGTCATTGGACTAGGAAAGTTCTTGTGATGAGCTTTATGAGTAATGTACTGAATCACACAATCGACCTCAATTAAACAACAGTTGAAAGAGTTTTCCGAACATTATATAGTGTGTTTTGTGATTGTTTTGTAATTATATTTTGATTTATTAGCTCCGATACAGAGAATCGATTTTATATCGATTACGTTAGTTCAACTGAAAAGGATTCTTGAGTATACGTAAAACCTAAAGGAAAATGTTGTCGTCCGAGCAACTTGAGAAGATTCTATTGACGTAACTTTATTTGATTACGTATGTTGGATAAAAATAGAGCCGTTAGTTATATGTTTACTTAAGTCACCAATAGCGGACCAACACAAAACCAGTCAATACATAAGAATGATACAAACTTTTTCAAATAGTTTAATTCCAAGTCTAGGACTAGGAAAGGGTAGCTATAAATCCTGACGGATGTATTTGTATTTATGCAAAAATTAATTTTAAAAAGCGCGAAGATAGGCACGAAATTATATAAGTTTACAGTTTAAGGTATAATTTATCGTTTATTAAAATAATGATGGTTCCGTTTGTCTAGTAGGTACAGTTTTTTTGTGCATTGTCGGTAATGTGTGCACATAATATGACAACGGCAGCGCATTGAACGTCGACCGGTAATGAATCGTAGTGATTCATGCAATGACTTAACATGTGTGTATAAACGTTATTGTAAAAACTGTATTAGGTATTACCAAACCTAATACAGTTATCTTAACGTTTATTGAGAATAACTTAAAAGATATCTATATAATTGTATAAACCTTCCAAGGATATTTTTGCTTCTGTAGAGACATTTATCCCGAGAGACACCGGCACTAATTTAACGGTAACTAAGTTCTATCTCAGGAGAACAATATATAGCCATAGTCCAATTCCAATACTGTCGGTTTCCAATTATAAATGCATTCCGTGTGTGTCAAATTCCACAAGCATGGCTTATCAAATCACTACAAACAGGTTTTAAAATAAATAACGTTTTAACGTAAGGTCGTTCAAAAACTTCTAAATATGTGAATAAACAAATGAGGATATTTTATACATCACCGCTTTCAGAACGGTGACGTACCAATTAATTTGAAAATATGAACCAATATTTTACATTATTTCCCTCCTTATTAAAATTTTATAATAAGTTCCTAATACTTTAATTGCTAAAACAAATATATTTTGTTTCGCTAGTATCATTACTTTCCACGGTCGTATAACGGTTGAGGGTGGAGATCAAGTCTAGATCCGATCTGTAAAAGGTTTGACCTTTCTTTAGATAAGAGGACAATCGTAGACCAGGTAATGATGGCATCAAACGGGATGGTGCGCTGTATGTTCCGGCGCCTTTCCAAAAGAGGAAAAGAAGGTATTCTTCCTACTCTGAGACGTGACTGTACCATGCGGCCAGCGCTGGTGAGTTGCGGATGTATGCGATACCGTTCCCAAGAGTTCGCCCTCGACCAATGAAGGAGAGTTATTGTGGAGGTTTTAGCTGGTATAAGTCAGTCACTGGTGAAAGGTTTTTGGAGAAGGTACCATCGAACTCCTATTTCAGTCACCGGACAATAGTGTACTAACAGTACTTTGTTAGTGAAATTACCGAGGTAACGAGAATAAACATCTTATATCCAATGCGACATGCACAATGTGGTGCAATGTATATCATCCCAACTAGCTAGCGCTATATTGTTATGGTAAGTGTATAACTTACTCCATGAATAGGTTCCCGCATTGTTGTGGCGGTGGCACTCAGTAGCTGTGACTTGTTTACCCACGATGAAGTTAAGAGAAATCTACCCGGCCGGCCCGACGGGTACGGCCGGCCCGAGGTGGCTGCTCCAGGTGAGCTTCACGAGCTCATCTTGGATGTGTGCCGGTTGGTTGCTGGGGATAGGCTTTTATTGCCCTTCACAGCCGTTATGGAGCCGCGGAGGAAAACGAGGGTCGGTATTGCTTTCGTTGCTCTCCCTATTCTGCGCGGCCGAATTAGGGTTGCGGCGAAGCTCAAGACCCGGTCCGCATTAGGGAGCTGAGAGAGTTTTCTCTCTTGGCTCTCATGGCCTATGATTGATGGATTCGGGGGATCCGTTGCCCATGTGACGATAAGAGACCGAAAGGAGAGCGTGCTGTTTGTACCAGTACGCCCTTACAAAGGTGAAAAGGGGAATAGTTCCTCCCCCCGAAATGAAACTGCGCGGTGCAGCTGGCACTGGCGGGCTCACAGAAGTGTACGAAAGTGTTCCTGTGGCCCCTCCGTAAAGCGACGACGGTGGAACATCATAGGGTTTTAGTTGGTGCAAGTCCGACACAACTTGTGTTTGCCCCCGTGAGGGTAACTATGCAAAGGCATTTCCGCTACCTAAAACAAAACAAAAAACACCTATAACTTACCGTCAGGTGAATATCCCGTTTGTTCTGTTGATTCATGGAATAAAAGAAAATAAGAATCTGTCTTTACCTCCACAATGGCAGGAACGAGAAAGCGTTTCTCTTCCGTAAAGAAAAGACAACACCAAAAACTGACATATATAATTAGGTGGGATCGTGGTTAGGCATCCGCTACCACTTTTTTTAAAAAAACTTATCAATATGGATTTTTTTCAAGGAATAAAATATAAACCATTTAAAATTTTTATAATTAAAGTTTAAAACTTTTATACTTAAAAAATATCAACGATAGTGACACTTTTTTTTGTAATCATTATATTTTTAAATATGCTTTACAAAGTACGCATGATTCGAGTAACTACGACCTTTGTTTTACAAGCTTTATCTGACAAACTAATAATCTTATCATTGTAACTATAAATCTTTATGATTGTAAATTTTTAGATATTATAATGATAAAAGTAGGGACATAATTTAAATTTCAACACTTCCTGTACATACCACGATGCATATATAACAAGGTACAGCGCCTTGAATATCCAATGGTGTGGCAGACCATAGCGATACATGCAGAATATTACAAGTAATTAATGTCATTTCCGTAATCCACGTCCGGCCTGATGTGTAAAATTAAGTACTTTACTGAAGGCCATTTAACCACAAGAAAACCGCCTTTTTGTTTAGTCAAGAATGTCATCAAATGAGTATCCATCACGTGCCTATATGCAAATTGTTTAGAAGGCTTTTCATATATAGCAGGATATAAAAATTCCATAAATAATAAGCATACGCTATCTATTTATTACTATTACTATTGGATCAGTGCCACGACTAGGGATGGGCTAGGCACTATTCCAACGCTTCCTAGTACACTGACTGAATTACCTTCACATAATTGCGAAATACCTAGTGCCTTAGTGCAGTTTGGCTGCGTAAACTCATCACGTTGTTAACTCGCATTCCGACTTATTCTACGAAATATACCAGTGGCGTTGACCCTCCAAGATACTTGCGCATAAAGCAAGAAACATCAAAGTCAACGAGGAAAATAGATATTTTTACCCCAATATATTTTTAATTAAGTAGCCTCCTGTAAAAATATTTTTTCTCATCAGCCACCTGTTGCGCGCTTGAGATACGAATGATGTGTTATTATGAAAATTCGATTTGAATTCGTGAATCTCAAGGGCTAGTAATGTACGTATGTTCAAGTATGTACCGTACATACGTCGGTACGAGTACAGTACATCAGGAAGCGTAGCGTTATCGCTGGGAACCTATATCAAATTTGCTGCGCAGCTTCTCGGATGTCGCGCTAATTCCGTGCGCTCGTGTGGAATCGCTAATCAACAGACACTAAAGCACCCATCAGTATTCTGTTAGCAACCGATGTCCAGTAGGCGATAGCAAATCGCTAAAATACGAGATGCTACAACAAGGACACCTCATGGCCAACATGGCCTTACTCGGATCACATAAAATAATTCTAACATTCTTTCTTTTCAGACGAGTTCAATACTTTGAAATAAAGCAAAAGATAACGATCAATAATTCTTATCTTAATTATAACCTTAATTAAAACCTTAATTCTAATTAGGAAGACAATGAAATTTTTATATATGTATATATTACAATATGCAACAAAAATACAATAGATAATCTTTAAAGCTTGTAAATTGTGAAAAAAATTTACTAAATTGCTTTCATTGGGCGAGTAGAAAAGCTTAAAGAATAGAGACATGCTCATGATTTTTTTGGAGACTATAATAGAAATTATTTTTAGCAATTTATGGTGGTAACTCCAGGTACATCAACGAAGCCTCTTTGAAAGACGTCCAAATCGCTGTTAGTGCGTAGTCGTTCGATAAGGGCTTTTTCTTGAGCAAGGGGGTGCCAGGCTCCCAAAGTGCACGCGGTGTCAGCGCGCGGCAAGTAATAATGACACCGTCGCGTGGCCCTAGACGAGGGTACGTATTCGAACACACGAACTCGGTTGCACCGATGGAGCGCAAACCAAATACCTGAAATTATATATTATATATATTATAATTTAGTCGTTCAACACGCAGAATTAATGTTGTCCTTAACATCATCTCAACTGATGGACGTCCAATATTGGACACAGGCCCTTGTTATATTATTCATAAACCACTGTTCGATGCCAATTGTTCCCAGCGACTTTTTTCATGTCTAGTAATGTAAAATTGAATTAGACAATGTAGAAGCAAGACCAGTTGCCAAAGAAATCAAATGTTGGAGAATTATTGTATGTATAAAGAGATACATTTTCTAAATTAAAAATCAAGTTGTGTGCCTTAGCAATAAAAAGTATTAATTATTTTTAAAATGAATTTGTTACAGTAAAATAATAAATTTATTTACCAATAAAACCAGAAGATGGTGGATTCCTTCTAAGGCGATAGGGCGATAAGTCTTGAAGCACAGCCCATAAACTCCATAACACATCAGGATTAAGTAAATGTACATCCGCTTCTGGCCTTATTTCAAGCAATCTGATTGAAAAAAAAAACAAAAGTCATTTAAGGAAAATTAAACAAAAATTTCAAGTAAAACATTTCCTGACCACACCTTTTGTAAACAGGAAAAAGTGGAAAGTCTGAATGATGAAACCATTTGTCTAAAGTCGAGGAATAATTGGCAGGGTCCCATATCAATATTGAAACTTCTTTGTACAATGGATCTTCTAAAAAATTAAATTCCGGTTTTGTAACTACCTGAAAGCAAAATAATTATGTATTATAACAAATATTAAAATTAAGGTTCTATAATTTTTCTGGTTCTAAAACAGAAACAAACAAAATAGAAGACAAACTTTATTTGATAAAGGTAGAAGTTATTGTCTTTTTTTTCTTATTAACTATGGAATACCGCAAACCCAATTATTGTTAATAGAAACTTAATTTCAGATCGTATGATTTCAGAATCAAAATACTTTGTAATTGTTGAGTAATACTATAAAAGTTTAATAGGTTTTATAATGCTTTTTAGGAATATATTCGTTGTAAATAAGTTCTTTAAGGATCGATAAATAGGTTTTATGAACAGCACGCTACCGCAAAAACGGTTTAGACAATGTATATGAATTTTGTTTAACAATTGCCTCATGTCAAGCATGTTATAAATACGGCAGTAAAGTTTATCATAATTTATTATTTCTTATAGCATTAAACAACACATTAATATATCTTACTTAAAAGACGAGTAATTTATTTGTATTTCAAGAAAAATCGATTATCCACTGTTCTAATTATCAAAAACTAATAGAAATAGCTACTACAAAAATTTGTAAAATCACAAATCACGGTATTGATAAACCACATATCATGTGTTTTTATTTTTAATTACAACGAACAATATCATAAGAAAATCTATTTTCTTTCGCAAAGCAAAATAAGATTGCGTGATAATTTAACAAAAAACATCCCCTACGGTGGCCATTAATACTATCGCATAAAGAAGATCACAACTTTGTTGTTAATATATTTGGAGTATCTTAAAAATACCTGAGAGTTTAAAACACGAAAAGTTGTCTTTGAGCCAACGTCTTCCGTGAAATTGTTAGTGGGGGCGTTGTTGAACCTCAAGACCATATCATGCGAATCTGTGAACAATACAAAAGGAATTTGGGGCCGTGAACGACTCCTGCTGATTTTTAAGTAAAATGTGAACGGCCAAACGGATAAAAACAATCGGCATAGCAATTGAGAAGTTCGAAATTTGTTCACGAAAATAAAGGAGAAACTACTAACTTCCCGCGGGAAGACCCAGGCCATCCTATATTATAATATCCTAAATTGGTAAATGTTTTCATTGCTATTTATCTCTTGAAACTATAACGCTTTAATGTCTTTACATTAAAACTTATGTATCAACAAATGTAAATGTTACATAGTTGGGTAAACTATGTTACTATTTATTTTACATATCCTGAAATGTGACACAATGAAACAACTGTCATTTACTTAATATACTCGCCTCCGTAGTAAACGCATATCTTATAAGCTACATAAGTGTCCTTCCTTCCGGTCCCTATTGTGCATTAATGCTTCCACCACATCACAAAGTATAATAGCCCTCATATGCGGGGCACGACCCTGGTCGGATATGTCACGGAAAACTTGTAAATAACGCAACAATAATGAAAATCCAGCGGAAGTAGTGTGAATATCCTATAATTTATAACCTAATAGATATTGTAAAGTGTGTCCCCAATAATAAAATGACGACTACGACTTTTTTTAAAACATCATAAATTATACGAATATTAAAAAAGTACCAAAATCATTACGTTTTTATCTCTATATCAATGTTGTTTCATCACTACAATGCCCTTTCAAAACATTAAATCAATCGACGTCATTTTGTACGTACGCAATCTCTGCCACTGATAATTCAAAGAGTCATTGTCAAATGTCGCCGGACCTTGAAAACGGATATTTTTAACACTTTCCACTCCACTTCAACAAATTTTGAAACATCGCGCATAGAAATAAGTGAAATCATTATCTGTAGATTGAAAACGCCAACCTAATATATTTAGAATACAAATTAAATGGTAATTGAATACAGTACGAAACACACTAAATCACAGATTATATTACAAAATCTATATGGGACAGTGGAAATATTGGTCCAAAGTTACCTAAAACTAAACTACTCTTTTTACGCTAATTTTGACACTCATTTGTCGCATATACTTATTTGTAAAAGAACTAATTTATTTTTAGTATTTTTGATATACATGAATAAATGGAAATATTTTAGTCCACTAATATTGAAATATGCTTTTTTTAATAACATAGAGTGAGAGCATGTAACACAAGAAGGAAACTATCGTGAAGGAACAACAGCTTTGACATGTGACATGACCTACCCGCACTTGTCCAGCGTGATGGCTTTGACTCTTTCCTTGTGAGAAAAGACCCCGCTGTTATTATTATTAAATGTTTTATGTACAGGCGTGAATGAAAAGATCACAACAATTGACTACACAAATAAAACTTTTCAATTATTTATGTACGTACATTAACTTAGAGCGGGGAAACGCTCCTATTATTGTCTGCGAACAGCTACAGTGTGTTGTGAAATTAACAACTCGCTTTATTACCAAACAAGCTGGTACCCTGAAGATTTGTTAATGGACATTCGATAGACACAAACACAGTTATGACAAATTGCATGCACTGTACAGAAATTGTTACACTGGACGGCTATTACAATACTGAAATATTAAATGTATGCGCTAGTTTAACACAACAACGACATAATGGCTTTGGAGATCATATCTCAAATAAATTAAACTGTCTACGTTTAAGTAATTACAAAACAATAAAATCCCATTAAAATCGGACCTGTTGTTTCAAGATTACTTGAATCAAATAGACAGACGAACAAAAAAAATTTAATTTGTTATTTATGATGCTAGTTCTATTTTAAAATTCATAAAGAATGGTAAGTAGCATTAATTTTGATATATTAATGATTCTTTTCTTAACTTATGCAGTAACTGCAAAGCAACTTTCACTTTAGATATCACAATCTAAAGAAAATGTTGGATTTTGTAAAAGAAAATACATAGCTGCTGTAATCATATATTAAAGCAGCTGTTAAAGATATGATCTTTCCAAGACATAACCGAAGCATTTGCGCCGTGTTTTTCAACGTAGAAGTGTTTCACGAAGAATCCAGTAACATTTCCATAAATTGTATACATCAATAGACTAACGCGTAGTAGTTAAATGCGTACTACATATAATAATAATCTAAATATTATTCAAACACGTTCATCATTATATTCACTGCGTGTAAATTATATTAACCTCTTTACATAACCATTACACGTGTTAATAGTAAACACGTAAGGAAATTTCGTTTTGTGCTATTTTAAAGGATTTATATAAAATGCGCAGTTGAGCAGGGCTATGGGAGCGTTTAGAAGTCGCACAGCACAATGGTCCATGCACATGAATTATGCAGATCATTTAGCACGTGCGGGTTGATGACACGGCTCGCCTCTACAATGTAAACAATAAACGACCGACCCTCCTCCCCACCCTCCGTCATCTCATATTCAATTAGCACCACAGACTAATGAGACTACTAAATATTGTTTGTGACGCTGCAAAATTTACTCAAGATAATTTCGAGCACGGCGCATGTATAAGCTTACAATTAGACACTACATAATGCAGACAGCGAAGGATTGAATGACCTGCCGACGAATCGGAACCTTTAAGAGAAGAGTGAATAAGCTTTTTTTAATCTAGTACGATTACCAAACAA
Source organism: Ornithoptera alexandrae (assembly GCA_029030555.1). Taxonomy (NCBI): domain Eukaryota; kingdom Metazoa; phylum Arthropoda; class Insecta; order Lepidoptera; family Papilionidae; genus Ornithoptera; species Ornithoptera alexandrae. Next base: position 6,842,267 of record JARDVY010000023.1, on the reverse strand, counting down.
AAACTCCATTGCCGCTTTTTACCCGATGAGATCGTAATCAAGCACTAGTCTATATTAAAAACAAACGTTTAATTTTAGGGAATGTATTTTATACATTCAGGCAGCCATTCGAAATCATTGCCTTCAAATAAAATAACTTCTTTTTTTTTTATCAAACCGACGAGTCTTGGGAAAAAGGATTAGTGAAGGTTTGCCAATAAGAGAAGCGGTTGTTCAAGTGAAAAAAATGCAAGAGCAATTTGGAACAAAAAGAGACCGCCAAAAAAATCGAAAATGGGCTAAGTCAACTAAGTGAGTCTGGAAAGATAGCTGACATAGAGGTCTTTATTTGCTATAGAACAGCATGGCGCTCAAGTCTATGCCCCATGGGACCTCCTCTGACGTAGTAGTACAGGGGCATCGAATCTATAAGAATTACCAGGAGCTTCTTCTGGCTCTAAGAACGACCGACAACCTAAGGGGTTTTAAAAATAACTGATTAAAATTTCAAATATAACTAGACAGGATCCAAGCAATCAATGCGTGAGCATTATTTTAAATTAAAACAACGGAATATTTAATGTATACTAAAATATTAAAATTATATTTTTGGAAATAACACCATTTTCAAAATTGTCTATCTAGTCTGTTAAGTAACTATACGCCCCACGTCCAAGCCATAAACTCTATATACTTTTAAAGAAAGGACAAAGACACGACTTGTGGTTAGTACATGACTAATACAATACTTTATAATAATATGATTTATTTAATGAATCACGCTATGTAATTTTGTCCCCGTAAGGAAGTAGACAAAACGTTTAAATCAAAGTTACTTACATAGTAGTTATATACTTACCCTTACACTCATACTCTGCATATTTTCCGCGAAAATATATTTTTTTCTTTTGCTGCTGAAATATACAGATTACCTAAGAATCAGGTTTATTATCCAATTCAATAACTAATGTTGATATCTATTAGTTGTTGGGGTGATTCGCATGATAAAAATTTTCATATTTGTCACATTAACACCAAATTTTATAACTTTACAATGTGTTGTGGAGTATTACCAAGAAACAATAGCTTGCAACAAATGTGTTAAGAAAGTTCGACGGGGACGGTACGGCTAAAAGAGATCGAATAAAAAACATGACATTTAGTCAGCCACAGGCAAATGTAAACTGGATGCGAACAGTGCAAGGCTCCCCGGTTTCGGTACCACTGGAGTAGCCCTCCAACCAATACATTTGATAATGAATCTGATTATATATTTGAATATATTACGAACTTAAATATACTTTTAAAGAGCTTTAGGACTTTAAAGCCTCTTTTATTTGTAGTCCCAACATGGTATGTTATTCATTCTTTGGGAAGAGTATACGTTTATTTATTAATACGCAATGTATAATTGCTATTGCACATCATTGATTTTTACCACTATTTTATCTACCATTCAATATACTTGTACTGTTTTTGACATCTTATCTCCCTTAATCTTAAATACGTAACCATGCAAATAACTTTCCGATAAGAAATTTTACTAAGCATTATATTAGTTGGTTTTTCCGATGCCAACGCGTCGCTGGCGGCGTCCTGCGTCCGGCGTCCGGCGGCCGCCGGCCGGCGCCACGGTTTGTTTTCAACGACCGCCGCATCAGCATATGGCGACGTCTCGCATATCTCGAGTTAGATTGCTGCATGAATAAATCAACACCAAACAACGATTTGTATGTAGCTTATTAGAATTATATCTAAAAACAACGTTGTCACAAACCCTTTCGCTACTATGCTACTATTTACTATAAAATGACAAATGCCATTTGTTTACGCAAAATGAATACCTGTATAACACGAGTTCTATTTTACACAAGTTTATTACAACAATTGATTTTCTTATGTTAAATAATATTTTATAATACAAGATAAATATTGAATTTGAGAATTAAAAACAAGTATATTTTATCGTCATCATCGTGTCATTTCTATATTTAAATATACCTGTCACATACAGGTAATACTTGCATATATGTCAAAAAAAATAATTCTACAGAAACAAAATATTTCATGTTGGCATGCAATGCACGTTGTACACTTTTCCTTCAGCCGATAATAAATAGTCGGCGCTTTCAAAGGTACCTAGTTGTCTACACCTCTGATTTGTGTCTGTGAGTAATCAGTAAAGCCCCCTGAACAATAGTAATTCACGTAATTCGCATACGATTTGGGACGTTCGGCGAAGGGAGTCCACCACGCATGACAATGCGCCCACAAAGAAAAAGATCCGATTCGATAGCTGCACAATACACGGTCGATCACCCGTCAACACTACTATTCGAACTTTAATACAACAATCAGCTTATTATCATATCTACAAAGAATATTCCCGTGCTATTTTAGTACCCGAAGTGAATACAAAAACTGTTTTTCTCCTTTTTTCGTACGCATTGAAATGCAACAAGATGTCCATTTGGTATAAGTAGATTGTCTTTCCTCTCAACTTGAATTATTTTCAACCGTGTCGAGGTAGAAGAATGAAACAGGGTTTACACCAACCATGAAGCGAAACATAACCGATACGACCAATGTGAGGCGTAAAGCTGGTACAAGGTTGCCGGAACATAATCTATCCTTGGCCCGCTATATGCAAAAGATTTTGCCACACATGCAAAAAAAGCTGTTTACTTTTACCCTGAAACATGATAATTTGCTTAATTCTAGCTATTGCTACATGCATTTAGCTCTCATCATGAATTAAATCACAAGTTGGTCTATAAGAACTAATAAAAAATTATTTTTACCAATAATAAATTGAATGAAACCAAAATTTTAAAGATTTTATCGCCTAAATACAGGAAATTAATAATAACTTTTTTAAAATAAATATATAAGGAAGGAATGCATGTTATCCGCGTTCCAAAGATTCATTATTTTCATAGAGATTAAGTTTTAATATTGGAAAGTATATTAAAGGATTTCTCTACAAGAAATTAGAAAAGATTTGTGACGTCAGTTTAAAAGTTTGCCCATTTCTAATTTAGATCAGTTAACCAAGTTTTTAACAGTCTCGCATGGCAGCATAGCACAGCACTCGTTTGGGGTTATTGCCCTGTGCAAAATAAGAAGAGTTAAAATTAGCAAAACTAGTTACTGAAAGCAAATTCGGAACATTAACTGTAAAAATAAATGTTTAGCAAGGCTTGTAAACTCACAGTGGTTGATATGATTCATAAAATCGAGTAGGTGAATTTGTCATTCGAATAATAAAGACTCCTTTTTAATAGGAGCTAGTAATATGCGAGGACTGCTCTTGCTTTATAAATATTTTAACAATGATTTGGAACATAAAAATGTAGTTAATTTATTGTTTATCTTGTTATTGGTCTCTTATACCAACCATACAATATCATCTGTCTGGATAGACACTACCTTAGCGCCTATTTATGTTCTGTTCAAACAGTGAAATAACCTGAGGTAACGAAACTTGACATCTTACGTCTCAAAGGCAACCAGCACAAGGTAGCGTTTACCTCCATAGCTACACCATCAGACACTTCTCTGATAACGGGCCTTGTTAACTATACATAGCAATATTATTAAGTACAATGGCTAGTATTTTAAGTATTCTTTCATTTACTACACACAGTGGCAATTATCTAATCTTTTTCCAAGGGAAAATATTTAAACAAAATAAAATTATCAAATAAAAATTTAAAAATTAGCTGTTATGAATTTTGCATTATTTATTTAACATTACAAATAGAGTTATTATTATTACAATGTATTGTTTTAAAATTTTCTACAATGGTAATAAACTTTAAAATAATTTAATAGTTTAAAAGAGTAAATGTCAAAGAAACGTGATACTCACCAATAAAATCGCCTAAACGAGATCCTAATAAAGTTCCAGCGCTGGTTACAACAGCGCATGTATTAAAAATGCGATGTTCTTGCAAAGGTTGTTTAGGAATGCGATAATTTAATCTTTTGAAAGGTTCATGGTTGGCAGTTATCGTTTCTACTGAAATACGGGCCAAAGCACATAAGATATCTTTATTCGTTGTTTCCTTCCTTTGCCGTCGCTCATATTGGACATCATAAGGATTTTGCGAATTTAACCCCGATGTGAACACTTTACTGTCGGTCATTAAAACCCTGTGGAACTCTTTTAGTAATAAAGTCTTGAATTTCTCTGTCCGCGTTTCACAGTCTGTTGTTAAATAATCGTTACATACGTATTTATCCGTATCAAATTCCAGAATTGGTTTGTGTATATTGGGAAACCGTGGGCGTCCATGAGTTTTTCTAACTATGTTTGTTGAAGCATGAACTTGTGCACCGTGAGATTGATACAATTTTCCATTATTTTTCTTGGCGACTACAGATCTCTTTTTTTTCTGTACATTTTCATCTTTGGTTATTGAATGAACATAAACAGAGTTGGTGCCATATTTTACTGAATAAAAAGTCTCCTGATATGTAATATCCGGACCATTAACACGTCGACTAGTTGGTGTTTTGTTAAACAACCTCTGCCTTTCCATGTTCATCCAATACTGAGACCATATTAAATACAAATAGCCGCACATACCAAAACAGAGTAGATTTATGAAAACCCACACAGACATAGCAGCTGCTTTCATGTTTATTTAAGTCCCTGAGAAAATATTAATTCTGTTTAAGTAAACACTTCAAACTAAAACATTCGATTTTTTATAGAAAATGCAAAAATGCATATAATAGTATAACAGCCTTATACAATAATCACAACTGTGACTGAAAAAAATAAACCATTTTCAGCCTGGCCTGCTACGTTAAGGATGGAGTAAAATCAGCTGATCGAGCTCTAACACTGCGCATGCGAATAGATAATAACAAAAATTAAGCAGACAAACTGTATCAGAACCATAAATTAGAATTATTACTTAAAGCGGAAATTTGTATATAATAAATAAACTACGAGTTATAAATAATTTTATCTTAATTAATCTTGATATACTTTTTTATATTCCTGAACAATATGTTCATTTTCGTCTTGTTTTATTTTGTATATGTTAATGAACGGGTGAATACAAATAGTTTGTACATGTATATTTATAAGATGCTCCTGGTAGTCAGCGAAAGCAAATATTTGATTGTATAAAGGACCGGACCTATATAGCATAAGTTAAAAATAAGAACTGAAGGCAATTGATGACTATTTGATCTATTTTTGTAGTACAATGCCTTAATAAGACTGATCTTTACTAATAAATTTGTGGTATGTGTTATTAAAATGCCGGTTAAACATCAATCAATTAATCATCAGCCAGTAAATATCCACTGCTGGACAATAGGCCTCCCTCAAATATCTCCACATCGACCGTTCCTGCGCGGCCCGCATCCAGTGACTTCCAGCGGCCTTACAGCCAGCATGGCCTCAGATACCGCCAGGCTTTATGGGCCTTCGTTTGTAGTTCTATGGGGCGATTTGGGCCATTTCCCACCACGCTGGCCTAGTGCGGATAGGTATAGTGGTTAGACTTATTTTATGTAATTATAACAAGGAAAATAAATAACAGCAATGTTTGATATTGTATGTTTTAATTCTACTTTTAAGTAATTGATTATTCAGATACAATTTTCAATTATTATTATTATTATTATTTAAATTCAATAATGGTTAGAAATATTTATATAAGTCAAGTTAGGGTAGAAGTAAGCCAATGATTTAATTTTATAAAAATCTTTTTTTAATAGTTTATTTCATTTATACCAATAAAATTACAGATTATTTTAATCCATCGTTCAGGCTTTCAAAGACAATATAAATAGGACTTAAGTAATAATTGGTTCGCTTGTTTTATTATCTATTTTTTAAAATATAAGTTATGACAAAATTTTAATACTATGTTAACTACTATGTATTAAAATGACTAGCTCCTGAAGTATTCACATGAACAAAGGAAATGCTTAAGAGAAACCAATTTTACAATAATTTAACATTTAAAACCATAATATATAACATATTTTTTATGAGTATTACGTTATTAGTTGATATTAGAGAAAGGAGTTGTCAAATATTATATTTACGAATGCGATTAATAATTTCCAAGTCTTTAATGGTGGTAGGTTTCTGTTGCCGGAGACCGTCTAGATAAGTACCACCGCAGCGCCTATTACTGGCGAAAAACAGTAGTATGTAAATAACAGGCGAAAAACCACGGGGTAGTGTATAAAAAAGGGCGCTGTAGGTAGTGTAATTCCTGGGGTAACGAGACTCAACATCTTATGTCTCCGGCGACGAGAGCAATATGGTGCAATATATATATCATCGTAATTACCACCAAGTCGTTATGAGCAGGCGTATCGTTTATTAGGTGACGTCCCGCTAGTCTCGTCGCTTCATCGAATTCAATAAAATAAACTAAAATATTTTTCAATTCATTAAAGTTAACATAAAAAACGTTTATGTTATTCCGAAAATTACATTAAAATGTTAAACAGATCTTCTATAGAGATATACTATAGAATTAAGGGTTGATTGAGGATAATTCCAAGCCTCGAGACTTTTCGTAGGCTAGAGCATCTTTCTAGATACGGCATGTTTTACAAGTGAATCAGCACATACACTATACGTACATATAACAAATAAGGTTTTTATTTTCACAATTAAATATTTTATATGCATCTCAAGAAGTAGAATATAAAGAAACAAAAAATCATAAATTAGTTTTCCAGAGACAAAGTTTTGGTTTACTCAACACTAACTTAAGAGAATTATATTTTGTTCCTCATATTTAAAACTAACATTCCATTCTACTAATTCAAATACAATAGTTTAGTCTATACCAATTTCAATTATTTCACACTTAACATGTACTATTTATTATAAATTAATTCAATCATTCTCTCATTACAGTAAAACACCTGTATTGAGACTTAGGTATCTCATCATGTACGTTAGTCCTGAAAACATTCGGTTTTAATTTATTTTATAAAATTATCTTAGAACATAATAGGTCATTCTATCTTCCTACTGTAACTATACAGCTAACTTCGTAATGTCAACCCTCCATGAGATTGCTATAATCCATGGAAACTCAACCTACAACCAAGATATTTGGAATGACATTAACTACTAACTATCCTTCTATTTTTATCTCTTAGTCGCTTCCTAATCCTTACGAGAGGATGAAGAGTAACACTATTCTTCTTAACCATTACCACACGAATTATCATAGGTATACCCGAAAATACGTATATTAAAAGTTGGCACTTAGTACTGACAATTTAACCTGACTAAATGATATGAAACTTTATATAAAAGTCAGTCCAAAGGTTTGTAATATTACTTCTTCATAGCACCAGACCATATATTTGCCTGAAGCGAAGTAAAAAGTTTATTAAACTAATAAGCACATTTTCAGAACTGGAATATTTATTTCTAACATTGAATTAAATAATTGATAAAAAAAACACTAAAGATTTAAGGTTAATACTTAATGTACGACAGTGACTCTTCGAAGAATATGAAGGTGTACACGAGCGCCATCAAACCCACGCTGAACATTTCGGACAATGTGAGAGCGGGTGGATGTCAGCGGTCCTCATCCCAGCGCGCGTAACGCGGCTCCGGAGGCAGTTCGTGGCGAGAGAGCAGAGTCGAGTAATGGATCAGTGGCAGCACTGCACCACCCATAACCAACGCCCCAAACATTGGCTTGTAGATTAACCTAACAAATACAAGAGTACATTAAATATGACTGTGAAGTTGATCATCATTACGTACGAAATATTTAAAATATAGCTTACCATGGCATAGATATTATGAACAATGTATATGATACAGAGAGCACTAGATTCACCCAAAGCCTTGAACAACGACTGAGACTACTCGATATCCACTTGCACCGCAAAACTTAAATAAAAAAACACGTAATTATAGTCTTTGACGCTTTCACCTTAATTACATATTATATTTATATCATAAAATATCATTTAAATAGCCTCGGACACAAATAACTAGGTTATATGGGATATGTACGGAAAAAAATCATATCAGAACCTCTAAAATCTCCTGCGGTGTATTGGTGCCCCTAGCGACAAGCACCTCTATTTTTGCTTTACGTGGGAGAAATGCTTTCGCATACCTGCCTTTGCATGGGCAAAAAAAGTTTATGTTGGATTTGCACCGAAAAAATTCAACGATTTTCCGCCGTCGTCACTTTTAAGGCGACCCCGCCAGCGCCAACTGCACCACGCAATTTCCCTTAGAGAATATCCTTTTCCACCTCTGTAGGGGCGCGCCAGAACATACAACGCGCCCTCTTCTCGGCCTCTTGTCGTCATCTGGGCAATAGATCCTCCTAATCAGTCACCCAGAGATTATAGGAACTAAGAGAATCACTCTCGACTCCCATCTCTAGATCTAGTCTTGTCTCCGATCCATGTGAGCTCCATGAGCTCGCATGGATCGACCACCTCGAGCCGGCCATATAGGCTCCTCTTAACTTCACCGTGGGTAACCAAGCCATGGCAATTGAACCCCAACGCCGCGACAGTGTTGTTCGAGGGGATCGACAAGCACCTGTGCTATGACATATATAATTAAACAGGAGAGACTTAGCAACTATAATCATGTATAAATATGAAGTAGTGTGCATTAGTAACAAAAAGCAATATCGTATCATAAAAACTTACATAATGTAATCCAGTTCGGATGTAGAGTCATAGCTGAAGCAAACACTTGTATAAAACCCAACATTCGATACTTCCATATATGAGTATTTGCATCCCGCTTTTCCAAGTCATGGAGCAGTTTCAAACTATATGAACCTTTGCGAAAGAGAGAAATAGGATCTGCTTTTTGAGAGTTCATTACGCTATAAGGCTGGAGTGTCCCACCTTCCACAACACCAACAGCAGTGTACTAAAAGTAAGAGATATGGAACTTTAAATAACAAAGTTTAAGGCTAAATAAAGTAGGATTAAATTTTCTTGCACATATTTAAGTTTGACTGGGGTAGCACTACAGGCCTATGTCTAGAAGTGGACGTCTATTATCTGATGATAATGATGATGATAAGGTGGCACTGTACTTTAAATTAACAGTAGTTTTTTTTTGTGTTAATTTGTATTTAACCAAGTGTCAAAGGCAAAAAGTGCATCGATACTTGTAGTACATGATGTGTATGATGAAGTCATATATAACTACTATACTTATGGTCTCTGTTACCGGTAACAATCTAGATAGATACTACTGCAATTCCAATTTCTGCTACCAAATGGTAGTGTGCAAAAATTATTGTGTTCTGCCTTAAGGGATTATGCAGCTACTGAAATCACTGTTGTAATGAGGCTTGACATCTTTTGTCTCAAGGGGATGAGCACAATCTGGTATAGTGTCATCATCCTAACTAGCGTCACTTTATCATGGGCAGGCGTATTACTTACTATCAGGTAAACGTCTAGCCCGTTTCATAGCTCCGTCAAAAAAAAACTATAATTTAGAAAAAAGTTACTTAATTAAAATTCAATTATATCCTTATTATTTGTATATATAAATTATTTGTCATGGGCCATGACCTTTCATGTTATCCGCTTGGACTAATAGACCAAGATAACTTTGGTGTTATATGAATCTTGGTAGATACACAGACAAACATTGCTTCTTAACATAAGATCCCATTAGCTTAATAATTTAACTAATACAAGCACCAAAACTATAACTACTATTGTCAAAAAAGGCTACTAACAAAGTCATCTTCACGCCCTGCATAAGAGAAATGTATTCGTAGATCACCAATTTCATGTTCTAAAGCACTTGCTCCATGATAGTAGAAACCGGAGTGTAATTTTATGTCACTGCGATCTGGTCTAGAATCAGACCATATTTCGTAATAGTCATTAACTTTCCTCTTTACTTCCAAGCCTTAAAATAATTGATTATTTAGCATTATAGATTTATTTTACACATAGTGTAGTGTAGTTTAATAATTATGATTATGTCAAGATGTTTTTTGAAACATAACTACATATGTTGGTACATTATTTTAAGCATATACACAAATATATGACATGTTAATCTATAATAAACATAAAATTAAATACCTAAATATAACCAACCAATTTTCACACTTTCAGCTATATGTGTTTCACTGAAAATTGGCATTGAAGTGGGATTATGATGTCCTGGTCTTATATAAAACAGTGAGGAGTCTACAATATAATCTCTCCAGTCCTTATGATACCAATATGTCTTTTGTGACTCTTCACCTGGTTCACTCAAAAAATTTTGTTGATCTCTGTAAATATAAAGAACATACATCAATGTCATATTTATTTTATACTAATAATATAATTTTTAATAAATAGTGATGTTAATTCTAACTTCAAAAGATAAAACTCTAAATAAATGAAACAAAAAAACTGACAATTAGAGTAGTAATATATTAAAAGAGTTTGTAATTTGTTGTTTCAGATTAACAATCAAAACTATATCATAAGTTAAAATGCTGAAACATTTACAAAAAGATAACTTTCATATCTGAGCCCTAGTCCATCATAGAGAACAAAGCGGCTTGTAAGAGCTACAAAAGCTATATACTACAACTTAATTTTGCATATGAAATTACATAAGTTATAAGGCATAAAAGTTTTTACCAGTACCTAATAATCTACTGGTCTTTCTTGTTTATTTCTTGTGTTCGTAAAATAAAATTTCCAACATTGCACATTTTTTTTAAAATCTTTGATGTTCAACTAATTATATGCGACCCGAATCTACTTACATTGACTCCTCAATCCATTGGTACATTTGCACTCTCTTCCTCAACTTAACAGCCTGAACTTGTATATTGTAATCAGGCTCTGAAATGGGTTCCAATATTTGAAGAGGGCCAATAATATGAACAATTCTACCTTCATAATGGCCTGCATCATTAGCTGTGTGGACATCAATACTTTCTGCTCTTGATATCATCTCCTCTAACATGAGATTACTCTGGATTGTTTGGCTCTAAATACATGGAAGAACAAACAATTTGCATTTAATCTATATATTTCTATTATATTCCGGACATTAATTATGTGTTTTAATTACTTTAAGCACTTCAATATAGTAAAGATATTTAATTTCTATAGTTTTAATTAAGTTATATACAAGGCAACTAGCAGTAAATTATAAATATGCTAATAACATTTAATCGTCAGAGTAAAAAAGATAGATAATTTGCTAAAGTAACAGTTCAATTGACAACATCTTACCTCTACCCATATTAAAAAGTAAGTTACCCCTAAAAACAATATTGTGCTTAAGAATGTTGTTAACCAAGTTTGTTTAAACTGATTTACAACAATGGTTCGATCCATTTCTGTAAAAAATATTAAAGAGTAATATAATTACACATTAAATTATAAGCAAAGTTTTTATTTAAGTTAAAAATTGGAAAACGATAAAAATTATTGTATCACAAAGGATCAAGTAAGAAGATGTAATTTAATTTTTATTCCTAATTCTACTAGATTATAAATAATTTTAAAAATTATTTGTTAATTTTATATCGTCACGATAATATTAAACCATGACGTTTTGATTTTTTCTTAATGACAAAGACAAATGGTCAGAATGAATACAGTAATTTTATATAATTACAAATGAAAAAAACCCCTTTACAACGTATTAAAAAAAATTGATAAATGGACAATTATGATTTACTGGTGCTTGAGGTTAAACAATCTAATTCTATATTGTATTTTTTAGAACTAATGAGTCAAACATTACAGTGCTTTTAGGCTACATTACATGAATAAAATTATTTTAAATATATTTAAACTTGCAGTTAAATAAATCAACAATTAAAAATTATATATAATAATTTTTAATTGTTGATTTAATTGTTGATTTACAATAATTAAAAGTTAAATAAAATAATCAACTATTAAAAATTAGGAATCTAAAATAGCATTTATCTCAACCTAGCTATCAAATTTATTCCTAATATATTTATTTCTGTTTAATATTTTGACTTTACATAATTTTTTTTCTACTATTATCAATATGCGATATAAAACAATCTTTAGATTGATTTAAAAATTATTTTTGTTTTTTATGTGCTAAAATATTCCAGTACTATAAGCGAGACAGCATTTAATTGTATAGTAGATTACAACTTCCATGATAATATTCTTGGTTTTACAAAATTTATATTTGTTGTTTTTTTTTTCATATCCTCATATAGCAAAAAATAAAAGTGGTTTATATGTAATAGAGTTATTGATATTTAAAACAATACCGTCCTATTTAGCTGTACTGTTATCTACTTTTGCCTGGCTTGAATGAGACGAAAAAGTTGAGTTATAGTAGATGTCAGTGTTATTGTAATAATAAACTTTATTTTAATTTAAACGTTATCTAATGCAATGATCTATTAAATATTAATTCCGAAAATGCAAATAAAACAAACTACTAACCTATTTTCTAATCATGGAAGTAATTTCTTATCGTTACTTTTTAATAAGTCTTTAATAAAATATCATCATGATACACCTTTTGTCAAGTTGTATAAGAAAGTTACAGGTATATTATTCATTTTCAAACGAACTAGGGTAAAACAATGTTTTTTTTTTTAACAAATAACAAATTTTTTAACATTCTTAGGTGAGTCTATGTCGAATGACGTGCTAAGTATTTTAAAAAAACGACATCCGAACCTTCAAAATGTTAGCCAAATACAAATAGATTACATTCTTCAAATCTTGAATAAATTTGGCATCACTGTACAAGATGCCTGTGAAAATCCACATGTGTTCTGCATGAATGCCATAAGCATGGACAATTATGGAGAAATTCTAAGAGAATGTGAATTTGTTAATATTATTCCCAAATACATTATAAGGTAAAAACATGATATTTTTGATAAATAAAAAGTTTTAATTTAGTATGTTCCTTTTGAAGTTTAAAGTGTATTCACTCTATTTTTAGATATCACACTATAGTAAGATCTAGAACTATAGAGGATTTAAAAAAAGGAGGTCTTTTAAAACATAATCTCAACTTAGAAGAGCATTTGCTAAGCAACTTCAAAGACTGGCCAGATAATGAAAAACATCTAAATAACTTCTCGGATTCAAACACATCTGTATGTAAGTTTCTTGTTTTTTTTTTAAGTATTTAATAAATTAGGAATTTATTTTTTTCTCCTTAGAGGTTACCTATATTCATATTACGACTTTTTAAATTAGTTTTCATTAACTGTTACTGTAAATATTATTGCATAGAACATATACTATTGAAATATATATGCACAGCAAATCAACTGAAATAAACTTTTAAAAAAAAATTTTTTTCTAGTAACTGTAAGAACAAGTGTACTTGAAAAATACTTGATGTGGAGACTGTCAGTAACAGAAGAAGAGTTCAAGAATTATTGTCGAAATTATTTACCATTACGTCATAGACCTATGTGTGATATTAAAGAAGCATTAGACATAGCACAAAACGATATCAAATTCAATATTGCTACTATCAAGAGAAATGGTTTTATCATATCATCAGATCCATTAAACACCAAACTCATAATTGAAAATGTTGATGGATTGGCTGGTTATGATATTCGAGAGGCCATAAAGAATGAACCAGCTATTTTGAAGAATAATTATAACTCTTTAATACAAATTAAAAAAATATTAAAGGTAATTTATTAATCTAATGCAATGTTTCAAATAATCAAAACTGTAGTGTTAAAATTTTGTTTTTTTAATGGTTTCTAAATATTTTCAATTACAATATGGACCGAATCCACATTGTAGCTAAAGTTATACATAACAAATAACAGTCTCTTTCATAAACATAAGTGTCAAAGTATTTTTTTTAAAAAAAGTGTTTTTTAAGGAAAATAACATTGATGAAGAAGCTCAAAGACATTGTTTAAGAGTGTATTGTATGCAACCACAAACTGTTCAGGAAAGGCTAGATGAACTGAAACAGTTAAAAGAGTTTCAGATGTTGTCCACAAATCCTAGAGTAAGTTTATTATATTGCACTAACATCTCTAGTATTTGCAATTTTATGAGCATATTGAAAACTAGCTTTATATAAATTTTATGAGTACATACTGGTTATAAGAATCTTGTTAATAGTAGTCTTTATATTTCTTATTTCAAGCATATAACATATAACATGTGAACATTAGCATGTTCTATTATGACATAAATCATCTCTAGGCATTAATTGTAATCTCTCTCTCCATGGCATTTATTATTCCCATCTGATGGTGGGGTCTGCCTTTCTGGTCTTTCTCTTCCACTTCACTCTGTCAGACGCGTCCTCTTCGGTAACCTTGCAGAACTTTAGATCTTTATTTGTATTAATTGTAATATGGTAGTTCTATGAGAGTTTATCAATTACCACCAAGTTGGAACCCTTCTCATTTCTAGTAAAAAAAAGGCTTACTGATGATATATTTTTAAACAAATCTTGTTATTGTCACTATATTAAAAAAATTATACAATCCATAAGTTAACATAAATTTAATATGGATAAAAGATATAATGAAATACTGATCCAAAAAGTTTGTTTTTCATGTGCTTATTAAACTTCTACAACAGTATCTTGTAAAATATGCTTATTTTCATGCTGTTTAAGTGTATTCAAATTGATATAATTAATTCTTTTAAAATTGTTTTTTTAAACTTGTTATTAGGTTTTATCAATGGTTGTGCATAAAAGAAAAATGCTGACACGTCTACATAAAATTCAATCAGCAAAAAAACAGTGTTATAGCTTAAACCAACTTGTGTCATCTAGATCTGTGTTTAATAAGTAAGTATCAATTTAAATGGATATCCTAAATCATTGCAAATATTATTTTATATTATATGAAGTCTTTACACTGTAAGAAATATATGATCTTTCATTGTATACAAGCAATATTTTTTTTTTATTGCAGTTATATAAATAACTTTGGTAATAAAGTATGTGGAAGGGATATGGCAATACTGATAACCAGCTCTATTGTAATGAGACAAAATAGCAATGATGTTGGCTCCTTGAAGAAAAAAAACAACGGGCAATCAGATTTAGTAAAGAACGTACTTAGTCATCTGAGAAAACACAAGTACTGGTTACACTCTTCGTTATATGTAATCAATGAAAATATTCAGTATTTAAATAAAAAGTATTATGGGGATGTCATTGTGAGTAATTGTCAAATTCTCCTATATCCAGTGTGAGTTTATCATTCATTACTGTCTTTTATTTCAATTATGTTTTTTTTTCACTTCATTTTTGTTACTGTTATTATTTTATCTTGACTAATTAATATGTGATGTTATATCAAAATTGTATTTTGTTTTTATTCATAGTGATGAAACCAAAAGATATTTAGAATATTTCCAGCTGAAACGGAACTGTGATAATGAAGCAAGTAACATGGATGTATGCCTAGATGGAGGATACAATTATTTAAATTATTCAAACCTTACAGACAATCAAATATTGAGCTTAGTATTATATGAAATAGAAAGGAAATATTATTTTAATGGTGATGGAATATGGAGTAAACAAAACTCGGGGAAAGAATCCCATGCATTGAAACAACTATACCATAATTAACATTAATTATATAGTTATACAACTACTTGTTAATATTTGACAACCCTTTAATATCTAATTTCATGTATTAAATATTGTTAAGGAATTTGTAGAACTCGCAATAGAAAATAAAAATATACATGTTGACTGTTATTAGTTTTTTTTAATACATATTTTAAGAAAAAGAAATATTTATTTCCTCACTCTTTTATTTAATAAAAAATCGATACATCATTTCTACCAAAAGAAAGAAATTGCTGTTCCGCTGATATTAAATATATTTGGATTTTTTCATGTGTTATTATAAATCCTAACAAATATATTCACATTTTGCGTTTATATATTGACTTTAAATATTCAGTCCATTTGACACGCGATTTTCGGACAAATATGAAAAGCTTTGATTCGTACTTAACGATATAATAACAAATTAATTATACGTAAATTAATAAAACGTTGAAAAAGTATTTTTAACGATATTATGTAAATTTGCATAATCTACTATTACTACATTATTATACAGATAGCTTGGCACGATATTCACGATTTATTTTAAAATATTTACATATAATTACTGACAGGTATTCGACATCACTTATTACATTTACAAAAATAAACTCAGAATATTTATCCTTAATTATTATATGAATTAATAAAATTACTAGATCAAATCCTTACATAGTAGCAGCCTACGTTTATTTTTAACATTATTTTAAATGATAAAGCTATTTTGAAATAAATTATTGGTATTATTTTTTTCATGAGCATCTTCAAGTTATTTTTAAAGTTACCTTCTTTGAATTATAATGCACATTTTTAAAAATAGTAAATTATTGGAAAACATTTATTGTATTAATCTTTCAAACGTCTTAGCCCTATTAATATTAAACTAAGAAAGGACACTGAAAATTGCTACTATATTATTTGAATTCAATTGATAACTAATTATTTGAATTCAATTGACAAATAATGCACATTGGTTAAAAAGTAATAACACATAAATACTATTATTTTATTGTTAATAAATTCAACTAAAAAAATCTTAAATAGCAATCTTTATGAATGTAAATTGTAAATGTAATTTTAGCTACATTGATATGTAGAATTAATATATATAAATTAAACTATATGTAATAATTAGTGTAATATATTACGCTAAAAAAAAATTTACTTCAACTTTAAACACATTGTTACATTCTTACATGCTAGAAATGCCAAAGTTTTATAACTTAAAATAACACTATAATTAATTAAATGATTTATATATAAAAGGCACAATGAATGCACAAGATAATTTGTTTTAATTAGGATTCACAGATAAACCGAATTAAAAAAATATATTGAACTTTATTATAAAACTACATAAATTGGAATTCATTAAAATATTAGTAAACTATCATTAATATACTTTAATCTTATAAATTTTAACGTTGATTAGCATACAATCATTACTTTAATAGATTTATAAAAGTATAAAAATATATTTACAAAATAATATCGTCATTACACATAAATGAAATTTAATAGTTATGAAAGGTCACTTATTAGAAATTATTATTTATTGGTTTATTTAAAAACAAGTACTGATAAATAGGCTGATTGAAACAGAGTAACTAACCCAGTAACTAAGTTTAACCTAAACGTTAAACTTAAAACATACTGAATTTTAAAAGAGAGGAACGTAATTCTAACGGTTAATAAATATTGAAGTTTATTAACCTGCACGTTTGAGCTTGAATGTGAACCAATATACTTAATTTTTATAATAGATTTATTTTTGTACACGTCTTAAATATTTTTCTATTGAGATTATCAAAATTAATGCTTATTAAATAATTTTTTCTGTAAATTCCAAATCTTCAAACAATATTTTGCTTTAAAGTAAAAAAAAATATAATATTTTATTAACATATAAATATTTATTAACGATCTGAATACTCCATTTCGAAATTATTCCTAATTATGGGTTAATTTCGAAAAGGAGTATTTCAGTTCAAAAAAGGGGGCAGCGCAGTATAAGCTTGGCCAGAATTCGGTTCCATTTTGACTACTACGGGTGGAGCAAGTTCGGAATGTCGATCCAGTTCATAGTGTTTATCATGTGGTACTATGCCACATTTGTCGTAGTCATCAGGTGGTGCCACATAGCGTGGAGGCTCTTCTTGCAAGGAGCATGCTGAATATTTGTCCTCGTGTTCATGCCCACGATAATCCAATTTATCATCATGACCGTGACTTTCCAACTGTGGTGAATGTGCCGCTATCATAGGGTAATCACGAACACCTAATGGAGGCGGACTACCCTCGCCATATTCATATGAATGTCTTGGAGCAAACATCTGTCCGTCGTGACCGTTTAATACAGTCGTGTAAGAATATGGAGTCGGTTGTGAATTAAATCCTGGATAACCACTTCCCCCGGACGATAAAAGGTGATGTGAAGATAACTCATACGAGTGCTGGTAAGACCATGAATCTGCTGGAGCTGGTAAACCATTCTGTGGAAAAGCTGGTAAATTTCCACTTATGCCAGAAAAACCACCGCCTAATGTAGTTGAACTAGGGGAACTAGAACCAATGTAGCCAGTTTTCCTTGGTGGTTCGCGCTTTCGCCATTTCGCCCTTCTATTTTGGAACCATACCTGTTAAAATAAAAATGTAATATTAGTCTCAAATTAAGCTTTGAAAGTTGAAAACTTTAGAAGATTTAAAATTTCTCGTTCAATTATTTTCAATAATTATTTCTGTTAAGTGTTTTTTTTTCCAAATCATCATTATTATTTCATCAGTTGAAACTTACCTGTACACGTGATTCTGATAAGTTTAGTTTAAGGGCCAGTTCTTCCCGAGCGAAGACATCCGGGTAAGGCGCACGTTCAAATGCCCTCTCTAACTCCTCCAACTGGTAAGCAGTAAATGTAGTCCTAAAAAAACAGCAATAAATTATACAGACTGTGTTTTAAGGCAAGAAAGCTAGGTTTTTTATATAGAAAAGGCCACACCCATTCTATAAAAAAAAACGAGCAAACATTTCACCTGGTGGAAAATGATTACTGACGCCCATGGACAGTCGCAACACCAGGCAGAGGAACCTGGCGTCGCGACCGACATGGGCGGTGGCTCCGGCACTTCCCTTGGAGAAGGTTCCTGAGGTGACTTTGACGGCGCATCTTGTGTTACGGTGCGTCGTCACTTAGGATTTGTTTAATGGGAGGGGTGATTGACATCCCTCCCCAAGGTGTACCCGTTCAAACCGGGTGCCAAGGTTGCGGACAAGTTCGTATCTATCCTGTGACCATCGTGGACATTGGATGAGGTGAAACACCGTGTGAAGCTTTTTAGTAGGTTGGAGTCCGACACTACCCCGTTACCGGCCTTTTTGGTTCCAATATGTGCGTTTGGTCAGCATTTTGTTACACACGTTGATAAAAAAAAAAGTCGCAACAACAGAGGTGTCGCGCCTGCGTTGCCGACCTTTAAGGAAATACGCTCTTTATTTGAACGCTCTCTTGTTATATTTGTTCGCTTAAAAAGATCTCTGTTTAAAATGTAAACTGATTTTGAGATTTATCAAATAAAAATAAATAAATAATTTTATTAAAATTCTTGCTCAAATAACATGATGAGAATCAGATGATATGTTACTGGTGAACGATGACATTATCAAAATTACAAAAATTCAGCAAGGATAGATTTAAGTTTACTGGTGGTACGTTTCTGTTGGTGGAGACCTTATAGATAGGTACCACCGCATCGTTTATTTCTGCCGCCAAACAGTATGGTGTAAGCATTACTGTGTTCTGGTTTGAAGGGCGCTGTAGTTGATGTAATTACTGAGGTAACGTATACCAAATACGGTAGATTCAACATCTTGTCACAGGCGACGAGCGCAATGTGGTGCAGTATATATCATTGTAACTAGCGCTACGTTGTTATGGGCAGGCCTATCTTTTACCATTAGGTGAACGTCTTGCTCATCTTGTCGCTTAATTGAACAAAAAAATAACATAAACGACATGGTCGCTTCGTGTATTTAAAAAAAATAAGCACTCATTAGTGAAAAGCAAATATATGTTGAACAATGTAAAATTTATATGCAAATTGTTTTTATCGTTGGGCGGCGCATCAAACATCTGACGTGTGCAATATGGCTGCGGGCGCACGCGCAGAAATTGATTGACCGTGAAACGAAATGCACCCCGGACGTGCGCCACCACTTCTAATTGTTTGTCAATTGGCAGTACTTATACTATATGATGGAATGCATTTGATAGCAGTATCGCCTTTCGTCTAAAACTATAATTTATAAATATTTTTGTCAAATTTTATTTCTGTTTTATTTTTGTATTAATGTTTATTGAATTTAGTCTCTATGAGACAAGGTATTGTTTGCAAAAAGTTAAACTGTAAAAGTAATGAGATAATATAACACAGTTATAAATTGTATACACAGACAGTTTTTTAAGAACACCTTTTTTTAAGTAAAGAAATGAGAAAATTAAGCAAAATGTCAGAGGTATAAGAAAATATATTAAAAAGATATATAGTAAATATAACAAGATCCCCTCCGTTGTATGAGTGGTGTAAGTTGATGATGTGATAAGTCAATTGATGCCCCGCGGACATGCGGGTAATTTAGTTTAGACCAATATGACGAGTCTGTGTAATTAAAAGTGAATAAACTTATAGGAGTAATAACACTAAAAAAGCAAATATTTATTTATACATAAACATTTTCTCGAATGTAGAAATTTAAATCGATCTTTTGAAGAGTGTACTATTAATACAGGTTATTTCTTAATTTTTGAAACTTAGGGATCTCAGATAATGTTATATTGTATTATGAAACAATTTTGGAGAGGTTTTTTTTCATTCTTATTTTTGATTTCAACTATACACTAATCATTAATATTTTAAAGTACTATAGGTTCAAAATATAGGAAACAATAAAAAAAATTACTCTGATCGTTAAAATATTGACTTATTTTTGTAAATACAAAAAAATTAAACAGCAGTGCCATATGTCGTTATCGTTTTTAGAGACTCATCGCATTAGTTATGCAATCCGAGAAAAGAAGGGTATGGGGTAGGCTAAGTAATGAATTGAAGTTTTCAATTTAATGTTTTTTTCTAACAAATTTTTGCGAGAAATTAAGAAATAATCGACGATGCGAGCTGACGAAAACATATTTTTCAAATCTAGTGCCTAAATATTTTACATTCCGCCGCAAAATATCAACGTACGTGAAAATGAAATATTTTATGAAGTGGTGAAGAGAACGTTCACTTGATAGTAAGTCTTGCTAAGATGCTTACTGTGCACCATATAGAACTCAGCACCTTGAAACGATAGATGTTGAATTTCCATCCCTCAGTAATATTAATCGCTACGGCGCCGATCAAACGTTTGTGTTTATTTTTTCCTTATAGTGATTCTCAATTTCTGGAGACCGTCTAGATAGATACCAAACCAGTAACTACTTTTACCGCCTTGCGATAGTGAACGTTACACTGGATTAAAAGATGTTTAGATATTTTTTTTTAATTTTATAGTTCCTTTAGCCGCCGAGTCATTGTTTTCTTTGCTCTGGCATTTGGTTTAACGTGCTAACATCTTCTCTTGTGCAATGGTAATCACGCTTGCTACTTAACACGAAGGTTTTATTTCAATCTCGGAACTGCAGATACGGTGGCCCCAAATAAAAATGCTGGTGGTATATTATTACTATTTTGTGAAAGTTGGAATAGTTTAGATGGATACGCTACTCCGTCTTCTACTGCGGTGTCTCTTAATGTCATTAAATTAAACGGTTGCTAAATATTTTTCCCCATTTGTTATGTTGTTAAGATAAAAGTAGACATTATGTTTTAAAGCTGCCTAAAATATCTAAATAAAGTTATGGTATGTTTAATACGACAAAAAAGTTAAATGTTTTTTCGTCTTGTAGAAATATGACTTACCTGGTTTTTTTCTTTTTGATGCCATTATTGTCGTTCTTTTTTTTGTCGCTTTTCTTCGTTGTTGGTGGTGGCGGAGGAGGTGGATGTGTCGTGTGCTGCGATGGCGCACCTTCAACCGGTTGCAGTAACAATGGTTCTTCTTTTCTCTTTTGATCTGTACCTGCTGCGAAGACCGGCAATTCATCGCGATACTGCAGTTCGCCACCCGCACCTACCACGACTTGCACGTGACGCTCTTTGCTGAAGTCGCTAAACATATGCTCCTCGAAGGCGGTCTGTTCCATGCCGGCTCCACCGGCAGCTTCGAAGGTGCATTCATAGCGAGCAGCGGCGCCGCCGGCGGTGTCCCCGCACACGTACATATAGCCTTCGGTGGCGGGCGGGTGCGTGCCCGCTACCTCAGCGCCCACCTCGCTCGGCTCCGTCGCGGCGGCTACGCGCTCCACTTCGGCGGCTCCCTGCCGCTACCTATATTGTCGCACGCCGCGGGTCACCGTGCCCAGATGGCGTACTTATTTATCGACACCGATATTAAACAATTTAACTAATTTAACCGTACACTCGGGATCGTCTCTCGAGCCGTTAGTATCGTCGTGTCCGTCCTGGTTAAATGGCTTTAATCAACTTTAACGAACTAACCGAATTTGCTCTACGGTTGGTCAATTTATATTACCATAATACTGCTCGCAACGAATGAATTTAACCAATGAATGCAACGCTCGATCTCTCCGAGAGCTGGCTCTTAAATGATAATTTCATTCGTAGCGTAAAGGCAGACGTGAGATATTACATCGGGAATGATGGGCGCTTAGGACTATGATATGCAGTCAAAGAAGAGCCAATAGCGAGGCGCCGCGGCCACACCCCCTGCCGCAGAACCCCTGGCACCGGCGCATCGCTGTCACTATCTGCGGGTCGGAGTAATGTTCGCCGCATAGCCTCTTCATGCATGCCATGCGGGATTCCCACAAATTCACTCCACATTTTGTTTGTTTCATAATATAGGGTGCAAACACCCACATCATTATTTTGTACGAACATAACGCTTCATTGTAAATCCCTATCAATGCTTCATGAATGTTTGACCCATGATTTATACTCGTGGGAAATTAAAATACCAAAATATGTTATTTGACTAAAGTTCAAAATACGGAAAAAGATGTCTTAAATTTAAGCGAAAATAAGTTACAAGCAACACTAAATCATTATTAAAATTTATTGCGTAAAGAGAAGCCAAAAATTTAACAGAGCAAGTGCAATAACGTTTGAGTGGTACAAACGGACTGAAAGCGTCAACGAGGCAGCGATCGCTTAATTATTAATTAACAGTTATTGCTGGGGATTATTAATAAAACATTCGCCCTGACTATTGGCACTTAGATTAGCAGCGAGGGAGTAATGGCGCATTTCAACAATTTCGGTTGTTATTTAATTGAAGTCAATTTAGATGATCAGAGTCTATTTAGGTTGGTGCTGGCGCTCGCCAACGGGATCTCTGCTTCATTGGGCTTATTGGTGACTTTCAGACAACACGAATTGCACTCGTTGATGCACTTCTCGACGCATCTGCAGTTTGTGGCAATGCAAAAAATTTAGGTCATAAATATAGTGCTTTACCACGAGCGTTATAAAAATATCTGCAATTTGATGATTGGATATCGTTATGTCGTTATTACACTAAGATTTTAGTTTGGTGTTGTGTTGTAGTGTTATAAGTAATTTGTGATGTTAACATATAATTGTGACTGGTGTTCATAAATGATAAATTTTTATTGGAGTAATCCTCTGTGAAGTTTAAATCTAAAGCAGTGAAACGACGCTAAGAACATTCACATAGTTTTATAAACTCTTCTCTGTTTATAACTACGGGACACTGTAAGCTTTTTCTTTTTTGATATTGATTGTTTCTGGGTATAAAGTTATAGAAATCATTAGAACACCCTAAGCCACGTATTTATAAAAAGTAGTTTTTTTATATATTATTATAAATGGTTATAATGGTTATGGTATATGATTGACAGATTTTTAATCTAATGCTTACTACTAATTTTACACACAAACGTCATTATAACGTTAATTACATCGCTTACCATTTACCATTTAATATTTTCATGTTATAACATTCATTAATGCAAGGGCTACTTAAAGGGTAAAATTTTTGACACGTGAAAAACTAATGTTTACAGTGACATTCAACATATATGTATGTTTTTTTAACGATTAAATTAAAATCTTGTTTTAAGGTGACGAGAGAAAATATTATGCAGTGTGTACCACTGTAATTAGAATCACATTGTTATGGTTACGCATATTACTTAGCTTGTTTGCAGAGCATAGTGAATGAAGCTTTTATTCAAGCGTAAATAATATTTATATATTATAGTGGTTTCTTAGATCAGGATCTATACACTGCAGTAATTTATAGACTTGATTTACAATTACTATAGCACTAATGAATGAAAACTTAGTACAGTGTTACATAGCGAGTGATTTTTGTTTTCTACATTTTTATGTTTTTAAACTAAGTGTAATTAATATGAAGTAAAAACTCATAATGACTTATGAGGTGACAATGTATATCTCCTATAAAATATTGGATAAAAGTAAATAAAAAATGTTTAAATTCATACCGGCGATAAACAACAATAACTAGACAACCTGTTACTAATATTCATTCTGTTTCCTTCAACAAAGAGAATAGAAATAATTAGCTAATAATCGCTCTTCCTATAACAATGTTGGTTTTTCTTTTTTAAAGAAGTTGCTGGAGAACGTTATTAGTCTTATTGAGGACTTTTACAGTTTTATTGGACTTAGAGCTTGTGGATCCAGCACCATTAGCTAAATGATTTTAGTACTTTTTAAATAAGTCCACTCAATTTTTTTTATTAGTGATTAGTTAGTACACTAACTTTTAATTATCGTGTACTTCATACAATTATATGACGAATAAAGTTTATTCAACAGATCACAATGCGCTTTCTATAAATAACATAAGCTTGTGACATAAGATGTAAAGTTTCGTAACCTCTATTATTGTATTTCCCCAGCCCTTTTATCGATTTCCTATCTTCACAATAAAAGGCATTGCCATTTGATCTACTCAAAGGTTCTTAAACATAGTTTTTAACTGTGCTAAAACTTGACACCATTTGCCAATGTCATTTTAAATTATTTCACTTCTATTAGTCCTTACATATGAAATTGGTTATCAAACTGGCCACTTTTTTTTAGGAATTCTAATTTCAAATGTATTTCAAATTTTGGCTCCTGTAATGGTGTTTCGAATTTAGTGATTCTATTTTGGCTTAAAGGTATCGTAACATGGCCATGAAATCTTAAAAAAAAAACTGATTCTTTTATGCCATTTGTTTCTTTGACATCGTTTTGTTTACAAAATGGACAATGTGAAACAAACCCTGTACACGAACTGAGTCTCAAGTTGTCAATAAACATTAAAGGCAATCGAGTAAGAGCAAATCATGTCAGGTGTAGAGTAATCGGCAGGCATCGGTGTCAGTAACAAAACAATGTTAATTTAGTTAAAACAAACTGTAAAAGTAAAAATAAGGCGAAAAATGTATATAGCATAAATTTATGAAGTATTGTATATCAACAATCACGCATCGAGTCGTATATTACATTACTCTAACGTTGCAAAAATGAGAGATCTTTGAATAGTATGGTTACTTTCGATAAAAAATGTATAACGACAACAAATAGAAACGCTAGTTATAATCGTTAGACAGGAGAACTAGCCAAATCTTGTACCAAGTGAAAATAGAATCATAAAAAGGTACAGGTGAGACCTCGGTGTACCAATCGCTAATGCCATACATAGCAGCTTTCTAAGATTTAGCTTGACAATTCTTGCAGCTCTATCTTGTTAACAATTTCAAACCATCATGGACAGCTTAGATTCTAAAAAACTGGTCAATTGCCCACTGCTGCTTTATGAATGACGGTCCTTGGACTTGTTCCAACAAATTTAATTATTTTTTTTGGAATTTAGTAAATTTTTTGCTAAGATAAAATATCAGCAAATAAACAGGCCAAATCGCTTACAAATATTATCTTGATTCTTGCTCCAAAAAATTTTTCAGCACTGGAATAAATAAAATATCTACAAAAAAGCGAAAACGCACAGATAATAACGGAACACTTCAATTGGGTAGGTATATTATTTCATAAAAAAATACCCTTCTTGGTGCAACAATTTATTAAAAACATGCAAAATACACGCTTAGTCTTCGAGTTACAGTAACGGTAGTCTATCAAATTAACAAAAAATTCAGTTTAAGTTCGATGTTGGAATTTTTTCGTGAATAATTGGTAAAATTTAATTAAACGTCTATTATTAATAATCTGCGATTCATCTTCTTGATCGACTATTTCTGCTATTTGTAACATACACCTATTTAATATATTTATTGTAGCTTGTTAAGTTTTTAGTCCAAAACAAAGTCTGTGTACTCGATAAAGAGCGAGAATATGGTTTTAGAAGGTAGAAATCCTATAAAACCCTGATTTCCAGTGAGAAAAATCTTTTGAAGATTTCTCTGCCGATTTTTAAAAAAAGCGAACTATATATTTTTCCAAGTAGCTTGAAAGAGTTAAAACGATGTTATTAATAAAACTTATTTATGAACTCATTTCCATCACCTGATGGTGATACGCCCGCCCATAACAACGAGTCTCCAGTTAGGATGTTATACACAGCAACAGATTGCGCTCGTCGTCTTGAGACAAGATGGTGAGTCTCATTACTTTAATAATTTCACTAGCTACAGCGCCATTCAAACCGGAACACAGTATGTTTGTAGACTACTGTTTGGCGGCAGAAATAGGCGCCGCGGTGGTATTTACGTAGACGGTCTCCGGCAATAGAGACGTACAACTAGTAACATATGTTCCTGTTGCATATTGCAAGTATAAATATTAATATAGGTTTTATTGGCGATAATGACAAAATAGTTGTTTATTAGGCTCATTACGTAATTTTTTTTCGAAATGAATGGTTCATTCAGAATTGAAATTTAAAAATTCCTTTAGGATGGTTAGGTATTAACGTATGAATCATGTGACTGCACGCGTAGGCGCTTCACATAAAATCTCACTGGCGACGGCAGCTCGACGCAGAATCTGCCGCTCTCTCAATTGGGCTCAATTGCTTTAATTGATTTCAATTGAAATGACCTCGCGCACCGGCTCCCGCTTCTCTAGCCTGACACTTTTACATCTATCTTTTTCGGAGCTGACATAAAAGCGCTGGTTATGATATATATCATTGACCCTAATCAAACTGCCCACAGATACATTAAGATGTATCAGTGACGGTAGAATATTATATAAATGTATGTACGTAATTCATAGGTACAGTTGTACATACCTACATTATAGATTAGATATTACTCATTACAGAAGTTACAGAGAATCGTAAAAGCAAACCGAAAAAAGTTATTTATTAATAAACATACAGTCGGAAGTAACAGCAGTAACTGTTTTAAAGAGAAACAAAAAATTTTTAAATATTCCTAAATTTAAACTTGTTGATATTGATATGTTTTTTTTTACAAAGAAACGACGAGATGGGTGAGACTTTCACCTGATGGTAAGTGATACGACCGCCCATAACAACGTGGCGCTAGTTAGGATGATATACACTGCATCACGTTGCGGTCGTCGCCTGAGATATAAGATGTTAAGTATCGTTACCCCAGTAATTTCACTAACTACAACTTCCTTCAATCAGTAATTTGTGCACAGTACCGGTTACCGGCAGAAATAGGCGCTGCGATAGCACCTACCTAGGCGGTCTCCGGCAGCAGAAACCTACCACCAGTGAATGATGTGAAACAATAATGTATCCGTAATGCACCTTTGTAACACCTTACATTTAAAATAAAAAAACATAGATTTTGTAATATATACAGGTAGAAACAAAAGTTACCAGATTTTATCACAAAACTGGTTTTCAGTAGCAATTAGAGAAAATGTATATAATCATCATGTCTTTAGCTTTCAGCAGCGAGGGCGCCTTACGCCCCTACGTCCTGTTCCACTTCAAGATTCATCCTCTATCGCCGATCACTGTCAGGGCAGGTGTGGTTGGCCTACTAACACTTTAGTCTGCTGATTTTGTAAGTTATCACGACTTTGGTTATCCGTCGAGTTTCAAAAAGAGCAGTTCATTCGTATTAAATGAAGCAAACTGCGAATACCCTTATTACAGCGATGCATAATGAACAGACATCTTTGTAACGACACGACACATATTTCGGCACGTGTCCTATCCGGCGTTCAATTGACTTTAATTAGGAAATAGCGGCGCGCGATAAAGTTGAGGGTTGTGATCTTCTTCAGCGGTATGGGGATTTGTGTTATACACAAATTTTACATTGTTATAATTTTTATTTTACTTTAACGACTTGCGAAAGATAAAAACGAGGAAAAATTAATGTACAATTAATTTTTGATTTTGAAGTTAATTTTTTGTAACTTTAATTTATATTTATGGCTCAAATTATTATTTAATTCCTTGTTGTTGAGTTGTGTAAAGTAATAATCTACTCGGTGAGATTATTTAAGGAAGCAATTGTAATTATTTGTATGATTTTTCGCGTTTTTTTTTTGCATATCTTGTTTCTTTTTCAATAAATAGAAATAAAATAAACGTTAAATTGAAAATGAAAATTATTTGTTAATTTATTTAAAATTTTTCGAAGTTAACAATTAATCTTGTTGAACGTTACCTAATTTTAAGTAAACTTGCATCAGTTACAATATAAAGCTAGGTAAGTATGATATACATTGTACCACATTGTGTTCGTCACCTTGAGACACAAGATATAGTCTTCTTGGCCTAGTAATATCAATAGCTGCAACGCTCTTCAAACCGAAACACAGTAATGTTTTCTCACTACTTTTTGGCAGTAGAAATAGGCCCTGCGTTGGGTGTATGGTCAACAACGATAAAAACCTGCTGCTTGTAACTTACAAACAAGTACAAACACCAAAAACTAGTTATATTTTGTAATAAAGTAATCTTATATAAAATAAAACTTAAAAATAATGACAACCAATTTTTATATAAAAACAATTTGTAATGTTACAAATAAAAGTGAGGAAAGATTTTAATAATCAACAATTTAAACATTTAATTTTAATTTACATTAATACTTTCATGCAAGCCTAAAGCACCCCATTTCAATGTAATGTTACATGCTTCTTTTTTTTCTTAGATTTTGTACCTTTCGTGCCCGTCCAAAAACGAATAAAGTCCCTGCCTGCACTATTTGTCTCCTCATCAATGTCACCGACAGTTTCTGAATAGCGTAATTTCTCAGTGCCTAAAAGAACCTGAGTTTTACTGTTACTAACTTCTTCTCCAACATTTTCTTCATTCTCATGCACAGAAGGAATTGTCGTTGCTTCTTCGTCAAATCGCAAACGTTTCTGTAGTGATATTTCAATGTTTTCAGAATGTATGTCTGCGCTAGTTACAACTTTTTGATAGTTATGTTTTCGTGCACTAGAACCTTCGGATTCATATAAAGTATTTAATAACTCTCTTTCCTCGTCGACTGCGACGTTGTAAGATATTTTTTTACTACTATTTTGAAGAGAATTAAAACTCTCATTAAAAGACTTTATAGAGTTAGACCTACTTTCCTTTAGAAATTTTAAGATACTCAACTCTTCCATTCCTTTTTTATATTTTACATTTTCGGCGGAGCTTAATAGGGGGTTCTGATTCGGATTTCGTGATTTTATTTCATTAAGGCCTATATCTTTCAAGCTATCGTCAGTTTGAATACATGCATCCGTTGCTCTTTTTGAAGTTATTTTGCTTAATTCTAATTCCGCAAAGGAAAATAATCGTTTCGCAGGAGGGTGATGTGAAGTGGAATCCTGTGATGCATTATCGTCGTTTTGCGCCTTATCTCTTGAACCCTTTTTTAATTTACAAACTAAACAAAATTTCCACAATTTCTTAATCAGACTTTCTTTAATATCTTGTTCATTTTCTATGTCTAAAGATTCATCGTAAACGAAACGACCATCATACACCATTTTAGAACCGTCATCCTCTTCGTGTGGACTTTGCATTATAGATTCTAAATTTAAACTGAAAATAAAATATGCTTGTTTATATAATTAGAAACAAAGTTTTAAATTCATTGTGTACATTTTTTTTTTCCTTTTTTAAGTACAAATATTATTTGTTGCAGGAAGAGTATACCTTAACAATAGAACCATGAAAAATTTTAAAACTTCAAAATAACAGAAATAAAAATAAAATAATAAAGTGACATTTGATTTTGCTTTATTTTCAATACAACCTTTTAATTTTTTTTAAAATTACAAGTAGTATACACATTTACAAGTACAATTACAAGTATAATACACAAATAATTAATACTTGATTGTACCCTCTAGACAAATTATACCAAAATTTAAAAGTAAACTTAAAATTCTAGTTTGTGAAAGTTGGATTCATAAATTTTTTACAAAACTTTCGTAATTATTACTAAATATCGTATAAAATTGAGCTTACTCGATTGTTCATAAAATAACAAGTATTATATTTACTACTCGCAATACAATTTGATTTCTACCTTTACAGCATTCTTGTACATAAAATTATTTTCACCAAGTATTTAACTTTTTATATTTGTTATAAATAATGGAAATTTTATATAAACAACATACACGTACATGTTTTCAGATCGGTCAGCGTACAAGAAGAAGGCTTCAGATACTTGGGGGACACAACGTTTCAACCAATAATGTACAATGTAAAGTAAAGTAAGGAGTACAGCCAGAAATGTACAAGCGGCAAGGTATACGTTGTGTCGCATATTGTTCACCTTTCCACACAACAGTCGATCTTCGTCGTAAATATCTGGAAAGGAAAGTTATGTAAATATGTATTTTGAATGTAATACCTAATCTCCTCTTTTTCTTCCTTTCAGTACGATACAATAAAATTTTACCTTATCCGTCACATTCTTTCAAAGAAAGATTTTTTAAATATTTTACACCTGAAATATCTTAAGGCACACCTCATCCGTATAACCTAACTTTATATATAAGATATAATTTAGGAAAAAGATAAAAAAAATTATCGAATATCCCAACCATATGTCCCACAATTGGGCACTCCATCGCAAGCGGTCATAGAATCGATGCAAACACGTGCACCTGAAATCTGACATTCAAGATGGGCGAGGGGACAATTCGTTTCCTTACTTTTAAGTACTTTGGCCGGTGTCAGTACCAAAGTCATTTGTTCCATCTATAACAAATGCAGTATAATTTATGTTTATTAAAATATACACTTATAAAAAATTTATAAAGGGGCATAGTCTCCAAGAATATTTTGACTATTGAACATAATAAACTGAACAAAGTTTTTGGGTAAATTTATAACATGCATGCAAAAAAAGCCTTTCACTATCTAAACTGCTACATTTGACTCCAGAATCGAATCAAGGATCCTTTGTATTACAAAGCCATCGATTAGACGGTGTATCATTGTAGCTGATATTATTATTATATCACACACATAACCATAATAAATTTTGCGGTGGTATATGGTAATAGGTAATACTCGTAATTATTTGACGACAAAAATTTTAACAAACCGTAAAATTGCTGACCGAAATGACGAGTCGGGATGTATTGAATAGGTAAACATGTCGTAATTTGGGATCCGTGTAGTCGCAAATGTTAAATAACGTAGAACCCACATAATTACGCATATACCGAAGAGCAACACGTCCATGCACCTACGAATAAAAAGGTTTAAAACATTGTACATTTAAATATATTGTCTCATCTATGTACTCATTTAATTATATAAACCTTCATTTCAATACATAAGTTCTCCAAGTCTTACAAATAAGAAGGTGGTGTACTTATTTATCAAAATTGAATTGTACGCTTTACGCAGTAGAAAAATGGCTGTTATAAGATTAATGTTTGTTTTCATTAAATCTTAACCTATTTTGCTTTGGTAGCACAACTCATTAAGGATAGTAATTTTTAAATTTGTTTAAATGTTTTATATTATGCCTGCTTATAAAGCCTTCTCTTTATATCAAAGAGGTTTTTAATTCCTAATTAATATTCGTATTTTATTTATTCACTTGAAGGTATCCATAAGACGTTAAATAAACTGTACTATTTATTCTCTAAAATGTTCAATTGTTTTGGTAAATATAACCTGGTTTACAAAAATTAACTGTTATACTAAACCAGAGAAAGTGTTATCGGAAATTTATTAACTAGACACACCTCGTCATCTTGTAATTCAACTAGATGAGATATATCTTGCACATCAACAAAATCATCAACGCCTCTGAGTGTATTAAACCGATTTTTAGCAGTAGTAAGAACCCGAGGTTTTGCATTTTTTATTTCTAATGGTTCTAAATATCTCCTCTTACGATCTTTCAATTCAAATCTAGAAGAAAATTATTTTAGAAAAATCAATTACAGCAACAGCAAATACTTAAAACACTTTTCAAACAAATAAACCATTTTTAAATTCGACTCGCAAATTTATCCTTTCTATAGAAGTCTACATCAAAAGGAAATAAAAGTAGGAATTTTATTAACATAGCAAGATTTTGAATGAACTATATGAACTTTCCATTAAAAGAACTGGAAATTTTGGCGCTTAAGATTTTGGTGTCTAATAGGGTAACAAATCCAAAAGAGAAACTTACGAGGCATTAAATACCTTATCCATTTTGATAACGGTTGTAATATTTTTCTTAAATGTTTTTACAGTTGTAAAATATGCCTGCGGTACAGTCTGATTTAAAAGCACGGCCATCACCGGTGCTATTTGGACCACATTCTCCCAAGATTCGTGATTGACCATAGAACCTGTTTGTAGCTGTGAACTACATGAAAACTACATAACTATTTGTTATAATAATTACCATCCCGTTATAAAGCATTTTTATGTTACTGTCACTGTTTTTACGTAGTACTTTTGAGTGCATTTCAAGATTTCTATTTTAAAAGTATTTCATGTAATTGCTTCTATATAAAACAAAAAAATAATTCGATTCGTGTAAAATAGAAGATAATTGAATTTACACCGGATAGTTGCCGATCATACATTGTTCTTTTCAGTTGCTATAATATTTACAGGATTCGAATTTTTATGATAATGTATAGTATTATAATTGATCTAGTTATAAAAGACAGTGTAGGCCATGATGGCCATGTAATTAAAAGAGTTCTCCTATCTATTAATTTAATGAAGTACAACAATTTAATTTCAAATTGTAGTGTAATATCTTACTTTGTTATTTGCTTCATGGTGTAATCATTACTTGACATTTCTGGTATTACTCTATGCTTAATCATTTTAGAATAACTGGAATCTAGATGAAAGTTTATATGGAATTAATAGTTTATCCATTCGATATTAAACAAATACAGATTGATTAATATTTGGTAATACAAAATAACGCAAGAATTTAATTAATTTGGTTATTTTATCACCACATTGTTAAAGATGTACCAAGTTCCTTCTGTATCTATGACATTATAATCATTCTGATAGATGTAATGGCCCTTTCTTTCACATTTCACGCTGATCAGTCAAACGCTCGGATTCTTGGTTTATTTTATGAAAGGTCTACCAAAACTTACTATAATGAAATTCACTGCACATTAGCGATCAGTCCTTTAAGAATTTTTTTATTAACTGTTAAATGTAAACATTTTATTTGTCATTAAAATTCAAATTACATCTGTAGCAAGAGTTTATATGTACTACAAGATTACCATTGATTTTAGTATTTTGATCCGATAAACTTTCCGGGTAAATCTTTTTCGATACACTAATTAAATAAGGTTCTATCACTGTGGTTTCTTCGATAGTTAAAGAATTGTTAATTGTTTTTAATACAGAAAAATTTCTCTTAAATTCATTTACCACAGAAAAATTTTTAAGACTGAAAATTTTAAAAGCGATGAGTAACAATTTTTTTTATACCTATTAGAATCCATAATAATAACATATTACCTTTGAGGATTTCTTATATTCATTTCAGAATTTGTAAAGTCGCCTGAAACATTGTTTCCGTCTTCGTAAGACTGAAAACTTTTATTTTTTAACGTAAATGTTTCTGGAACCAAATACGCTAAAAGTATGAAATTTTAATTATATTAAAAAGAAAATAAAAAAAAAATATATACAAAAATTTATTGCTATAGATCAAGTTTTTTTGTATTAAACTCATTAATTTTCGTCTTAAAATATAATGAAATAACGCGACAATTTTTTTCATTATATTTCTGTATTCGTCATAAGGGTGAGAACAATAAAGTTTTTTTTGAAAACGTAATAAACAATATCTAGATATTTTTGAAATAATCGGGGGTAAAACGATATACGGGTGCATTTTACACCTATGTTATGGCTACTAAAACGATACTGTATATAGAAAATAAACGAATCTATTTTGTTCTCTTTTAGATTCTAAAGATTATTTTTTTTTCCAGCTATTTTTTATAATCCATCATGTGACTACAACTTTTTACAATTGTTAACATCTTGTTTTTTTAGTCATTTCGCTTTGCTAGCTGCAACGCCTTTCAGAACCGGAAGATCATATATGCATACTACTGCTTGATGGCGGAAGCAGGTGTTGCAGTGCTGTTTACATAGGCGATGTCCGCAACAGAGACTGACCACAATTCATTTTAAAAAGGGAGAAGAATAAATATAAGCCAACATTACCACTGATATTCTGGTGTGAATCTAATACATTCTGAGTAAGAATATTTGTAGTTTTAAAAACATCAGTTGTGTGACTTAACGATTTAATTATTTGTTCTATTATTTCTCGAGGTTTAGTTCTACGGTACGGAAGGTGGTTGGTAAAGGACATCGACGGGTTATTGCGACGACGTGCGGACCTTATGAATAAGAAATATTATGATTAATTTTACTTACATTTTTTTAAGAACAATACCATCATAATTCGATTCATCATACTTACACTATTCTAGAAAGTGTTTTTGCTTTAAAAGTCGTTAATAACTCTTTTTTAAAACTATGTTTTCTGTTTGATAAACTGCTTGCGTTTTTGCGCTTTTTATTAAACTGTCTTCTTCTATTAATCGTTCGAAAATTGAGTCTATGAAATAAATTTAATTAATATATATAGTATTAGTTTTATTTTATGCAGATGAATTTCTGCAATATCCGCAGTCTCTGCAGTTGAGTCTTTTAGCAATGTAAGTAAACTTTGAAAACTTTTCTTTTTCTATATAGAAAGACTAAAAGCCACAGTAACTTTATAACATTATCGTCAGAAGTAAAGTGAAAATGGAATCTCCACGAGAACACCAAGTGAAGAAACAAAAAGTAAAAAAAAGTATGTGGGACCACTAATT
Organism: Ornithoptera alexandrae; assembly: GCA_029030555.1. Classification (NCBI taxonomy): domain Eukaryota; kingdom Metazoa; phylum Arthropoda; class Insecta; order Lepidoptera; family Papilionidae; genus Ornithoptera; species Ornithoptera alexandrae. Next base: position 6,807,328 of record JARDVY010000023.1, on the reverse strand, counting down.
TAGAACAATTTAAGTAATAGTGTGTGTTAGAATAAAATTATTATATATTTACCTAGGGTCAGGCGTGTAAACTCTAGGGCGGTATTTTGACACATACTTTTTTACGGTAGTTAAATCATCATAGGCGCTAAAATTTGGTGTCAGTAAAGAAAACTGAAGTAAAGGTAATATCTTCGTATCATAATTTAATCCATCTCTATAATGAAACCACTATTATTTATGAAAACTATAAACTACCTTAATGTTAGTAAAGTATTCATCAATATATTATAAAAAAATTCTTTAGAATCTTTAGAAAACGAAAATGAGAGATAAAACAAAGAAATGTATTTTATATAACTTATTTACCGCGAATACGATCTTTTTAATCCAAACCGAAATATTTAATAAAAACTTTAGTTCAGAAATTTAAATTATAAAAAATAATTTTAAGGGTTTATAACCCTGCTATTCTACTAAAGAATCTGTGAGTAATCATCTACTTTATTTAGCATAAAGTGAATTCCATAACAGCCAATTTACGTCCCCAGTGTTGGGGCACAGGCCTACTCTCAATATTTGGGCAAAGGGGCCATAGTCACCACGCGGGACCAATGCCGATTGGTGACTTCACCGTTCCTTCTCCTTCACCGTTTATATTTCACTATTGTAACTAAAGTTCACAAATGTACATAATTTAAATATTAAAGTCATTGGTAAAGGCCGAGATTCGAACCCGCGATCTTCGGAATGAAGGCCGCACTCTCTAATCATTAGGCCAGCGAGCTATAAAATGAATAATTTTATTATAACCTACCCTTTTATAATTGATTTAATGCGTACCTCGCTGTATCATCATTTAATACTTTTAGAAAATCATCCACACGTTCGGAACGCACACCATCCAACGTGAAATTACCAGAAATATTGACCAGCGGCAATTCCATTTCAATGTATTCATCCGTAGCAGTTATTTTAGATTTTTGTAATAGTGTTTCGGTATTTTCTTCAGATTTCTCCTCATCACTTTTATAATCGGAACTGAAAATATATAATTTAAATGCTATAAAGGTTTATACAAAAAAAAAACAATCAGTGATCATGTATATTTATTTCTAATGTAAGGAAAATCTTTCTAATAGAGTGTAAAGTGTTTTCTTATCTCTCTAAATTTTAGTTACTGCATTTTACTGCACTTCATATATTTATGTACGAACCTGTTATCGATAGTTGTAGTTCGTTCAGTTGTTTGTAATGTGTAAAATTGAGTAAAATTTTTAACTTCTTGTCGCATAATAGAATCCGGCAGTGGGCCCCAATATCCGCCAAACGTTTCTCCTATTTCGTATACCAACAACTGATGATTATCCTCCGTACAAGATCTTATTAGACTATACTCAGATAGTAATTGAATTACTACAATAATGTTACTACCAGATTCTGCCCTATAGAAAAAAAAAATCATTATTTATAAACGTAATAATCAAGTTTTATCTAATGCCTGGAATCTAGTGTAACTAAAATACAATTAATGGATCCTCGGAATTCTTATTCACTGAGTCATTACAAAATAACCACGATGCTTGCAATTTCAACTATATTAAAAGTAATACCGACCCGCATGTTGCTTTTATTCCCTCTTCTAACAAATTTTTGACAGTAAACCGAGATGAGCTGGATAATTTTATAAAGTTTACTTAATAATAGTAGTTTACTATGTCGTCTACGCTTCAAATTCTGTATACATAAGTATTTTTACATAAATTAAGCATAGTGCGGATTGCCTGAAGTAATGTATGCTTATTCGTGTAAAAATAAAATTCTGTTTAAGCATCTATTTTATGTAGAAATCTTAAGGATTTTTTTTTTCTTGGTATATATTAATCCATAAAACAATGCAATTAAAATAAACTTAGAACGTTTACATCATACGTAAGACGTTGTAAAGTATTTACCAGACATTTAAATAAATAAAAGGTATTTTATCGTCTTGTTTTTCTGTTACTTATGATTTACCAACCTAACACTGAGAGAACAACTGTAAGGCAGCTCTAATCGTGAAAAGTGCAGAACTTGCGAGTTAGCATCCAAGACATGTCTGCCGAGAAAAACTGAGGGTAGAACACGCCGTCTACAATACTCTGACACATCCTTTTGATGAGTATATTTATGACGAGTCCTAACTCCTTGTGCATCTTGCCTTTCTAATAAAAAATAAATTAAAATAATGTAATGATATTTCTTCATGACATTAATATTATATCGTGACCATATAGATATTGGGTAATTACAATGCAAACAGTAATTATAAAAAAGTTCTTTTAAATGATAACCTATAATTTATATTAAATGATAAATAGTAAAATGAATATAATATTTTTAATATGAATAATCAAAACCTCTAAAATATTCCTATAAAAACCTGCCTATTTATTGTTAAAAAATGTCTTACTTATGCATACCATAATAAAGTAAATATTAAGTTGTTTCATCTACCTATACAATCTACGCGTGACGTGCTATAAAATGTCTACTTGAACAATAAATTAAAATTATTTTATATCAGACATTCATGATAGGGGTCGCGTGACCCGCACCACATGAAAGCATTCATGAATCGGGGTGACATAAGTGTCAGCATCAGCGTACAAAATTTGCTCCATAATTTTTATAGTTATAAAAATTTGTTAAAGTATTAGATTGGAGATATTTTTACTTATTTATAAACATAACTGTAGTCAGCCAGCAAAAATAATAACAATGCTCGAAATTTCTAATGTTATATTTGAGATCCTTAAAGTTATTCTAAAGCTATAATTGTAATTCAGATTTAATTATATACTATAAATCCATAACAATGATGTAATAAACTTAATTTGTTAAAGACTATTCTAAATTTTAATGAATAACGCAAAGTAATTATTTTAATGTCCAAAGTTGCCAGAAAATTTTCTTTATTTTTATTACTAATCCTTCTATTATAGCAGTACCGATAAAAATAAAAATAGCAAAGTATATAATAAAAAAAACTTCTAGTGTTTTATGCAAAGTTTGGGATGGGTATAATAATAAACTATTATCTTTCCATGATTGATTTTCATTATATTCAAACTTACAAAAGAAAGTAATGTAGTTAAGTCGTCGTGACTATTGAGCCATTTCATAGCTTCATGTCCGAGTTCATAGCTATTGAGCTATGAACTCAGACGACGCAATCAGATTACGGGGATTCTAATCCCTCGGGTTAGGCAGTTTTTCAATGCCTAATGTGCATATTGTTACAATTACCACGTACTTAATGGTGAAGATGAACATCGTGAGGAAACTCGTTCACTGAAATTATCTTTATGTGTATGTGGTGGCCCCAATAAAATGGCAACACGCTCGCCACCTCTTATATGGGACCTAACCTGACCACATCTGGCAAAAAGTGGATGTTTATTCACCTCCGCCTACTCCTACTGGGAAAAAAGGCGTGATAGTGTAAAAAAAAAACAAAAAAGGAAATACCAATTATACTTCTATTCTTTTTACGGATTAATATCATTTTGATGAATGTCTTTTTGTTTGTATAAGAATATTTTTCAGTTGATCCCATGACGTTTATTGAAAGTGATTGAATTGAAATGAAAATGTTTAGTGAAATAATATAAAATTATAGTATAATCAACCACTAATACTTGTTCAAGATTAGCATTTTTCAGTTTAAATAAACATGTAAACTACAAAAACAAACAGACGAAATTTACTACTTTATCAAATTCATAAAGATTCCATTTAAATAAATTTAGAACCTATATGACTTGAAGTCATTATTTGCACTTCCTTTTCGCCGAAAAGTATTTTTTCATCATATCATATCATTCATAATCTAAAAAATCCCATTTTGACTTTTAATGCCTTCTGTACAAACATGCCGGTTTTTGCTTTCAAACTGTAATGACATTGACGTCAATGTGACATTGATATTACTATACTAGGTTATATACGACTATTTCAGAAGAATTCAATTCAAAATATTTTCCATGTATTAACACTTACGTCTAAGGATGCCTCTGACCGAGTATATAGCATCGCTGTCACAAAATCCTTATTTTGGTGCAGGTTTTGGATTATTCGGTGTCGGAGCTGCAGCCGCTGTTTTACGTAAAGGAGTACAAGCGTCTGTAGTTTTATTTCGAAGACAATGCATGATTACTCTCGAAGTACCTTGTCGAGATAAATCATACCAATGGTTATTACAATGGATTACACAAAAGGGTGCAAAGCATACACAACATTTAAGCGTCGAAACATCTTTTCTGCAGAAAGACACAGGGCAGATAAAAACGAAATATGATTTTATTCCAAGTGTTGGACAGCATTTCTTCAGGTTTGAGTTACAAAATAAGGCTAACTATAAATAAATTACAAAATAAATATAATATCATCAAGTAATTATTTTTATTTAAAAATCAGGTATGGCGGAACATGGATAAGAGTTGATAGAACAAGGGAACAACAAACAATCGACTTGCATATGGGTATACCATTTGAAACCGTAACACTTACAGCATTTGGACGTGATAAACAAGTTTATTACAACATTCTTGAAGAAGGTTAAGAGTTTCAATTCTAAATTCTTACTAAAATCAAATAAAAAGCATTTTTGTATTTTCTCTGTTTAACAATTGAAAGAATTTTATAAGTGGAGCATGGATTGGAAAAAAAGAATTGGGTATTTGGATTGTGATTGTAATTCAAAAATGAAATTTGCAGGGGTGTACAAAATTATTAAAGTTTGTATATCCAATCATTTATTAAACTGGGATATAGAATTTAACCATATCTGAAATCAATCTTTCCAAATGGGATAGATATATAGAGTATTTGTTTTTACAATATCATTTTTAATTTTTAGACTAAAAAACAATTAACTTTATTAAGTAAGGTCATAGAAAAATGTTACATTTAAAAAAAAATAATTAAAAAAAAAGTAAGTAAAAAATAAGGTTTAAATGTGTCTTTGTTTAGTTGCATTAATTGTTATTTTGTATAGTTGCAACAGTTTTTGTAGATAAAGATAGAAATGTAAAAGTGTTTGTCTTGTACAAAGAAAGTACAAATTTTATTTTATCAATTCAAATTTCAGCTAGGACAATGGCATTAAAACAACATGAAGGAATGACTGTAATGTATACAGCGATGGGCTCTGAGTGGCGCCCTTTTGGGCATCCCCGTCGTAGGCGTCCACTGAGTAGTGTAATCTTGCGTGCTGGATTAGGAGATCGGATACTTACTGATTGTTTAGATTTTATTGATAATCCTCAGTGGTACACAGAACGTGGAATTCCTTATAGAAGAGGTATGAATTTCTTTAAATAATTTTTATTTGTCATCATCATTAGCCTTTGCCAATCCACTGCTGGATATAAGCATTCTCCAATGTATTCCACCAAATGTGATTCTCAGCTTTTAACATCTGCGCGCTTCCAACTGTGTTAACCTACACTTTTGTGTCCTGAATGCCGCCTCCACTCCAACATATTCCTCCCTGATCGGCTGTCACTGACACTACAGACTTAGCTGGCCCACAGCCACATCAACTTTACTCCTTTGTCAAATTTCTTTATTCTCGATTATACCCTTATCACTTGTAATCATCCAAATATCAAAGTATAATTTTATATCATTTACAAGTACATAATTCAGAAGAATTTCTTTTTATTTCAGGTTATCTGCTGTATGGTCCTCCAGGCTGTGGAAAATCTTCATTTATCATGGCATTGGCAGGTGAATTAGAATACAATATTTGTGTTCTTAATCTCTCAGAAAGAGGTCTTACTGATGACAGACTTAACCATCTACTTAGGTTAGATAATGAATTCAATTCAGTTAAAATTTTTTGTTAAGAGGCAACTTAATACCACATGCAAATATGGCCACATAACTTAGTCAAATTGATCCTATATGTTTATTGGATTAAATATAACTTGAGTTTATTCTCAAATAAATAAAAAATATCCAACTTTGTGGGTGAAGTAAAATAATTGATATATTTTATTTTTGTCTAATGTTTGTAAGGTTAGGTAATAAAATAATAATGATTATTTAATGGTTTTAGTTGCTGTGTAGTTAACATTTACATCATTAACTCAAAGATAATTTTTGTGAGTTAAATACAATTTTTTTTTACGAATCAACGTAACGAGCGAAATGTTCACCTGATAGTAAGTGATACGCCTGTCCATAACCTGGCGCTGTGACGCACACAGTTATGTTTGCACACTACTGTTTGGTGGTAGAAATAGGCGCTGCGGTGGTACCACCCTAGATTGTCTCCAGGAACAGAAACCTACCACCAATAGAACTCATTTTGTAAGGCTTAATGTAAGTCTGACGTGCAATATATATATACACGTATACATCTCGAAGAAGTACTCGTTCGATCCCCACTGTGCTTTAGCTTCTAGTGTAAGAAAGAGAACAAACACTGGCATGTCCCAAGAATAACAGTTTTTGTGTAATGTGATTTCCACCAAAGTGCACCCTCTTTGTAAGAGAAGGTTCAATAGTGGGCACTCTGAGAGAATAATGTTTATTTTTATTATAATTCCAATTTGCTTAATCTTAAATGCTTTAGCAAACATAGTTTTACATTTTACATTCATCGCAAAACTGACTCTATAACTACATAATCATTTTTAGTGTTGCACCTCAACAATCTATTATACTATTGGAAGATATAGATGCAGCATTTGTATCCCGAGAGGACACACCTTCACAAAAAGCAGCATACGATGGATTGAATAGAGTTACATTCAGTGGTCTATTAAATTGCCTAGATGGTGTAGCATCTACAGAAGCACGGATAGTTTTCATGACTACAAATTATCTAGAAAGGTAATAAAATATACATCTTGATGAAATTACAGTTGAACACTAATCTGATTAAAAATCTTTTATTAGTCCATTTGCTTAAGTTAATTTTAGAATTGATGAAACCAGTACTCTCACTCGTAGATTAACTAAAAAACAATACAAAATCTGCCACCTGGATAGCTACCACTCTTGTATTGTAAATCTATAGTTTTAAGAACATTCGTTTTTTTATTCATTTATACAGCAATAACTTTATCTGTATGTGACAGCCACTCGAGGAGCTTGCTGCCCCCTCAGTCAATAATACTACAAAATAATAATTTTTGATAAAAAATCTTGTCTTTTTGCAAAGACTTCAATTACTTACTAATTTCAGGTTAGATCCAGCTTTGATAAGGCCAGGTAGAGTTGATGTAAAGGAATATGTAGGATACTGTGATCAGGAACAAGTGGAACTGATGTTTTTACGATTTTATAAAGACGCAATGGCTGCTAAAATATTTGCTGAAAAGTGAGTCTCTTTTTAAATCAATTTTTTTACTATCATAATACTTTTATTTTAAATATTTTTTAATTATAGTGCACTGTAAATGTTTACAGATGATGATATCTATCTATATATATAGTTTCTTTCCTATTTTTTATCAACTTCTGCTTACAGGGTACTCGCAAAAAACAAATATGTCAGCCCTGCCCAAGTACAGGGATATTTTATGTTCCATAAACATTCAACTCCTAAAGAAGTATTGGAAGATATAGAAGCAATTTGGACTCTTGGATAATTGAGATACACATAAAGGTGTGCCGTATTTGATATATAATATATTTATTTAGATTTTTGTGCTCATTTCATTGTTTTTACTCCTATTAGAGCCAAAAGTTATTAGTGAATTACTTCTATGAACAAACACAATCCAACTTTTAAATTTTTTATTTTGATAGTACAAAAACTAAAGTTAATCGTTATAAAAACAATAAACTAGTACAAAAGTTTTTACACATTTTTAAATTAAAATCAAATAGCACTACTTAAACATTTATGTCACGAAAAATTGTATAAAGCATCGTGGGCTATCGAATTACGTTTAAAACTGTACTTCACTCGTGGTAGACCTCTCCTCATGGACCATCTAGGTAGGTATGATCATAGCCCAAAATAGTATGTATACACGCGTTATTACCGAACTATTGCCCCATTTTTACGGGCAGGCGAATCGTTCTTTGGATAATGATAATTCAAGTCTCACTTAAAAATTAACAAACTATTTTCTTTCTCACAATAAATAACAAGACAACTAGACATAAAAAGTATTGATTTATTTATATATCTACTATATATGTCTTATCTATACACATATAAAGAAGGTTTATGAGAAGCTTAAATTTTGTAAGCTTGTGAAAAAAAAAACTTCAGTATAATTAAAAATGTAATTTCGTTTCGCACTATCAGTGTCCTCTCGTCACGCCAAGTTATAGTAATCAAGTAATGTAATAGACCTATCCGTACACTTATATGAATCATACCAAATTTTCTTATTTTTCACGTTTCATTCCGGTAATCGATTGATTTTAGATAACAAAGAAATTTGCTGGTCATGTAACAGACCTCTGGACCAATTTTTTGGGCATTTTCCAAGAGTTTTGTAACAACGTCTCCTCTATATACTTTCAGGATTTCCCATTGCCAATTTGCTGATAATCTAGATATATCGATTTCTTTATGATTTAAATCTTTCACTTTCAGGCAAAATCGTTTGTTAAAGTAAAATAGAGCTAGACAAAGAACCACAGGTGAATTAGATTCTTGTTGAAACATAAGTTTAAATTTTAACAAGCACATAAATTCCGGAGTCATTTTTTCGTTCACATCTAATAAAATGATGTTATTTATGTGTAATAGGTCTTTTAAATATCTAAATGGAGAATCTGTTCTTTTACATGGGATATCTACTGTATTCATGACTACATATTCTCTTTTATTATTTGTACCTGTAACTGAATTATTATGTCTTGAATCAACCTCTAGAGGATAATTTTGTAGATGATTGACATTAGGTATTGACATTTCCGATGTATAACCATTATTCAAAGAAGGATTTTGGAAAATGATATTTACGTTTTGGTTTGAATTAACGTTATTCTCTTGATGTATTTGTTTCTTATGTAAAGTGCTTAAAACTCTATCTGACATTAACTCTGTTACAGGTTTTACTTTTATTCTTGGAAAATTTTTCTCTGTATCTAATGGGGGATGAGGTCCATTGTTAATATTTTGATTTGATAAATTTGGTGGAACTTCAAATGATTGTTTTTGGATCTCCGCCTCCACCACCGGTGCTAACGATACTGTAGAAGTTATTACAGGCATTTGAAAAACATCAGCACTGGTTACATTATTTTCTACATTATCTGCAACGGACTGGTCGACTATGTTTGTTGTTTTCCTATTATTTGTATCATTGGGCAATTGTGATGAGAGTGATTTCTTTGACAGTTGTTTAGGATTTGATACAGGATTTTCATTGAGTAATTTTTTTAGCACTTTATTATTACTTTTCTTTCCATCAGTTTCTTCAAAGTCTTTAAATAATGGTTCCTTTGTGTCCGTATTATTATTAGAAATCATGTTGACACTTTCACATAGACCTTCTTTTATTGAAGTTTTCTCTATAATAGAAGGACTTATAATTTCGGAGTTACAGTTTTCTTTGTTTACGTCTTCTAATTTTTGCCATCCAAGATCATGTTTATTATCATTATAATCTTTTAATTTCATCATTATTCGAACGTAATCAGGTTTTTTAATATTGTTTTGGAGTTTAGGAATCCATGCAATTTCGAGATCTTGATGTTCTAAATATCTTAATATACCAATACAACTAAATGCTACATTATTTATAACCTTTCTTCCAATATTCAGAACTTTGTGTTTTAAAGAATAATCTAATTGTTTTTCAGTCACATGTCGAGATAACTTCGGTACACTTTCAATAGATTTTTTTTTTAAATATTTTTTTAAGCAAACGGAGATTACATTTTGTATAGTTTTAAACTCAGAACTTCTTAAAGAAAGGTCCAAATCGGCAATTTTGTCATGTTTTTCTACGCTAACAATTTTACAAGACTCAGAATCCGAATAATCACAGATATCTATGCAATCATTTTCATGTAATTCATAGGTAACGCAATTCGAAGAATTAGTCACTTCTGGCGTTGTAATACTCGGTGTATTACACTCGGTAGATTTCATATTATTTTCTCTAACAACAATATCTTCGGTAGAAGTTCTAGTTTTTTTTTGTTTCCTTTTTTTAAAATTTAATCCAATGTCACTAATTTCTGAACTAGAATCTGGTTCAGTTTTTGCTACTTTTTCAAAAAAAATTGATGAATTTTGTTTGTTTTTGGTATTTTCAAGAGGCTTCAGTCTAAAAACGCTATAATAAAATTCATGCTCCGATTTTACACAACGATCCCTGCTGTGTACAACAATGTTTTTGGAATTACAAATGTTTGTTTTATCATCCACTCTGTTTAATTTGACATAACAGCTACCTTTTACATAAGTTTGATACTTACAAAGCATGGCCGAATGTATTTTAATGTGCTTTGTAATACCAGATTTAGACTTATGTCCTTTGTTACAAAATCGACAAATAAACAACTTTTCGTAATTAGTATCACTAAAATCCAAGGTCTTTTGTTTCTTAATACGCTTGAAGTCTTTTTTTCTGTTTTTAGATGCAGCTTTTAAAGAAGAATCTGAGCTAGAATCATCAGATGAACCACTATATAAAGCCAGTTTTTTCTTTTTTTTGTTTTCTTTTTTACTTGATAATTGTGAAGTTACACTTATTGTCTCTTGCTCGGAGTTTATTGCATCTTCAGTTAATTTAGCCTACAAAACAAAGAAATTTTATAAAAATTATAACTGTCAGATACTTGTTATCAGTATGTATTTAGTTTTAGTTGCCACTACTACTTTTTTCTATTTTATATCAACCGATTTTAAAATAAAATTTAAGTAAATTTTTATTACATGTAATAGAATAAAAGTTGTATAAGGAGTTAGTAGCAACTATTAAAAAAGTGACAACGATGACTAGTGGTAAAGAGCCGCGAAGAATTCTTTCGCATTTCACGGATCAAATAAATGTGACAATTGTTGCATCTTAAATCTAAATAATAAATATAAACTACACGGTTTTCTAGCCGAATAGCAATGTTTGTGTCGTCTGTGAGTATAAACTATAACCTAATGAAAAAATGGTTTCGAAACTAAGAAGAATGAAGCAAATGAAAGTTGCTAGGGATATGATAACATATCTCGAATCATTTGCACCCAGGCTGGCTAAATCAGCTTCAAATTAGCCTGAATGTTAAGTACGTAGGAAACACTGAATTAATAAATATGAGAAAAATATTGTTTAAACATATTTATGTATATTGGGAGCCCGTGGGATATTGCGTAGGATTGACAAATCTTACCGAGTCTTTTCAAAGTACCGTTTGATGGGCTCAGCAATATCATATTGTCCGCATAACTAATATTATTAACACATACTCCATCAATATGGCAACTGATTCCTGTCCCGCTGAGCTAATTAATCAGTCCGTTCACGTTCAGATTGAAGAGTGTTGGAAAACTCAAGTCGCTCTGCCTTACGTCACCCTCCAACATATACCCATCTGAGAATGCACCATTCCATCTCACGCTGTTGATTTGATTATTAGACCAGTAGTTAAAAAGTAATATAACATCGTTAGATATATCTGTTCCAGTTCTATCCTTGCTCCAAAGGATATCATAGCATATCAGAAAACAGAATACTAGTAGCAGACAAGGGATCGCTACCGCACCCCGGAATATTAGTATAGTTAATTCGTGTGGTTTATGGATACACGAATAATTATTATTTTTTTTTTGTTTAACGTGGGGGAAATACCTGCGCATATCCATCCTCGCGGGGGTAAGGACAGAACATATGTTGGACTTGCACCGACTGAAACCCCTACGAAATTCCTCCTCGTTGCTTTAAGGCGGGGTCACGGCAACGCTTTCGCATACATCCGCGACCCCGCCAGCGCTGACCGCAGCCCCAACTCTGTAGGGGCACGGTGGAACACAGCGCGTCCCCTCGTCGGCCTCTTGCAGTCGCACGGGCAACGAATTCCTTCGAACCTATCACCCAGAGGCCATGGGAACCGAGAGAAAAAATTCTCCTGACTCCCAGTGGCGGATCTGATCTTGGGCCCGCCGCCACCCGTTATACGGCCGCGGAGGATAGGAAGAGCGGCGCGTCGCAATACCGACACTCCTCTTACTCCGCGGCCCCGCCGCCGCCGCATCAGCGGTGCGCCACCGCTTAATCGCGGAGGATACTCTCCCTCCGCAACTTCACCTCGGCGGCAATGGGCAGTATAGAGCCGCCCCTGCACATCCAAGGCGAGACTGGCGTCTAGCAGACGACGGATCTTCGTCGGACCACAAGGCAATTCTGTTCGAGTTGAAACTTTTGAAGTTCGTCGGTACGGACAACAAGAGTACCACACGGAAATACGCTGCCCATAGAGCAGACTGGGGCGAGTTCAGTTCGACTTTCAGCTGCTCACGGATCGCGGTCTAACGCCAGCCGAAGTCGACAGAATAGCCGACAAGGATGCGTTGGATTGCATGATCAGTCGGTACGTGGAAACCATGGGGAACTCTTACGACATAGTCCTGCCGAAGACCTCCAAGAGGCACAGAACGGAATTGCCTGGGTGGTCCGAACAGCTCTCTCTCCTTAAGACGGACGTCTTGAGGAAGAAGAGACGGCTACAAAATGCGTGACCGACCCGTAAGGAGTTGGTCTTGTGCGAGTATTTTGAGGCGAAGGAGGCTTACCAGCTCGAGACGAAGCGCGCTCAGACCCAGAGCTGGAAGCGGTTCTGCGAGAGGTCAGACCGCGAGTCCAAGTGGGACGGAATCTACCGTGTGATGCGTCGCACGGAGATGAGGCGAGAGAACGTTACTCTCGCTCAGTCGAGTAAGGTGCAGGACGCAGAGGGATCTACCAGAATGATGGCAGATGGCGTAGGTTATCTTCCCGAAGAATGACTCTGGGAAAGATGACGCGTACCATCGTAATGAAAAAGCACAGGCCGATGAGGTCAACGAGGGGGGCCATGGTGAAACGTGACCCCCCGTTCACGATGGAGGAGCTCCGATGGTTCGCATCGACTTTCAATGCCAAAAAGGCACCTGGCGCAGACGGCCTCACTGCGGACATCTGTCGGGCGACCATCGCCGTGGTTTTCGTACTGTATCTCGCGTTCTCTAACCAATGTCTCTCGCTCCTTGGTACTTTCCCAGAAAATGGAAGGAGGCAGTAGTTGTGGTGTTGCGGAAGCTCGATAAGAAGGACTACACGCACCCGAAATCCTACCGGCTCATCAGACCCTTGCCCGTCATGGGCAAGATCAGAGAAGATGATGGTCCAGAGGATCCGGTGGTACTCTGTCCCGTATATCAGTCGGCACCAATACTGCTTTATGCCGCAAAAGCGTAGCGAAGACTCCTTCTAGGACCTGAACCAGCACATGCGGTCTAGCTTGACGGAGAAGGAAATTGTAGTGCTGCTATCATTGGACATAGAGGTCTTTGATAACGCTTGGTGGCCTTCTATACGGTGAGGACTGGCTGAAACTAGCTGCCCTGTGAATCTGTCGAGTCATTTTAGCAATCGCAATGTGTCCGTCAGGTACACGGTGGCGGATTGGGCCAAAGAAACCACCAAGGGGTGCGTGCAAGGCTCCGTGGGCGGTCCAACATTCTGGACCCTCCACTTCATTCCGCTCATGGAGGAGGTGGGACACATTGCCAGGAGTTCGCAGATGACATCATGCTAGTTTTTTTCGAGCAAGAGACCGGGGATATCATGAGGAAGGCTAATGCGGTTTTCACCAATGTTCATCATTGGGGGGTCCGAAATAAGCTTAGGTTCGCGCCTCACAAAACTAAAGTGATGGTGCTTACTAATCAGCTAAAGTACGACAACCCAATGTGACTATGAGAGAGGAACCCCTTAGTCGAACTCGTGAAGTTCGGATACTTGACTTGACCGTGGCGACCCCGCGACGGTTACTGGGTCCTTCCGCCACGACAAGGCGGGAACCCGTTGGGGGGGATGTATCATGGGGGTTGAATGCGGAGGTAATTAGTACGATGTATCTGGTGGTGATAGAGCTGGTCATATTGTATGCGGCGAGTGCACGGGCGCCGGCGGCTAAGAAACCGCTGTTCTGAAGGGAGCTCGACGCGGTCCAGTGTGACTTCGCGCAGAAATTTGCGCGAACCCACCGGACCGCGTTGGTGCACTCGACCCTAGTACTTGCCGGGCTGCTTTCTTTAGACATTAGGGTTTAGGAAGCAGCAGTTTTATATGAGGTTAAGCGCGGCCATTCCCGGCAAGTGATAGTTACCGGCCCTTCTGGTTTCGAGGTGTGCAACCATTAGCATTTTGTTACAGACATTAATAAAAAAAAAATCTGTGATCCAGGGGTGGACCGGACCGTGATGCACATCCTGACTTGCTATGCCGTGTTTAGTAGAGCGAGACATGACTGTGAGCAAGGAATGGGGAAAAAGATAACTTCTAGTAGCATCGCCTCTCTGATGAGTGAGAACGGAAATCGTCACATATTCTTTGAATATTGCACAGAAGTTATAGGGAAAGTGACTGACAGAAACAAAATGCAGAGTTAGCACTAAAATAAGAGTGAATAAAAATAATGGAAAGGAAATAGACAAGAGAAAGCAAATATAAATTAGAAAGTAGTTAAGAAACAGAAAAATGTAAGAAGTTATTAAGATTAATTAGTGAATAATGAAAGGAAATAAAATTATAAAAGTAGTATAATAGACTAGCTCTTAGAAATGTAACGGAAAGTGAACTGAAATGTAATAGAAAAATATAAACGGAAAGTAATAAAATAAGAAATGTGGCGAAGGATGTGAGGCGATGAGTGGTAGAGATACAGGAGTAGACAGAAAGGTATGAAAGAAAATGTGATGGAGAAAAGAGAAAAGGAATGAAAGAAATTGTGGATTGGATGTGAAGGACTTCACTTGCAAATTCTTGCCTTCCATGAGAACCGACTTTGTCGGCCGGAAACCAAACAAGCAGCGCTTCGGAGTAGTCCGAAGGGGCCCAGAGATAACCGCGGTGTGCACGTGCGCCTCACACGAACAATGCGTTAGGGTCCGAATTAGTAACTCTAGACCCCATCAGACTCCAATCTTTGTTCGCAAATTTTTTTAGCAAATTTTAACTACATACATATCTCTAAAAATTATAACTTAAGTGATTCTACTAAAGCTTACTCTATTATTAATCGCTATCATTAAACTTTGAATCCAATTTAGATCCCGGATGCAATTGAGTAACATCACAAAATTTTATTTCGGTTTCCTATCGGCACTCTGAAAGAGTTTAAATTGTTGCAAAAAGAATTTACCTTTTCTTTTTGCCCATTACAGGTCTGATTGCCCAAATATAAGTCTATAGAGAGGTAAACCATAATTAAAAATACCTTCGTTATTTTTCTTCGTGGTAATTTTCCGAGAATTGTGTTCTCTAAATCTAAAACAAAGTTAAAATTTGCGAACAAGGATTGGAGTCAATGAAAATAATGATACTTTTTTATAATTACCTTTCTTAGTTATCGCACTTCCACGAGAAGTGTGTGACACATGAAAAAAAACACATATTAAAAAAATATTTTTATGTTTATGAAACACCATTTTCAGCCTAGCATGCGGCGCCTTGCCTTGCTACACGAAGTGTACGCAGTGCAGAGGAAGGAAGGCGTGCGCATCGCTGATCACTTCACCGATGTGTATTTGTGCAACAGCGAAGTGCACGGAGACAGACGACGAATCGATTACATTAAGAAAGCATGTTTTAAAGGGTCGACTAGTTCACTAACTGTAATTTCATGTCTAAAAGACATATTTTCACGTTAAAGTATACCACAAATAGTTGTGAGTGATTGCGGTCCACAAGCTAGGTCAACGGTTTTTAAAGAATTTTCTTTAGAGTGGTGTTTCATACATGTCACTTCGCCGCATTACGCCCAATCAAACGGACAGGTTGAGCGCACGGTTCAAACGGTTAAAAAAATCATAAAAAAAACGGATGCGGAAGGGTGAGACTACAGGCTAGCTTTACTAGAATATTTAAACACACCTTTGGATAACAACATCATTTCCGGCATAATTATTACAATGGAGAAAATTAAGAAGCTAATATTCTATATCTAAAAATATTTTTTAAACAAAATATACTAAATAAATTAAAAGAGAGACAAATTAATTAAAAATTTTATATGATCGTAATGCTAAAAACTTAAATCATAGGAATATTGGTTAAAATGTTACTAAACATACGTAAAGGAAATTGGATTTCAAGTATTATTACGCGGAAACTTAGAAATCGTTCCTATAAGATCCAGTTGGTAACAAGATAGGAATAGATGGCACATGATAACTGACTCATCTCGCTGACATGACGCGCCCCAAACTACTTTGAATATAAAGATATTCACAACAACGTCGACAGCCGTAACGCGGGTGCAGGCATCACAAATACTAACAATTATTATTTTGTCACTCGTTACGGCAGGACTGAGGCCGTCGAGTAGATTTGAAGCCGGAAAGTGAATCGATCCAGCACGGCTCTACAAGTGCAAATTCTATTATTCTGTTAACATAACATTTGTATAAATAATGTTAAAATTGACATAAAAAAATGTTACAGATTTTAAAGTAATTTAACTTGTTTGTCAATTTTATTATATTGTTTTGCTGGAAGGTGAAAGATAGTAGGTCATATAAGGTGTCAATAAATCAGTCAGTGCCCAAACATTGTGTTTAATTGACGCTCTCAACCCTGTCATATGCTGTGCTCACGATTTTGATTTAACCAAAAAGATTGGTAAATGCCATAAAAAATGTTCTTTTAATAAAATGTATTTGAATTTTTCTGTAATCATATGTTGTTGGTGTCTGTTTCACTGGTTAGTGTCTTTCTATTAACACTTACTAGATAGATAGTAAGTAAATAATGGTGATAATAAATGGTAGTTGTCTTTGCTCTAAGATATAATGCAATAATTTCTCAAATAGTTGCAAATTTTTTGATGTAAATGAATAAATAAATAATTTAAAATTTGTATCTATGATATATATTAAAAAAAAATTGGATCTATGGTATATATTATAGTACATATAAAAAATAAATTGGCATATTAACTTTAAAGATAAGCATAGTGATTTTGGTTACGGTGCACATGCCCTAGCCAAAATCTCTACACACCTCTGCCACAAACAGATATGAACCTCAATAAGATCTGCAAAAACAGTTGTGTGTATTCTTGTAAGCTACCGAGTATTGCCACATTTGAAACAGGAATAAAAACAACTCAAAATCATGACTCCACAATTTGCCTACATATTGGTATAAAATAACTCTTTATAAATTAGAACTGATCTCATTTTCCTGGTTATGTAATTATGTATGTATGCACATATGCTCAACTAAATTTTACATAGATAATATATGTATATAATTTTGCACGGTGTTTAATAGACCAATATGTTTATTTAATACTTCAAATCAGCATTATATATTAGTATTTTAAAATTTTTGTGTAAATATAAAGGTATGTCATATTTACCTTATCCAATAAAATATGTATATTAAAAGAAAAATCAGAAAAAAAATTATGAAAATGTATATTTCATGTTTTGTTTATTTATTTATTATGTTTATAACATAATGAAGAGTAACAATATTAACATAGAAGGCATTAGAAAAACCACTAACGTTTGTCAACAATGCTACAATCCGAATCAATAACCAGATCTATTAACTGACGTAGAACATACACAATATATAATATAATTTTCTATAGAAAATAAGAGCCAGGTAAGTATAATAAACTATGTTTGAAAAGAAATATATGAGGGTATTAGGTTTAAAAAAAATACGATTTTGATGGGTTAGTGTATTTTTTACAGTAGATGATAGTTGGTTGGTTGGCCCGGGTATCTATATTGTGGGTTTTTAAGCAAAGGTGTGCATGAATTGGAAATTACATAAAAAAATAACTTTTTAGATGTGTCTTATTAAACATCAACATTTAGTTTGAGTTCATAGATGTTAGCATACTTTTAAAGATTAATATTACCAATGTTGCACCAAAGGCCTAAGAAACTTGGGTAAAGCAACTTCAATCAATGTGAAGATCAAGAGTTGTTATTTATGACCCTACTCTAATTCCACAGACTGTGTTTCTTGACATTAGTTATAAGTACCCAATATTTCATTTATAATTACTACTATAGTACAAGATAAATAGTTTATAAAGTTACTTACAAATTTCTCCTTTAACAAATCTCTTATATTTTTTTGCTTGTCAATATAATTATTTTTAATTGCAACAAATTTGCTTAATGTTGATACACATTTTTTACAGATTAACTGTGGTAGTCCGTCAAATGGATTAACCTGAAATTGTAGAAATTAATACAAAAGATATATTTATGTAACCATTGTTAAAATAAAATTAAAACTTTACCCACAAATCATTAACAAACAACAAAAAAGTTCTTTAGTTAAAACCAAAATCCATTACATAGTTTTTTTTTTAATCTCTTACCTCAATGTCATAACAAAATTTTATTTGCTGTTGAATAGACGGTACTATCTGGTAATCACCCAATTCAAATACACAAAGTCTACAAGCGACGAAGGATTCGCGGTCAATTTCTATCATTCTTTTTACGTTACTTCTTCTTTATGCATATAAATGCAGAGATATCTTTATGAATATTTTGTTAAATATTTAAGTACTTATAGTTGTTTTATTTATTTATAAACAAGCTGAATAAACAATACATTACACGTTCAATTAATATAACCTAACTACGTTAAACTAAATGCCATATTGGCATCTGTGCAATGTAAAAAAAAACTTCGACCAATGGCGTCCGAGCTTTATATTGACAGTAACGTCATCTGGCGACAAGTAGCAAATTTCGTTATTTTGTATCTAAACGCCATCTACTGTGGAAATATATTACTACTTAAGATGATTACTATATTTAAGACTAGCGACCCGCCCTGGCTTCGCACGGGTCCAATGCTAATACTAAATATACTACAGAATGTCTTTATATACTACGTTCACAGCTTTTTTGTCATTACACAATACAGTCATATTTTCTTTAGAGATTACTCTTGAAAGAGCGACATAAAATTGGCCATGTGAAAAACAACGTCCAAATCTAAGCCAGCAAAGTTGAAGGTTTGACTCTGCAATTTATTAATGGTATCAAAAGGCAAAAGATATCTTTACCAGAAATTGTAGGCGTTGAAATTGGAACGGTAAATCCGATTTTATCACAGGAATTCGGGGAATCAATACATCTTCTTCTATACCACATCCGGTGAGCATTGTGCACTCTATTATTAAAGTTATTAGTGATTTTACCAGCAAACGCATACCATGGCAAACTATAGGTGGATTCAAGTTTCTTAATAAAATAACAGGACAACTTACTTTCAACACGTTGGCGGTGAGCTGTCTACGCGCTGCGACTGCGTCCTGCCCCCTCGGCGCCCGCTCCCTGAAACGTTCGGTTTCCCGTTTTAGCGTCATAACGGAGTCGCAGAATCGGAATATCGCATCCCTTGACGCCTCGTTTCCGTCCATGTCACGCACCAATGCCATCAGCGAAAGGTCACTCCCTATCGCCGCTACGAACGCGGCCCTATCCTCCCCGAATCGCGGGCAATCGGCCAAGGTGTGCGACGATGTGTCCACCGGGTGTCCACACTGGTCGCACGTCTCATCCGTCCTACCATTACAATAACGGAAGTGCAGATATCTCCCGAAGCAACCGTGCCCCTTGAGTATCTGAACCAGGTGGAAATTGAGGACTCCGAAGTCCCTATCCAGTCAGTCCGCAAGAACCGGCCGAACAGCCTCCACGGTGAGGTGACCGTGCGTCGGGTCTCGGAGTCGCCGCTCCCATTGCCGACGTGCCCTCATCGCGCCCCTCGATGCCAAATCGGCTCGTCGTCCGACGGCGGATGCTCGCTCCGCTCAAGGGCGCTCTTTCGCTGCCAGTAAACACACGCCAGCGACTCAGCTGCGAGTTCCCACGGCGGCGTCCCGGCGAGGACGCACGCCGCCTCGAAGGTGACGGTACGGTAACCGCGTAAAAGATGACATTATTAACATCTAATTGGAGTGAAGGTAATGAAGATATTAAATTATTCTTAACTATGTTTGTGAATTTGTGTGAGTGTTCTTCCTTTTATCTCGCAAATAAGGATAGAAAACTTAAAAAATTCTTTGTGTGTCTAAAACGGAATAAAAGTTTCTAAAATAAAAACATTCACTTTTCATATTACATCAGAGATTCTAAAAGTATAAACAAACTTAATACTCACTTTGTAATTAGCAAAAATAACTAATTGAGCATCAATCGTAAATAAGTGAAGCTTTTTTTTTATTAACGCGTGTAACAAAATGCTAAAGGTCGCTCACCCCGGAACCAGAAAAGCCGGTAACAAGGTAGTGTCGGACTCCAACCCAGTAAAAAGCTTTACACGGTATTCTAATCACTTCCAAAAATATGTACGAGGGTCACGGGATAATATCGAGCAGTTCTTCCGCAAACCACGATCGGCGCCCGGATCGAACGGGCCCGTCTCGGGGGAGGGAAATAAGTGAAGCTTACTGTACATAACTGTTTAACTATAGCTCGTAAGGCAGTTCTTTTAAATAAAACATTTTTTTAGTTTATTCATATTTATCGAATTATTTATTATTATTATACACTATATTTTAGGTGATTTGATGATGAGTGGCCTGAGATGATTCTTGAAGAGGTCTATGTCTAGCAGTGGACGTTTGTCGACGGATGTTGCTAGCAATTTTTAATTATTGTTTATGGTTCGATTTACGCAATATGAACTTACTCTCTGTTAAACTATAATTAATAAATAAAACGTAAAGGTGAGGTGTTTCCAATCACGCGTCCGCAGTAACAAGTGCGCACACGGCTGATTTAGTAATGCGCTCGCTACAAAACTTCTAGAATATAATTTTTTTAATAGATTCTTAATAAAATAAAAATATCTTTAAGTAATAATAATTTTATTTCCATTATTCTAGTGGTTTAATATATTGAAATTAAAAAAAAATTTAATAATACATTAATTATAACATATGATTGATCGATTACCGACATGATGTAGTATGTACAAAGGAATTGTTTAATTCATCGACTCACAATAAAAATATATATTTACCTGTGTACCTTACTTACCTTATTATTACCATTTACTATAATAATTTTATTGTAATGCTTATTTATGTTTATTTTTGTTCTCCCTCCTACACAACTAAAAAAAAAAACGCGCCCACCATACTGCAAATATTTTTCATTGCACACGTTTTGATAAAAGTTGTCTATCGTCACTGTAGGTACTGCGTAATAAATATGGTATCAGGTCATCCGTCACCGCTCCTCCCGTGACCATGAATTTTCTAAAGCACTCGTAACATAAGGGTTGAATCACAAAATTAATTGAACTCTTTCGTTCGTATTTAATTGATTTTGAAATAAAAATGTGTTAATTCTTAAAATTGTATTCTTCATTTACTCATATAACGACATTAATAAACAGCAACAATTTATTCAAAAATTAGAATAAAACAAGGTGTTTAGTCAAATCGTAACCTCTTAGATGCTACTTACAATATATATAACAAAATTGCAAAATGCATGTCATTTTATTGTAAATCGCGTTAGTCAAATACATTGAATAACTATAAACTAATACTACTTATTAGTAATCCCAATACACTACTCCATGGGGACGAGTAAACATTCAAGTGATACTTATTCCACGTGAAATTGTCACACAGCAGTTCATTTTATCACAGCACTTTGTAAAGGTTGCGTTGTCAAAGACGAAATTATTTACATAAACTAAGCAGACTCCTAACGGCGCTAGCCATACGTCCAAAGTCCTACATTAAAAGGATAGCCTTTATGTTATTATGCCGTATACTAAATAGTGAAATTGATAAAGAAACCAATTAATTGTATATAGATATTTATCTGCGCAGACGGCGTTTTTTCTTATTGCGCGCTTGGTTTGAATTCAGTGTGTTGTCAGTGGAAGTGGACGGCCCGTTTGTTAAACTGGATTGAGCTGCGGGTGCAGCGTTCGGTGTAGGTAGTGGTTGTGTCGGCTGGTGTTGTGTCGTATTGTTGTGGATGTAGCCATTTTGTCTTTGAGAATTTGGCTGTCGTTCATGGGATTGGGTGGGCAGCACGGAGCGCGACACATCCGTCTCCGGCGCCACATTCAACGCCGCACGCAGCCTTTGACGCATACGTCTACGCGCGTTGCGAGACAATGCTACAGCCTCGTTTGGACTGGCCGCCGGCATTTGAGATTCAATTTCTTCATCTGCGGTAAAATTTTCAGCAGAAACTTGGGTCACTTCGGGAACAGTCTCAATTCTAGTACGAATTTCGATTTCAGAAAGTAACCCGTTCGCTTCCAAGGTAGCGAAGGCACGCGAGAGTCTTGCAACGTTGTTCTGCAAGTCATGCAGCAAGTTGTCACGATTGTTGCTGCGTGTGGCTACTCTCAATACGGCACGCGGTTGTGTTTGATTGACTAGTTGGTCTGTGGGTGTACGGCGCAACGATAATTTGCCGCTTATAGAAACGGGCGCAGTCAAGGCCACAGCATCTATTCCATTGACAGCCAAACAGTGACCTCTTTTTTTAAGAGCACCTTCGCATGATCTCACTGACCATACCTGCAACAAAATGTATAAATAATAAAGTAGAAAATTAGTTTGTATACATTTAAAAAAATCCTGTCAATATACATACACAATCTGAAAATATAGCTTCACGATCATTACCAGAAATGGTGATTGTGTAAGAGAATTCATTGGTCACCCAGGGTGAGGCAGCCATTGTTAACCAAGCATATACGCTGTCACCTAAAAGTAGAGTAAATACTGAAGAATTAAAATATGTTCAAATACATTACAATAACTTGGTAGTAGACTGATTTTGAAGTAATATTACATGTATAAGAAATATCACTATTAAAGTACAATAATCTTTATTGTAGCAAGTAGATATTATGTAGACCAATCAATCATTGATGATGGGATGGTTCTTCAAAGATGTTTTTAGTAATGGTAAGATATGCATTAGACTTTCACATGATAGGATTATAATTTTATTCCAACGCCATAGTTAAAAGATTTTTTTATTTTATTAAACAATATATATACTGCACCATTCCATTCAATGAGAAATTAGAAAATGGTGTCATATCTGGCCAGTGTGATAGAAAAGGCAACGACTTCATCTTGTGACAGAAAGCCTCAAAAACCAACTATGGGAAGATTAAGTATGCTGTTAATGTTATTTCTTAACTCATAATAAAAAGTGAAGACTGGAGAGAGACCACAAGGACCAGTCTAATATTAAATACTCACTAGTGATTTCAATAACCAAAAAGAATATGCCCATATCTGAAATGCGGACAGCAGTCACTATTCTGCCTGGTAGAGTTAGGAATTGCCATGCTTGTAAGTACTCTCCGTTTTCAGATTGACCCTGTAATTTAAAGAAAAACACTAACACAATTAGCTGAATGTTCAATTGCTATTAACAATAATCATCCATTGTAACATACCTCGATAAGATCAGGAGAGTGAAAATAACGGAGGTGGTTCAGTAAACGTGCAGCAGGCAATCGCTCCGTATTGCCATTTTTACAACATAAACAACGAAACAGGCCCTTGCACGCCTGAGGTGCCCTCAAAATGATTTGCTAAAAACATGCACACAATTTATACATATATTTACTTTCTATATAATTGTTCTATATTTATATGAAATTACTAAAAATGAAATTATTATTCACACCTAACTATACAACATTTATTATATATAACAAAATCCATTTAAAGCAAAAATATGAATGGAATTAAAATATGTTGAACATAATCAAAATGCTAAACTATACAGATGGTACATCTTTTACATTGGAGACAATGGAGGTCAATGGAGGTGCCACTGAAGTGTCTTCTACTTCTGAGCAATAGTATGCAAATATTAGTAATGACATATATCTTATTACAAGGTTTATTTGAATCTTTGGAAACATTTACAATTCTTCTTCTTTGTCGTAACCTCATGACTGAGGGACGTGACTATGGTGCATTGCTCTGGCCACCATTTCTTTCCAGACATTTCTGTCTTGCGCCATTTGGATGGATGATTGTAGGGCCATTTACAATTACATAACCATAATTCTAGTTTATTCACTTTTTTTAAAAAAGTTAGATACATTAAAAACCTACATTTGGTACATTAACATTATTTTCCTCTTCTTCACCTGTGTCATTTTCAGTATCTCCTGAGCCTGTGTCATGAGCTGGTGTACTACTCTCAGAGGAGCCAGAACCTGCAGTAATTTTACCACCTAGTTTCTGTATTATAAAAATATTTTATTTGTTGTTTCATAGATATAATAGATTTAATTTACATAAATAAAAAATGATACTTCAAATTATTTGTATTAAATGAATTAGCTTAAACTTACAAAAGAGCGTAATTTCCTGAAATTGGCTATTAACTCTTCCATTGCATAATTACGTGTGCCAAAAAAAAGAGCTCGACATACTGGACACACATCGAGGCGGGCTTTGCATCGTCCACACACATGATGACCCTCATTACACTGAAATATCTGCCCTGTAGGAATTTCATAGCATACTGGACATTGTAATAAATCATCTAGATTGAACATTGAATCAGGCTGGAAAAATAAAAAAAGAATTTAAATTATCAGATTTTATATATATATTTGAATTTCGAAGCAACCCAAATGGGTATAAGTATAGCCAGTGATAGATTGATGCCTTAACTCCATGTTAAAGAAGACCAGGAGTTCTAATAGTATGTTCATAATGTGCTATAATATACTATGAATACTATTACATATAATTAAATCAGTTACATTATATTAAAGGTTATGTTAATGGCTTATTGTATCCATAGAAATATACACTGACTATGTATACATGGATTTATAGGTTATATTTTCTATAATCTAATCACATTTAATATATTATTAGATTTATAATTTGTTTAAAGTAAAACTTAATGCTCCTACTATATACTTTTTTGGTTGATAATCACTAAAAATGCATATTTAAAAGAAATATTTATATTTTTATTACAATTCATCAAATTTAAGCAAATTATTAAAACATTTATGTAATCTTTAGTCATAAAAATTAGTATTCTATTACCAATAAATAAACTCAAGCATGATTTGAGTTTCTTTCAAGTGTTGCAAATATGTCAAGTTTTACCATGAAGTTTATTACTGCTTTAAATTATTTCATAATATGATATACATTTGTATATTTTTGATTGGTTGTAGTCAAGCTGTAAAATTTTAGTTAAATGGTACAGGAGCATTGTTGTAATCAATAATAGTGAAAACTTTTATCAATAGTTATTATGGTGACTAGTCTTATAACATAGAAGGGTTAGTGTTCTATACATACTGTATAATAAACTTTTGTGTACATTGTTACTCCTAACATAGCAAAACAGCACATAAGCAAAGGCGCCAAGATGTGTCCATCTATTGAATGTATTTAAACAAATTATATAACACTTTAATTTTTTTTTTTTCAACAGCCAATTTTCGTCCCCACCATTGGGGCTTAATATGACGGTGATGGACCATTTTGGCAAATATTTAAATTACAAATACTTAATTCCTTATTTGGTAATACATTAAGGTAAAAACAAACGAATAATAATTAGTTAAAGTTTATTGGAAAGCATATAATTTTATGTAACTCAATCTTTGTTCAAAAGCATGCACACATGAAAAAATAATAAATAATAGCATTATGAGAATAATTAATGAAGATAAAATGTAACATAACTGTAAACTTTACATATGTTGGATAAAGGATATAGGATTTCATAAAATATAACACTTTTATATTCATGTATAGACGATTTTTTATAACGCAATATTTTCCTCATTTAAAAATATAAATATTTTCTAACAAATAGTCCTAAATAGCATATAAAAAGTTTTGCCCTATTCAATCCATGTTTAATGTTTTAAAAAAAATAAAAAAAAATCAATAAATGGTGTAAAACTACATGATGGATATAAATGACCAAAAAAATATCGACCAACCGACAAGGTTGAACAATGGAAGTTTTTAATTATATTCAATTATACTTTATTACATACCTGTATCTGTACTTTTTCAGCCATTTTTAAAGTATTTAACTAATAAATACAAAAAAAAGACTATGCACGTATTATTTTCTATCCCTGTCGCTGAGGACCTATTTGGCTAATAAATGAAACAGCTGTAGTTGTAAAACATGGACGACGCCCGACAGCCTAACAATAAATGTTGCCAAATTATATATATTACTTATTTTATATATATACTAAGTTTTCAATATTCATTTATAGATTTTTAAGTAATACTATTTTATTAAATTTTTACGAACTAATAAACACCATCATCACATTTCATCTATGAGAGACCAGTAGCAATATGCCTAGATGTAGAAAGTTGACTTGTTTGTTTAATTTTATAAATTAAATCTTAAAATTCTGTATTTAAAAAAAAAAACTCTTAATTTCCATATAATTTTTAAAAGTTAAAGCAATGTGAAAGATTATGTGTAGTCAGCGCCGTATTAGTTAGAATTTTAAGATTGCACCGTACGTAAATGCGACAATTTAAGAAATATTTTTTTACTGCTTTAATACTCAAAGATGTAAAGTCAATGTTTGAAAATATATTTAAGTTAAAAATTATGACACAAAATTTCCGTTCCAAATATTTTTATTTAGTAATAATGATAGTAATCAGAGAAGTGAGATTGATACATGAAGATTTTTTATCTGTAGTACATTTCAAAATTAACCATGTCATTGTTTGTAAAAGTTATTTGTTTTAAGGTTTTAATTTGTAAATTTTATGCTAAACAAAAGTAACAATTTATTAACATAGCATGATTAAATATAGCCATTACAAATGTCATCTGTCAAATGTCAATGTGGTTAAGTGTCATCTATGGTTAATACTGTCATTCAAATTAATTTTGTTTACTAATTTCTCATAAATGTTTAAACAGTTACTAATTTTTAAATTCTAGAAAATGATGGCACGTAATAGTAATACTGTTTTAATATTAATGACACATTTATTAATCAGATGTATGTAAATTTTTAGGTAGATGTTTAATAATTGTTGGTTTTATTTAATTTGTAATGATAATAAATAATTTTACAGCGTCACAGTGTGAACGGCTGCATGAACAAATATACTCATCAATTGATGGTAGTGCTGCATGTTTTAAAAGGTTAAATGGAACACACCAAGCTGGTTGTTCTTGTAAGTATTAAATTTTTTTTTAATAGAGTTTTAAAAAAGTTAATATAATTGAAAAAACAAATAAAAAGATGTTAATAACGATAAAAATCGATCCTTGTTTATGAAAATTTTACTTAAATTAAAAATAATTTACTAGTTTTCTTTTGATATTATATAAAAGGTTATTGTATAACTTTTCCTATAATACCTTATATTATTTTATAATAAATAATGGTAACATTATATTTATTGTCCTGATAATTTATGTAAAATGGTTTATTGTTATTTGAACTTACAAGTACCCTGTTTTGGAAATTTCTCTAATATTATTACAAGATATTTGGTAAGTATTATTCACTTGATGATATTTTCCAGCTTCAAATGATGGTGCTGTTGGAGTTGTACATATGATTCATGAAACATCTGATGCAAAATGGTTAATTTATAATGCTACAGCTGGACCATATATGGCAGTTATTACAACTACATTATTTAATGATGTTATTGACTTATTAATATCTAACCCAGATAATGTTGCTGGTATTCTTGTTTACCACAATGCTACAAAACGGTAAATAATGTTACATATGCATATTTACTATCTTAAGTAAAAATCTTCAACAACCCAATTAAGTTTTTAAAATGTTGGAACTTGTATTTAATTCTTATATCTAATACTTCTACTAACCAAGCATCAATTTTATTCAATTCTGATTTATATTATTAGACCATGTCAAGATAAGATAAGAACTTTTATTTTAACTATATAAGTTTTGTTAGAGCTCTTATTTTCTTAATTTATATTAATAGCTGTATTAAATATATAAAATATGTAAAAAAATATTGCTTAATACTTTTTTAACATTTACAGATCCACATCATTCAGTCAAGAATCTAGGTGCCCCAATGAATATTCCTCTGATCCTTCAAGTCACTGTTCTTCCAATCCAAATGTTGCCATTGCATGGAATATGGAAGGCACTGGATTGTTGAGAAGAGATATTCCATATCCAATTTTCTATTTGCCATATTCTAGAATTGAAGAAATTGAAAAAATTGATGAATGTTACAACAGGTTCTAAAATTATCCCCTTATTTAATGCACAAAAATATGCATTTTTATATTAATTTAAGAGAAATGCCTAAACTTATGCATATGCCACTTTTAAAATCTTGAAATATTTTATTCTGAAATCTAGGCGACTTGACTTCTTTATTGTGTACTGTGTGTTTATCGCTCATGATGTTAAGTGATAATAGGTCCATAGATAGTAGATTATGATCTCAGAGAATACTGCATTTCTTATGTGTGGGCAGCTAAACAAAGTAATGCTTCTGTGGCAGTGCTTGGCCGCCTGGCTATCTACCATCCTTATATAATAAATATAGCTAGGTAGCTAGGTTTAAAAAAATCTTACCACTAACCCAACCTCATCACATGTGGCCCTTGAATAATACCAGGAATCTTGGTGTAACTAGGCAATAGGTTACCTGCTGTGTCACATATGCAGGTTATTTAAACAGTAAAAAATCTTTTTTACTGTTTAAATTATTTAATTACATGTGTATTATATTATTAAATAGTTTAAGTATTATGTAATTTTACTTATAGTCATCATAAAGAAATTACTTTAACAATAACAATTATTGTGATGTATTGAATCTTCTGAAATTAACTTATTTTTGTCTGATACTTTAAAACCATGCCACAATTTAAGTTTTTGTAATATTTGTGATGATGGTTTTTAATACCATGGTTAATTTATGTACTTTAAAAAATAAACTTAAAATTTTAAATAAACTGTTGGTATTGAAAACTCTCTTTTTGTAGACTTTGAAGGTAGGATTTTTAAAAGTGCTTGTTTTAACAATTTCATTTCAGGTACAATCTTGACCGACTTAGTCAAAACGGCAGGCCTCTTTGCTCAATACAATTAAATTCATTTATGTTTGCTGCAGTAAACAGTGCAATATGTTTGAGAAGGTTTGTTGATATTAATAAATATTTTGTGGTTCCAATCAGATCTTGATAATGTATTTAAAAGTGGATGATAGCCAATTGATATAACTCAGTAAATACTAAATAATAATAACATCAGTAAATAAACATTTTTTTAAGTTATTTTTATTATACTCTATCCATAATTATTAACTAAATACATAAGTAAAAGATTTTTATTGTATTGCTTTTTTACAATACATTATTGCTTTGTTTTATTTCATTGATTCTTTTGTGTTCTCATTACTTCTCTTATTTCTTTATTTATTTAGTACCATCAACCGAGTTTACAATATCTCATTGCATCTCTAATAATAGATGGATACAACATAAGTAATAAATTTAAGAGTTGATAAGTGAAAATAAAATTATTTAACTATACATAAGACTAATAGTGGAAATTATTAATCTAAAATATTAAAGAAAAACAGAAACAGTATAACAAATGTAATAATAACAAAATGTACTAACATTTTGACACAAAAGAATTATCTTATTAACATCACTGTTATTTTGAACAGTATTGTTTTTTCATAATTCTGACTGGTGTGTACAGTTCTTTCAAAATTTGATTTTCTACTTTGTTTGCTATAAAAAGTATTTTTACAGATCAGCAACATCTGCTCTACTTACACCAACTAAATTTTGTGATCCATTAGGTGATCAAAATGTGTATTATTCTCTTTTCCCACGAGGACAGGTATATTTTATTAACTTTTATATGTCTAGATATTTATTTTTTATGTTAATTAACAGATTTACATTTTTAGAATGTAGAAGTAACAAAAAAACCAGTTACTTTGGTTACAGCTAGAATTGATACTGCCTCTTTGTTTGATGGTGAGTAATAAAAAAGTGTTTTATATATAGGATATTAAGTTTAAGATAATTTTAAGAATATTAAGATTATAAGAATATTTGAAAATAAAATATAATAAAAAATAATCATTCATCTTAATGCTCCCACTGCTGAACTAGGGGTCTTTACTAACAAAGATAGAATCTTGACCATCCATCCACCACTCTAGTTAGGTACCACTTAATGGATGTCAAAAATCTCAAGATAAAAATTTAAAGTTCTGTCACTTATAATAAGCAAAATATGATATAACTTAATACATTATAAACCATTATTAAATATTTTATGGAAGTGTTCTTCACAAACTACAAAACTATTTTTTACCTCGAAATCTGGAGTGCAAAATATTTTTTTTATAAGTAATTTTTAAGCAGTGTCGTTTAGGCTGGCTTAGAAGATTTTGTTAATATTTAATAAATCATGACCAATGTTATTATCATAATCATCATGAACATGATGTTCCTCTTCCTACGTCATTCATGTAGGTTAGCAAAATATATCTTTTTCATTTCCTTCAATGCATAATCCTCTCCTATTACATATCTCCATTCACATCATATAATCTCACATCTCTTCTTAGGTTTCCTCTACTTATTCCCCCATCTACATGCATGTCAGTCATGCTTTTATATATATGATTCTCTTACTTTCCCCATTTCTACTATATCGCCAACTTTTTACTAATAATCTTTTCTGTTACTTTTGCTACTCTTCAAGCTTCCTCTTTTTAGTTTTTATTATAGTGTATATATTTTAAATAATAGATAGAAACTTGGTGTATTTTAAATTGGATTTATTATTATACTCGTATGTTAAGTACTTGTATTTTTCCTCGTAGGTGTGGCACCCGGGGCTGCCAGCTCGGTTGTAGGAATGGTTTCTTTAATTATGTCAGCAGTCACTTTAGCGAAAATGATTCCGGTCTCCGACTACAATCTGTACGGTGAGAATTTTTTTTTTTTTTCTTATTTTATTTACAGTGTACTCACCCTTCATCTTAATTTCGATTGATGTTAAGTGACCACGAGACCGTGGTTTGTGAAGCATGTTCGCCCAAAATGTTCTAGCTCTTATACATTGACAGCCAGAACAAAGCATTGCTGTTATGGCTGCAAATAAATCATTTTACATCTCTTTTATTTGTTTATACACAAAATGTTCATAAGAAGTGTAAGTATATTGGTTATTGGATATAATCCAGATAGATACTTCCAAGGAAATCAATGACCAAGGAGGTAGTCGTTAATTCTAGACGAAAAATTAGAAAAGATGATTTTGCACTTGTTAATATTCTTTACAGTTCTTTCAATTGCTATTTATCGATAATTTTTTTTGAAAAGCAGTTTAGTAGTGTGCAAACTAAACTTAACATCTTATGTAATATCCAATTGTGTATAACAGTTATAGTGCAGTATATAGCGCCACATTGTTATTGGTAGTCGTGTCACTTTCCACCAGATGAACTATTTGTTGGTTTCGTCGCTTCTTTGAAAAAAAAAAATAACACATTCTACTATCACGTTTCTCTGACAGATAATAACATAGTGTGGACGTTGTTCAATGGTGAAGCTTTCGACTACATCGGATCCCAGCGAGTCGCGTACGAGCTGCGGCGCAGTGCGTGGCCCCCATTTGCGCCGCTGACTCCCTCCGATGTTAAACTGCACGTGGAGCTTGGCCAAATTGGTGGCTCTCTGCGATTTTACAGCGACAACGCTTCGTGGCCTTTGTATGCTTACGCTACCGATAGTTTCACACCAGTAAGTGCATTGTGTAATCGAAGGCCGTATCACTTCTCTGTACAACACGTAAAGCATGGCTTGCCGTATTAAGTGAACTGAACTAATGATGAAACGTAAAAATATAGTAGTATATAATTTGACTAGATCTTGTGTTAGAGAATCTCGGCGCTTATTTCACCATCCAAGCAGTACTATTTAAAAATTAATGTGTTCTGGTTGTTTGGTTGAACGTCGTGGTTAAGAAAATATTTTGGGTATCGAGAATATAGTACAGTTTATTATCCTTACTAGTGCCACATTCGCGAATAATTTACTATCGAATGAACGTCATGCTCGTCTCGTCGTTGAATTAAAAAAAAATATGTAGTACATACGTACTATATAAAGTTTTTTACGCACGTACTGCATTAAAATATATCCTACGAGTACGCCACTTTAATATATTAACTCTTAATAATAATTTTGCCATGTAAGCGATATGAATATAATTTACAAAAATCTACAACCACTGGAAGACTTAATCTACTTGACAATATACTTCAAAGATCAAAATTGTTTACTGTAACAAGTAAGAAAAGAAAACTTGTTAAAAAAATCTAATAAATCTCAAATTACCCATTACGTAATACGTGTGACGTTTAATTTAGCAACGTTTCTTATATATACATATATATATAAAATTTTTATTATTATATTATTTTTATTATTTTATAAAATTTCTCTCTCTCTCTCTCTCTCTACATATATATATATAGAGAGAGAGAGAGAGAGAGAGACCTAATGACTTGATATTTGGTAGGAATATTCCTTTAACTGAGTATAGGTCAGTTAAGAACAGATTTTACGAAATATTGACCCCAAGGGTTGCGAGGGTGTTATGGCTAGTAAAGCGTGCGGCGAACTGCTAGTAGTTCATAGTTTTTGTTTTTATTTTTATTCAAAAATTATACTCTAAACACGGATAGTTGGATGAGCCTACGTTTTCGAAAGCTGTTGTTCATGGAACATTCGGTTTCCTTACAGTGTTTTCTATCATCGGAAGCATAGCGATCTAACCCACAACCCTTCTACCTCGAATGTATATGTTTTGTTATTATGGTTTCCTAATAATAAAGAAGTTATTGTTTTATTTGATTCAGATCACCGTATTTCTTAATGAAATGTTACAAAACATCAATGACATCAATATGACTTTATCGTTGAAAATCACTAAGAATCTACCGCCGTCATCATTA
Source organism: Ornithoptera alexandrae (assembly GCA_029030555.1). Taxonomy (NCBI): domain Eukaryota; kingdom Metazoa; phylum Arthropoda; class Insecta; order Lepidoptera; family Papilionidae; genus Ornithoptera; species Ornithoptera alexandrae. Next base: position 6,774,127 of record JARDVY010000023.1, on the reverse strand, counting down.
CATTCGTTTCGGAGGGAACTGAAGAACGAGACCGGAAGTGGTGATTTGCCTGAAGTGTTATTGGTAGATTTTAAGGACACTTTTACAAATCTTTACTATGAGTCGGTTTTAGACGATGAAGATAATATTGGATTTGTTTATCATAACATAACTGTTGGGCCCGATGGCAAATGTGAGTATATATAATTGTCCTCGATTTCTCTTGGTGTAAACGACAAAGAGGCTGTGGATGGTGAATCATGCTCACCCAGAATTCTCTGACTCTCATATGTTGTAAGTTGGAACTCAGTAATGCTACCGTGGCGGCAGATTTACCACATTAGAGTGGAAAAAGCGCATCACTAACCAACCTCGACAATTGCTCCGGAGTGGAACCGAGGACGTGCGTGGCTAACCACTTATGTGTAATAAAACCACGGATTTGCGCTGTCTAGTCCTGTGAAAATTTTTATAACACATAAACCTAAACGATACAATCTTAATGATCGATATTTTTTTGTTGATTAATCTAATAACATTTTGACTGATTGTAAGTTTTGTATTTATACAAGCGATAAGCAGTATCTTCACGAAATGGTAAGTGATCCACCTGCCAATATAAAATGTGGTGCTTGTTAGTATGTATGTGCTCTAAAAGACATACTTTATTTTAATAAAATTGGTCTAGCCATTTTCTAATACTTTGAGATTATAATGAAATAAAAATAAATACCTTACTCATTGTTCTTACTTTTGGAACTCGAAGCCTTCTTACACAAGATCACGGCTAATTATTAAGCACTGGTTAAGTGCGGGGGTTGGCATTGTCACATTTCCACGAATGTTATTGTTTTTTAAACATGTCAATTTCTACAGTTACAAACTGAGCTATCACGCCTTCCTGAATAATAGAAAGATGAACTAAATTGCGTAAAATATTTGTAAATTTGTTACAGTTATGACTACAGATGTTCTTCTATCCAATGGAACTATGAAGGAGTCGGAGGTTCAAGTAAAAATATCTCGATTAGCGACTGCATTTGCTCGGACACTTTACCAAAGGGTTACGGGCAAGCCCTATAGTGGTGACATAGGCGCCTCTGCACATTTGGTAAGCCTTTACGAATCATTAGCCGATAGACGTCTATTGCAGACATAGACCTCATCCAAAAATCTCCACCCCGATCGGTCATGCGTTATCTATATCCAGCTGATTTCGCCGACTAGATCGCCTTGTGGGGGACCTTCAGTACTATTATTAGTTTCAATAGTATTTATGTGATAGGGCCCGTAAACTATAATGCAAAAATCATTTGTACAGGCGGATGAAATGCTGTACTGCTTCCTAAAAAGTCAGGCTTGTCGGTTATTGCTCGCCGCTGATTACGCTGCTAGCGCTGAGGAAACTCCGAGTCCACGTGCGGCGTCGCTGTATGTTGGCGTGGCCACTTATCCCAGTACTCCGGCTGTATACGCGGGACACTTGCTCGCACTGCTCACTGGCGTTCATCAGCCGATAAACCGAACCGCATGCGATGCACTGGATCAACCCGTAAGTCCCGAGACTTCACGCCCCTCGCTTGGCACATCAAAGCACTGATGATCATCACCGAAAGGGAGAGGGGGAGGAATCCTATGATCCTCAAGAATCGGAACATATTTTGAACACTTTTCTCCTTATTAAAAAAAAAAGTCGTGCATAAATCTGATGCAGATTCCAGTTATATATTTAAATTTATGTACATAATTTGTATTATTTTAATTATTTTATGATTAAAATGGTATATGCGTAAATTAGCTTTATTAAAGCTGACTTCATAGAAAAATTGTAAAAAATCGGCCTGTTGTTTTCGACTTGAAAGTACCAGGCTATTAACAGAGACGGTGAAGATTATACAAATTGTGAAACTGATAAATATATCATCGCTTTTGCACCAGTACGAATCAATTTAATAAATTAAAACAACTAAGTTTGATGCTAATTTTACAGACTAGAGATACTAATGTAGTCTAGTTTAAAAGATTATTATTGTAAAGATTTCTTCTTATTTTTAATGTACCAGGGTTTCTCGCATTATTGGCTGAGGGGTTGGAACCATACTGGCGTTTGTGTTCAAACTACAATGAATTTCACTCAAGCTCTGAGCCCCGCCTTTGTTATACCAGGTAAATAATAATGGTAAAGGTACAGAAATCTTCTTTCTAATATCTTAAACGTTACTAAATTATTTAAATTAATAGAAAATGAAAATACATCCATGACACATTATTTTCACCATTTAAATGGAAGAATTTGTCCAAATCTGCCACATGTGTCTATTTAAATATATCATTATAATTATTTATTTTTAATTATTATAATTATAGGGGATCTTCTTTTTAATTACTCTTACGGAGGACGCGTTCAGGAGCTACTCACAAACCTTTTACTCTCATTCTAAATTTGGAAATATTCATAGTAATAAAAAATAATACCCAAAAAAACTTTTAACTGTTTCCGGGGTTCAAACTGCTAGCCTTGTGGCCGGTTACATGGAGGCCCTTGGGTCGATTTCGGGATGTTCAATTTGATCAAGTCGTAGGGGTTTTTCGCACCCACCTGTATAGCTACAGCCCTCTTATTGTAACTCGACTGCCATAACGATATTTTTATGTTCTGATTTTTAACATATGTGAGTTAGTCTGTTTTAGACAAGCATTTTTCTCTTTATACCAAATCATTATCACATATGTTAAGTTGAGCTCAAATGTAATTGAAAAAAAATCATTTATTATCTCTTATAACAAATCGAAGTGTCTTCTCTTCAACATTTTAGAATACGATATGACGTCGGGCCTGTATTCAACTTGGACGGAATCGGTGTGGGCGGCTATGTGGGCACGCGTGTTCGTAGCGGCGAGCGGGAGTGGCGCACGCACCGCAGCGCTCGCCGGCACCGCCGCCACCGTTATAGCCACACTACTCACATACTGGATACGGAAACATGCGGACATAGTGTTTCAACAACAGTCTGCCGGTTCTATAGTTCACGACGCTGCCTCTGGGTGAGTATTTTTTCTTGCGTTAGACCGATCAGACGAGTAGAACGCTCTTAACAATATGGCGCTAGTGAGTTTTGAATATTACAATACACTTATTTGCTTATATTAGCTAATATTGTTCTGAGGTTTGTGGTGATAACAACCCTCTCCTTTTATGTCTTTTGTATATCTCTAACGTTCACATTTTATTCTTTGTCAAATCTGTTCTTTTCTGGAATGCGCTTCGTCCCAAAAATTAGGACAGTTACTATTCGGTAATCGTTTAACATAAAAGTACGAGAATTTTTCATGTCGATATAATGAGACATTGAAATGTTTTAAAGTATCTATATAGATATTTTATTATATCTATATGCATATATATGAAAATATCTTAGGTGTGTCATATTTTATACTAAAAATTAAATGTTTAATTGCATATAAAGATTTTTGTATTTTTTAAATATCTATTAATAGTATAGGTACCTATATACCTTTTATATCTTTGGATCACCCAAGGTTGACTGCATAATAATGGCAAGGGCATTAAGTCCACCTATGCACCAGGTGCATAAAATGAAGTAAATAAAAATTAACGTTCTATTTATTTTAAATTATAATTAGTTTATAAATACACAGAATGGAGTAAGTAAAGTTAACTCCGGAGTTAGAATTATGTTTGTTTTGCGCAAGCAGAACATGTGTACGTTATCAAGTCGTAATATAATATTATTTACGGACACAAAATATAAAATAAAACATTTAAAATACTAATAACACAGGTGTGTCAATATTATGAATCCAAGAATATGATAAGCAGTTACAATTGACAAAAAAATAAATAAATACATATTATAAGAATACCATAAATCAGGCTTTCAAGGAGAATAAGGAAAGGAAGACTTTATGTTTGGAAGTTATATATCTCTAGGTCAGCTTGTTGGTTCTAAATATTTTGTGAAAGAGAGTTTCAAATCTTAGTAGCAGCTTAAATAGTAAAAGATGCATCTTAACTTGAAGTGTTTTGTGTAGAAATTTTTAAACGGTTTGCAGTACAACTTAAATCGAGTCTGGGTGTTTCATTTTATTAACCTAAATATTTTTTTTTATTTTCAGGATACTTCGGACTGTTAACTGTTGAGAAGTAGTGACGAGTGCATAGTCCTGCATACTAATTGTTTTACATTAAAGATTAATCATGTAATCTGTATGATTTTGCAGCTGTACACGATGTGTTATTTATAAACTTCTCGATATTAACTAATTGATTTTTCGCCCATCATTGAAAATAACAAATTAATATTATTTTGTCAGTATTTTCATCAAAAAATTAATAAAATGGGTAATGATTGATATGTGATGATTTTCATCAAAATCAATTTGTTATGAAGTGTTATCGAATTCCATCTGATAATTTATATTAAGGTTTTAAAAAAGACGTTTCATGTGTTATTAATTATATACCAATAATTTAACATTTTTGATGTTTTTATTACATTTCCCTATACCAATGTTCATAAATGTACACATTTTGCGTGCATTATTATTATAATATATTAAGACCGTGTTCTGTTAAATACGTTTCCAAAGAGCTATGACCAATAGCTGTTGTCTACCGGTTGATGTTGATGTTGAGATTAGACTTCATTCATGAATGAAAATAAATAAACAGCACTGTCATTGTTATCACTATAGAGCCTTCTATAACAAGGAGAGTCAAAACCATCTATCAACAACGCTGAAATAGTGCGTTATAGAGATCAGATGTTCATGAGCTGCTGATCCCACGCGTCTTCGAAATAAAGGGTGTCTCAGAATGATTTTCGTTTTCGAATTGACCAATACGCGCCAACTGCAGGTAGCACGGGGAGCGGAGTGGACTTAAACGCTTGGCCGACGCACGTTTTACGTAAGAGCGTTTTATAAAAACAACGATTCCTTGACTTGTTCGTCGTCTCTACAGGACACATTTTAATTTAAAAAGCTTAAGACATGTGTCAAGTGCCAATTTAATTAAGCATTGGGTGTGCAAGTTTGAAAAGACTGGGAATACAATGCCTGACAAATTGCCTGGGCGTAAAACGACATCAAGAACGAGCATGAACATTGATCGCGTCCGTGAGTCTGTTATGGACGACCCACGACAGTCATTGAGATTGCGCGCAGCTTCTCTTAATTTGAACAAATCTACGGTTCATCGCATTATTTCGAAAGAATTACATTTTCACCCCTAAAAAAATTGTTATTGTTCAAGAAATGAAGCGTGATGATCTTGATAAACGAGTCGAATTCTGCAGGACAATGTAAAACCGTTTTAGGAGTTTCAATAACATCTGTTTCTCCGACGAATCGAATTTTCACATCAACGGTCATGTGAATAGACAAAATTCCAGTTACTGGGCTTCCGAGAATCCATTAGAACTGCATCAGAAGCCCTTGCACTCGCCAAAAGTTGTTGTTTGGGCTGTCATATCAAGTCAAGGAATTATCGGCCCTTATTTTTTTGAGGATGACCGAGGTCGAACTTAGACCGTTAATTCTGACCGATATTGCCATATGATCTGGACTTTTTTGGCTACCGAAATGCAAAACCAGAAAGGATACAACCGCAACACCTTTTTTCAGCAAGATGGAGCCACTTCTCATGTTACAAATGACTCATTAGCTGGTCTTCACAATTTATTCCGTGGAAGAGTGATAAGTCGCCGAGGAGACATCAATTGGCCACCAAGGAGTGCTGATTTAACGCCTGCTGATTTCTTCCTATGGGGTTAACTAAAAAGCAAAGTTTACAATCCATTGCCACCCTACCTGAATGTTTTGAAGCAAAGAATCACTGAAGAAATCGACTCTATTTCAAGAGCGATGCTCCAGCGAGTTATTGAAAATTTTAGCTCCAGGTTAAATGAGTGTGAACAAATGAATGGTGCGCATTTGCAAACGGTTGTGTTTCATAAATAAATTTCAAGAATTGCTCCTTAAATTAATATTAAATAAAACGAGATTTAATTGATATTTTGTTTTTTATTTAACATCTAAAAACGAAAAACATTCTGAGACACCCGTTATAAAACGTGTGTGATTATTTAAAGCGATAAGGCACCCTAAGAGAGAGAAAGAAACAAATTTTTCATAAATGGAACACTTATTATTATTTTTTTATATACGTTAGAAAGTGCAATAAGTAATAGTCATACGCGGAAAGATACAATTCTTTATTGGCATATAAACTCAATAAAACAGCTTCTAAAACATTTGCAATTTTTTTGTCATAATACACAAATTGCAAAATTCTGAGTTATTTGATATACTTAGAAATAATAAAACTGTAGTGCTGTTATTTTACGTATTTCTTATAACGTATTTGTCCTCTACGCTTTATGCTTAAAATTAATATAATATTTGGAGTAATAGAAAAAAAAGCTAGTATTAAATACATGAGTAGCGATGTGACTGGAAAAATGACGTCCATTTACATCTATCAATATCCTTATACAAACTGAATATTTGTGTATTATGATTTTTTATATGAAAAATTCACTCGATTTTCATAAAAATAGTTATACTTATGAATAGTTACTACCCGAAGTTGTATACACTTCATCTTTCAACCGATCGCCCTGAAAACTGATACGAAGTAACCATCATTTAGGGTAACTCCGAATTTTACTTACATGAATTGTATCGTAAATAAATTTATTCAAAAATGAATTGCTTTGTTGTAGTTAAAACATCTTTAGATAAAATTGCGTAGTTTTTACAAAGTAATTCTATTTTTCAAGAAGAATTGATATATGATAATCATTCACGTAAAAAAGTTTTTAGACATGTTTATATTATAAAAATGTTCCACAATTTATATATTTATTGGTACTATTATATCGAATGAAGCAGCCAAGTAGTATAAATAATAAATATATCTTAGCCATATATAACTAAGCGATAAGCTCTAAATAATATATAAATTCACTCGATAGTCAGGCTAAAAACTTATATTTAAGAGATATAATGTGGTTGTTACATAATACAAATGTCTAAAGATATAAGTTCATAGTTATTTTTCTCTATTCTTTATAATTAAAATTTTAGTTCGAATTTCAGACAACAAAGTAGATATCGTTACTTAATTGAGAAACATGAAAAATAGTTTTTAAATCGGAATAATAATGCTTTCGAGAACCAACAACGTAATTTTATTTTCAATAAAAACAAATTAATAGTTAATTTTAAATACATTTGTTTGATGTTGATAACTATTGTAAAAAAATTTTATATTGAATTTCATGAATGTTCTGTAATTCATTGTGGCTATTTAGTGTCACCAATTCATTACGTAAAACATTACTGAACGACATAGTCATTTAATCGATATTCGAATCGAATCGAACATCTCTCTGGTCTGTTGTTAACCAATGAATGTAAAATATGTCGATTAAAAAAACATTAACTGCTTGTCGAGCGGCCAGTTTGTTAAGTTTGTCGGGTGGAAGAGGATCATCTATCGCTCTTAAGTTCCGCTCATCTTATTTTTCGTTTTTTTTTTATTCAACAACTTTGAAACAAGTTCCTAAAATAATGGCGAGTAAAACGTTGCCACAAATTTTTAAGTTTGTTGATCAAAATGTGGATTCCTATAAACTTCTTCTAAAAGAAGCAGTTGCTATTCCTTCTGTATCTTGTGACATAAAATATCGGGACGATTGTGTACGTATGGTAAGGTGGATGCAAGAAAAATTAAAGGATGTTGGAGCAAGTACAGAACTTCGGGATGTAGGCTTCCAAACAATAAATGGTATTGAAGTTGAATTACCGCAAGTATTAATTGGATCTTTGGGTAATGTAAGGATGTTTCACATAATATAAAAAGGATTGTTTATAACATTTATATTACTCTGCTCTTATACTAAATTGTGGGAAGCTCACTAAAAGAATTTTATGGTAAGTTTTCACTTATGAAAAAATTTGGGAATAACAGGATGTCAACTTGATTCTGTATCATGTGCCAGAATTAAATTGGTTAAACATCTCTGCTCTTAACACTTGTTTTTTTCATTTAGGTATACTACCAAGTGCATTCAAAGGGATCAATAGATTAACCTTATTTGTAACTTATATGTAAATTAAAAGCATCATACATTTAATAATGTTTTCATTTGGCTTTAGAATTACCAAACTTTAATAATGCTTATTATTGTAAATCTCAATTTTCTATACCCTGGCATTCTGGAAAAGATTAATTGCTGTTAGAAATTATGCTTTAAACATTATTCTGTTCATATTTTGCAAATTTTCTTATCACACAAAATTTTCTTTTTTATCGAATTTGTTTGTGATGCTTTTTTTTACTTGGTTTGTGATATTTTACATACCAAGTTTTGATTAACAATATCTTTTTATAAAGATGATTCTTGAATAACAAGGATGCACATTGATGATCAGGTGTTTGAATCAGTTAAAAATAAACATTTAAAATGTGTCTGTAAATAACACAAAGAACAAATTTTTTTAATTGTATAATACTTTAAAAACACATTTTTAGATAATGTAAATTAAACATTCATAAGGAAACATGTTTTGATAATTATGTTAAATATATTTTTATCGTTTCATTTAGGATCCAAAAAAGAATACTCTGTGTATTTATGGCCACTTAGACGTACAACCAGCTCTAAAATCAGATGGTTGGGATTCAGACCCATTTGAGCTGCAAGAAAGGGAAGGAAAATTATTTGGTCGTGGTTCTACTGATGATAAGGGCCCAGTACTTGGTTGGTTACATACCATAAATGCATATAAAGGAATAGGTGAAGAGGTATGAAAGTTGATTAAATAAAACATGTCTGTATAAGTTTTAGAATATTTTTATAAAAATTTCATTTTTGTTTAATTTATAAATTTGATATTAATTGTTTTTTTCCTATTTACAGCTGCCTGTTAATTTAAAATTTATTTTTGAGTGCATGGAGGAATCTGGCTCAGAAGGTTTAGATGAATTGCTGATGGAGCACCTGAAACCTGAAGGGTTCTTTAATGATGTTGATTATGTATGCATTTCGGACAACTATTGGTTAGGTACAACAAAACCCTGTATTACATATGGTCTAAGAGGCATTAGTTATTATTTCTTGGAGGTAGAGTGTGCAAAAAATGACCTTCACAGTGGTGTATATGGAGGAACAGTTCCTGAAGGTAAATAATCCTTTCCTTATTAATGAGATAATAACATAAAATGGAAAAATTTAATTTCTATGTAATTTTAAGCCATGACAGACCTTATATATCTTATGAATGAATTGGTTGACAAAGATGGGAAGATTCTGATAAGAGATATTTACAAGTCTGTTGCGCCTTTGACTGAGAGTGAGAAGCAACTTTATAACACAATTGATTTTGATACGGAGGCATACAGGTATGTATAATGTTAAGTGACAAATGATAATGTGGTGCTGATAAATAATGTCAAGGTAAATATTTAGATATAAACCAACTATTAATAAAGATTCTCGACAATAATGGAAGACTTGTTGATAGTGCCTCTGCACTGCCTGTTTTTACCACTAATCTGTAATGTACAAATTACTGTGTTCCAGTTTAAAGTTTTCTGTAACTAGTGAAATATCTGGGGTAATGGGAATTAACATGTCTCAAAATGATGAGTATAATGTAGTGAAATGTACATGGTCCAAACTAGCACCACATTATTATAGGTAGACATGTTGCTTACTACAGGTGAAGAAACCTGCTCATCTTGTTTTTCTTTGTGAATAATTTTCTTTGTAAGTGTGGTAATGCAATGTTATTTAACAAAGTGCTTTAAAACTTTTTTGTTTATGTATTATACTACTTTATGTATTAAGCATAGATGACGTCATATGTATGAATGTTTGGTAGTTAACTAGAAAGTATTGACAAAATCGATGATAAAATATCTACTACATAATTTTAATCAAAGAAAAATGCGTAATAATCGCTTGATAACTTTATGATATGTATTATATAGTACTCAGTCTTATCGCTGTAGATAAAATAAGAATGATTACGTATTGGTTTAATGTTATATAACAATGTAATGATGTTTGAAAACTTCAAAAGCAAAAACTAGTCTTTGTAAGATTGTATATTACTGGGTGTTATAAGAGCGCTTTCGAAATCGAAGATAGACGATAGTACTAATGACACCTTTGATGATGGGACGGAAAAAAAATGGATCCTGATAAAAAAATCATTTTTTAAAAACGGTTTTATTGGCATTATTTACGCTCCATCATGTTAGTACAGTTAAATGAAATGATAGTTTCATAAAAAATACATTACTTTACTAAAAAAAACCAGCAATGAAACACAAAATCAAAAACAGTTGATGCTCGGATCAACAATGCACCGACTAAAACCTCTGCGATGTTCCTCCTCGTCGCCTGATGGCGGGGTTACGGGAACACTTTCGCACCATCCGCGACCCCGCCGGCGTTGGCCGCTAGCGCAGCCCCTTCTCGGGAGGGAGTGTTGAACCCTCCCTTTCCACCTCCGTGGGGACACGCCGGAACATGCAGCGCGCCCTCTGCTCGGCTTGTATATGTCGCGCGGGCAAGGGATTCCCCCGAACGCGTCGCCGGTCATGGGAGCCAAGAAAGAAAACTTTCCCGGCTCCCTACAGCGGATCTGATGTCGGGCCCACCGCCACCCGTTAAACGGCCGCGGAGGATAGGGAGTACGACACATCGTTATATACACTGCTCTTCCCCCGCGGCCCCACCGCCGCCGCATCGCCGGTGCGACACCGGTTAGTCGCAGAGGGTACTCCCTCTGGACTCCACCTCGGCTGCAAGGGGCAGTATGAAACCGCCCTTGCAGCCTGGCCGCAAAGGATACCATAAAGCCGCCTCTGCAGCCCCAGGCCGCTCCGGTGAGCTCCAGTTATCCAACTGGTGCTCTAACCTGGAGCGGCGGCCTCGGGCCGGCCGGGTAGGTTCCTCTTCGCTTCACCGTGGGCGACCCCGCCAAAGTTACGGAGCCTCTCCGCCTCGACAAGGCGAGAACCTATTGGAGAGGAGGGGGGGGGGGGAAGGACGCCTCTTGCTCTACTTCAACTGCTTCTTAGGTACATTTGGAGAGAATGTCTAGAGCTAGAAACCACCTAAAGTTTTAAATAAATTTATAATTTTATTTGGTTAAATTATGAGACGAACGTATCTAGATAAAACAATGGGTGGGTGATGTACACTACGCTCATTGTGTTCATCGCCCAGTAATTTCACTAGCTACGGCGCTGTTTAAACCAAAATACAGTAATGTTTGTACACAACTCTGTCGGCAGCAATACGAGCTGCGGTGGTTCCTACCTAGACAGACAGTCTCCGGCAGTATTAAAAAAGAGTTTTTTTTTTTAATTTTTATTAATGTATGGCTTTTACTTTGTTTACTTAGTATTTAAGAAGACACCATTCAATCTGACATCTAAGTAAGCTAGTGTACATGCTAACTTTCCTATTATTATTTTTAGTTATGTTTCAATTTACTTCGATCCGAATGAAAAACTAGTAATATTACGCAGGAAAAGCTTATATGATTTAAACTCATTTCTTGTTGTAGAAGTTCAATAAACGCTTATCAGTTACTGCACAATGGTGTTAAAGAACAGATATTAATGCACCGTTGGAGATACCCCAGCCTTTCATTGCATGGTATTGAAGGTGAGTCATCATTTTTATCAATAATATTTTTGTAAATTTATAGTTTATTTTTTAATTTATAAATATGGGCGTTAACTGCGGCCCAGTCATTCAATTAAGTACTGCAGTTAGAAATACGAGGAGGGATCAAAAAGTAGTGAGAACGACATATATACTCCTTGGTAAGAAAAAAAAATAAATACTGGCATAGCTCAGATACATATTTGTAATATTAATAAAGAAAAAAAATCTTCGATTCTCTTTTGTTTTTTTCTGAATGTAGTCATTTGTTTGCTTCGTGTCTGAACGTGTTCTCGAAAATGAAGAAAAACGAAGTGCGAGCCGTTATTAAATATCTCTGTTATAAAGTTAACGACGCAAGAGATTCATTGCGATTTGGAGGCAACATTAGGAGACTGCTCCGCCGTATTCCATTGTCGCAAGGTGAGCTTCTCAATTTTGAGTAGAGAGAACGAGCACGGAAGACGAACATCGTTGCGGCCGTCCATCGACGTCAGTCACCCAAGAAAATGTTGCGAAAGTCGAGAAAATTGTATAGAAGAGTTACCATCTGATACTTAATTCAAGAAACGGGCATTTCATATGGAAGTATTCAATCCATATTGAAACAATTTTTGAATATGAGAAATGTCTCCGCAAGATGGGCGCCGAGAATGTTAACCGACACTCAGAAACAAAATCGACTCGACATTTCGAAGATATTGTTGGACAAGTTTCAAGAAGATTCTGAAAACTTTTTATCTCGTTTCGTAACAATGGACGAAACATTGGTTCATAATTTTGATCCCTAGACAAAACAGCTATTTTCGCAATGGAAACGGCCATCATCACCGACCCTGAAGAAGTTTCGTGCCGTGGCATCGGCTGGTAAGGTTATGGCCTCAATATTTTGGGACTCAAAAGGGATATTGTTGATTGATTACCTTGAGCATGGAACCACTATTACAGGTCAATATTATGCAGCTTTAATTCCCATGTTGAGGAACGCCATCAAAGAGAAAAGGAGAGGGAAACTTCGAAGGGGCGTGCTGTTTCGTCACGACAACGCACCCACGCACAGGTCGGCAGTTGTGATGGCTGCCATTCAGCAAGCTGGCTTTGAATTGGTTGACCACCCCCCGTTATTCACTAAATCTGGCGCCCAGCGATTTTTATCTGTTCCCCAAATTGGAAGAATACTTAAGGGGAAACAGGTACGAGGAAGATAATAAGGTGATGGATGGCGTGGAGAGCTTTTTGTAGGGCCAAGACAAAACTTTTTTTTAAAGGGATTGAAGCCTTGGAAAAGCTCTAGACTCGGTGTGTAGAGACTCGGAGACTATGTAGAAAAATGAATTATTAAGTTATCAATAGTCATTATATTCTATCTCATTCTAACTACGTTTTGATCCCTTCTCGTATATATGTACTGTGTTCTGTAAATGTTTTTGTGTTTTTTAAATAAATAAAAAAATACAGAAATATTACGTACATTTTGTAACAACAAGCATACTTTTAATTTAAAAATCATTATAAAAACTTTACAAATTTCTTTCGTTTTTTCCATTTATCATTATCTATTACCAGTGACTTTTTATTAAAAAAAAAAATCGTATAACTAAACTTTCGTATTCACGAATACCAGATTGAACTCCTGTGTTCTGTCCTAGTCCAGCTATACTAAAAGGGGACTCTTTTGTGATTGGCCATCCTGTTGTCATTTTACTGCAAGAAAGATTAAGCCTATCAGAAATGTTTTAACATTATATAGACATAGACGTACATTTATTTGTAAAGGCACATTCAAAAAATTATAATAAAAATCAATAGCTACAAAATAGAAACCTAAAACCAAAACTTTGTAATAGCGATGTGATGACAAATTGAACGCCGGCTCAGTGTGCTGTACAATATTGCTATAGCGCTGGTTTTCGGAGGCAAAGGTTAACTAGTGCCCACGACGCGATGAATCCTTTTATGGTTGTTAAGAAAATATATAACTATAACGTTGGCAAAAACCAAAAAAAAAGTCTTTCAATTTTTTTGAACCTGCTGTAAATGACTATCTTGTTTTTATAGTATTTTATGTTGCATACATGGAATGGTACTAAAAAAAATATTGAACACTACTGTTCTAACCACTGCGTTATCGCTGCTATATTTGTATTGACTAAAGTTGGTCGCACTAATTCATTATCACTACGGAGTGTTTAAAAATGAACGCATGCCTGCATTAAATATATATATATATGTTTGTATGTAGCGCGCTGGCCTAATCGTGGTTAGTGTGCGGCTATCATTCCGAAGGTCGCGGTTTCTAATCTCGGCATGTACCAATGACTATAATATTTAACTTATGTACATTTGTGAACTTTAGTTATAACAGCGAATTACAAACGGCGATGGAAAGCATCGTGAGTAAACCTGCACATGAATTAGAATTTATTCTAAAGTGTGTATGTGAAGTCGCCAATCTGCATTGGGCCCGCGTGGTGACTATGGCCCATCGCCCTCATATTCCTCGTCCGCTTCCTTATTGCCGCTCACACCAACATGAGATCCCATCTCATTGTATCCTAATTACAGAGTTGTTCATCAGGGTAAATATTTTATTTAGAATAGCATAAGCTAACGGGACATGTTTACCACCGGAAGCACATTTCACTAGATTCTGTAAGGCACTCCTACTCTACGTAAAAATTACAATTTTCTGTAGTTTAGAAGAAATTATATAGGATAATGCCTCAGAAATAGCCAACAGTTCCGTCGACATTATATTAATATTCAAAATTACTTTATTCAATCCAGAGTTTAAGTTTTTATCACTTAAATATTGCCCCAATACCACTTTAAGATTTAGAACCATCTGAAAATTTTATCCTATCCTGTGTACTTAGTATTAATTTCTTGCAGAACAATAGACCTTAGCATATTAGAATTATACGTGTGTTTTGAGTGAATATATCTGTGAGATGAGTTAGAATTACATCTTTGATATTTATATATGTAACACAAATTGACAATGTGAACATGTTCAAAGATTGAGAGGAGTAAATTTTATCTTAAATGATATCGCCAAAAATTATCGATAGTAGTGGTTTTCTTTTAAAATGCTAATATTTTGCTTGACTTTCACAAGTCAGTGTTTTTATCAATTGAATCGCTTCCGAACTACGATTAGATATAAGTTTTAAACCAAATTTATACGCCAAAAAACGCCTTCTTACAAACAGCGGTTCTGTAGAAAGTTTCGACTTCGTGGCACGATGCGTTATCGACCACTTAAACTGATTGGCGGTAATTTGGCATTAACAAACGAACGGAAAAAATGATCACTTTGTATTTATGAACGGTAGCGAAAGTAGCCAAGCAGTAACTGTCTCTTTTATACTCGTTGGTTAATACGGCGGCTGAGAGAGACGGGCAGACTTCATAATGCGCATCCAGTGCAGCGTCATGCCGCTGACATCACACAAGCGCAACGCGCAGCTTTGTTATTCTCAACTTTAATACTAACATTTTAAATACTTATTACTATTTCAATCAGATCTTTAAAGATTTTATGATGTAGAGATCATAAAATCTTTAACTACTCCATTATACTTAGTAGATGTTGTTTATTTCTTTCTTATATTTTTATACATATATATTCTATACCCGCGGAAGGTCAAACGGTAAACGGAGGTTTATTCCTGGTGGCGAACAGTAAAGTGTGTATGTGGCCACTAAGGAAAATGACAGACACTACCTTCTATCATTTGTCTTAGTGGCATAATGGCAGCCTTCCTTGTCACACGGAGGCCCTGGTTCGATTGCAGAGCAACATATTTTTGGAGTTTGGTTGGCAGAAAGATTTTTTCAAACGCACCTAACATGCTTCCATCTTTATATTATAAATCTCCTGCTATAAGATATAAGAACCAAACTATCTCTAAGTGAGTACCCTTCACCATTGACGGCCTCATTGTGACTTAACACCATATGATATGAAGGTCAAGCTTTTTAGCCCATTTTAGATAATAAAACAATGCTCTAAGAGCTTAGCTAAAGTAATTAATTAGTCTCATAGTAACGCGTGCATAGGGAAATCGCATATCTCAGTGCTATGGGCATGGAAGTTAAACCTACGAAGGGAACTATGTACTCTTTGTTTTGTTTTATATATAATAAGCATATGGGATAGCTTAGGAGGAACTCTGGTCCTAGTACTAACGATAACTATTATAGAATGGACATATATTTTTTTTCCCAGGGGCTGCTTTTCAACCCGGAGCAAAAACTGTGATTCCGGGAAAGGTTATCGGAAAGTTTTCTATACGTATCGTCCCCAACCAGGAGCCCGAAGAAGTTGAAAAACTGGTGTTTGATTATATAAACAAAAAGGTTAGCTATCATTTATATATGTTCAAACATTTCCTGCCTCTCTGGTTTAGGTACTGGTGGCACGTCTCTGTTGCCAGAGACTGTCTAGGCAAGTATACCACTGATGCTCCTATTTCTACCACCAAAAAGTACTGTGCATATATTACTGTGATCCGGGTTGAAGAGCATTGTAGCTGGTGAAGTTATTGGAGTAAAGAGACTTAAAACATTTACTGTCTCAATGTAGATATATACTCGTATATGTATATACATGATTATATATATATGTGGTATGTATGCATACTGGTTGTAAGGAGATCGCTTCAGAAAACGAAAACAGACGATAGTACTAATGACACCTTTGATGATGGGACGGCAAAAAAAACTATCCTGATTAAAAAAAATCATATTTTTAAAACTTTTTATTAGCATTATTTACGCTCCATCGTGTTACATTTAATGATAGTTTCATAAAAAATACATAACTAAAATAAAACCAGCAATGAAACACAAAATCAAAAACAGCTGATGCTCGGATCAACGAACGCAAGGGCGCGGCGAGAACTCGAGATGTATTTGGTATCAATTTAAACCTTGTTTCATACGGCCACGGAACATTTAGAATGGCGCCTGGAGGTTCGTTGATCTGAGCATCAGCTATTTTCGACTTTGTGTTTCATTGCTGTTTTTTTTTAGTAAAGTAATGTATTTTTTATGAAACTATCGTTGCATTTAGCTGCACTAACGTGATGGAGCGTAAATAAAGCTGATAAAACGTTTTAAAAACATAATTTTTTTTTTATCAGGATCGAATTTTATTCTGTCCCTCCCATCATCAAAGGTGTCATTAGTACTATGGTCTGACTCCATTTTCGGAAGCGGTCTCCTAACATCCAGTATATTTATAATTTCTCTTTAGTTTTTTTTTTTATTCCATTAAGCGAGTACACGAGCGTGACGTTCACCTGATTGCTAGTGCTAGATAGAATGGTATACACTCCATGACATTGTGCTCGACGCTTTGAGACATAATATGTTGAATCTCGTTATCACAGTAATTATACTAGCTACAGTGCGCTTCAAACCGGAACACAGTAACGTTTGCACACTACAGTTTGACGGCAGAAATAAACGCTGCGGTGGTACTAACCTAGACGGTCTCCGGCAATAAAGACCTACCACCAGTGAAAGATTTAGTTTATTTTCTCAAATCTACGTGCAAATTTTCTTCGCATTGGTTGACTGGTAAAAAAAACCTTTATGGCGTTAAGCTCGCCGTCTGCATTTTTAGCTGAAGGTGTTGCATGAAGAATAAATAAATAAATTTAGATCAATTGTTATTAAATATAACAAGTTCCACATTAGATTATTGTTTCTTTAGATCTATTGAGAGTAACATGCGAAGTAGATATCCCAGTATATTATTAATAATAAATTACAAATGTGGCGCACGGCAGCCGGGGCGCCACATTTGTAATTACGCAAATAGAGATAATCATATGTTATGAAACATTAGTTTCCGTGGCAACCTAATTCCAATAATTTGGAACTATTTTATATTACAATATTGTTCTGAAAGGATACCGTCATCTGTTATTATTTTTGTCTCTTTTTTTATTTCTTTCTGCCGCAAAAAATATACTGTATATAAATTACGTTATTACTGTTTAAAGAGTTTAGTAGGCAGTAAAATTACTTGGGTAATCCGGTTTCCCAAAACGACGAGCAGAATATGGTGCAGTGAACGTCACGGCAGATTTAGATTATGCGTGTGGTAGTTTCGTTGGGTTCGAAAAACCAAGTCACCATTCAAGATCCAAGTGGCTCCAGAATCGAACTAGAGATTTATGTTTTACAAGGCGCTTAAACAATGAGCTACGCAGGCAGTAAAACTTTTTTAATTTGCTATGTTTAGATATTTTAGTATAGGTGGAGGATTTTTCTTCTCCTGGGTTCCGTTTCTCAATATACATGAAACAAATCGTTTCAGTGGGCGGAGCGAGGTTCCCCAAACAAGATGCGTATAACAGCGCAGAGCGGCCGCGCCTGGACCGAGAATCCCAACCATCCTCACTACCAAGCCGCTGCTAGAGCAACCAAACTTATTTACCAGGTGAGTTTATTATCGAAATCATCAGAGAATCGGCGGCCTAATGCCCATGCATATATTATTTTATATTTACAAATAATTACTACATGTAAGTAAAAAAATAGTTTTCGTGTCACCGTCGTAGAGCCTATCTCTGATAATTTTACCTGTGTTGCCAGGGTATGTTTTCCTATTTTTATGAAATGGTTATGGTTTGAATGCACAGACGGAGCCGGACATGTCGCGTGAAGGCGGCTCCATCCCGGTGACGATCACGCTGCAGGAGGCTAGCGGGCGAAATGTGCTGCTGCTGCCCATGGGAGCCGGGGACGACATGGCTCACTCTCAGAACGAGAAGATCAACGTGCGCAACTACATAGAGGGAGTGAGTTCGACATGTTGCAAATATGATTATCACAAAACTATCACCCATCAACGATGTATGTTTTTATAAAACGTTATGAGTAAGGGAGACCTACCACCAGTAAATAATTATCATTTACTGGTTGTAGTTCTCTGTTGCCGGAGACCATCTAGATAGGTACCACCGCAGCGTCTATTTCTGCCGCAAAACAATAGCGCGTAAACATTACTGTGTTCCGTTTTGAAGGGCGCTGGCAATAATGTAACGAAACTTAAAATCTTATGTTACAAGGCGACGATCACAATGTGGTGCTGGGTGTACTACCGCTCGTAGCAACGCTTGATAGAATAAAAAAAATCATTTAAACCGGCAAAAGAAGAATATACCAAATTGGATCAATATATAAAGAAGTCTACATCCCTGCTCATAGATAAAAAGAGAAAACAGACCCCTCAATTTCTCGTTGTTGTCCTTTAATTATATCACACCAGGTAGACTAAATTTCCTGAGAAAACAAATTTAAATATTAATAATAAATTAAATGAAATGCTCGATTTATTGTTTGAACTGCTTTTTTTTTTCACTCTTTTTTTCTAATTCTTATTAAAAATATTGTTTTTAAGCTGCTGAAGTCGAATACCTACTACCACTTTTGTAACTTACATTGTGAAATCCTGTTGTTTCAGATAAAATTGTTTGCGGCTTATCTGTTCGAGGTCGGCAAACTACCCAAGTAGTCCTACACTCGCAATACAACAAATATTATATGCAACTGACTGTACTAGTTTTTTTTTCTAGTAAATGTTTTCGTTTCGTTTTGTGAAGTCAAGTGTCGGAGCGTTCCGTTTTGAGTACAGCAGTTAATTCAGCATAATACAGCATAATTTTGTCACCGCATAATAATAGATTATTAGTTAATTCATATGAAATGGAATATATATCGCAATCATATAATGCGAATAATAATTTTTAATCGATATTTTCTTATTGACATTGTCATTTATATTTTATACATCTATTTTAAAATTAATTATATGTTTTCAATAAATTGTATTTTTATTTGAGTTTTTCTTAGTTAATTGATCCATTTACTTATAATTCATATTTAGCCAGGTAAGTCGGAGAAAATTAATTTAAATGCAAATCAAGGTGTAACTTTAGATGCAGGATTTATTTTAAGGCTAAAATTAAAAAAGAAAAGTTTGTATAAGCAATAGTACTACCTAATATTTTTTTAATCATTAAATAAAGAATGAAAGATGTTGTGGTAATGAAAGTTATTCTATTTTATTTCTAATATAAATAGATTGGAAATAAAAAGATAGGAGCTGAAGTGGGCGCCACTGGCGTCTGATAGGTGCTGAAGTTCGTGCCACCGACGTCTGATAGGTGCTGCAGCGATTCAGAATGGCAGTGATATTTTTGTTTAGCTCTTAACGCTTAATTTTTTTTCATAAATTATTGGAAATTTTAACGTACACTTCTGTCTTTACTGTATTTTAGAAAAATATAGAAATCTAAATTAGTATTTATTTCTTATTAATAGTCTTTAAAAGTTAAAAAGGAAAAACTAAATAAACAGGTAGTGTTAAAAATAAAAAAAAACTAAATAACCAGTTAGTGTATTAAACGGTAATGTGGCTAGGATAGTATGAGTTTATCAATGCACGAAAGATTGCCTCAACATAATGAAATTGTATTTTTCAGTCGGTGTATTAAGTAACCCATGTACGAGTACAAAAAAAGACGGAAAGACATTCCTCGCGTCAATAATATTTATTACGCACTAGTTGTACATATACACAGTATGAGGGATCTAAGGGTTACCACACACCAACTCACGGGATCGAAGCCAACCTCACCTGCCCGTGGGGCACCCTGCTAATCAATAAACGTGGCTCTGACTCCCACCAACCCGCATTGGGCCAGTTTGGTGGGAAATGGCTCAAATCTCTCCATACAAATCCCTATCCGATTGTTTGGAGAATCTTTGGGGGAGGCCTATGTGCAGCAGTGAACGTGTATCGGCCGATGATGATAATGATAGTGGTACATGATCTCATAGTTAACTATATCTCGAATAAGTTAAAAATAACATTTTAAAACAATATGGTCCACAGAGAATAAAAATAAAAAGTACGTGGACTCTTGAGTGCACGACAGAATTGTCCTCGAACAGAATACTATGAATATATATGTAAAATTAACTGAGAACTACACTCATACTACCTACACAATAAGCAGCTATTTTTGTCCTATAACCTGTTTAATTTCAACAAAGATGTTATTAAGTGGCACAGAAACGGAACTTCGAATCAAGTAATAATATCGAATCGCAATTGTAAAGAGAACTAAAGTACGTAAGTAACATAAGTGAGCAAAAGATATTTTAATAAAGCTTATTAATTAAACTAATTAATTTTTATTTAATTATAATATATATATCCTATATTTTATATAAATGTACATAAAGGGGTCCCGGATAACAACTCACGTGACCCAAGCTTACCTGCTCTCCTCCAACAGGTTCCTGTCTTGTCGTGGCGGAGAGGCTTAGTAGCCGTGGCTGGGCCATAGTGAAGCGAAGAGGAACCTACCCAGCCGGCTCGAGGTGGCCGCTCCAGGTTAGAGCACCGGTTTTATATCGCGTGCTCACCACGGATGCGGCCGGTGGGCTACAGGGGCGGCTTTATGCTGCCCTTTGCGACCAGGTTGCAGGAGCGGGTTTTTGTTGCTCCTTGCAATCGAGATGGAGTCACGGAGGGAGTACCCTCTGCGACTAATCGGTGTCGCACCGGCAATGCGGCGGTGGTGGGGCCGCGCGAGAAGAGGAGTGTGGGTGCGCCGCTCTCCCTAACCTTCGCGGCCGTATAATGGGTGGCGGCGGTCCCAACATCGGATCCGCCGCAGGGAGCCGGGAGAGTTATCTCTCTTGAGTCCCATGGCCTCTGGGCTCGGAGGAATCCGTTGCTCGCGTGACTGCAGGAGGTTGAGGAAGGGGCGCGCTGCATGTTCCGGCGTGCCCCTACGGAGGTGGAAAGGGAGGGTTCAACCCTTCCTCCCGAGGCAAGGCTGCGTAAGCGGTCAGCGCCGGTTGGGTCGCGGATGGTTCGAAAGCGTTCCCATAACCCCGCCATCAGGCGACGAGGAGGAACATTGTGGGGGTTTTAGTCGGTGCAAGTCCGACATAATCTATCCTTTTTTTTCTAAAAAAACTCACCTGCTCGTTGTGCACCCCGCTAAACAACCAACAAGGTTTTGGCTCCCACCCTTTCGTCAGCGTGGTGGGAAATGGCCAAAATCCCCCTATATGTACTTGATGATGATGATGAAATTTGAACGTGGAGATCTTTGGGGGCGACCTACGTCGAGCAGTGGACGTTTATTAGCTGATGGTGATGACGATAATTTATACAAATATGCCTTAACGGTTTTGTGTGCTGTATATAAATAGGCAAAGTTATAAGTAAACATTTTTTTAAAACCAGTAAACCTGATTCATTGATAATGAGCAATTACGTCTTGCTATTCAACTCACGTG
Organism: Ornithoptera alexandrae; assembly: GCA_029030555.1. NCBI lineage: Eukaryota > Metazoa > Arthropoda > Insecta > Lepidoptera > Papilionidae > Ornithoptera > Ornithoptera alexandrae. The sequence continues at coordinate 6,752,102 of JARDVY010000023.1, read as the reverse complement.
TAATAGGGCGACGTAATATAAAATACCGAGTATTATTATTTTTATAGCGAACAGTGTAATTGTTTGTTTTAACTCTTTTAAATTCAATAATGCATTTTTTTTATTCTACGAAGCGTCGGGACGAGCACGACCTTCACCTGAAGGTAAGTGATAGGCCAACCTATAACAATGCAGCGCTGGTTAGAACGGTATACATAAGACCACATTTTGCTCGTCGCTTTGAGGCATAAGATGTTAAGTCTCGTTACCCCAGTAATAACATTAGCTACGGCGCCTTTCATACCGAAACACAATAATGTTTCCATACTACTATTTATTCGCTGAAATAGGCGCTGCGGTGGTACCTTCCTCGACGATCTCCGGGAACAGAAACCTACCATCAATAAACCAAAAAAATACCGCTACGCTGGGTATGTTATATATACCATTATATTGACTATAATTTAACTATAATATTATCCGAAAGGGGTGTAAGGGATTTCATACAACAACTCACGGAATCCAAGTCAACCTCACCTGCTTGTGGTGCACCCTGCTAATCAAAAAACGAGGCTTTGGCTCCCACCATCCAGCATATATCCAGCAGCGGACGTCTATCGGCTGACAATGACTAACTGAAAACTATCGCCGATTCTACGAAAATTGGTGAGTTTTGTCCAACACTGGTGACTTGTTGCCGTAAATCCTGCCTTAAATCTCAATTCTACTGCTATACAGTAATTTGTAAATTTGATCATGTTCTCGTTTGAACGGCGCTGTAGTTAATGAAATTATTCGTGTAACGATCTTTTGTCTCAGAGACGAGCACATTTGGCAGACCCAGTACAAGTGCAGTTTTGTTTGGGTTCCACTAGCAAATATTGTTAAAACAATGTGTATGGTGTAGTGAAAACATCAGAGCAGCGCCTATTTCTGCCGCCAAACAACGTGTTCCGGATTGAAGGGCGCTTTAGCTATTGTAATTACTTGGATAACAAGATTCAACATATTGTGTCTCAGACGTCGTGCGTTATGTGGTTCTGTATATACCATCTTTAACAGCGCCATATTATGGGCAGGCGTATCACTTACCATCAGGTGAACGTCACGCTCGTCTTGTCGCTTAATTATATACAAAATATTTATATTTTTACAAAAACTTATATAGGTATTTCTCGCCTATTTGTTTCTATTGTTTACACGTGTCCTAATTTTTTTTACTAAAATTTCTTATCAATCAGACTCGAAATTTTTGTTGTTCTTTTTATCGTATTTTTATATGCCTCTATTTAATATAAAACTTTTCATTATAGTTTTTTTAATGTTTCGTGTAAAATAAAGAGAATGGACCAAGATTGTTTTCTGCTGGTGTTTTTAGATTATATACCAGTGTTGCACTTTGCCTAGAGATTTACTTATAGAACATAGACACCACTTACAATTAGGTACCCACTTTTTTAAAAAAAAAGGAACGTGTGTAACAAAATGCCAACAGACGCACACCCCGGAAGCAAGGGCCGGTAACGAGGTAGTGTCGGACTCCAACCGAGTAAAAAGCTTCACACGGTATTCCAATTACTTCCGAAAATATGCACGAGAGTCAAGAGATAATATCGAGCAGTTCTTCCGCAACCCCCGATCGGCGCCCGGATCGAACGGGCCAGCCTCGGGAGGTACCCACTTGATGAGATAAAATTAGGTAATTGCTGCCTTACCAATAATTGTATTGTCTTATAGAAGTATTCATTTGTTTCTATATCAGTTTTCCTCCATTTTTGCATATATGGAGGAAGCGAGAGAGTTGTGTCAGGATCGTCGCAAGTGGAGAGAGGTGGTCTCTGCCTACCCCACTGGGAACAAAGCGTGATATATATGTATGTATGTGGTGGTGATCTCATGACTTACATCGTGACGATTACAGCTCAGTGCTGTGTAAACATTCTAAGAGAAAATCATTATGGGCTGGCGAATATATCAATTACCGCAACGTGAACGTGATGCTAGTATCGTCGTCGTGGTATTTTCATTTTATATGAATTTTAGTATTGTTTATGGAAATACCTTGTACATGTTCGCTTTCGTAAATGTAGTTATTTTCCACTGCTAAAAATACCTGTAATTTATGGTTGTGTTGGTAATGTTATCTATAAGGAAGAAAACCCATGGAAAACACCTCATTGGTTATGCATATACTGGTACTGGCATAAATGATTATATTCACGTAACGTTTAAGATTTATTGCAAATAAAATTTTAACGAATGTAGTTTCATGGTCATTAATAGTAATTATCAATAGTTTACTTGTAAAAAGCGAGACTAGCCAAAAAATAATATGAGTAGTGTGTATTCACCGGTCAGCGATCAAAGCGCGAACTTCTAAGTTTGATCCGGTTTTGGAGTTCGCGAATTCGCGATGGCTTCCCGACGGTGGTCTACCGAAGGAATCAAAACATTGACCAACGTTGATTTTTTTTTGTCAATGTGTATTGTTACCCAGTGTGAGCCGGGCTTTGAGTCGGGATCTAAATTCCTAGTAATGTATGATGGACTCTCAACATTTATTGGTAATCGATTTGCAGCATACACATTATGTCATAACCTTGGGTGAATTTTGCTTAGGTGTTTCTCAATCTCAATACTGTCCATATTTCGCAAGAGCTACCAGCACTGAACGGTCCAAGGGATAGCGTGCGTGTATGAGGTAAATTATGCGGATTCAGTATTTCTAGTTATGAAAATTATTCAAGAAAATTTAAAGTATTTTATAAATGAAACAGAGTAAATTAACATAATTGTTTTTATTACATCAATAAAATCATATCCATCAGACACAGTTACTTAAGAACACTACAACATATTTCATATTTCTAGCTGCTATAATCTACGGTTACATTACGATTTTTATCTATCTCAATACGTTATCCAACTTGGTATAAACAATACAATTAATAGTGTGTGAAAGTGTTGATTCGAAACGAACTTCTAATCTTACATTACCATGTGTAATGAGATTCCAGTGACTTGAGTTAGCTGACAAATCGGGAGTGAGATCAAAGACTAATAGACAATATTCTTTAGAATATTTTTTCCTAGATATACCATTTCCTTCATTAAGAAAGTGAATACCCCTCCCAGAGAATAATGTATGATAGGCTACAGTGAAAATATTTTACTCAAATGATGGTTGTAATGCCTTTGATGGTTTTTGTTGGCCGTCAATATACAAATTAAATGTATTCATATTATAATTTTCGAAATTAAATAGATTTTTAGTGAGTTTACCATTGAAAGCCGCGTTATTAACAAACCCAACCATACACCCCTTAGGTACTCGTCCCAGGAAAATATTGTCTAGGCCTTTACCCTGAACCTCTGATGGTATTGTTAAAACTTTTACTTCTGCTCGAGTAATAGGATACTTGGCTGTGGTAAAGACTAAAACTTTTTGATGGGCAAGCGAAACTGTTGGATTAATACTCGCCCTACGAACGATAAGAGTTGCATCTGTGATACAAACTTTACACTTTATATCATTCGAAGCAGTCATCAAGTTTAAAGTTTCCCTAGAGCGAACCAGCATAACCGAAATTTCAACACTATTGATTAAAAACTTTTCTTGATTAAAAATATCGCTTTGTAAATCTCTAATCATTTCAAATTTCAATTTCTTTACTTTCGGAACTAAGTTCTTGCCTTTTCTTGCCTTAGTTCATCTCATCAGTTGCATTCATGTTACCTGTTGTATCTTTATACCAAAGACCACAAGTTAGATTGGATTTCTCATCACTTATTTTAATTGTAGCAATAAATAAACCGCTACATATTATTTAAACGAACTTTTAATTTGTATATTCTCTCTTATAGTAATGTTTGTGGTTTAAACATTAAGATAAACCTTTTAGTTCCGAAAGAAGGCAATTTTCGTACTTATTCATAATACCACAAATATTTGTGCTTTTTATCTGTGTTATATTAATGAGTATTTAAACACCGCTTGGGTGTATAATCAATACAAAATTCTTTCTATGCCAGTAGTTGTTGAAAAATCATTTGTGTGGTGAGTTGTCGTGATTGTGAAGTATTAAATTCAAGAACACTAAGGAGGTAAGACATTGATCCATAATTTCTTAAAATATCGTTTGTTTTATTTTAATTTATGTTAACATTACTCTACATCTATTTAATCTTATTCTTTTTTATTTATTGTTTTAATTCGTTGTTACAGAAATCATTTAATTTTGATGAAAACACATTTAGACATTATTATTACCCGTTGTCAGAAGAAGGAAGTGAAAACTCAGCACAAGAAAATAAAAACTTAAAAGAAAAGAGAATAATCTTCAGATAAAAATTTGGACAAACTTTTTGACATCCCGAAACACCAAAAAAGCAAAACAGTCTGGTCACCATTGTCGAGAGCTTATGGAGACATGTGTGTAGCATATTTACGTACAAACAATGATGATGGCAAAAATACTACTGATTTAATAAAAATAGAGGTGTATGATGTAAAGAAATTATCGAAAATCTCTGTTGGAGAACATTGGAAGCATGCAGATATACGCCTTAAATATTATAGACATGAGAAAAACATAAACTTAGGAAATACTAAAAAAATACATATATTGCATCAAAAGAAATTTCGAAAAGCGTACATTGTAAAAAAAAAATATTTTTAGTAATAACCAATAAAGTAGTAATATGTTGTAAAATAAGTAGTATATGTTAAATGATATCAATAATATTAAGCCCCCTATAAATATAACACTACGTCCAGCACGGTCATCTGTCGCTACGTGGGGAGCGGACACTGGCAACTTTTAGTTATAATTACCCACCAGTGCCTAACGGTGCATTATAGTCGATGCATTTTAAATTGAGTCGTCGGCCAATAAATGTCATTGACAGTAGGAATGTGCACGCAATGCAAACCGTTATCGATACTTAGCTACCTTGGCACGCGGAATCGATGCGTCATCATGACCTTCATTAGCAGTCTGACTCCCAATTGGTCGTTACGAGTAAGGGTTGTTGTTTTTCTATAAATATACGATTTTTTGTTACGACACTCATTTTATATCAAATACGCGCAATAGAGATTTTTTTTCTAACGTGGTTTTGAAGAAGTTAAATGGTGACATCAACGCTCAAGCTCGGGCTGTAATTCACAACGTGTTCCTGTTTTTCAGATAGCGAAAAATGATTCCTATTAATCCTTAATATAATTATAACAACATAATATCTATATGCACCTCTACAATTCTTACGCACATCACTACACCTCTAAATAAGACCTGTAAATGCGAGCGAGACAGACAGATAAATAGAATTTACGGCCAGACGACTTAGTTTAAAATGCGTCGCCTACACTAAGTAGCATTATTCGATACGTCTACGAAGTAGACAAATTGCTCAGGCGGCTCCTCGTGCTCGTCCTCGGGAAGCCATCGCGAATTTTTGTAGCGGAATTCGCGACAATAAGATTTTGAATGCAAGCAGGTTACAAAACGACTGGACCTTTTTATGCGGCGAGTACTGCTTAGTGTATTTGTAGTACAAATTTCATGGGAGGACAATAAAAGAGTTTGTAAACTTATTCGGCGACTACACAATGTGCAACGATCTATTGTTACACGAAATGTTTAAATCTACATTCGAAGTAAATGTGTAAAGATGAAAAGGAATATTTTTGATTTGTTCTTTAACCCTCGCTCGTTGATAGTTTGAAGGTAATTAGGTGATTTGCATAATTGTAATGTAATGTAATAATACAAAGAGATGTTGAAAGTTAGTGATTAGGTAATGAAGTGGAGATGTTGTACGTTATAGCGTATCTCAGAAACGGTGCGAGTTAGAGACCTGGGAATACGATAGATCTCGATTTGGCGACTCCCAAAACCTTTTATATTTTTTTATTTTTTTTTAGGAGATCACCCGATCAAACTTAGAAGTTAGTGCTTTAATCGCTGAACCAGTGAATACACACTACTAATAGGAATTGACCTGAACGTAGTTTAAACTAAAACTCTGAAAATAAAGTGCTATTATATGGTTTCTTTAGGAATAATCTTAGAATAAAGCGAAGGTTACAAATTTTAAATAGAAAGAGCTTATAGAAACTTTTAGAAATAATTTTTGTAATGCGTTATAAATAAAATATTTATGAAAGTAAAATGAATATCAAAAAGAAGTTTTCGGTTGTGCATTTCTATATGGTATTTAATATAAAAAAGGTATTTGAAGTTAAGCTATATCCAAACGAGCGCATTAGCGATGTAAAACACTTTTAACCGATAATGCCGTATCCGTAACACTGTACCGTTAACGCTTTATCATTAGCTTTATGAGGTTTATGAAATGCTATCCACATTTAGCAACGTTCTGATTTCACACGATAGCATGTAGGCGACTAAAACATACTGTCTTCATTTTCCTCAGCGTCTGTTGACAGGGGCGAGTTTGCTGTGCAGGCGCATACCAGTTTACAACAGTAACATAAAAAAGAGGATAGCGGCTAGCCCTCATTCAGTGCGTCTTTGTACCTCGACACGGCGTAACGTTGCGTCCGTTATAAATACTTTTAAAACACAGAAACATTAATACAAAGTTTTAATATTAATCTTGTGCCTAAGCTATAAATCGAGAAGAAAGCCTACATAAAAACGACTATATTTCTATAGGAAGTTTTCAATTTGAAGAAGCCATTGACACACTAAATAAGGACACTTACGAATCGGTGAGTCCAGTTGTTTAAAAAATTATGTTTTTTTATTAATTAATACGATTATGTTTTTTCGCAAAGATAACTTATTAAAATAAAATATATTTGAGATGTAGAAATATGTGTACAGTTATTGAAAGAACTTGACTTTTATAAATTGATTAAAATTCAAATATATTACGTTATTAGCGCGTTACATTCATCTATTATTAACAACTTTTGTTTAAAAACAGTCGTAATAAATACACGATCGACCTATAGTTCTTAATGCCGATTTGTTATGTACGCTTTCTAATTTACTATGACGAATCCGTGACCATAAGTGCAGTTCGTAAAGATACATATAAATAATAGCAAACTACATTAAAGGGCAGCGAAATGTGAAAATTTATTGCGTCTAATATTTAACACTTTAACAATCATTTCTAATGAATTGATTAGCAACTTGCTATAAAAACAAATTTAGATTTGATCTTACACGCACTATTGTTATTTAATATTAACAGAATGTGGCCGTTGTCAGTGATACATTGTTCAGACAGGAAGTTGTTACTTTTATTGTTATGACGAACAATTTACCCGGTGTTGAGAAATTCCTACAGCTCATGGACGTATATTTTTGTTCACGGCAAGGAAACAGAGTTATCAAGTACTCTAACAATTGAGTTGTTTTAGTTTATTATATATGACTCGGTCTTTAGTCTCTTATTCACCACACTGGTAATTTCAGTTAGAAATTGCTTACATTAGTATTCTTTGAATTGTTTTGTCTCTTACTCTTCCACGAGAAATTCACCTTTCTTGCACACATTCGTCGCAAAGCATTTTGTACAATAGTATCATTAAGTTTCATATAGTAAGTTTCATAGTAGATACAAATACTCTATATTATCAACTGGTGGTAGGTCTCTGTTGCTGGAGACTAAGTTGGTGCCATCACTGCGCCTATTCCTGCCGTCAAACAGTAGTGTCCAGATATTACTTTATTCTAGTTTGACGGGTTTTGTAACTAGTGTAATTACTGGGGTAATGAGACCTAACATCTTGTCTCAGACGATGAGCGCAATGTGGTGCAGTATATACAAGTATTATTCTAATTTCGCCAAGTTGTTATAGGCAGGCAGGCATATAATATTGCTTACTATCATGTGAACGTCTTGTCGTCTCCTCGCTTCATTGAAAAAAAAAATATGCTTGTTAAATGTTTAGACAGAATTTATCTTTCATCGAAACTTCATTATCTTTTTATGTAAAGCTTATAGGACTGTTCTCAAAGCTATGATATCGAAATATAACACTCATATTATTTTAAAAGTATTTCCTTTTAAACTGCTACACCTTGCTTATAGGAAACATCTTTACTTACTACGTAAACACCCTTCCCGTTTTGTTTAAGTTGAAAAAACATCAGCGAAAACTAAGAATATGATATACTTATATTTGTACATATATATTCAATTAAGAAGCGATTATAAAATATATAATCCATGATGTCTAAAATCACTTTTTTGGAAGTTTTCTATATATCTTATTTCATAATCCATGAACTTTTATTATTTTCTGTGTTAGAATTGAACGATTATAATAAAAGCGTAATATGAACAGAGATTATTGTTCAGTATTTATTGTATGATTATAGTTATAGGTTTTTAAAGTCAATGTCAATATATAAATGTTTATTTCCGTTGCATTAAGCGTAAATATACACAACGTTGGTTGTTAGTCGAGTTTATTATATCCGATATTTTATATACCTCTTGCTCGATGCGTCTCGTGTATCGGCCGATTGCATTTATGGTGATTCCGTTAGGTCATGGAAAGGTTATGAAAGGAATCTTTTTGAGGCCTTAAAATAATCGCATTTTCACGTGCACAATTAGGTTTGTAAAATATAAGTACTTGTTATATTAACCGGTGCGACCACACGTAAAAAACTTTTATTCGAGGATATAAAATTACGTGCGATTTTTAAGGTGCGTTATAGTTTAATAAATTTCAAACCACAATTTTTTTTTTTCACATACTCATTTCACGAATAAAACTTTTAAAAAATAAAAGGAAGTTAGGACTGTGGAAGGATAGGAATAAAGTTTCCATAAAGAAATTTATATCGATTCTACAACTAGCTTTTATTTGTTAAAAAATTAAAATATTATTATATGGTAGACAAGGTAACAAGTTTGCTTCTGGCTTTCTACCCTATTCTTCATCGGTATCACTCTTGACAGAGTGGTCGTGGTCATCACTTCAGATGTTGGCGGCAAGCTTCACACTTTCTACTCTCAATATGTGATAAAAGGCATAAATGACTACTTGTTCATGTCAACCGTATTCCTGTACAATCTTTCTTGACGGTGAGCTGCTTATACAAATGTTATGTAGTAGCCTGTACGGCTTCGGTGCAAGTGTAGAGACGCACAAATGAGAGACGAGGCCGAAAGGTAAACAATCAAAACAAACATACGCTTGCTTTATTGTTGCATTGCATGTAGACCTGCAAAGGACAAATTGAAAGTAACATTTAAATAAATATGTAAATGTCATTACAAGACCATTTTCCTTAACAATAAGTTCAAAGACAAACAACAAAATAATAAAATATAGGCGTACTCTTAATTTCTCAAAATTGGGCGAAGATGGTGCTAGCCGGAAAATTCGGGGTTCTTATAATGTTGTCAGCGAAAACACCGTAATGCCATTATGGAGCAGCCAAAAAAAACTCTACCTCCATCCTTATACTTCCAATTATGAGCCCTTAGTCGAACCAGGAATCTTCCATGTATATGGAAGATGTTAAAATATTTTGCAATTATTCATGCACGGGGCATGATATCATGTTTGCAGGTAATATACCACAGCCCGTGATAGATAGGAAGAACTTCTACGAGGGAGATTTCCATCGTTATATTTAAATTTATTCTATTGTAAATCAATGCATTTTTCGTGTTACGAATATAATAAACCAAAACGGGATAAAAAATTATTTAAAAGTTTTCGCATAAATAGAAATATATATTACCGTTAAATCCTAAACGTTAATAAAAAACCTTACAAATATTCAATTTCATTAACATTGTTGTACCTTGCTCAAAGTTGTGTAGGTGCATAGTAATAGGTGTGTTTACTAAATGTTATTACAATTTTATTAAATTGCCTTTTTGTGTACTAACACAAACCTTTATCGGATAAAAACTGTTGAACCAATCAATCGGTCCTAGCAATATATTGTTATTATCATTTAATAATAAATTGTAACAAAGTTATATCATGATTTCTGCTGAAACAAACGTTTTTTCTTTAATTTCTATAAAAAATATTATTGTTGAGCGAAATATGAGAGGAGAGCGTTATTTTGACCTCGATTAGAGTACGAAATTAGATACTTTTTACTTACTACTTTATTTTTTATTAATATAATACTATATTAGTAGTAGTATGAATAAAATTTTTTTTTTTTAAAAAAAGAAAATGACAACGTAGTAGCCACGTAAAACTTAACAGCATGAATACGTTTTCATTCTTCTAGATGTCTTTTACATTTTTATACGTAACGTTGGTATTGACACGCTTTGCTGATCCGGCTCTTGTGTAATAAAAGTGGACTGTGACGCGATGTTGACTTTCTCCGAGTTCAAAGCAGCACAGTTAATCTGTACACAGTGAGGAGGAGACTCGTGCTCCGTACATATGTACTACATGCGGACACCTCACCGTACGAAACTAACGCATCCAATAAGATTGGGAATTCCCGTGACGTTCGTAACACTTACATGGCACAAAAAGCGGCGAGATTCGTATTGCATTTTATGTTTCACTGCATTTTCACATCCGCAAATTGTAACTGTAAAATTTTATTGCTCGCGTAAATTTATTAACCGACTCTTAATGTATGGAATTATATAATTGGTCGAATTCAATTGGCTGCATTTAATCGTGCTGCTGTAAACCGTACGTGTACGGAAGAGGCAAGTACAGTCTCGGTAATTCATAGAACGTCAGTCATTTGGGATTTCCAATTTGACATTGGAGGTGTGATGAATTGACTCACGGGCAGCTGCATATCGCTAGAAAATATTCGTGACAAATCGCCGTAGCGTTTAGTTGCTATTAACTTACTTTAAAACGTTGACGTAAAACCCAACATGTTCCCACATTAGTTGAACGTAAAATTAAAAAGTTCAATCTGGTCAATTTTCATTATATTAATGAGAAATGTTTAAAAATTGTGAACATAATACAAAAAACTCTATGAGTTTAATGGCTCCTTCTTTCTATGAAAAAGTTAACCAAAGAGCTTCTGTTAAAACTATATTTTTTAATGTTAAAGTGTAATTGTTAATTTAAAATTTTTATAAATTTATTATATTTTATTTTTTTATTATTTATAACATAATCAGATAATAAATACAAAGAACTAAATTATTTATTGTATCTGTATTATTGAGACGTGTCCTCTTTCTTTCCATTAATTTTTTCTCACCAATCTCGACGTCTGTAACTCAACCGCAGCGGGAGAAAGTGATGGTACTATTGTGATTGCACACTTCCAGCAGAGTTGAACTATCTCGTCCATTATTTTTTTTTGTGTGAATCATGATTGCATTGTAATTTCATTTAGGTAGGTCAAGCTTAATTATCATTATAATGATAATATTGTATAGCGAGATTGATTAATGTTGTATGCAGCAAAACAGCATGTGTCTAATGGTTAACAAATGATACGTTTACCTCAGTTAAAAATAATTGCTTATTTTATATGTAATTAATGTGAAAGTAACGTTTCTGGACATTGCAGAGTAATAAAAATTTTATTGTGTTTTCTTAAGCTTAATTTTTTTATATTTAACACACGACATACTAAATATACAATGTCTAGATATTTAAAGCTGAAAGAATTTGGTATCGAGGTCAATAAATAACCGTGGCTTATTTGTTGCATTCGTGTCACAAATTTCTCTAAGAAAGCCTACGAAAGCACCAACAGTAATGTCTTGTTAGTTGCTTAAGAAATATTTTAAGCAATGGACTAATGAAAAATGCCTTTTAACTTAATATAAATATATAATTAACTACTTAAATTGTTGTTCTCAGATTTATTTTTTAATGTGTGTAAAAGTTAATGTAGTTTTATTTAGACTATTCTTAAGTCTTAATTTGATAACATTTATAATTTACATTGATTATAATAAAAGCACTTTTCATATTTTTATGTACTTAATTTCTTTGACGATAATACTAAAAGTTACTTTTTGTAAAATAATATTTTACAAATTTTATCTCGTCTACGTAGCTATTTATTACAGCGACGTTTCTGGATTTTTACAGCAACCATGGACATAGTAGGATTGAGGTGGTTAAGGTCTTGCTATCTTATGTATAATACTTATGTCGAAGTACCTCCAATTTCTTTTACACAGATTACAATACAAGCATCAGCTTACTGTGTCTTGAAATCTTCACTCGAAACGTCGGAGTATTAAAAAGTTAAAAAATTGCAACAAAATATGTAAAATATGATTTTATTACATATGTAATAATCGCGTATGTAGAAGAAATCATTAAAAGTTATTTGTTTGTTTCAGGTTAACAATGCTTAAAATAGGTGTGCTTGTATTTTTAATATCGGCCACGTTGATAAACAGTCAATGCTTTTACAAAGATGACTCGGCCAAGAAGTTAGACCCTCAGTCTCGAGATTCCCTATATAGAGGGCAGCTCGAATTTACTTTGCATCTCTTTAATGAGATAAACAAAGTAGTACCTGATGATAATATCTTCTTCTCTCCATTCTCAGTGTACCATTCACTGTTATTAGCCTACTTTGCCACTGGTGGGAAAACCGAACAATCATTAAAACGCTCATTGAAAATTGCTGATAATTTGGTGGGTTTTTAATACCATTAAGTATTTGATCGTGTTTGTGATTAATTATACATATATTATATTTGTATTTACTATGAGGGCGACATCATCGCATTAGCGATGAAGCCCTGTAAAATAAAGAAAAAAAAAAAGTATTTGATGATGCTTTTTTTTTATAATTCCGTTTTTAAAACAAAATTCCTTACTATTTAAATTTTTCAGCAATAATATCTATTTGAATTATGTGTTAAAAAAATTTTAAGTTTTTTATTAGTTATTTATGTTTAATATGTGAAAATTGCAAACAAGAAAACTCAAATGAATCGAATTTGATGAAATTATGATCTGTGAAAGGAACGTACAAAAAGTACAATATAATCACAGTTATAGTTTAACTTAATTTTTGCATTTCAAATAGATCAGATTTGTATTAAAATTGTTTTTCAAATTTCAGGACAAAATAAATCTTATGACTGCTTACAAGGTAGATAAGAGATCACGAGCAGTAAACAACAACAGCGATAGCTACGAGTTTACCAGTGCCAACAAGATGTTCGTCGACAAAGGCTTAAACGTTCGCCAGTGCATGCTGGATATGCTCTCCGAAGAGCTCGAGACTTTGGTGAATAATTCATTATAAATATATAACAATAACAACATAAGTTTTGTTAATCACTCTAGCAACGTCTGGAACGAGTTTTTACTTTAATTTTTTTTTATCCCTTAAAGCAGGAATACAATTTGTTCGTCAACCTGATAGTACTACAGTTTTAGAAGCTAGGTTGATGTACATTACACTTTATATTTATTACATGTTACATTATATTTAACATTAGTTATTGTCTTTTCTTAAAGATTGTTTGCAATAAGTGACACAAATCTAATGCACTTCTTTTACCTATGTTCCCCCCTATGGATTTCCTTATATAGCTAGCCATCCCTCTGTCTACCAGAGCACAAGAATTACAGTGTTTTGATTTGAAGACCGTTATAGTTATGACATTACCAGACTAACAAGATATGCCATGTTATCTCGTAATGTGTCATCCGCAAACATGTAGGGTTCTTTTTTGTTAATATGAATAACAATGTAACGTCTTTTAATATATGTACTTGTAATTTATACGAAAAAACTTTATACTATATTTGCTTTTATCGACGAAATATTTAAAACTAACAGGAACACATAAACAGTTTGTATATGTGGTATCCAGTATGAAAAAGTTATTGTACGTGTATTGTATTATTAAGTATCAAGTGTAAAGCATATTTATTACATTTGTAACACAGTTACTCAATCAAATCCTTGACCGAGTATTACAACATATGACGTGTATACACTTGCGTTGGTAGCGATGTTACATAGTGATAAATGAATTAGTCTATGTACTAGTATTTATCGTGATATAGGCGGATTGTTTAGCTGTTACTTCTCTCTTACAGTATCAAGTTGAGTGGTGTTGTATATTTATTTTTTAACGGAATTCTGAGAGAAGTAATCGTAGAGTGATATATTAATAACATAATTAAAAAGGATACCTTCACTTTATAGTTTGTTGAAAATCTTTTATGGAGATATGACTATTCATTTGACATACTTATTTTATTATAATAAAATGTCCTAATACATTCTTTATGAAATAAAACTATGCAAAATCTAAAATATATTACATTATAACATTATTAATAATGTTAAATAGCGCTTCTAACGATAAAAGGTCACAGTATACGAAAAATAACCGATGACCTGACCTGATGATGGATTAGTTATGTTAATATGACCGGGGAACTTTAGTTTGAAGAAGGCACTTTATGATGATGATAAAGGCATAACTATTGTAGAATTATATAACTTTTATATATAATATTGTTCACAACGACAATTCGATAGCTTTTAATTTCCAATGGTCGCCACTTCGCTCTACTTTATTGGGTATATAAAAAGTTACAATGTTAAACGACGTGTTATTCATAATTATAAGCCTCTGCGCTCCGAAGGCAGTTGTTATTCCTTTAACCAAATAACATACGTTGACAAAATATTAAACAGATGTGGTTGAAACAAGGAAAGAACAATACTGTAACTAAATAAAGGCAAGATTCGTTTTGTATGTAGTAATGTTTGGAGGATTTACTGTTTTAAGAAAATTCTTAACAATTTTATTTATATATTATTAAATTCACTATATAATATTAAATTCTCTAACAATTTTATAATTGTTTAGAGATTTTTTATTTACTTTAATATCGTTAACGTATAATATATTTGGTAATTTCAGAACTTCCGCGACAGTCCTGCCGAGTCACGTAATTACATTAACGAGTGGGTTGAACGACTTACCAAGAAACACATTAAAGATTTGCTTCCCGAAGACGCTATCTCCCAGGCCACTAAATTAGTGTTAGCTAACGCTGCTTACTTCAAAGGAGTTTGGGCATCGAAATTCCCTGCCGAAAGAACAAAAAAAGAACCTTTCTTCGTATCTGAATCTCGACAAACGTTCGCGCCATTCATGAAACAAAAAGGAACTTTTCATTTTAGTAAGAAAACCAAAATATTAAAAATTTTTAATGGAACAGGCATTCCTTACTATTTACAGATAAATTGAACTTTAAACGAGTAGATGTCTGTGGTTATAAATGTAAACTTTGTTCATAAATGTTATAATGATGATTGAAGTAAAATATAAATAACTAGCCGCATAGTTTACTCGATCTTTTATAACGTATATTGCCCTTGACGTCTACTAAGAATTATGGAACTTACCCATATATTATAATCATATCCTTTATTTAATATCTGTTGTTAGGTTATCAATAAGTTGCACGTGTTTATCGTGTGAATAACGGGTAAGAATATCCTTTTTACTTACGATGTCATAAAAGCCAGATAAAAGGAATAACTAAGTAAAAGGCAGACACTTTTTTTACTGTAAGCATTATATTATACGCGCTCTATATCTTTAATAAATAAAAAATTACTCCGTTAAAAAAATATTACTTTCAAACTCTGGTTGGCCTGTGTTCAGCTGTGGACATCTATAGACTAAACTAACGATAATGATTTATATGTAATTGTATAGAGCTTAATACCGTCGTAGCCGAGCCGAACTATTTATACTGCACTTTATAAGATTTAGTTCATCCATGAAAAGAAATAATGAGTTTTTTAAAACAATAGTTTTAATTTCAGTGGTAAATGATGACATTGGCGCTCAGATATTAGAGCTTCCGTACAAAGGCAAAGACATCAGCATGTACATTTTCCTGCCTCCATATTCTATGAAAGAAGGTAATTGTGACGTTATTTAACTATTACTCTTTTATACCGGTCCAACTACTTTTTATTACTTATTTATAATATCAGCTTGTTAAAGTGTTAAGTAAAGTCAAGATTTTAATCATTCAATAATGTTTGACAAACCAATAACAAGATTTTATTAATAAAATGATTTTCTAGCAAAATATGTAGAATTCATTATGCATTTATTTTTTTTACAGATAATACTAAAAATGACAATTTATTTGAGAGAATTTTACCATAGTTACTTTTTGAGAAGTAAAAAGAAAATTTTAATAATTTTATTGAAATATGTATTTTACAGGCGTCACAAATATCATTGCGAATCTTACCCCAGAGCGGCTTGCTGCAGTAGTGGAGGAGAGCTACATGGGTCGCGAGGTCGTTGTCGAGATTCCCAAATTCACTATTGAAAAGAGTCTTTCCATTAAAAAGGTGTGTTGGATCAATAAATTTATAATTCTGTACAGTATAATCTGTTTTACTACTTTTATTGGGTAATTATTTACATTTAGAATATATTAATGTTAAAACTAAATTTAACATTTAATTTACGTATGCGCACATTAAGTAAGATTTGAATTAAAATTCAATAAATACAAAAACACTCTGGTAAAAATCAGTGTTAATATAATCTTTGTGTGTGAGGTTTTAATTCGACTTTTGACAATACATTTTATTAGTGCTAGGATTCTGTTGCCGGGGACCGTTTACGTACGTACAACCGCGGCCCCTTTTTCTGTGAGCACACACTAGTGTGAAAAGATAATTTTGCACCGGTTTGAAGGACGTTTTAGCAAGTAGTAATACTAGGAAAACAATACTTAACATCTATTTCAAAGAGACGAATATAGTGGCGTATCACAATCGTATGAACATCTCGCTCATCTTATCGCTTTGTGGAATAAATATATAAAGTATATTTTTTACTTTTTAGGTTTTAGAGGCCTTGGATGTGGGTGATCTGTTTAATGCTACATCTGACTTTTCCACGCTAACTGATGACCGGGGCATTATTTTCGATGATGCCGTGCACAAAGCGAAAATCCAAATTGATGAAGAGGGTAAATTGATTTTTTTTATATTTTCTTCAACTTTTTTTTTATCGAGTTCTAGAGTTTTTGTCGTTGAATTTGTGAATCCTTACACCAAAAAGTGGACAAATTTTCTTGGGATGTTGTACTTACAGTTGCGTAATAGCTCATTGATCTTTTTGCACAGTTCGTTCCGAATTTAATTCACGATATACACATACATATTAAAGCTAGTACATAGTATTTATACTTATTATAAACGTTACTTAGTATAAAATATTAATATGTAATAATTCGTATGCGTTAGTTATTGTTCATTGCGAAGTTAAACAGGAAATTATTAATTAAATAATGAGACCAACGAAATTTTTAACTACTAACTTTTCTGGACGACCCTGGTCTGAATCCGTACTTTGTCGATATTTCCATGCTGAGTTTCCGTATAGATATGACATAGGGCGAACAGGTAGGACGTGGGTTCGAATCTTGGCATGTACCGATGACTAATATTTAAATTATGTACATTTGTGAACTTTAGTTACAACAGCGAAATGCAAACGGTGAAGGAAAACATCGTGAGGAAACCTGCACATGAATTAGAATTCATTGTAAGGTATGTGTAAAGGCACCAATCCGCATTGGGCCCGCGTGGTGACTCCATAGTCATCGTCCTCATATTGAGGGTTGGCCTGTGCCCCAACAGTGTGACGTATATTGGCTGTTATGAATGACGTAGGATCTCTAAAAAAAAGAGTTAGTAGGCTTCTTCTTGACTATTACACATTAGGATCCCTTATCATCAGTTAGGATCACCAAAAGCTATTCGGGACCTAGGTTTTGTTTACAACCACAATTTATTGTTGTGAGGATTTATAATTAATATTTAATTTTTTTATAGGTACAGTAGCAGCAGCCGCTACGGCAATCTTCGGCTTCAGGTCCTCTCGACCCGTGGATCCCAGTGTCTTTATTGCCAACTTCCCCTTTGTCTATATAATCTATGAGCGTCCTACTAATTCCGTGCTATTTATGGGTGTCTACAGGGATCCTAAAAAATAGATGACAGGGAAATCAGTGTGAAGATGTATTTATTTATTTCCTACTTCCGTAATATTTAATTTTTTAAGATAAGTATGTGTGAGTAGCCGTGTGAGATTTATAATAGTACTTTAAAGTAATCACTGTAATATAATCCAATTCTAAATTTATATATGTAAAATTAAATACATATGCGAGATCAGTGAGTAAATTAAAATAATACAGGTCTTTGTTTTGTTTTTCATTTTACACATGTCGTAATAATAAAATATTATAAATTTATGTATTAAATAGCTAACTTTATATGAATTAAGAGATATAAAAGAATATTGTCTAAAAATTAAGATAATACGCCGGCGGTGAGACGGCGGGGGAAGAGAAGAGGAGTGTCAGTATTGCGATTCGCCGTTCTCTCTACCTTCTGCGGTCGTATAACAGTTGGAGGCGGAACCCAAGACCAAATCCGCCGCAGGGAGTCAGGAGAGTTTTCTCTCTTGATACCTATGGCCTGGGTTATAGTTTCGGGGGATCCGTTGTCCAGGTAAATATACTACACCGAAAGGAGGGCGCGCTATATGTTTCGACGTGCCCTTATAATGGTGGAACGGGGTGGGGTTCTCTTCCCTGAAGTGGAGCTGCATGGTGCAGTCCGCGCCGGCAGGGTCGCGCAGTTGTGCGAAAGCGTTCCCATGGCCCTGCCGTAAAGCGACGAAGGTGGAACATCATGGGGGTTTTAGTCGGCGCAAGTCCGACTTGAGATGTCTTTGCCCCTGCGAGGACAGGTTTGCGAAGGCATTTCCCCCACTTAAAGCAAAAAAAAGGCAGGCAGGCTGGCCGAACAGATAATGTTACATACCAAGTAAGCATCGTACCTATCGACATTAATAACATTGCTAACTTTAAAAATTTGGAAAGCACGACTCTATTTCTTAGTACCTTTTTCTAATTTTACCGTTGTACACATAAAATAGCACTAGATAAAACGTATCACAAACAAACTTCGAAGCTTACCTGAAGCTTGTAAGTTTGTTTGTAATTACAAACGATTAATTAATCGTGGAGGCCCATGGTCAGGACTGGACGACATAAGGCTGAAATGATAATGATATTTCACACAGTTTTTAGATGAAAGTAAAATCAACCATAATTAACTAAATATAAACTATTATTACTTATGTTAATGAAAAATTGCAAGATAATACAAAAGAAATAAAATGTTTTGCGTAATATCAAAAACAACAAAATTTTTTTTGACTTTAAACCGCCTATAATATCGTAACAGCCATTACAGTTTCAAGTACAATTATATTTTTACCGTAAATTCAATTCATTTTGATCATTATTTAGTAATTTTTTTTTCAATTTGAGATTTTTTCTTCTATAGGTAATAAACGTACCTTTAAAACATTATTATGGATATTTAGAACTAAAAATGATATAAATTAGACATTAATATTATGTAAATTCAACAATCGGGTGTCCGGTGTTCTTTGCCAATGTTCGCCATGTTTGGGATCGGTTCGTTTTTCCCCTATTGTAGGTTTCATAACACAGATTTTTTAAATGGGCGGATAGTCAGTCCGCCACACAACCCCATATTGTAGGAGGACCACACCCTACTTTGGTCAGCGTGCCCATAGGTCTTAACCGGTTAGCTTAGCTTAACTGTACTACCGACCCTTTCCCTATCCGTCACCCGGAGGACGCTCCCCATACGCCGTGAGGGCCAGCGCGGAGATAGACAACGCTGACGCGCTCTTTTGTCGGAGACCAAGACTCACTTTGGGTTGCTGCGCCAGAGGAGTAAGTAAGTAAATTCGACAATATGATTATATTTACAGCAACGTTTTTATATTTATGACCACGCAAAACATTTTACATAGTTTTCTGATTTTGATAATCATTTGTTTCTTCCAATGTTTAGATAATTCGAAGACAATCTCGTAAATGTAATAAAAATTAAACTCAAAATACGGAACTATTCTTTGTCTTTTAGTCTTTCTTGAGATTTGTTATTTCTTTTTTTTCAGCTTTTGTAACGCTACTGATTAGTTTTTATTTCTAACTATAGTTAAGTACACACAATTGCAACACTTTTCAAACAAAAATTCTATATAAGATTAAAGACACTGACAGACACTTAGATCTTTTCCTTCATCGTCGGTGTCACTCTTGGACAGAGTGGTCGTAGTCATCACTTTAGGTGTTGATCGCAAGCTTAACAACACGTGGCCATTCCTCTCTGATGGCCGCCTTCTTAGTGCATTCATATAGTGGCAACGATGATGACACTTATAAACTTGCATATATATGCAATTCATAGTTTTGTTATTAAAAAAAATTACGTTTATGGAACGTTAAATAATTCCATTAACTTTACGGAACGTTATATAATTGCATTAACTTAGTAATTTACGTAAAACATAAATAGTTTACGACACATTAAGTGATGGAGATATAATAATTATTGTTAACTATTTCGATTTATTAGTACCGCTATACACTAGTTTAACAATATTATTTATGGGTGAAGCACGGAATATATTTGACCTGTAAAATTTATAATGTTAGTCAGTATGTAATTCATGTATTCTTCTGCGAATACTCAGATCAAGAAATGATCTCCCTATTGAGGTTTCATCAATGAGCTATAGAACTCATCCATTCTTGAAAAAGCGTGTGAAAATTATTTTGTTGCTTTTTTTTTGTGAAAAGTGTCGGCATTGACAATGGATACCCTATTTTATTTTTTTTTGCGGGGCAATGTGACATAACTTTTCTCTGAGTGGGAAACAGAAGAATAATGGCAGATTTCTAGAGATTAAAACCCCAGGTTGTCTTGATTTGTTGATTACACAAAACTCAAATCACGGTGTGCTATGGGCGGAAGGCGATCAGTATTACATAAGCCACCTTTATTGTCACGATAAAAAAATTTATTACTTTTTTATGTGATGTAGTCGTTCTGTGAGTTCAATACTAGATAATTAAGAAGTAGGACGGTTCCACTTCTACAAAAATATCGGTGTACTAACAAGTGAAACGAGGAAAATATTACCCATTACGGGCCTAGTATAACGCAATATGTTTTTAGGAGAGTAGATTTTATACCTATTACATGTCACGCCAAATGATTAGTAGAAAATTGCTTCTTGTGATAATTGGCGGCCCATCAGGTTTAGAAAGTCTGCGTGCCTTGATGCACACCACGTTTGCTTGGGACTTGTAAGTGTTTGTATTTGCTTTTCTTATAAGCGAAGTACACTTTTCAATTCGTCTGATGTAAGTTAAGCTTTTACTTTCTTAGAAAATGATTTTTAACCCTGTCAATAGTCTTTAATGAAGTAAATAATTACTAAAACAATAACGTAAGTTAATGCAATATTTTTTTTTTGTGTTATTTCAATAATAAGTGTTTGTTCATAATTTTTAGAAGAATTTCGGTAATATAGGCAATAGTACCAAGATTCCGTTAAACTCTTCATACAACGAAATGCTTGCGTTACATAAATAGTTTATGTTGTAACGGTTAAATTGCGAATTAAACCCTACGAGATTTCGAATCAAAATTATTAGTGTTTTGCTTAGTAATTTTAACATTCTTGTGAGAAACTTAATTAGTATTCATAATAAAGTTATTGTTGTTATTATTGTTATATTAACCTTTTGCTATTAGTTAATTTTATAACCCGAAGTTTACGCAATAATTAAAAAAGAAAAGAGATAAAAATTAACAAAAAGCGTTCGTTTTTATTGTTTGACAATTACCCTGATCAAGATTGGATTGTATATTTCTTATTCGTGGGTATGTCCACTCTATAGACCTGAGCTATTGAAATTAATTACTAGATAATCCTAGTTTGTCATATAATAAAAAGGGTGTTCAGGTTTACCGGCATTAAAAGTGGTGGCCTCGTAATCCTTAGGGTAGAGGGAATGTCCTTTGTAGTGAATTCCTGTATCTCGCTCCTTTTTACAACGCGTCACTGTTTAAAGGTATCTTAAGATTCTCTCCCTTTTATAAAATAAAGTGACTAAGGTGCAGAATCTTCTTTTTAAAAAAAATTATCAATGTATGCGCCTGTAATTGTACATACATAATACAGCGTAGCTTTAATTACAGCAAATGTTAAATGGTTTTGTAGTTATTTATAAAATATGCTTTATATGGTTGAAACCACATACTTATTTCCTTGTTTACTGCTTTTGAATGTAATTGAACACATTTATATATCAAAATAGTAAAAGGGAAAATTTTTTATATTAATACATAACATCATCTCACATTTAACTCTATCTAAAACTTAAACCTTATTAAAACGTTTCGTTCGATTGCTCTGCTTAGGTATCTTAGAAATAGGTACAATAATATCGTTAATCAATCGTTACAACAACATAGCCATCTTCCGCTAGTCACGAAGTTATTCTTGACAAACAAGCTTTATCATCTTTGGCCTCTATGTCACTTAATATCATGTAAAACTTAGGATAAATATTATTTTTGTTCAGTTTTACATGATATTAAGTATATATAACTAATAAACTCATTCTAAATATAAAGTGTATTTTACCCGTCTCATCTAAAAATTTGTTTGTTCACACTAGAGAAATAGATATATATATATCAAACTTAATAACAAAATCTTACTATTGGTGGTGGTTACTTATAGTAGCAATATTTTTATATCACACCAAAATTCGTCTTTCTAATATCATGTCACAAAAACATGTGCAGTAAGAAAGTGCAATTTAACACTGCTTTTATAACTGAATTAGTATTCAGCTTTGTAAGTTTAAGGTTTAAGTACAGATTCTACTGGAAACTCACGTTTATTTAAGACATTAGTTATAGGCTTTCGAGTCGCAATAGTCTTAAATATGTACAGCTAACACTGAATTTAAAACTGCCTACCGTAGTCTTATCAGATTTAGCATCAATCAGTCGTGTCATCTGATTCGCGTTTACGTGAGAGCATGCTAGAATATATGTTTTATAATGATTGACGAGTATGGTATTTGTTGTAATAACTCTAACAGAAGATATTACATTACACACAAATATCATGTAGAAAATATTACGATAAACTTTTTAAAACTGATTTACCAAATTGAATTCACAGATTTCACTGTTTTAAGTTTACTAACATTATATTATCGACTAATGGTAAATGGAAGAGAGGTAAGTGAAGAAAAACTAGAACCTATTTAAAAAGTGGTACGAAAGTTTAGAGCCCTATCAGTGAAGAGACTCACCCAGTCTGAGCCAGGTAATCTAACAGACATAAATTTATGAGCTTTTTAGCCTACTATTAACAGAACCTACTTTTACTTGATACTTGGGGTAGATAAATCTGAACTATTATTCTAATATGTAACATACGTCTAGGAAAAATCTTTCATTAAAACCGTAGATAATTATCAACAATCCTAATTTAATAATTTTGACCACTAAACAATAAAAAAATATCTGAATTGTTTCACGTTGAATTAGATTATTATAAATTCCTGTTATCATTTTTTTAATATAGTTAAATGGTGACTATTTTGTCTGTTCCTGTAAAAAAGAATAGTTGTTATTTGGTGGACAAACAGGGATGATGGATCATTAATTAATGATGTATTATCATTAAAATTACATTAACATATTGAATATGTAATATTATATTTAGATTTTTTTGAGTTCAGTTCATTTTGAGTTCAGTTAGTAATAAATATTGGGAACGATTTGTAAAAGGTGTAGATGCAAAAAAACATTCCAAGAAAGATCCTGTTACACTCGATAATACTCGGAGGCAGAATGTTGGAATCTTGTAATATACTCTTGAACCTCATTACTATAGGAAAGCTCGCTGCACCTAACTTCATGTTTCTAATCGAAACATATATCATAGATATGTAATTTATTGAACAGTCACATTTTTTACTGCGCCTTCTAAACTGAAAATAAGATATGATGAAAAATCCTTTTAAAAATTATATTACATCAATAGCAAAAAATAATAAACGCATCTGTGAAAACTCAGTTTTTACGGCGGCTATACGCGCTTTACGTTTAGAAGAGACGCAGTTTCAATACAAATTGAAGAGCAATGAGAAACATCATGAGGAAACCGGCATGTTCCGCCAATCTGTATTTAGCTAGCGTGGTGGATAAATGTTCTCGATTCTTCGCTTGTTTGAGAAACCTTTCAAGTTCTAATAAGGGGAATATCGAGAGGATTATTTGTTTTTATCTTAGAAAATGAAATTTGTTGTTCGGCCAAATTTGTTGCTTTAAACAATGCGTGGAAAGCAGATTGGTTAACGTGAATTCATCGGAAGCGTTATTCGATAGGATCGCTTCGCTTACAATGGAACTAATTGCCACGTATGTACAGGCGGCCGCGAACCGGCGACCGGAACCTACCGGCGAACAATGCGCCTTAAAGATGGACTCCGGCGCCTATTATACGTGCAACTTTTGTTTTCTGGTCTTCCATTTATTAAGTCGATAAACATTCTACAGTAAATGTCTTATCAAACAATAATATAATGAAATTGGTTACAACTTGTACAGATAATGTCAGTTATTTATTATTAATCATTGAAATCCATAGCAAATATACAGTTATCGTCAACTTCATATACATGTTCGTTGATTTCTTTCATCCCTCTGTAACAGAATTGAATTTCATCAGTTATTCGGTACTATACACTACTAACCTGAAACAATATTTTGATAACGGTCGTTCATTGTTCGTGGCTTTGATAATATCAATTCAATGTTTACATAATTAGTTTCAACATACACGGTGGTATACTAATTAGAGCCCCAATTTAATATAAAAATAAAAAAAATTGTGTAAGAATGCAAGTACGTACTAATAATATATGTACTATTTAAATTAACCCTTTTTTCAAAATTTATACCGTCATAAAGTTTATGGTACGAAATATTTGTAAAAATAAATGTTTCTTTTTAATGTGCTTTTTAAGTAAAGGTATTAAAGCTTTAAAAAATTATTCAGAGTTCAATTATAAATTTTTGTCATTTCTATACAGAAGAATTTTATTTCAAATTTCATTTAAATTAAATAATTTTTTTATAAACTGAATTATGAAATAAATCGTTTTTAACATAAATGTATTTACGGCATAATAAGATAAATAAAAAACATAGTTATTATTAAAACATTTTATTAGCAAACTTAAGTAGGAAAGTAAAAAATATAAGAAAATCAATAAAAAACACTGTAAAAATTATGGTAGCTAAATGATACGAAACTTATAAGTATTTGATACTGATAAATGTGACCAGATTAAATCTGACAGGCAACTTCGGTCTTTATTTTCACGCAACACTTTTGCGATTTTATAAATAATGTTTATATCGGTATTTATAAACATATAATTATACTGACTTGACTGATAATAGAATATTAAATGTTACTACTGAAACATTTAATATTACTCTTGTGTATCATGTGTATACATAAGAGTATTATTTGTTTATCGTATACACGATATGCCACTCCAAGAAGTCTATTATAATAGATAGAGTGTTTAAAACAAATTTTTAAATAAATAAAAATAAAAATGTGAAGAACATAATTAAATTCGGTTACTTTAATATTTTTTTTAATAATTTGGAATTTCGCTGGTAAAAACTGCATGTCTTTAATAAATATCATTTAACTAATTTCATAACTTGTCAGGACGTTAGTCATTGGTTTACTTATCCAATTACCTTGAAAAAAATATGTGATAAAACTAATTCGAAACAAATATTTTGAAAAATTTTGATAAAATCTTTGAAGTACTAATAAATGTCATAATTATAATATGTTCGTAATGTTACTTTTAAAAGAAATTGGTTGAATGACATTCACGTATTTTTGAAAAATCATTACTTATGTAACATACATTTAGCCTCATTAAAAATGTTTCAAATTATGTATAACGTAATATTTTGTGATAATAACGAACAATAATCATATTACATATTTAGCAAAAGCATCACGTGAAACAGAACAATTTGGAAGACCTTAAAGTTTTGGGAGCAGTGCCAACTAACTAAATACCTGTACCTTTTCTCTATGATTTATGATTCGATGTGTTTTAGGGACACTGCGTCTATAACGTATAAACGTAAGCAAAATCACAGCTCGGGTTATTCAAAACAAAATAACTTTTTATTGTTTTCTTTTGTCAACTTAACCATAATTCTATAAATAAATAATGAAAGTATTGTACAGGACGGTCTCAGCTTAAGGATGTAGTGGACAATTCCGTACAAAATATTAGCCCTTTCACATATTGAGCAACTGTGGCAACCTCATAATAAATAACACAATATTTACAACATGACGCCGATTGTCAGGGAATTTAAAGTTATCCACGTCGTCCTTAAATCTACGCAGGATCTAAACAAACATTAAATTACTCATGCTTCAATTACAAATAAATTCTTAAAATAGACTAAAATCAATAAAATCTATTAATCAACTCAGGAACAAATGCAATAATAATCGATCGATATGAATAAATCATTCTTTTAGAAAAAAATCTCAAAAACCAACATAACTTAATATATTACAAGAATATATTAACAACCATTTATGCGAATGCATGTTATATTAAGGTAGCCATAGTTTCTTATAACTAATTGGTAAATCTCTCAAAAAGTTTCTTATTTTACTTATAAAATCTATAAATTCGCTAACATTCAAAATATCATCTAATGAGATGCAAGTGGTAGAATATAATTTTACGTCACAAAATTAGTTCTCGTTAAATCTCACAATTATACATATTTACAAATAATGAGTATTGGTAAAGGAATTTTCTAATGGTTTAAATCTTGCAGAGCTGCTCTCTTTATTTGTGCTAACAAAAATATAAAAATAAACATGCACCTAAACAAGCACAACATCTTTATTCGTATTGTGGAAATAGTTAAACGATATAAACTTATACTTATTTTTACAATTGTTGTCTATCTAAAGTCATCACGTAATTTAGAGGTATCTTATCAAAAGTAACATAGTCCAAATTTTCCACGAATTTCACTTTTTTTAACACATAGACTAGGGCTTCTTTACTGTCCCATTTGATGATAATCAGCGATGAAGTCTCTAATGGTAAAACGTACTAATCAAAACATAGAGTATTCACTTTTTTTAAAAAAAATCCCAGAAAGACGTTATACTAAAACTAAAACTCTGACGCTGCCAGGCTAACCCAATCTACTATTTAAATGTAACAACATTCTTTTGTACTACACCACCTTTAACAAAATTGTATTTGACAGACTTTGTCATCTTTGATAAAGTACTCCTGAATTATAACTAACACAGTTTTATTTAGAATATTCATAAAATTTTTACATTAAAAAAGTTTACCGGCAATATGTAGAGAAATCTTATAAAATATTTAATTTAATCAATTATAATAGTGCTACAATATAATGCATGTAAAATGCGGTAGATATATCAAATCATCTGAAATATATTCCATAGGGCAGTGTTTTATTTTTTGTATGCTAATAACAAAGTTATTTAAAGAAGTTATCAAGAAATATATACATATTATTTTGTAGAAACTATTGTAATGCCTGTCACAACAGTTTTTACAATACATAATTAAGATAGTCGAAAACTGACTTGAAAGGATGTCAAAAATATAATTTCTTGAAAATGTAAAATTGGTCCTTTAATAATATACCACTTATTTGAATAATAAGCAAAGTTTAAATAATATTAATATGTAACGACAAGCACAAGCAAAATTTTGTGACGGTACCTAAAAACCTTAAATAAAAATAAATTGAGGTCGAGGTCTCAAATGCAGAATATTAGATACAATAGTAAGTGTTTTAGTTCAGATGTACAAAATCGAAAGTTTTATTTATGAAATCTTAATATTTACAAAATTCTTTTGGAACACAGTATAACACAATGAAAGCCAGTTGACCAATAAATGTTATTGAAAATTACTTTTATTTCATTTAAAATGCACTTTAATCTTCTAATATGGATAAAAACAATAGTTTTCTTAATAGAGTAAATGAGGTGAAATTTAATGATGATGTTGTACGGACAAAACAAAGAGAGGCCAATTTGTTAGATGAGAATGAGAGTACAATCTTAAACACCACTAGTTATGATACCGCTCCTATTTCAAATTTATAGCAATCTGGGAATAATCACGCCTCTCTTATAAAATGGAAGATGTATTAGTAGGAAGTTGCCCTTCACTGAAGTGAAGTTCTACTTTCTGAAATGTACATTTAATTTAGAAAGTTAAATAAACAATGTAATAAGAATCATTATCAAAAACTCCTGATTATTTTATTGTAATGCAGTCATATCAGAAAAAATTACTAGGTAGATTGACCTTAGAGGAACGATATGTATAGATACGATAGTCGAGCGGTGAAAGATGGTGGGTACTGAATGATCATTCTTTTGCTCTGTTTTTTTTATTATTTTTTAGAAAGTTTTGTCGGTCGCTCTGCGGGAGAAATTACAGCGGCGGCGAGTTGTAGATAATCCTAAAGCTGTACTTTATTATTGGCAACTAATCTGATATCTCTTCTCCTTTATAATAGCAGGAAAAGAATTAAAAATTATAGTCTTTATATTATTATTACGGTAAGATTTAACATTTTGAGTATTATTAGTTAATAATGAAGATCAATAAACTATACGCGCGTGAGCGTATAAAGAATTATATAACAAAATATCGCAATTTAATGTATATACTTGACATAGACAGGAAAAGAATCTCATAATAAAAATCACTTATTTTATTTGTTCTTAGCTAAAACTAGCTAAAGCTAAAAGTTTTCGGTAACGGACGGAATTACGTACAAATATAACAAGTATTTTTACGGCATTTAGTATCCGACAAATGTTTCACCATTCACAACTGTCTTCTTTCTCTATAATTACTAGTTTATTTAGCACCTTACCAATTCTGTATTATGTCAGCCTTTACGTATTTATTTAGAAATATACACTCTCACTGTAACAATGTTCCATAGACTATCTCAACAGACCAAAGGAAGTTTGCGGAAGGTGTCACGGTTACCTCTGTTTGCTAGGTTTGGCTGACCCATTGGCAGCGGCGCTCTTCTGTGCTATGTGGGTTTGATAATGTTTTGCAAGATGCGCTTTTTGGCGAAAGCTCTTACCACATAGCGAGCAAGAGAAAGGTTTTTCACCAGTATGTGTTCTAACATGAACATTCACAGAGTATTTGTCTTTGAAACCTTTCGAACAAATCGAACAATAATGCAAAGATCTTTCTTTTCTAACGCCATTAGAAGTCGAAGTGGCCGCTTGTATAGCAGTGCCTGACGGTGATTGGGTAGTTGGCGGTGAGTTCTTGTTTTGAATCCTTTTATATTTTTTACTTACAGATTTAGTACTGGTCACTGTTGGAGTTGTAGTTACAATTTGTAAGTGTTGGGGTATTTGAACTTCGCTCGCAGGTATCATAGTTACTAATTCACCATTTACGTGATGAATGTTATATACACTTCGCACTGGATCTATTGGTTCGACCGTGCAAAATGGCTGTACTGACTCGCCTAATTCTGTCGCTATTCTCTTAAGCTTCTCGTAGTCATCAGGATAGTTAGCGTCTAATTGCGATAGTAATATATCATCAACACTTTGTGTTGATGTCGGATTATCACCATTTGATATAACAGTTGCACTGGGATCTTCTAGTAAAATTGATATATTCACATTTCTATTTTGCGGTGCGATGGCCATCAAAAGTTCTGTTTCACTATCTTTATTATCTTGGTACATTGACGGAACGTCAGCTTTGTTGTTGTTGTTTATGATAACCCTTTTCAACTCGGTCTCCGCATCAAGCTTTGATATATTGCTCTTTTGTATTGTACTATATCTAATAAAAGCTTTCCCTTGTAAAGCACTCCTAAGGAGGGATTCGTTAGACTCCGTATTTTGATCGGTTAATTTCCAATCATTATTATTATTATTAAATTCTGCTTGACTTTCTAATATGTTCGGTGTGCCGATTATGGAACTACAGGAATCATCTTTTTTATCATTATTTTGGAAGTCATTTTCGTCGTAATTGTATGGTTCGACTTTAACCAAGCCACTTGTACTCATATCCACACTTTGATTTTCAGTTTCAGCATCCTCATAAGTAAAATTTTCAACTTTTGGAAGTATATTTGTTGTCAAAGAGTCTTGATTAAAATCATTTGGAAAGCCGTTCATGTTTAATATTGACTCGAGGTCTAAAGAAGACTGTTGTTCTATATCAGTGGGACTTGACATAGATACATCTTCTTCTTTTGTCCAATATCGGTTAGGATTTGGTTCAACCATGTCTTGATTTAAAACAGTCAGAGTGTAAATTTGACCGTCTGTGTTGTTACTAATGAGTTTGTTCGAGATGGCAGTATCAGTGCACGGATGATTACCATTGATTTCACTATCTTGATTCCAGTAAAATTTGTTAAGGTCTTCTAACATTGCTGTCTCTAAGCGATCGCGATCACGGTCCACGTTCCATATAGAATCAAAACTTTGTAATGTGTTTGAAGTAGTGGCTGTGGCCATGCTATTGTTTAATGTAGACTGTCCACCTGCCACACTCAATAAACTATTATTATTTTGTTCCTTCGGTTCCTCTGACAACAAAGGATTCGATCGCGAATCAGGTGATTCCATGAACACATTTACAGAACGCATTTGTTGTTTATACTGTGCATCAGTAACTTCATTCGATGTCACAAAATCAAAGAAATCTGACTTAGACAATTCTGGTGCAGTGGCCGTCATGACTACCGTTAAAATTTACTACAGAGATTTACGCCTCGGTATGTTCTTTACTCTCAGCTAACTGGCTGAACTGCTTTTTTAATAAACTTTTGTACTAAAATAAATAAATCTAAGTGTAAATATTTCAATAGTGTATAACCCGGTTATGACTTGTACTTTATTGGCAGTCGCTAGAGCGTCGGTAACTGATAGTGCGTAAGTGAGGGCGTGGGTTGGGGTGTTAGTCAAACCTACCCAACTTGTTAAATTCAATAGGCGGACCAATGGAATGTGCAATCTTGATCCGGACGTGTCTTTTTCCCATTATTCACCCCAACCCCGTGCACTACGTGATAAGAACTCTGTACTACAGACTCTTTAAAACGCACAAACAATATTGTACTTCTGCCATGGTCTTGATCAAAATGTACAGTAGAACGATGATTGATGTATCTGAAAAAAAAAAAGAGAAAACATTAATTAATTATTTTATCATAGATTAAAATATTATAATTTATTAATATGTAAACTGACTCTGTATCCGAATGTTTAATTAATAAGCCTCAACATCGTGTTTAAATCCTGTATTAAATCAGGGCGAACAAGTCACGCACTGTTCTAACGAACATCGCGTAACTCTTGTACTGAAGCTAAGTCTGTAACAGAGAAAAGTAAAAAATTAAGCAATTGGTTTTTGTATTTTGATGCGTTATCTGCATTTTTTAATATTTCGTAAGTAATTAGAAAGGATAAAGAAATATCAACAAAATGTCTATTTAAGGAAATGTTGGCAAATGTGAACAATTAGCTAGTGTTACGGACCAACGCACACTTGTGTTTCAAAAAATAATTTTACGCATTGATGAGTCAAGTAAGAAAAAAACTGTATAATGACTGAGCTGGCCTAAGTCGTATGTAATTATCTTATTAACCAGTAGCTAGAGGTTTTGCAACTTTTTTATCTGTTAACTGTAACATCTTTGTTTTTAATAAATAAATCCGTTTTTGTCTATGATCGCTTAGATGTGATAGAATGAATATTGTATAGATGTAATAGAAGAATACATATAAAACATTATTGCAGGTTGTTCATAAGTATCTATTTTAATATGTCGTTCTTCCATGACTGATTCAGTACACGTAAAATGAGAAAGGTTTGTCAAATGACACGATGAATTGGAGCAGACTCGCAGAACCGAAACACCTGGTATAATGTTTCATCTGTCAGCTGATACAATGATAACTCGTTGAAATTTGACGAAATATTGTTTACACCTCACTCACTAACGTAAATATTTATCAGGTGTATTACTACGTAATACTTTTATTATAACGTAAAGCATAATAAAAGACGTAAAATTATTATTTTACTTACTAGTTATTGGGTGACGAGCCACACCATTTTATAAATCATGGCATCGAGCACCATGCAGTAATGTGTAAACATGCAAACTAATGCCGTACTGTAACGTGAAAGCGTATTACCGAACACTAGACTACTAACCTCCTAAATAATTTTTTTGTATAAACGGGTTTTGTAAAAATGTAATTTCATACAAAAACTTATTGTTATCATGCTACAAAAACACAGTGATTTAATGTATAGGTTTTTTTCTCTAGTAAAGGTTATAGGCGTTAAAAATAAAACTTTGTTGTGTTGTCAAAATGTTTGAAAAAAAAATGCTGTCAATATAACAGTTTAGAAATAAATTTCTAAAATTATAAATTTAATATATAATGTATTGAGGATTGCCTGCTTCATAAATATATCTGTTACTCTCACGTTTTAACAAGCGACTGACGATCGATAAAATTCAAAATCGACGGTCCATAAAATTCAAAATTCAATCAGTGCTTAACGTCATTGCTTCATATGTATACATATTTACATTTTATGTGTGTATAGTTTTATTACTTGGGCGATTTGCAATGATGGCACTTGCCGTTTTAAGCTAAAACCAATATACATTACCGATTTTACTAAAAAATTAATATGATCTTATCGTTACTATCGAAAATACCCATATTTTAAAAAGCTCAACATTTTTTAAAGTATTTACCTACATATTTATATATTTATTGTTTCATAATTCAACTTTTTATTTAAATTGTTTTATAGGAATAAAATAATTTCAAGATAGAACAGTATGCAAACATGAATGTGATTTGGTTTGAAGGAAGTTGTCTGGTGAAATGACGAGATACAGGTCTGTCTCAAAGTGATAGCTCTCAGTACTATGTATACCACATTTTAAAGTACTACTTATCAGTTTATGTTGTAAAGACTACACAAAGAATATGAAGTAATAACATAAAAAGTTTTACTTTATTTTCGAGTAAGCAGTGATACTGATTGTTTTCTACGTGCGAATGGTTAAGGATGTGAGTCTGATGAGTTCAGCATAGCGAGTGGAGGTGGCGCATGTGGGTTAACGAGCGAGTTGCGCCACGTCCCACTGCCGCGCCGAGACACGCCCGCCCGCCAACCGACCGACACAATGCCCAACTATCCGATCACGAAGCCACGCATTTTTCGTCTCACGATTCTAACTTTTTCTCTATAGATTACTCCTTAATCTTTAGCTTATCTTTATAGGACATAAAACTCAGTTAAAATATAATTATTATCGACCACGTTATCCTGTTATGCCGTCGGCTGCCTGCGAGATTGTCAAATTGAAGCTGAGCTCAAGTTGTCGGATGCATTTACCAATACGACCGAAAGCCCTACAATTGATTAGAAAAATCTATGTTCATTGGTTGGTTCACAGCTGTCATGTTGATAATCAATAAATTGAAATTAAAATAAACATACACAGTAAACAAACAAAGAAAAACTTATAGATAAATCGATCATCTGCAGTAGGAAATAGACAAGTAAAATACTCTGAATGAATTTTAGTATCTCTTAAATAAATATAAATAATAAATACATTACCCCATTAAAGGTTCAAGATTATAAGGATTTAAAAAAAAAAACACGCAATTCATCACTTATATCACATTCAACCATGCTTGTTTATGTAAATTGCAAACGATTAAACCTAGTTTAATTCAAACGCACACTACGTCAGCAACGAGACGAGTGGGACATTCACCTGATAGTAAGTGATACGCCTGCCCGTAATAAAGTAGCGTTAGTTAAGATGATGTACACTGCACTACATAGTGATCGTCATCTAGAATCATAATATATATAGTCTTGTTACCCCAGTAATTTCACTAGCTACATCGCACTTTAAACCGGAACACAAAAGCTAGTAAAAAGTAAAAATTTACGCGGAAAAAGAGGATCATACAAAAAATGGAAAGGTTATATCTGGCGACCACCTGGAAGAAGATAGATGTAGGCAGTAATGGATCATCAAGTATAAAGAAAAGGAGAGCAGACTGATGTCCGAAGGCGGATACATGACGGCTGTTTTAGATAGTATAAAAGTAAAGAAAAAAAGTATTAATGCCACAGAAAAGTCATTCGCAGACAAGATCTTTCAATATAATCGTATTAAAAGTTAGAAAGTTTATGATATAAATTTTGCAGCGAAATCAAGAGTACTTTTAACACTTATAATAATACTAGAAAACAGAATGCCTTAGGTAACGAGATGGCAATCTCGATACGATATCAACGACAATGCGATGCTTTTAATTGGCGGCATTACATAGACGTGCTTTATAATGGTTTGACTTGTTCGTCGGCGAAGCAGGAGGGCCAGCACGCAGGTGCACTGCCAACCGATTGCCAATTCAGTTTTCAGTTGTCGATTACAATCGCTCTCAACTGATAAATACAGTGCAAGCGATGCATCTGTTGAAATTTATCTATTAAATAAATAAGAAGTGGACACAAGACCAGATAAGTAATTTGTTTTCATAATAATTACTACTGTAGTGAAGTTGAATTATTTGATAACAAAACAAGAATTTACATAAAATTCTTATTTTTACTCTATGAAATACGCAAATAGACAGGCAGAAATTTTTAAATTGAAATGTGAATCGTAAGAGAATTGATTCTCTACTTTGTTGATTGCCTTAGGAATTCCGGTGTTGTTCAGGCGAAAGTATTTTACTACCATATAATCAATAAAACTTGATGAAAATAAAATTATATCTATCTTGTTAACGTAAACGTCTTTTCTAAAGTATTTGTTTTAAACTTTCGCTTTGGACGTGGCATTATAAAATATGACGAATACAATGTTAACAAAGATTTTTATTCGTACTTTAGAAATTAAAATAAAAAAATTATGTCAATTTAAGGTTTTAATGAACATAAATGGAGATAGATCTCCGTTTCCAGGTACCGTAGGTAGGTGGATAGGTACCACTGCAATTCCTATTTCAGCCGCCAATCAGTATTGTGTAAACATTATCTTATTCTGATACGAAGATCGTCGTAGCTAGTGAAATTACTAAGATAACGGGACTTAACATATAGTCAAGGCTGCTAGCACATTGTAGTCCAGTGTACATCATCTTAACCAGCACTGCGTTGTTAATAAAACTTTTATTTTGCTTGATTAAACTTTTCTTAAACATATTGTGTAATTTATTTATTTCTCTTATATTGTTTCTTGTAGCCATAGCTTGCAGTCTCGTTAGACAACTATGAAGGCATGTGCGGATGTTCTATTAGAAAAAAACTATTGGAGTGATGGTGTCGAAAGAATATGTAAAGTATAGACGGATTTAGTTTTAATTGCCTTTTCGGTGCACGTTAGATGTTAACTGTTAGAATATGGAGCGGTAGCGAATACCAGAACATCGGCGCGTCACTAACCGGCGAGTTCGCAGCGCTCACCTCTGACATTTTGCAAAAGATGACCGTTTGTTTGGCTCAGCCTTTGATCTTTCTACTATAAAGGCCTGTTGCAATTTTATGTTAATATTAGATTATTAGTTACATAATAACAATAAAATAGTGAAACGTTTACATCAGTTAGCAAGAAAGTGAAATGTAATATTCATTTCCCTTATCATATCTTAAACTATTCAGGACATTTGTTTAACTATTATAAAAACATAAAGTCATATAAAAAATTTAAATCATTAATCGATTACCCAAACCAAGACGATTTGGTTTTCTGCTCGATATACATACTTATGAATGACATGACATTAAAAATCATTCACTATTACATTATGGAGTTTATAAACATTCTGTATAAAACCATATACATATAAATAAATTAAAATAGATCAATATCGTGACTAGACTAGACTAGATTCAAGGACAATTTACAGCTACATAGTTATAACATTTCAATATAACAAAGACAAGTAATTAATCCTTAAAATAAATGAAACAGTGATTGTTTATATAAATAATATAAAATTATAATAATATTTCCTTTAATGTGTGCAAAGAATTTATGCAATGTGTTTTTCAATTTTACGAGACTGTAAATTAATTTGCTGGCCTAGTTAAGGCATGCAGTTAGTAGCAATTGATTATACTGCCTATAGATAAATATAGATAGTGTGAATTATTAACAGCAAAAGACCTCCGATACTTGGCAAAGATGCACAATCTAGTCGTGACATTAACGGTGCAGATTACTTACGCGCCAGCGCAGGCCAGACTGCGTCGAATTCTGTCTTTAAATATGAACAGATTTATTCCACGGTACTTGCATGCTCGAGTTTCCCACGCAGATAACTTGTGGCTTGTCGCTGGCGTACATTTAAACGTTGGCCGACGCAGTTAAACATTCAATGTAGGTTACTAAACGTTTCGTTATAAATGTTACTTACATTCT
The DNA here is from genome assembly GCA_029030555.1 of Ornithoptera alexandrae. NCBI lineage: Eukaryota > Metazoa > Arthropoda > Insecta > Lepidoptera > Papilionidae > Ornithoptera > Ornithoptera alexandrae. The sequence goes on along the minus strand of JARDVY010000023.1, from coordinate 6,715,620 downwards.
GACCAATACTTACTGTTTCATTATGTCTAAAACAATATCTCCGTCTAATCTCTGTTTATTTTTCGACTAGTTATGATCTCAAAAATAAAATAAAAAATAATCTTGCTCTTGCGAAAATTATGTACTGGTAGGTTTATAAAATAGAATAGCTGAAATCTATCATTGGTTTTGTGTCATGTTCAGGAAATATTTAAATTAAGTTTTAAGTACAACAGTCAAAACATACCAGTGAATAGTTAGGTACAATTACAAATAATAAATTTCTAAATGCTAATTTATTGCAAGCAAGAATACATATGTACATAGGCAATACTTTAATAAGCCTGGGAATAATATTTGAATAATGAATGATCTTTGTACATGGGAATATACTAGCAGTGTCAATTATTAAAAAATAATAAACGTTTGTCCATTAACGATTTATAAACTAAGTACCTTTATAAAAACATAAAAGTAATACACAATATAATTTCTTTGTCATATAATCATCCTTCATTTCATCAACAGCCGATAAATGTCCGCTGCTAGATATAGGACCCTTTCAAAGATTTCCACATCAATCGGTCTTTGTTGTTGGCATCTCAGTTTTTATTTAAAAATAAGTAACCTAAATTGATGTTTGCAAGTTTGTTAAATAAACGCTAATTTCGAGCGTAGAGTAATATTTTATGTTATAATATCCTTTTATCTATAAAGCTATTTAAACATTCTTTCGAGAATATAATTTTTTATATACGTATCCAAGATACTACCTAGTTAGGTGCGGCACGAATTGTGTCACTAGTTTCGAGTTTAGCTAGATCATTATAGCTATACGCCGATGACCTCTTTGTCCTAGGTATTAAAATGAGCAGACGAAGAATTTTAATTCGATACATCATATGATTCTTAAAACTTATATTGACTCCGATTTGTGTACTCGTTTCGAATATCATACAGTTTTATTTAGTAAAGTACTAGTATAGATACATACGAAAAAATGCTTTTTATAAACTTAACAAATCTTCAAACTTTGTCCTGCAAGCGTATATTTTTAGAAATTTTCTACAAAATGTGATTAAAAGCTACATAAGCTGAAATATCACAATCTCATCTCGTGGCAAGTTACACATAAACAGATAATTTGAAATTGATGTTACATGATACAAAAATTGAAGCACTGGTTGGTACAAGGATGGTTAACTTTGTCATATGTAAATATCGCAAAGGTTGACCTTTTTCTTTTTCATATTTTTGAGTTTATCAGGCTTGACAAAAGTCGATAAACTTTTCAAAATACCTTAATATTTCATCCGCCTTGCAATCACATAGCAGCTGTACTTATTAGCTACCGTACGTTTTTTTCTACACTGATCTAAAACTTCACATGTGGTTAGCTGACACCCAAGCGATCTGCAGTTTGCAAACATAGAGATTTAGCTCATTGTTCTTGATAAGAAAAGCAAAAGAGTGTTACAATTTGTCGGCGTCAGTGTTCTCGTCCAAATAAAACGTCATCAAGAAAAGTGAATTAGGCTTTTATTAGGTGAGTACGCAAAAAATATCACCATTTAATACATCAAGGTGAGATCATAGTTAAACACTAACTTTTTTGATAAAAAAAGACAATCATGCCGTGGATGATGGCTCGTCTGGCATACTACGTCAGTCATATGTTGACAATTGGCGCAGCAATGAAAACAGATTTACATTATAAAGGCGATACCCAACCAGGGTGGTCGAAAATCTTATCTCTATCCAAATACTTCCCTTGATTTTGTAGTGAAATACCTATTCTATTCGACAATTGATGTATTTCTTAATGGTCAGCCACTTGTTTTTCAATATTTTTTTTGCAATATTTTATCGGATCATTTTTATTTCATGTAAATAAAAGATTTACTAAAGAGAAGTTTGCTATGTAAACGATAAAGGAAAAGATTAGTTACCGAGTACCATACCATAACACCAGTTATTACCATTAAACACAGCTAAATAACTTATATGCTATAGTGTTAATTATTTACAATTTTTGGTTAAATGATTAAAAAAAAAGAGAAACCGTGGCATTCCAACGTTCCAAAGAAAATCTTATTACCGACATAAGGGGCGATATTCGATACGAGCGTGTGCTCCAGTTACAGAAAACGCTCCCTCCGATTTGGATCCGGTTTGATTTCGTTTCGTGTAAATTTACCTTCACTCTTTTATGGTGTTTAATCATTTATACGTTTATTCAGTCGCTTATTTTCATGGCACATGTCAGATGTGATATTGAACCAAACATTAGTGCTAAAAGATTATGGTAAAAATTGTTAACTATTAGTAATTTTCAAACGTACGATTACGTTATATAAATGTTTCAAATTTATCAATATCAACAATAAATCCTATAATTTTTTAACATATTGCCTTAAGCAGAGGCTGGATTCCCTCACCTTTGCTTAATATTTAATTATAACAATTTATTCACAACATTTGTTCATCCCTTAGTAGGGCATATGTACATGTAACTAAACAAAAAATACCAGTTCTTCTTAAAGGCAAATAATAATAAAATTGTTTGAGAAGAATACCAAATAAAATTAAAGCGTAAAATATAGATATTGAGAAACTGATGTTATAAAAGTAAGTAATTTCTGTACAGTGCATATACAAATAACGAACAAACAGACTTTTTTGTAAAAAAATTAAAAAAAAATTTATGCATCAAAAACAATTATAAAAAAAACAAATTATATGGTTAACCATTTCTTAAAATAAATTCAAGCATTGTTAAGTACTTGGAAATATAATAGATTTAGTTTTTATACAAATAAAAAAAACTCGTCGCAGTTCCGGATTTAATACCATGAAACAGTAAGAAAAACTCATGATTTTACTTTTAGTCGCCTTTTAGTACATTGACGTCCCTATTTTAATAATTATTAACATTGACCCATGATAAAGTTGTATTTATAGGAAGATAGTTTATTTTAATGATTTACATTTTAATATAATGGTTGATTTTGATTGCTTTTTTGTATATATTATTTTAAATTAATTTACCCGGACGTAAAATCAAAGTTTTAAATAAAACTTAACGTGACCTTGAAATTTTGGCAGGTTGCTTTATTGTCATGAATAACTATATACACGTATACTTTATAAAGTTTAAAATTTTAAAGTTCAACAAATTTAAATAGATTCATAAAAACGCAATTTTATCAGATTAAAAAAATTTTCGAAAATGTCCGTTTGCTTAACTTTTATGTTCACAATTTCTTTCTAGATAAAAAGGAGGAAATATACCGACTGCTTAATAAATCAACGGACTAATTAATTGTATCAAAATTTTAAAGGGACAAAATTTTACATATTTATTTAAATTTTTCATAACAATAGACAGTGGTTAGTAAAACGTTATAGAAAATCTCAAGAGTAATGGACGTCCTTAATAAGTAATACATCAAATATCAAACCGAAATCCTTAGCTATGTGATGTTTTTCACATATATAAATTATCGTAAAAATCATTAAATAACATTAAAATTTATACTTGCGAAATTAATTTGAAGAAAAAAACAGCAATGCTGTTGCGTGTTGCTAATTGTCAATTTACAATAACAAGTGATTATTTAGTCAGTCAACAAGTTTGTATGGTATCAATTGGAATCATACATAATTGGTTCTATTTTATTTAATATGTTGATCTTATTCACAATGTCTTTTACACAGCACAATACCGCTACTATGTAGAACAATACTAAATAACTTGTTTCTAAAGCTTAATATTTTTTCTGAAACAATGTAAAACAACAACGTTCGTAAAAAAATAAAATGAAGGCTCTTTAACAAGTTCAAAAGCTACAATGATCAAAAACTTAATAGTTATACAACATAAAATTGTAGAAATTGAAAACCTGACACTTTCTTAAAACAAAAAAAAATTAAGATTGTATAAATATGTGAAAGGCTTCAATATAAAGAAAGCATTTTTGATTAGTATTTGATATTATTCAATAAATATATAAATTATGCTTAACTTTTCTTCATTATATTTCGTCGATTAACAAAACTTAATATAACTAAATTATTTCATAACTTAGAATTTTAGCATCAAGATTTATATAATGTTTATATTAAGTACAAACATCTAACGCAATTTATTACATGTACTATTAAGTTACACTAGAGGCAACTTATGTAACTCTGTACAACAATGTACTAAACGTTATGTATTTCCATTTAGATAATCACCAATTTGTTAGAGATATAAAACTTAATTCAATATGCAACTATATTATGTTAAATGTTTTATAATTTCTCATTTTGAAATTTAAACCGCATCTTTAAATTTGTTGACGTATAAAACTATCAATTTACATTTAATGTATTAAATAACCCTAACGCAATACCTAAACCGTAGTTTAAACAATATTTAAAATAACAAATACACTGAATTAATTATAAAATTATTCATACGTTTTTAAGAGACTTTAATCATTATCTAAAAGTACTTTTAATGTTACTACGATGCAATAACGTTTCTAAATTACAATGCTCTTTACTCCAATCATCATAAAAATGAGCTAATGCGGTCCCTTTGCAGCGATAATAGCTGCAACCAATAATTTTCAAATCGTGATCTCACACCATCAGCTTATTTCGCCATTAACAGTTTGTCCTTATTTATAGGTATTATCTCGTCTATCGGTTCGTAATATTTCGTAACATTACCGCGTAAAACCATTTGCATATTCCGTGACGATGCCGATGCGAAGCTTTTACCCACGAGACGGACTCCGTAACTTGAACACTCTTCAATCTATGACGTGACAGTGACCAGGAGTTGTAACAAATGGGTAGATGTTTGTGAAATATTACGACAAGCTCGGATATACATTAGGCTATAGTATAATAAATATTTCATCTTTTTGTTGTATGAATCTGTTGCCTTCTGGGATGATCCAGATTCACGTTGTATCCTTTCACCGGGTGCAGCCTTGAGCTGCTGCAAGTAACCGACCACTGGCCATTACCGATGTGTCGTTGTTAATGTCCCGGTGTAACGATTAACATAGATCGGTACTGGAAGATAAACAGCACACTACCCGAATATAATGGTAATTGTGTTTCAATCGTCGACATTTAAAATTTGAACCTATTTCAATAATTCAAATTCACTTTATTCATTTATATACATCAATATCATTTTATTGTGATATGAGTCATTTTTTTCGATAAAATGACAAGCATCAAGAATATTTACAGACCGGCATATTCTAATTTAAATGAAAATATTGGGTAATGATCTATATTGTTTAAAGGAAATTAGACAATAGCCTTCAGGAAATAATGCACAATTTTTTAATAAATGTATTCTTTGAATTTTTTATAATTATTACTAGAAGTGACCTATCGTCGATCCAGTACTCTGCATCCTCAATCACGGAAGGTATTAAACGCTCGATGAAACTCCAAATTCGGTAGATGTGCTCCTTTGCAATTTAAATTGATAAACTTGATCTTTATTTTTATCGATTATAGCTTCTAATTGGTCCATTGACGTTTATTTTCCATAACGCTTGTAGCAAAATAAAATTTTCGAAAATATGTTTTTTCATGTGCTTTATGTGAATTAAAAAATACTACAACACAGCGCTAATTAGCATGGCATACATTACACCATATTACAGTTTAGTCGCTTGATGACAAAAGTTGTCAAGAATGATAATTTCTTGTTTATGCAAATATTACACAATAAAACTTAATTTTAAAGATTTATTTTGTTTATTTCATGATTTTATCGTCTTGCCGTTCCTATAAAATTTAGTTTCTTTAAATATCAAGTATTGATAACCTAACGGTAATATTAGCATATCTTCTATACCTCTTGAAAGGCATTAGACGACTGCCAAGGGCATTTTAATAAATGAAATTTTTCACCGAACATTTTCCGCAAAGGTTATGGAATCTTTCCGAATATTTCCTCCCTTCGATGCAGATGAAGTTATCATTATCACAATGCCCTCCAAGCTGGAACACAGTACTGTTTGCACAATACTGTTTGATGGCAGAAATAGACAGTCCGGTGGTATCAACCTAAACGATAACAGAGGCTTACCAGCGCTTAGTACATTTGTCTAGATAATGCATTTGTTTAAATGTATCACAAATACGTATTGTTTTATGTATCATAATCATCATCAGCCAATAGTATATAAGTGTATGTAGCCGTTTTATATATAAATAAAATATTTTCATGTAGTAAGTAAATTTTATCATGTAATGTTTTTATTAACTTAGCAAGAGCGGCCGAGAAGACATGGTGACCCGCATCCGCAACTTTAAATTCTAATTTATGCTTGTTGAAATTGCAAAAGAAATTAACATCAGCACTTAGTATTAAGTTACCTGATAAAATACTTTCATTAAATTCAACCTTTCAAATTAATGAATTTTAAGGTTTTTAAATAAGCAAGCAATTCGTTTTTTATTACCAATAGCAATAATTGGTTTGTGCTCGCAAAAGTCCGCAAACACAAAGGTCGGAACTCGTTTATATTAGCTATGAGTACCACACTATGTATCTCTTGCAGTTTTTTTCTAATGAACCGCAGAATACCTCATGTTTATGTTTATAAGAAAACTACAAAATATTTGATTAAAGTATGTCGTGTGCAAAGATGGCTCTGTTCCGCGGTGTTGTAAGCTCGACGCTCACCAATTATGCAAAGTTAAATCAATCGGGTTGTGCTTAATGGTTAATAAGTAGTATAGTAGTATGTATATCTTTGGAAATACTTAATAACGAATTTTCTCACATATAACAAAAATAACATATATTATACAAGTATATAATGTTAATATTGATAGGATATTTTTAACATAGAAATCATCTATTGTGTATACCTATTGTGTATACACTTCGGAATTACTGTATTTTCATATAAGAAAAATATGGTATAGGATTCTTAATTTTTATCAATACAACAGGTTTTTACTTTGACATTTACACTTATATTATCCGATACTTTTTCCGAAAAACTAAATAAAAAAATTATTTGGTTGTCTGTCTGTTTTTGTTCCGGATAATATCCGTAACGGCCGGACCGATTTTAATATTTTTATTTCACTTTTATAGGAAAATCTATAACATATATAGATATCTTAATGAAAATAAACAGCTTTAAATGTTGTTATAAAACTTGATATGTGTGTGTATTTTTATCTGAAGAATGGTTCTGTATTACTCCTTACGTTTCAACTTCACTTTACACTTTCACTGGTGGTAGGTCTCTGTTGCCGAACACCGTCTAAATAGGTATACCACGCAGCGTTTATATGTCGCTGTTCGCCAAACAGTAGTGTGCAAACATTTTTGTGTTCCGGTTTGGAGGGCATTGTAGATAGTGTAATAACTGGTGTAAAGAGATTCAATATCTTATGTCTCAGGCGACGGACGCAATGTGGTGCAGTATATGTCATCCTAACTAGCACCACGTTGTTATGGGCAGGCTTATCACTTACCATTAGATGAACATCCGGTTGGTGTGATCGCTTAATTTAATTAAAAAAAAACTGTAAATTACTTTGGCATTGTATCCACTTCTATATCAATCAACAAACTCTCATGGCGATACTGATGTACACTAAACATTCATTAGCATATATGCTGAGGGAAAAAAAATATTCACAACAGGCTAAGGCGTGCTGGGCATAAGCTAGTTCAATATATTAATGACAGATCAAATTTTAAATATTTAATTTTTTTTGATATGTATATCATCTTGGTGGTCTCGTATTGTACTAAAAATAGGAGAATAGGGCTATATATTGCATATTTTTTTATATGGGATAATAAACATGTATTCATATACCTATGTCCGTCCAGCAGTGAATCACATCATCAACAGATCAAGACGATAACATGTTTTTCTAAAGTTTATATCAAAAATACTATAATAACCTTTGAGAATAATATTTTCATTGACGAGTAATTTTAAAAAAGACGGTTTCATAGTTAATGTCATCGAAATAATTTAACGTGGAAAAGCTTGAATTTTAACTTGAAACTGGTATATTCTTGTTTTAATTGAAGGGTTCGTTACTATGGACTGCTTTGTGTAGGTAATTGCAACTGGCTTTAAGTGAAAACATTTTATTTATAAACTTTCCTTTGGCTGCTCCAATTACTGACATTTACTTTAAGCGGAACATATTAATTATTACCGCGCAGACATATTAAAAACTCGATTGAGCAGTTTGTGTTATATTTATCCCTTTTGGTCTTGCTATGTGTATTACAAGTCCCTTATTTTCTTAAATAACCTTTTTGTTCCACAACAATGTTTAAAAGCGACACTCACATACGTGAATATAAATAAATTTGCTTTTTTTTTTGCATTGCCACAGTTTTCGATTCCTAATATCCAAACATCAAAAATTTTTATGTATGTACATTCTTGACAGATTGCATATACTACAATTCTAGGTCTTTTAAGCACGAGAAACTTGCTTATTTGATGGAGATAAAAGTCCATAGACATTAATGTAAATTGATGAGGTTATTAATTGTCGCGATATTTTTCCATAGACATACCATAATTACCCGTACGTATACCAATCCTCGGCCTTACATGACATATATTTAACAATACGATGTCCGGGATCTTAATTTCCTGTGAAAAATATCAGTTTTTATTTAGATTTAGATTCAAATTAGTACACTTATTAAGTTTTTTATGCTTATTTAAATAACTAAAATTACTTTAATTTATAGTATATTTATCGTTGACATAATAATTAAAAGCGAACATAATACATACGTTTCAATTAACTTGCCGTAGGTACAAATCTTTTCATTTTTGTAATATTCATCAGAATATTGTACTTTTTACATAAGAACAAAAGTGAATATAGATTATAATCAGTTGCCTCAACATTTCCTTTGCGAGGAAGACTTTATTTCATTGTGTGACCCACACGTATTACGGATGACTTGATACTAATTTACGCAGTAGGGTCAGCACTCCTAACCCGCAGGCGAACTAGGCAGAGGTATAATGCATTCCCGGTTCTAGTTTCGTAGATGCACATATGCAATAAATTTGACACGGCTCACTCGAGAGCCAATCTTGGCGCACAGTAAACGGTTTTACGAAATACATGTATTCACGTAAATTGTTACAATATTACATTGCAATAATTTACGCACAAATTGAACATTGAAATTATTAACAAAATATATCAGTGATACATGAAAGTTGTAGAGATGTAGTTAAACTAATTAGGCTATTTTAAATTTTCTCAAAACATGAGTACATTTCATTACATTCGTCCTTTCAGTTTTTTTTTAATATTTCATCTATAAGAGTAGGAATAAATTAATTTAATGCATATGTTTTTAATGTCAAAATAACAGCTTTATGTATACAATACTAGTCATAATTATACATATAGTACTATTACCATTACAACCATCTGGGGTTACTTTTTACTGGGAGATATCTAATGTTATAGTGTTTGACTTGAACTACTTTCATATACAAATATTCTATAAGAACGAATTGTACAAATTATTTAAAATAGTTCTTCTTGATAATTATTCGATCACAATATAAAATGATATGTACATGTATTAACTCTTGGAGAAAGTCTTTATATTATCCCTCTCTCTGTATTATTCCTAAACGGTTCTGAAAGTTAACAACTTTTATATCATTCAATCAATTTTCAAGGTGTATCCATTTTATCACTACAACTGATATATAATATTAACCGTGCTTGCATAACAACGTCTATGGTGTCCAATTAGAACATTTTTCAAAAACAAACAATTAAATAATGCATATTTAAAATTAATAAAAATTTATCAGATCATCTGCAGTCAAAGGGTAACTATTCGCTACAGTACCATCTGTGTTCAAAATATACCGGTAATATTTAAAATCTAATTTTCTTGATATTATTACTAAATATAACTACTACACAAAGCCTGTCGAACAACTTAACCTTTATTTGCAAAAACAGTTCCGTTACAACCAAATAAGAAGGTTGTGATAAGTAATCTACGAAGAAGTGAATGACAGCAAGAAGCGATTTTAATCTCTTTTAGTCAACCTCGTAAAAATATACCACGAAACTCTTTCAACTTATGATTAATTAGCTGGAAACCACGACGAAGATTGAGTATTTCATAGTGATGGTCGATTTATCAAAATTAAACATGTTATTTTAAAGTGAACTTTTTAAATAGTGATAATAATAAAAATCATTTTACTTTTTATTTTATCAGCAATTAAATGTGAATCTCTCGAGTTCTATTCATCAGGATATTGTAAACAATGCCTTGCTGATTTGACCGAAATAAACAAGCTATATAACTATTACTACTGCAGTTAACGATTTCATTAATGTTTTATAGATCTCTGATTATAATCGAGTGAATATTTTCTGGTACAGTTCAATATCTAAATAAAATTTGCTACAATTGAATTTAAAATTTATCTTAAAGACATCATCCATCGATACCTACGAAATATTATATGATTTTTATTCATATACATGTTTAATATTCAAATAAAGTTTTAAAGTTTAACAATCCACTCGATTTTATATTCATAATTTAGATCTTATATTACATATTAAGTATTTGTAATTAATGTAAAAGCGTAGACAGGCTTCTTTAAATTAAATAAATTATTCGATTATGTTACATACTACTTAAATATGTACCATAACCGAATAACTTATTGCTACTTAACCATTCATAATATTATAAACAAATTAGGAAATATTAAATACTTCAATGAATTTTCTATTATAAATACATTATCTTTAAAAACTTATCTGAAACTGAAGCTTTCAAACATATCTGAATCTTTACAACTAAAGAGATCTCCTTCCATCCATCCAATGTTTGTTTATAAACATTTTTAACAGCGTACATACTTTTGGCAAAGTTGGCCTAGACGAAATCTATCCCAAAGCAGCACAATTCACTACGATCGAAAAATGCGAATTATCGGATTTCACATTTTCATGATAGCTGCTATTCTTAGAAGATGTTGGTTTCCTCTCAATGTTTCTTTTTTACCGAAAATTTAAGCTGTGTATAGACATCAAATCCGCTGCTTCACGTGACAAATGTTACTTAGGAGCTCATTTATAGATTGTGGTATGAACGCTTTATAAGAAATGTTTGATTATCACTTGGCGGAGTCAAAATAACCTCTTCCACAACAAACCAATACGATTGGTTAATAGATTATCTAGTATCATATGTACAAATAGAGAAAATTCACTTATTATACTTACGCGCACATTGAAGTAATCCGCAAATCCACCCCTATGAGACGCGCGACGGAAATGTGTGTGCATATTCAAATAAATAATAATACTCGGGACCTTTTCCGATAAAGACTGAGTCAAGGCCATTTAAACACCACGCTAGCCAAGTGCAGATTGGTGATAAGGTTTAATTATGATTTTAGTTAAAATAAATTTAAGTTAAAATAAAGTGAAATATTTTATAAACTGTTACTTAAGAATTTTTCTACATTCAATATATAACGGTTTTTAACAATATTGGAAAGGTAAGGTTAAGGTAAAGGTAAGGTTTAGGTAAGTTAGTTAGTTAAAAGACGCCATTTGTTCTAGGTAATGTGACGTGAAAGTCAAGTAAGCAAAAGTCATTAATTAGAAATTTTTGTGTTAGTAACAAAAATAACCACGACAGCCTCCAAATGGTAGTTGTTTATAGCGGCCATGTTGATTGGCGTCTTTACTCATGTTATCAATTATTACAAATGATAGATAAATTCTTCGTCATCATCAGCCAATAGACGTCCACCACTAGACATAGATCTCCACCAAAAATCACCACATCGATAAGAAGTTGAATTATCAACAAAATTTAGAAACGAAGTACATTTACTGGTGGTAGGTTTTTGTTGCCGAAGTCCGTCTAGGCTATCACCGTAGCGCCTCTTACTACCGCCAAACAGTAGTGTGCAAACATTACTGGGTTCCGGTTTGAAAGGCACTGTAGTTTATTGTTGTGGTAATAATAGTAAAATTATTGCAGTGATGAGACATAAAATCTTATGTCTCAAAGTGACAAGCGCAATGTGGCGCAAGGTATATCATCCCAAATAGCGTCACATTGTTATGGGCAAGCGTATGACTTACCAACAGGTGAACGTCTTGCCCGTCTCGACGCTTAGTCGGATAAAAAAAAACATGCATATTGTTTAGCCCAATAGGTATTCGTAAATATTAATATGCTTTCATAACGTTGGGCCAACGTTGAAATTGTATATTAATTATTCTTTATAGAGATTGTTTCGCTTTCGTCTGTTAAGACCTAAACATTCCTATTTACATGTGCAAAAAAAAAATACCTTTTGATATTGACCAATGAATGGATTCAACTCTGCTTGCCAGTGATTGGAGCAGCTTATCCTCAACGAGCAATCAAAACATAGATATTGTTGTAACTTAACGGTAATGATTATAATGAAACTTATTCTCAATACATGATTTACGATTTTATTTAATAATATTTTGAAAATAAATACCGGTTTTATTTCTTTCACTTAATGAGAGTTACTTACTGACACTAATTTTACAACTTTTTTTAATACATTAATTTGTACCAAATCATAACAATATAGGAACCGATTCTTTTAATAAAACGATATTTAGATAACCGCACACATTTGACAATAAAATGATTATATTTATCTTTTTATTCACCGTTATTCGGTTAACTGATCATTTTTTATTCATGGTGAAATCTTGCATACATACTTTCTCGTTGTGGGGGCAACCGAAAACTTATGCCAGACTGCATGAAACTGCATATGAAACTTCGAAAACGCTTTCGCACACTATCGCGATCCCGATAAAGTCGGCCTACTAAGGTTCCCAACATGGGGTTTCTTATAGGAAACCCAACACACAGTGTTCCTGTGCGAAAAATACATACGCCTTCTTGAGGCTTAGAATATTGGGTTGCGAATTTCCCCGTAACCGCCACTTAAGCCTTTGTTAGGGGGGTTGGAAGAGGATATGATCCCTTCTCCTCTGAGGCCCCGATCTCGGCCTACGGATGGCGAGGTTAGAGACACTTTCTCTCACTTGCTCTGCAGCCTCCTGCGACATTACTATTACGCAAAAGGCAACGCAAGCATTCCATGACCTTTCGCTTTCCACAATGGTCTTAACGAAAGTGGCCGTTGGTTCTCTTTTTATATAGTGCAGGTACTTTCCGAAACATCCATGCCCCGTTAGCGCCTGCACCAGTCGAAACGTTAGTGCACCATACCGGCTCTTTATCTAGTCTGTCCATATTGAACACATAGCGTGACTAATTCTGCTTCCTGCCCTGGGATGGGTCAATTTCTCATTCCATCATTAGAGCAGTATAAGTTGAGCGTGAAACCTTCGCAGACCCCATTCTCTTAGTGGGAGCATCGGTTAACTGACCTAATCTAGGTTTCACATGAAAGTTATTATAAACAAAATTTTAAAAATACTTTAGCTTTCAAATTCCATTATTGTGTTACGTAAATTTCATAAACAGTTAGTTGTGTTCTAATAAAGAAATAAAATTAAATAATCCAAATTTAGAAAAATAATAGGATTTCGATGTATAGTCTGCGCAGAGGAATCGTAGGTTCCCTTTATTCAATGGACTTCATGACGTGTCTCGCTCAAAGTCAAGTTTATGCGCAAAAAATGCAACAGTCATCGGCTGTGCCTGATCCGCACAAGACAGCCGTGTATCACACCACATGCATTAAAATTTATTATTTCCTGTCCTACAGTTTTTTCAGACGACTTGATATCTAGATTAACATACCAAAATGCCTCAACAATCTTTAAATTCCTCAAATGATCTGCAATAATATTGTTATATTAAAATATAATACAGGTACAGAAATAGATTCTAGATTGGTCATCTCTACAATATCGCTACAAATAGCTATAAATTATCAAATTTACCTCAATTAACCATTTCGCAAAATGTGTACACTCTATACAAAAGTTTGTTCTTTTCAACAACAGTAGTCTAGTTGTATGTATAACACAGTTATACATCTTATATTTAAAGATTTGTGTTATTATTCACATAACGCCACATTCATAATATTACTTTAAAGGAATTGAAGATATGGAATGACTTTACAAGTGATTTCAATGCAATGGGGTTTACTAACAGCTACTGTGAAAATAAATAGGAAGAAATAGATCTAGGTTTAAAAGTTGTTTTTTAGTAAACAAGTGACATACTACCCACACAGATACGTACATGAATAATGAGATAATCAACCGGGAGTAAACTGACAATGTTAGCACCCGTAAACGTGGAGATATTTACTATTTAATCTTATTTTATGGTAATTCTTTTTACTTTAGTTTTAATTTCCGACAGGTTATTTCTCTTTTATAAAACAGTTTAAAATTTCCTTATTTCGCCATATTCTAAATAATAGCGAAATCAAACTTTACAAAACAAGTAATGGTGAAATTGTCTTTAAGAATATACTATATGTTAGATCAGACGTCAGACAAAACGTCAATTTTTTGCAGAGACGTATGTGACATGGCTCTCCCGTGGCATACGGTCTATCGTTATAGTTTGAAGCCGGCATCACTCATAGCATCATTTAAATATGCGAACACCAGCTTCAATATGAGTCTGCACCGCATTAGATTGCGTTACATAATGCTGTTCTCTATACCGACGCTCGGAAGAAAGTTAACTTTCGTCCGGTGTTAGTTTTACAATCAAGTTTCCACGCCATATTTCGATATTGATATCGTTTGAAATAATTTTTCTTTTTTTTTTGGGAAAGAATATATACCACAATTAAGTTATTGAAATTCACGAAACAGTTACACATAACAGTTACTAATTTCTATTTGCATAACAATTAAATTATAGAAGAAAATCATTGAAATAAATTTACTTCTTAATTATTCATCCATATAGATGAAAAACACAATAAATATTTATTCGGACATTGTCGATATATTAAGTGTTTTTAAACAATAATATGAAAACTTAGCCATGCGGCTGTTTTAAAGGTCAAAGAAATAGACGTTTTTAGTCGATATTTATCGCTTTTTTTACAATAAAAAATCGTTTAAATCTTATGAATTACATTCTTTATTCCTTTTGAAATCTGTAATAAAAATGTTGCTATGAATACATAATAAAGATTTTTGAAAATATGTAGACATTAAACTCTTTTATAATAGTAAATGAAACAGACAGAGGTACTGCAAACGTTGAAATAAACACACAATTGTAAGTGACATGTACTTTACGGAAATATTATTGTATCATACGTAATGTAATTGGAAAAACCTAAGTGGAGTAGGTATTTCTTGCTTTTAATTAAATATCAAAGTTCAATAAAGATTTTATTGTCGACGCGTTACCGACCGAAGATCTATATAATGAACGTTGATACCTGGAAACTTGCATATGCTGAAGGTAGTTCCGTGTCGATTGACGTCCGGCAAACCTTCGACATTTCCGAACAAAACAGTGTTGGCGATGGAGGAGGGTTAGCCGAGGTGCGGGGGTAGGGACAAACGGCGTGTTGGCACGCCGCGAGGTCGCTGTCTTTTTACTCGCATTACCTTCTGACATTCGAACTTAATGGACTTGCTTTATTGAAATTTAAGCACAACAAGCGTCGACGTAATGGAATGAAATTAGGTTATCGTAACAACAAAACGGTCCTCAAGTGGCCATCTTTAAGCACACTGCGGTCCAATAAGAATTCGAAACATTCGTAAGGTTGTAGAACTCGCACATACGGCTATCTCTCTCAGACTATTGCTACAAGCCGGCAACACAAAAGGAATAGGTATAGGAATTCGCTTCTATCGACAAATAGTCATTGTTCTTGGTCGTTATGGAACAAAATAAAGACAGAGCAGCGGTATTCGTGACTGCGAGACAAAACTATCTCAATGATGGCGTGTGAGAAGGATGGCATATAAGGTTTTTGGGTCGATGTCCGGGCAAAGGAAATTAAAATTGGATTTTGTAAAAAAATACGTCAATTCAGGACACAGCTTTACTCATAAATTAATCTGAATGAAATGTAAGTACCTAAATTTCTAGTTTTTAGTAACATCTATATTTTTTGCTTTAACATTAATTATTTATTATGTTCTGAATGGCGCTCATACCAAGACATTGTAACTTAATAATAACTTGCACAAACCTGAAATTACTGATATTTTCATTTTTAAATTGACGTTTAATTAGGTATGACTTTATTAACCGAAACAAATCAATAAAATCGATTGATATTTAAAAAAAACGTATATGTATGACAATTCGTTAAAAATGCTGATATGCAGGTCAGGATTGTTATCAGCTGATAAATCTTAAAAGAACGTGTTCCTGTGACGTAACAGTATTAAAGACATTCCTCCCCGTTCCCTCTGCCCCCGTTCCGGACGGTGACCGTTCCCAACAGCGGACCGTTACGTCGGCGTCCTTGGCTGAGTTCTGTGTTGCGCGGGCGCAGCAGGTCGCTCTCGACTCGTTCCACGCCGTGGCTGCCGCACACGTGTGCATGGCAAGTGTCTGTGTATGCCACACTTGCACGCAGTCGTGTGCATGTGTTTGTGATTGAATTACTCCTAACGGATATTACGGAATTCATTAGATAAATGCCACGAATTTAGAGTAAAAATACAAGCGCATAGTCGTTTACAGTTTTATAATGATTATTACTAAAAAAAATATTATTGTATAATAATGGATGATAATTCCCATTTTTTTATTATACATAGTAAGATCAATACTTCAATGTAGGGAATCGTCTCAAAAAATGAATTATTGATATTTTAGTAGATAATAACATGACATTTTTTAGTTTGTATAATAAAAATTTATATTAAAATGGGTTTCTTCTTAAAATGTTTAATTAAGTATTTTTATATATTTGTAAACATTTATATTACATTTTGTAATAAATTCCTAAAGTCACGTAATTATATCGATGTTTTTTTTTAGCCTTTAGAAACGCAAAGCTAGTATTTTTTTCTATTAAAAATAGATCCAAACTCATTACATTTATTGGACGTCATAATGACATTTGTCTATGTGCCCCGCGGCCTTGTGCTAGTGTATTTGTTGCCAACAATGCACTCACGTGTTCAATAGGTATAACAATTTCGAAACTGTAACTACTAAAGGTCAGTAATCAGAACCGGAGTCTCATGCACGCAACGCAAACAAAACACTTTAAACAATTCAAACTGTCTTTAATTACTTCTTGTTCTGATTTTTTTCTTTACTTTTGTTTCTGTATCCAAATGCTTTTAATATGATGGCGCTAATACAGCAGCTCAGATATTGAACATTGAGCAAGCGAACAAGGACGAACGACGGTTGGTAGACCACCACACGCTATTGCGCCAGTCACTTGCGGTAGGCACTTAAAAAACTTTTAAGTAAAACTTATAATAATACCAAATTTTAATATTTTTAGTAAAGCTTAGTTTATTACTTATAAATAATTCGCTAACTTTACTTAAGTTTAATTATTGTGCGTTTAACCACAGCTAACACTATGAATCAGATTAATCTATGTAGTAGTATTAAACACAATATACTCCATTAGACGCACACAAAGACAGATCTTACATACCAATACATAAACAAAATTGTAAGTATTCTTAGTAAGTCTGTACATTTGTGTGCGGTGCATACATGCGCAACCCGCGGGAGGTTCAACGTACCAGTTGCCAACTACGCGAGTTCCTTGTTCTACTTTAACACTGACACTATATTATTACCATTACAATAATATTTGAGAATATAGAAAAACTTATAATTATTACTTATTATCAATCTTAATAACCACAAATATATATATTTCTATGGTAATAAAAAAAGGCAATATATTGTAGGCAGGATTGTCAGTCTCAATAAAAGTTTTAAATAAATGTTATTCAATTGCATTAATTGTACTATTATTTGAATTTAAAAAAAAATTCATGCACCGAAATGTACAGTTCTACTAATGGCTGATAGAAAAGACTTTAACGCGCTTCTTGATTTGCTTTGAAAAGTAAAGTATTCATTATAAAACAATAAAAGAAATTATAACTGTAATGAGAATGATTTTCTAATGTATATTTTATGTACAATAGGAATATTATTACATATAATACTAAAATCGATCTTTTCACGATCATATCAAATACAAAAAATCTTGCATAAGGAGCTAAATTGCCAAAATGATTTAAGACTGTTTTACATATTAAAAAAGAAATTTTGTTTTTAATTATTTTAAAAATAGCATTAAATAGTATGATAATTAAAATAATTTCATTTAAATACTGTTAGCTTAATTTGTACACGTAAATGCTATGTAACAATAGTTACAATATAAAACGTTCTTATTTACTAACCATTATTAAAATTAAAGAATAAAACTTACTACTTATCTAAAGCGGTAAGGAATTCTTTTTGTAAACTTAGAAAAAAACTTGAAAAATTTAATGAGTCAAAATAATATGTCGGTAATCGGATATTTACCCAAGGAAGGGTATTATGTATGAGAAAATAAATTTGTATTGCACTTTTGCATATCTTTAGCGACTACTACGTGCCCATATAGTGACTTCTATTACGTCATAAAGTGATTTTATTATTTAATTGTTTTCTTTTCAATACTTTAACTATGTTATAATGCTATGATAGAAATAAAAAATAAAATTTTACATGCTACAATTAATAAGAAATTAGGAAAAAACTAATACTTTTGGTTTTTTGTTTGTTATTTTCCTTACAAAAGTACGCTTTAGCTATATATATATAATAATTATATAATATATATATAATTATAATATATATATAATTTGATTGTCGATTAAAAGTTATTGCACAAATGCGAATTTGTAAAAAAATTATGTGTATTATTAAGTTTGAAATATGGATGCCCTCACATTTCTAATAAACACTTACAAATATGTACATATTCATAAATGGTAAATGTTTATAATAAAACTGTGAGATCGAAACCATTAAATGATCAACACAATATAGAGTGTGAGTGGGTGCCGTGCACTGCTACGCGGAAGTAAAAACTTTACGGCACAAGTTATTGACCAACAGCGATGCGTTCATCAATTTTCCAAAAAAACTAACAGCATGTATGCTGTTAGTTTAGCTCTAGTGATAACACTACAATGTTCCTACTCAAAAGTATTATTTTTGTCTTGTACACATTGGTTGATGTTTGTTATAGATGTTAACATAGTATAAATACTTTCTAATGATCGTGTTAGTGATGTCAAAGTAATGGTGAAAACTTTTAACCATGCTCTGTAATTATAATACTCTCTGTTTGTGACATAAATACATGACCAAAATTTTTTGTTAAGTTCTGTACCAGACAGTATTAATGAAATCGTTGTTTCGATATAGATTTTTAATTCATTGGGTTACCGCGAAGCCCTTCCGTGTCGTTGACGTGGTTAAAATGACCCTGATTCGAAATATCTCCTTGCAAGTAGTTTTAAGATAAATATAATGTGTCTTCGTGTTAAAACGCCTAAATAAACCACATTCCCGCAGCCAACAACAGCATTATAATTTTTTGTAAAACATGACCCAATCAACAATATTTTTTTCTTATATACTTCATAAACCGCTTGTACACAAGTTTATCTGTTGTGTTTTTCCGTTTACTTACAATATATTATAGCAGGATAATATCTACGCTGCTCAAATTAAGAATAACAAAATAGACGAAAACAATCATCAAAGAGGAGATTTTACTAGAAAGTTCTATTATAAAGTACGTTATTTTTTTATTGTACGTGCAATTACATCATTTATTTTCAATAAGTATTAGAGATAGCCAATAATAGATTAAATTGAGTTTATTTTAAAAGGCGAAGATGGGAAGAGGACTTTCATTTCTTCTTTGTGTCATTATTAGGTAAATTCTCTACACTAAAAAACGAAAACTCAGCTTTTTTTTTTTAATATAAAGTTCGACATAACTATAATTATTTATTCCATAGTACATGTTTTTAAACTTTGTATCCGCAGCAAAATTTATTATATAATTTTTAATAAAAAGTGAAATTTCTATTTTGTCTGCAATAAATTATTACTATTTTAATCCTCTATACCAAAAACAACCACTTAAATAAATAGCAACGTAGACAACGTTAATAGAAACATTGTTGCTAAGGTTTAGTAGTTTTCTTAAATTCATATTTTGCTTAAAAAACTGCACGCTTTCTCTATTTTTAATGTAAATCTGTTTTAATTTCAATTTATATTTATAAAGCAACCGCATTTATGCAGGAAGATGAGATAAAATGCTCTTAATACATTTAGTAGTTTGTTACGGAGAGTACTTATTTATAATTTATGCAATTTATTCGTCTGTAAGAATGCTTGAACATGCAAATGCGAACGCGTGAAATAAAAAATGTCTATGAGTGAGAAGGCTGCTCGTGCACTTGATGGAAACTGGTGCAAAGCGATGTGGTGCAAACCGTAGAACCAGTCCTGCGACAGGAAGCGGCCTCGAGAGCTGCCGCGCCCCCTGCACACCGCGTAACCCCCTCCCGTCAGAGGCCCTTCCCGCGCTGTGTAGCGGGGCCACCTGATCCAGACAAAGCGTGTCCTTCGTATCATTCTTGTGACGCATACAAGTACATTACACTAATAATAAGTCCTTTCCACGTCCGGTAACGCAAGTAGTATTACAAATAACACGAGATCCATTGACGTCATAAAATATTAAACACTAAAAAGTATTATGTGAAAATTAAATATTTCATCAAATTTCAATATGTAATCTTAGAGTTTGTAATATAATTTCAACTTATTATTTTAAATATATGCATTGATGCACAAATTTAATGTATGTATACATACATATAAATATATATACGTGTAAATATTATGTACATATGTACATACACATATTACGTATCTGACTGATTATCTAGGAATTACTATCATTAATATAAAACCCAATGTTGCACAAACATTTATATTTAATAATCGATATATTAGTTCACTTTATTTGACTATAGCCAGCCTTGTTCCGGTTATAAAATGTATGTTAAAAATCGTGACTAAGGAATTGAGATAACAACTTACGGTGAATTGAAAAAAACAATGCTGCCAAAGCACACCGAGTGGCACGCGAAGCTGCGTGCACAAAGAGCTGGCGCCACGTCACAGGCGAGCCCGCCGGTCTCATCGGACCGCCCAAAGAAACGATCTCATAGAAAGTAGAGCAACTCATTTATTTATTCAGTGCAGCGGCGGGTGCGAGCGAGACGAAGCCGCGAAACTGGCTCATTAAAATAAAAATCCGATTTCCGAGTGCAACTCGCGCGAAGCGAAATAAAAGTTTCCGACGAAATTTGCTCGAGTTATTCCAAAAAAGGTGCATGAAACGCCTCTGCAACGAGATTGCCAGATACAAGTGAAGAGAAACCGACCGCGACAGCCTCCGCGCATGCGCAGCCTCACTGCCAAATGCTTTCGATCATGCTCGCGCTTACATATCGCATTGCCGTAATTAGCAACAGTAACAAAGCCTTCATACATTGCTCGCAATTCCTTTACAAAAGGTACGGAAAATTTTTAAGTGTCTTTAGCACTAGAACTTGTAATCATTTCTTTTCCGCATTGACGTGTATACTGTTTTCACTGTGGAGCCGGGCCATTGTTAGAACATTACGCAGATATAGCGTTGCATTATTGGCACGATGGCAGTCTGCTCTATAATCATCGTCGCGAGTCACGTTATCTGCTCGAGCATTTGCTATGTAAATAGCACTATGCACGACATTGCTTTATTCTGCGACTAAATGTAAATTGTTTTAATAAATTTACATCCGAAACTGTTCCATCCTTGCCTAAGTTATCAAAGTAAAATATATGAATACCTCGTAAACAACTGATACATTTTTATTAAACGATGTTTAGACAATATTGAGAATGATATCACTCTGAAACCGCCAAAGATTAATAATCACTAAGTATTGTACTGTGTTCTACTTAACACTCGCCTTATTGTAATGCGATAAATTGATAAATGAATTTAAGAGTAGTACCCGCCAATAATTAATAAACATGGGTAATGACTGAATATAAAAAGCGAAGCTGCCTTTCACCTTGCAAGTCCTTTCTAGTGTTTAATGTTTGAACTGAAATTATAATTTATGGAAGTGCAAGGCCTTGTAGTGTTTTAGCCAACGAGTTAATGCAGAATTTATTTCAATTTAATTATATTTCATAAATGTTAGTAGTTATATTTAGTTTAAAATGAAAATGTATTTTTTAGAACAAGCATGTCAGCGTAAAAAATTTATTTACTTTCGTTTCCTTACATTTATAAAAAATTTAATATCTAAGGAAAGTAAATAATTGAGATTATTTAATACTTACAACAAGAATCAGATGTATTTCTATATGTATGATTTAAGAAAAGATTATATTTTAAATGCCTTGCATACGAGCTGTGTATTCAGTAAAATTTACAATTTATTATATATTTAATATAATATTTGTTTTAATTCGATGAAGTGACGTGATCTAAACGTTCATCTGATGATATGTGATCATATCATAGCCAAACGTACAATATATACATACAAAATGTTGTGGTGATAAACAGTGCACCACATTGTGTTCTCCTCCATCTATAGTAGCAGAGACCCGCCAAAAGTAATAGTAGGTCTACCTACCTACTAAACCACTATAGGTGTTCTTACAAATAGGTGAGTTTCGTTTTCATTTATTCTATTTTCTGTTCGTATAAAAAAAACAGTCATGGTAATTTCTATCCTTTGTATCGTTAAAATTAGCAGGCATATAAATATTGTAACGATAATGATACAATTACCTACCTATGTTTAGTACTAAATTTCTTTTACATTCAATTGCGTTGATGTAAAGGGTCGCTATTTGGTGCTAGGTAAAAGAAATCCAAACTTCAATATCATGGGCAGTTTGGCCATTGTTAGTTGTGCAAAAATAATTAAAGCATTATCAGCAAATACACTTACTTCGGGAATTTCGTGACATTGCTCAAATTAACGGTATGTCGACGCACCACTTTGAACCAGCAAGACGTTTTTACGTCCACTCTCAACTTTACCAACGGAAGACCATTCATACACTGTTATCATTCAGCTGAAAGTATTAAATTTGTTTAAAGAATATGATTTAATTTGTTTTTATACATTCGAACTACGCAATCTAGTTAAATGTAAAAACCGGAAACATTTAGAGGTGAGCATATCACAGTCGTTATTAAATCGATCGGAAGTTAACTAATGATATTTATATCAACTACCTTCTTTACCATTACCAAAACTTTTTTCTTCTTATTTTATTAATTTTAATTTTATATAATTATTTAAAACAATATCTTTTTGATTGAATATTAGAAAATTGAAACAGCAAAATATTGTTAAAAATTTGAATTATAAGGATTTTATAACAATCGTATAATTTCATTCAAATAAAGTAATAATTATATAGGAAGTATTGAGTTTACCCTAATATAATACTTAGAGTAAAAATCAATGGATGATGTCACTCGAAAAGTCGTACCATAAGTATGTTCGCCGCTCGGTAGTCTGACGTGGCGAGAGTCAGTTATCGCTTCAATCGTGTAGAGAAACGGGCCAACACTGTTTGATTTTTAATTTAACACTTTTTATTTCCTTATACTATTTCACTCCATATGTATTTCTTAACGATTTGGCACAACCTTTTACTACGTCCGTGAAGAAAATGCTTATTTATTTATCATTACAAACATAATTCTACTGTTTTTTTTTTTCAAAATTATAAAAATTGTTGGCCTATATTCAGTAGTAGACAAACATGCTGCAATTTACAAAAACTATTTAAATTAATTTAATTCTTGTCTTCAGAGAACTTAGATTTTAGATTGATAAGACTTAAAACTCTGATCACATACTATTCACACACAGTAAATTATTTTTTTCATATTTAGAAGTA
Organism: Ornithoptera alexandrae; assembly: GCA_029030555.1. Taxonomy (NCBI): domain Eukaryota; kingdom Metazoa; phylum Arthropoda; class Insecta; order Lepidoptera; family Papilionidae; genus Ornithoptera; species Ornithoptera alexandrae. The sequence continues at coordinate 6,691,607 of JARDVY010000023.1, read as the reverse complement.
ACTAAACAAAGTCCGATTGAGTTTATATATGATATGATAGTTGGCAGTGCATAATTTAATCCATAAATTAGAAAGATAATGATGATTAGGTTTTACTGTAAAGATTGAGAAAAAATTTAAAAAATTCTGGCTTTAAAACATAAGCATTATTCTTTTAAAACAGCACACGTATGTTTTTGTTACTAAAAGGCCTTATGGGCCGGCCACTTAAGTAGGTACGCTTCACATAATTTAATGTGAGCCCACTGTCAACACGAAAATATTACCTCCGCACCTGTTGATTGCCCCCACGTTTATTGTAAAGTGGAAATCAAGTGTTTCCTCATGCTAGTTAACTATAAACATGAATGTTTTATATACTTTCATAAAAGTGTGAATCTTAGATTTGCTAAATAATTTTAGCGAAAGCAAAAAATATACCAGGCATTATGTCTTAAAAATAGTTAAAGTATCAAATCTTGCAATATTCTCGAGTGAAAATATTTTTAATTTATTTAAATGCAAGTAATACTAGTCAACTGTATTTGTCTTCCTTGAAACGAGTATAAAAATAGTACAAATGGCTAGTCGTTAATTCGAGAGAACTAGTCACGCAGTTGTAATATACAAATATACTTATCATTGTCCTGGGTCCGGCTCATTGCATAATTGGACCGGTACCTGAGAGCGACTACTCCATATTTCTTGTTAGCTACCGACGTCGTGTCTATAATTGTCATAGTTATAAAAATATTGGAAACAATAACATGTAAACTTATGAAAAGTATACCTATTAACATTATTAATAACACAATTTTATTGTTACTGAGCGAGACAAGTTCAAACATTATTCCAATGCGCATACACAGATACATTCTTTACCTTTACGGCGTTATTAGCAAGAATGCTGATATTTATCTTGTAACCATTTCTAGAGTTCCGTGAAAAAAGGAAACTAATGTTTAAGAAGCTCCTTAAAACATAAGGAAGTCATTACAGGTCATGGTTATTGATGTTCGCAAATGATAATTTTCTAGATAATTTTTTTTAAGAATAATTTTATAACATAAATATTAAACATGAATCTTGCATAGACTTTTATAACTTAACTTTATTAAAGTGTACTTCGAAAGTTTAGGTAAAAACAAGTTATCATAAACGTTATAATAACAATATTTATTATTTATAGTTTACTAGTATAATAGTTTACATTAGTTCATATAAAATGACTAAAATTGTAAACTATTCTGAAATATTTCACCTCTAATCCATGACTAATGTTTTAATAAAAACACTGGTGTTTTCACACATAGTTAATAACACTCTATACGGAACTGGCGTGTAATTTTAACTCGTTTTTATAGTAGCTAAAATCTCCATTACGAACTGTAATTTAATTCAAAATAAAGCGGCAATAGAGCAGGAGCGAGGGCGTTTATTCTATCTAAGAAGCCGCCGCCGCAACCGGATATCCCTCGGAGATGTACAATCGCACTAACACAAGCTCTCACGAATTTTTCTCCCAACACTTTCTCGACTTCCACTAATTATTATCCACTTTATCGGGCATCTTCAATTTGATTTACGTCTAACTTTTACACAGCTCAATCGGTATACTTTTTCTTTTCGGCGAGGTAATTTAAAAGAACGTGTACATACGCCATTACGAACTGCCACGACCTCATCGCGTCCGCAATTATAACTAACTGCAAATATCAGCTATTAATTAGGTACCACCTGACAATCAAACATTATCCATCATTTCATTATTTAATTAAAGGTTAGCTTGTTTAGTTAATAATTAAATATGTTTAAAAATTATTGCTAAATTGTATGTTAAATACACAATAAATACTTATGCAGTATCATATCATATATTAAGTGTAGATTTGACATAGTTGTTAATTTTTATGTAATATTTACAATGACAATAGATAAGTAAAATTAAACCAAAAGAACAAAACTCATCAACATTAAAATTAGGTGTAATGCATTCAGAACAAGTATTGCATCAGTAATAAAAGTTCAAAGAACATAGTTTTTAGGTGTATATCTATAATACTAGCAGTGAAACGCTTGACCACAAGGTTGAAAAGACTTGTAACACATGTAAGATTTCGGATAAAAATCTAAGCTTAGTATGTCAATTTATAATATGTTTCCGAAAAGATATTCTCTGTATACAATATCTTTTAAAATACTTTTAAATAGAATTAAAATATTACTAATTAGATAAAGTACGATCATAGAGTCCCTCATAAAACAAAGCATTGAATATAAGTTATATATAGTATAAAATATGTATTGCACAATATTGAACGTTTTTAACTCCTTATTATAGCAAGAATTGTATATCACACATTTATCATCAATATTAAAACGAAAGTATTTTATATTCAATTTTATATTAAAAGTTTTATATTCAATGATTAGGTGTGCAGAGGAACGACAAGTTAAAACTGAATGTTATCACTTTCGTTACTACAGCGAATCGAAAGCTCGACGAAATAATATGCTTTTTTTTCAATAACAAATTTTGAAATTTCATTGTATTTATAATGTAATCAAAATTCAAATTTATCACTTAAAAATCTTTTAATTGAATTTAAATTAAACGCGGATGATTTAAAAAAACTTTGAACACGGCTGTAATAGATTATTGATCACCCCTGTCATAATACAAAAAAATTAAACAAATTACACCTCGAGGTCAGGCGGTCAATCAATAATGATGATGCATTGACAAGCGATGGGCAGATGCGATGAAAGTGTACGCAAATCAACACTTAATGCCTGATGACTTGGACATTAGAACGAGATGTGTTGTACATTTAGTATAATCAGAAGTGTTGATGTATCTTTCGTCAAACTTAAATCAATTTATTTTAACAATGTTTGCTAAAAGCATACATTATGGTGTACACCTAAATTACGCGCTACCTGTCGTTTGCTTAATTAATTTCGGCATCTGTATACATTTAGATTCTTCAAAAAAAATACTGAACTTAAAAAATAACTGCTAAAAAACTATAAAGTTTCAAAAAAAGTTATCATTACGTGAAAAATCAATCTTTACTATTATCTATTTTTTTAAGCTTTTGTGGCTATATCTAGGGTTTACTCTTTCCAAAAAAAAGTAGCTTCAAAACTTGTTTACTTCAAAAATGGTTATTATTCTTTGTGGCGGGAGTTGAACTTGTACATACCTGCATTATATCGACTTCTTTTCTGTTCGATAAAAACAATTGGGTTTTGTTAAAATTTTTAACATCCACCCATTCAAAACAGAGGTTACAAGAAGTGGGTTTCTTACCTATGGGCATTCTCTATCGGTCTACCTAGGACGAGGAGTGATGTAAAGGTGAGTGAGTGTTCCAATATATTGCAGCATTATCGTTTTTTGTTGTGAGCACACCAGTATGTTACGATTGGATCGCCATGCAGCACAAAATAAGAGGGATAGCGCGATGACAGGTCATGTTGAACAGACCATGTTGTATGTAGGATCAATTATATCTTATTAGCGGATCAGCTATTTGTTATAAACTTTTCCTTTCGATTCTCAAATAACGGATCGAATTATTTGTTTTAATTATAAACACAGCATTTGTCCCAAACTTTTAATATGAACGAATGTATAATGCTTATTTGAAAGGTTAATAATATCATTGCGCTTATAAAGTATACCAAACAATACACATAATAATATGTGATCAGAGTAAAGCAGCTTGGGTGTCTTATAAACCCAAAAAACAATTTTATATAATAATTTTCGGGACGACCTACATTTAGCATTTTAAATAATATCGTAAAATAAATCTCTTTTTTTTGTAAAACTTTCAGATGTATTATCATTACCGCATGATAAAAAACATCAATTTAATAACTAACAATTACTTGTGTTTTATGTTATAACTAAATAGATATAATAATGTACATAATATAATATTACCTGTCATAAAAATTGTATATTCTCTTTATTTTGTTAATGTTGTTATTTACTTAACCAATTACTCTTTTTATGTAAATATATTTATTTATCATATGCGGATAGACTTATAACTTTTACATCTTTCAATTATGAACACTATTTAACAAAATCATTGGCTTTTATCTGTGTCATATATTATCGATCCACTAATAGGTTAATGCACACTTTTTCCTTATCCTTTACAAAAAGCAACAGACCGAATTGTGTAAAGTATTCATTTTGGTATATCTAACAATCTTAAGCAAACTCATCTCGTAACTGTTCTCGCGGAAATCACAACAAGTGCCACTTGACCAACATTCTGCCAAATGTCAAATATTTTTTTTTACCAATTCACCGTGACTACTTGTAATGTATCATGTTATATTATGTCGTTCAATTTAATGAAATTTAAAAAATACTTTTTTTAAATATTCCATTAAGCGATTAGTACTCACTACTTTATACGCAAATTATTATTATTAACGTTGAGTAAATTCATAAACTTGACCATCGGACAAGCAACTATCAGTCTCTACTTTGTCTAAACGTTCAACGAAGCCTTCGATTTACAACAAAGGCCAGCAAATAATTGAACGTAGTGGCGAGCGATCATTTCGGCTTGATAATGGAGCAGAGCAAGGCGTGGGTGCTAGTCCGGAGTCGACGTGAACCGGATCTAAGTTCGCGATAAATCAAGTCTAGTATAAACCGCACATAGCGCCTTCCCGCAATGTCCGACTCTTTATAACTTATTTTAAAAACCGCGTGCTCAATCTATTATGATTTCATATATCTATCTACGAGTACATATAATTGAATTGAATGTATTTGTTGCGCTTTATTATTTTTGCGGTATTGATTCTATTTAATACTCATGTAATAAATTCAGTTTAATTCCGAAAACAGTTGTAATACAGAATATTTACGTAAAATATTTGATATAATGAGTTATAATGTGAGGCCCGTCACTACACATTTTGTTCTGCAATTCTACTCAGGCATATCAATACGTTGTTGATTTTAAACATTAACAAATAAAACTTAAATTTGATAAAAAATAAGCTAAATATTACTATTTAGTAGTCATGTCTTGAAATAAACATAACGTAACTTCTCAGCAAACCTTTATTTGAACCAAGTTTGTATTCAAAAATGTTTATTTTAATGAACAAAATCGAAACGACGTGTTAAGCATATTAATAACAGGAAGATACGTAAAGAATTATTACAAGTACTTGAGTTATTTTCGTCATAATATCATCAACTGTAAAGGTTGTAAAACGACATGAGTCGATAGCTTAGAGGCATCTAATAGTGTTGGGGTACCGCTAACATTACTACATGCGTAGATACACACTGACACACGGCGGTGTGTATGTAGGTGTGCAAATTCTGTCGGTGAGTATTCGTCACAATAAGATCAAAGAGCGTATTTCTCGCGGTTCAATACGACTCCACGACTCCCGGTATGATCAAAATGAACACATTGAGAAGAAGATAAAATTTATGCATGTAAAATATATATTTTTACAGAAATTGGTAATAAAAAAGCTTTTTTCTTATTCTCTTCGTCCAGTTGTTGAATTGGGAAGATTAAAAGGGTTGATTTTTTAAAGTATTAAATAATTTAAATTTACAAGTTCCTAAAAAAATTATATTTAAATGGTTAACATATAAAATAATGACATAAGGATATTATTAATTATAGATTAAGATCTTAATACTTTCTCATCTGTTTTTGCTTTTAGCACATTAATTTTCAATATTCCTACCGTTTTATACATTATCAAAATGTGGATAGTCCACCTACTGTTTATTTAGTTGGCAACACTAAAGCCGCGCCGCGCCCGCCGCGGCCACTGCACTCGCTTCGATTTCACTTTTATTAGCAATCCACTTAATTGGATACCACTGTTGCGGCTTTATTCATTTCGCAGATTCATCTCAGCCGTTATTTGGGATGTGAGGAAAAATAAATATATCTATTTTTAATTTTTATATGAACTTTCGACTTATAATACCTCCGGACCAAACTGACGTTGTATGGAGCATGACAACAATTTAAACTCTTGGCACAAAAAAGTGTTTGATTGATTCAAATAGTATTTATATAATTTATATTATTACTAATTAAAAAAATTTAAACAATGTTTCCTAACATCACTACCAGAATAATAAAATACTAAAATGTAGAAACGAAACAGAGTAATGCGTGTTATCTATTACCAAATACTTTTATTGTATTATATATATTTGGTTAGTTTTAAATTATCGCCTTTTTGGTGATTTTTGTAATCTTTATAGCTTTTTGGACTAACACGCTATTTTTAGTCATTAAAACGAACTCGATATAAGATTTTGGTCCAATTAAAATTATACCACAACAATCTGAACATATAAATAACTTGTACACCTAAAAAATTTAGTTCAATGTACTCGCAAAAGTAAAATTATATGTAAACAAAACTCTCATTCGAATTTAAATATCACCCACAGTACAAACATTTTTTTTCACTAATTTCTGCTTTAAAGAAGGAAGTAAAGTAGTACCAATAATTGCAAAATAACTTCCGCTATATCGCATTAAAACTGGAAATATCAAGTTTACAACTGGAGCATAAAGTAACAAGTCGTTTAATCTTAAACACAAGTTTTTTCAGAACAACATTTTAATCTGGTATAAAATTTATCACTTTTAAGTAACCTATTTAGTTTTTGTCAAAAAACAGATTACTGTAAACAAATACTTATATGAAACTAAAATGAAAACGTCCGTAGGTAGTTGTCAATTAAATAAGTGCCTATTTACCTGAACAAGCCTCCATGACAAATGTTCCGGCTATACACTAAAAGCTGAAGGTCACTTGAACTACTGGAAAAGTACAAGACAGATTAAAATTTAATTTGTACCTAAAATGTAATCGTATCCTACGCTCGACAGTTCGATCAAAATACGTTAAATAGATTTTTTATTGCTGTACTGGTCATCTATTATCATTAACTTTGTCTTAGTATAATAATTTTAGTTTGAAATGTTGTCTTGACTTTTAGACCTTAAAGCCGTCGGTCGATTCCTATTGTACATATTACTGTAATAATTTTTTAGTACAGTTTTTTAACGTAATAATAATGACAAACTCTCACCAACCGAACACCTTTCTCATTTTTATTTTTTTTTTTCAAACACGAATTAACGTTTTATGAAAATTGAAATATTTTTTATTTTAAAACGTAATATTTAAATTATTTTTCTATCCCACGATATATATGATGTTAATTTTATGATGAATTTTACTCTAACACATGAATGAGAAACCAGTGATCCGGATTCCCGGTATCTATAAAAAATATTTTAATAATTTATTTTAAAGTGCAAGACTGTGTTATACGATGCATATACAGTGTTATAGAAAACCACATAACTAATTTATAATTACCAAAACCTAGTCTGGCGAACACGGTTGCGTACGGAATGTAGGTAGTAATTTAGTCTTTAATTTCCGCATCGAATTCTCGATGAAGGACATTAGATGTCGTTACAAAGTCCGACGGTTGCTGAAATAATACTTTAAACTTTTCAAGTGTCTACATACATAAGTTTCAAGACCGAATAGAAAACCAAAACGGAACTGTATATAACATGTACGTCAATCATGACTTTCACTTGCACTCTATCATCGAATATTTCAACAACAAACCAGTTCTTAATTTGAAGACTAGTTTGCATCGCCGACTCTTGTTGATGAACAACACTTATTTGTATTTTCACAGAGAAGAAACTTAAAGAGTAAATTAAACAAAATATGAGATTTTAAAAATGTAGTCCCGAATTAAGAACAACAAATATAATAACAATATCATGCAAGTAACTTATTCAATTTAAGCCAGACTAATATTAATGATATAAAAGATAGAAAATATGAATAAAATATATATAACGAAGGTAAGATAAAACCCACCACTATACAACCCCAAATAAATTTATGTGGACTAGGAATTTTTGTATTTGAAATTTAAGTCCTTAACATGAAACAATTTATTTCCTTTTATCACATGTTATACTGTCTTAAAGGTTTATTTTGGTGGCAAAAAATAATCCGTATCTTTCTCAATTTTCTGGATTATTGATTTACTAAAAGATATTAAAATTAGTTCAGACAGACTTACTGTCGAACTTTTAAATATGTGCCTCTGTAATACTGACTGTAATCATATTTCTGAAAGTTTTGAATCATACACAAAGTACAGGAATTAGTTGATGCACATTTTTTTAATTGATTTACATGCAGAAAATCAGTGTTGTGTACCAATTATTACTAATAAAAGACATTAGCATCTATCAAGAAATTAACATTTATCAAAGAATAATCGTAGACAGAAATGATTGATTTTGGTGTAACGATTCTAGTCCCAGGGTTAACGATAAATAACCGTTTCTCTCAAATTGCTTAATTACTCATGAATATTTTTATTCCATAACCAAAGGTGAATCCACCTATCTGGTATTATGTTTAGTTTCATCATGTCACGATAATTACAGATATTAAGGCTGCTTTGTTTATAGTATCACAAATACAAAGATTCAAATAAATAATTTGATTTATTTAGTAATTACTAAAGAATATCAAGATAATAAGGTATGTTTAGAGTACAATAAATTCAAAGTTATTCCCAATAAACATTACAGTTCAAATTGACATACTTGTATTCCAAAATGTTCTTCAAGGATAACAGTATATCTCTATCTTTTTTATCAGTAACAAACATTAGTGAACCTTAGATTATTACTTATTAAACTTGATTACTATCATTGGAATATCTAGGCGTCTAGCACATAGTATGACATTTATTTATAACAATGTCGAAGAAGCGTTGAGGTGAAGTCGGTCTACGGGTATCTGCAACTAGCTAAAAAAACGTTTATCATAAAAATTACTAAGTATAAAATGTAGTTGTACCGAATACATGTTAATTTGTTGCGGAATCTGAGAGCAATAACCGACAGCGGTGCTAGCGGTATTCGGCGGTTTCTTTAAGTCTAATATTCGACAAAAACAACCAGAGAGTATGTGTGTGCATGCGTACGTGTAAGTAAAGGTACACATGAACATCATATGTTTTTAGTGTTGCTTTGAGAGTTTATTTTTTCATTTTAATGACTAACTTGTAGTTTAATAGCGCCACAGTTTTTTTTTTTTTGATTGTGCTGTATATTTGACTTACGAGTGACCCGTTTTAATAAAATTTAACATACAAAATTGCTAACTAAATCTTTTAAAAAGAACGTCATCGAAAATTATATCATTTTCTTTGTTTTATCCAAAAAGCGATGTGACGAAGAAGACGTTCACCTGATGGTAAAAGACGCTAGTTCATGAAATGGCAGCACTGGTTAAGATGGTAAACACGACAACACTTTATGCACGATTCCTTGAGACAACAGATGTTAAATCTAAGTAATGTTTGCACACTACTACTAAGCAGCAGACATTGGAGCTACCTAGACGGTCTCCGATAAGAATTCTACCACTGCTAAAATCGCATCTTTAATTAGGTTATGTTCAATTCCAACTACTCGAAAATTATATCAATGTTAGTTATAAACAAGTCGCTATCGACCCTCGATCATACGTACCCACAATGTTGACATAAAGGACACGAAAGTTCTATATATATGTATATGTATTTTTGGTAAAGAATGAAGTAACAAACATCTGTCTGTAACAATTTTGTAGTTCTATTTTTTAAACATATAAAACGTAGGTCTATGTTTAATCTTCTTTCATAAGTATATTTAAATAAAGATAATAACTAAAATACATGTAAATATTTTTTAATGACTGATCCATATTAAACTTATTGGGTTACTTACAATGATTAAGATTAGATGCCACATATAAAAGTGTCCATAAAGTTAAACAAAAAAAATTGTAATCATACTTTAAATATTATGTTTTTAAATTTATTATTATTATTATGTAGTTACTACTCTATATACCCATTTATTTTTAAGTTTATTTATCGATGTTCACATAAACATAAAGTTAATATTGTTATGTAACAGTAGGGAGATTCACTAACCATAACCACATCTATCCAATGCCCACGCCGACTGATCTTCGTGTATCATGTACCACAGCAACACTTTCACTGAAAGGAATGTGTAATCTTGCGAGCTTTATATTACAGGTAATAAAGTAAATTTGTTTTTGAACTTAAGCCAATTTCATCTCGATAAGAGTAAAGATCACATCGCAGTATACGAATTAGCTTTCTATAATATTCCCAAAATCATTACATGTTCAAAATGTTATTTATTCCTGGATAAATTGCTTATTTTGAAATGTTTATGTATTAGAAACCGTGCAAATGAAATACCACATCATAAATTCCATGGAAATACATAATTTATTACATTACTGAACTGAGTGAGAAGTTATTAAATAAAGTTAAAGACTTGTCTTCCTTAGACTTCGAACAGGTTTCTGCTATATCGTGCTATAAGAACTTAGTAGCCTTTTACTAATAGCTTATAACCACAGTGAAGCATAGAACATGTACAGTTGGCTCAGGATATAATACTGAGATACTGGTCCCGCAGTGCAAGAACTTTCAGCAATTAAGTTAAAAAGAACAAATACTACACTTTGATCTTAGCCAAAAGACCGAGAAGAGTGCACCCGAACAGGGACCCGCCTTGTCGTGGTGGTAGGGCTCTGTAGACGTGGCTTGATCACTCACGGTGAAGATGGAGTCTATGACCAGATCTACCGGAAGGAGTCGGGAGAGTTTTACTTGTAGATCCCATGGCATCTGGGTGACGGATTCGGGGAACTGTTGCCCAGCTGACAATAAAAGGCAGAGAAGATGGTGCGATGTATATTCCGGCGCGCCCTTACAGAGGTTGAAAGAGAGGGGACACATCCCAACACACACCAACAAGGACTACTAGGATAACGGAAATATTTATTACGGAATAATGAATTTTATATGTGTAGCTAGCCCATTTGTTATGGTAATATGAAATGCATAATGTCAAAGAGTATTAAGCGCAATACGATGCTATGTATTATGGGCAGGCCTATTATTGAATTAATAAACTGCACTCTCACGTGTGTTGTAAATAAATAAAATAAAAGTAAATTTTTTATTGAAAACAACTATAATGTCCTACGCTTTTATTATTACGTTTAAAAAAATAACCATCGTAATAAAATTATGAACAGCTTTTATACCCTTTTATTACACAAGCTTTTATTATATACAAACTTTGATACATTTCATTCTAAAAATTTTATAATGACCTTACTGAATTTGCACTAAAAATAGACATTATTTTCTGAACAACAAAGAGCAAGAGGGTCAGTTAAATTTCAGGGCCAAAGGTTAAACATAATGAGAGAGCAAGGACAAACACTTTCTGCGTAGGAGTACGTTTCGGTCGGCTGAGCTCAAATCTTCCGCCTAGTATCTTGTCTGTATCACCTACAAAGGGTCAAGGTACAACAGGCCGGTCATTTGGATACGATTACTAGGGAACCGCGTCAAAACCTTAGAAGGCATCAAGAATATTTTCAGGTACACCAGGGTAAAAGATCTCTAAGATATCAATATTCCATTTTTAATTCCTGATTTTCATCACATTTCTTTGATTTGGTATTTACACTTACCAGTGTCTTGTCCGATACAAAATTTTCACAATTAATTTTTACCTTTTCCTCATAAAAGATATTCCTTATTTTACTTATCATTTAGAAAGAAAATCGAAAGACAAGTCGGTCGTTACACCTGTCGTATTGTATGGATCTGAGTGTTGGGCCACCAGGGGTTCAGATGAAAGGAGATTACATGTGGCCGAGATGCGAATGTTAAGATGGATGTGCGGTGTAACGAGGATGGATAAAATTAAGAATAAATACTTATTCTATGTATCTAATATACATTAGAGGAAGCCTGAAAATTGCGCCAGTGACAGAGAAGTTGAGGAGCAAGAGGTTACCGTAGTACGGGCATGTTATGCGGAGGGATGAAGGACATATAACAAAGAAAGTAATGAGAATGAATGTGGATGATTATAAGGGTAGAGGAAGACCGAAGAAAGTGTGGATAGATTGTGTGAATATGGCGGTTGATAGAGAGATGTGGAAGAGAAGTACATACTGTGCCGACCCCACATAGAATGGGAAAAGGGCAGGAGGAAGGAATTTAGAAAGAAAATGTGACAATTTGAGTTTGTCAAAGATATAATTGTTTGAATAAAAAATGTTTAATTTCTAGTCGTTCTTAAATTAGTGGTTAATGTTAATTAATCCATCTTCACAGTTAATTTGTATGGAGAAGATATTTCATTTTAAGATTATAAAAATTATGTCGATACGGTTGTGAGTAAACAAAGAGGCTTAAACCTGATTATCCTAATTTAGAATATCGCAAAATTGTAATACTCATGAAAAATTAAAACTAACCATATATCATTACTGGTTTTAATATAAACGGATTATACTATATAATTAATCGTACGGATTTATAGTACATTATAAGTAAAAAACCCAAATGGTGTTATTAAAAAGAGATTATAAACTTTTTTTTCCGGCGAACCAATCGCTTTTACTCCAGCTTCATTTTGTAATCTACGTGGCAATTGTATTTTAATTAAGACATGACCTCAATTTTTAGCAGGCTATAAAACATTTTAGTACAACCGATCGATATAATATAATTACCGACTATTAAACATACTTTACTACCCACTAAATAACTGAACCCTAAATTATTATTTTATAGCAAATGTCACTGATAGTAAAAAAAATTATTGGAAAATACTTGTTAAGAATGAAAGCTTAATATGTCGATAATAATATATATATATATATATATGATAGAAAAAATATTTTTTTTTTACTCTTTTTATTCAAACCGATGAGATAATCAAAACTTTTACCTGATGGTATGTGATGCGCCTGCCTATAGCAATGTGGCGCTGGTTAAGATGATAAACACTGCACCACATAGAGCTCATAGCTTGAGACATAACTTTCTAAGTATCTTTACGTCATTAATAACACTAGCTCTAACGCCCTTCAAACCAAAACACAATAACATTTGCACACTACTGTTTGGAAGCAGTAATAGGCGCTACTGTATTTATTACATACCTAGACTGTCTGCGGCAACTCGAATCCAAACGACTCCGGTGAATCTATCTATCAAAGTTTATGTTCGATTGAGAAGTTGATCTTACATTTCAAATCTGAGTTTTTAAAATGCAAAGTTAAACACGTATGCTGTCAATGGTAAGGAAATAGAATAGATTCTTTCGAAGTTCATTGCTTTGTTTTACATGTACTGTGTCTATTTTATATATGCTATTAAAAATATATTAACTCCACTGACAGTACAAGATAGTATGGCAACAGCACTACACCGTGTTCGTGAGGCATGCAAGCAAGCGATGAAATTATCGTAATAAGTTTCGAAATAAGCGGTTTTGGTAACTCTTGTCTGAATATGGCGTAAATTTCTAGGGTATTAAATCACAAAGCGAAACTTTTTATAAACATTTGCCTGCGATCAATTTACTTATCGCATATGACCATTTAATATGTCAACTGATTTCTTAAATAGTAATATAAATAAGGTTTCTCTTATGGAACGCACTCCCTTTTAAAATGGACATTATTTCAGTGTGGGAACTTCTGTTAAGCACATTAAGTTATTTGATATATTTAATTAAAATAGATTATTCAATTACAAATTTTTAAACATATCGTTTTATATAAATATTTTGTTAGTATTTTGTGTTATTACTTTACATCAATGCATATCCTAAATGTAAAATGAGAAACAGTAACGAACATATTAAGTCTGATTTACAATGTAATGTGTACAGTTAAAAAAAAAGTTAAGATTGGGTTTGTTAATTCAAATATGTATATAATTTAATTTCCATTAAAACATTGTGAAAACAATATTTAAATAAAAACTCGCTTAATCACCTTAGACACAAAAGTAACGACATATTGATATAATAATATATTCATGTAAAAACATTATTTTTGAAATAAAAAACATATAATAATAAAATTTTAAACGAACTTTTTGTAAAATGTTTGAAATTTAAAATTAGAATATAATTAAATACACCGAAAAACTAAACGATAAATATAAGGTATTTAATAGAATCGTTATTAAAGTTCACTCAGTTCACTTCATATCATAATGATTACGTTTTTATATTTTCACCGTAAAAATAGATCATAAGGGAAGTAAAGACTTCAACGCGCTCAAAGGATCATTGAGTTTATTATAGAAGTCGCATGCATAATTATTTATTTAATGTCACTTCGTAATAGTTATCTCTATTATAGTTATTATACAATTTTTTTCATTTTGTTTTATAAGGATACAGAAGTAAAGTTTTAAAAGAACGAAGACTTCAACGCTTTAGAACATGTACGTTATTAGGCGCTAAAAAAATTTATTAAAACTGCTGAAAATACTAAACTTATCAATTATAACATGATTATTGTGCTTAACCTTTGAATTAACAAGCATCGGTCTATTGTAATCAATGACCCTGCGTTGCATCCTTCTTTTCTTTGTTAAAAAAAAAATATTTACCTTTACCTAAACTTGAAGGCAAAAATGTTTCTGATCAATGTCTAATTATGTCATAAATGTTTATCACTAATGTTTAAAAGTTTAACATCAAATTCAAAGTAAAACTATTATTATCAATTTCTTTATAGTAGCTGAGACTAAGACATGATGAACTGCTAAGCTGTATTATAAAGTGGCATAAGATACCTCCATACTGGAACAAAAACCCTATTGTAATTTAATGCCTTACCGCGCAACTTTTCCACACATTTATATTTTCTGAAACCCTGGTAAGTTCATAATAATTTACATTATCATAAATGGTGGATCATCCGCGTTAGTTTGTGTCTTGATATATTTAATGTAAAGCACCCATTCTTAAAATTACGAAATATTATACTATTACATTCTAAGACAAATCAACATTACTATTTAATAGAGCCCATTGAAACCTTACTGAAAAATCGGAAAATATATTAGTATAACATGACGTGACTCCAGCACTCTTCTTTTATATCCTGTTGAGAAGAATTTTCACTTTTTAAGAGACACTCCAAAGAGATATTTACATTACCATTACAAAAAAAATCATCCAAAGGTTAAAGAAACACTAAATTTTGTACCATAGATTACATTAATTAAGACTAAACGACTGTAAGTGAACCCTAAAATATCATTGAAAAAAATTCCATATTTGTGTACAAATTCTGTTTTCAAACCTCGTTATATAAATTCAACGCTCGGAGATAAACTATTTATGCTGCAATAAAAATTTTATTTCAATGGCAATAGAACTTGGGATCCATGACTCAGAAGTCAGCCACAGTGACTTAGCAGTCAAACCACGTGTTTATGGATTGAGACGAAGTCATTTTAAAAGTAGAGAAAGCTATTTTCATTCAGTACTTACATTTAAAGCTCTTATATATTGTAAAGATTTTTTCATAGTGCAGTTACGACATGGAGTTAACCCTGTATCGAGAATACTCTATTATTTTACTATTTAATTAATATTGTGTAAAATTTTAGCAGTGAGTGTCTTAAGAATATAATTACATTTATAAATCAGACGTTTTTAATGTTTTAAGAGGCTGCTATTCAGATAGACCCCAAGGTATCAACGTTTCTTGCCTAATACATATGTATGTGTCTATGTACATTTCACAGTAAAACATACAAAGAGAAGTAATTTTAAAGTCGATTCCTCATAAGATGAAGACGTCTATTAATATAATGTCATGGAAGCCGTCCATGATATAATATTAACATGTAAGTTCAAGTTTTTATTCCCTTCCTTTATTCCTCTATCGGAATTAAGGTTTATGTAATATTTCGACGATGATAATTTTTCTTTAAAAATAAAGCGTTAATTTGTCATTAATGTAATAATATACATAACTTACAATAACGCGTTTACAGAATAAAAACATCGTTGACAAAAATTGCATATGAAGTTGGAATCTAACTTATCACATGTCACGATCATACTTAGTTAACTTACAAGCTTATTGTATTATATTATTTCAAGCGAGACTTCTTATATTTTACTTTTGTAACATTACTCAGAATCTATTATACATATTATTTATATCTCATTATTACGTCGATAAACTGTAAAATAATCTTTTAAATCTGACATAACATAACTGTACACAATTACTTGCTTAGTTCCTAGTTTTTTTATTTTTCTTACAAATATCAAATACTACAAAACAAAATAACCAATATTCTCTTTTGCTATCGATGTATGTTATTTGCAGTTTTTACTTACATATACATACGTGCGATTGTATACAAGTATCCTTATATTTGAAACTTAAGTTATAGCGAACGTTTTGGTAATAGTATATATATCATTTACTTACCTTTGTCAATAGAGCAGCGATCCAAAAAATATGAAATCGGATTAGCACTTCAGTGAAATAAGCACGAGTTGTAGCACTTCGCCTCTATGTTAGAGAACAAGACTTGAAATAAAGTTTGTCAGCAAGAAGAGTGTACACAGCGGTTAAACTTAAGATTCCTGGTGTATAGGCCAGGGTGGTGGTGTCCTTGGTCGTGGCTGTGGGGTGCAAACCGAAGCTTTTTATGCTCGGGGTGCCGGCGGCGCGCGGGTGACGGTCCAGCGTCCGGCCGCACAACGCGCCTCGCAACGGTAAACTGACTTCCCGCGCCAACACAGCCTCTCCCTCGCTTGTATGAGTGCCACCAACCTCCCTCCTAACAAATAGTACCGTACACCGCACTTCTGTCTTGGTAACTTTTATTATACTTTTATTAGTGTTGTCTCGAACGTGCATCTGTGTGTTCTATTTAACCAACACATGGACGCTGGCGACGTGGCGGAGACGTGTGGGTGTCGATGTTGGTAAAGTACCTATGCGTGCTTTGATCTTACGATTCGGTATGCACGGCCGCGCTGCCGCACGTAGCAGCGGGTCTGTATTTTACTTCTATAATATCTAGTCAATAATTTTAGTTTAGTGCTTGTGCAATAACATGCATACGACTTACTGCGCGTACAACAACAAAGCTAAGAACCGGCATAACATTTCTTTCTTTTAAAGGTATAGCACTTCTTTGTCGTTCCAAATTTTCTTATAAACTTATCTCTTTTATTTTTTATCACATTTATAAATTTCTATTGAATATCTATAGGATTTTTATTTAACATAATAACATTAAAAATTAAATAAACAACTGCAACTATATTCAGCGTACTTCAGGAAACACCTACACAGCCCTACCGACAACATTAAACATTTGCTCCATTTCCTCTCATGTAATATTTTCCATACATAGACACAAAGATTGAAATTCTTGGCAGCGTTTATTCATATGGTCTTCACACTTTACCTAAAAAACATCATCATTTTTACAAAACGTATAATAATTCTCAAGAAATATTTAGAACAACGTAAATACATTAATTGTTACTACGAAAATGATTATAAATGTTTAGTAAATTAGTACCTCTACCTATACAAAATATTGTATGGTCTTTTAAGAATGATTTGTTGTTTAAGAATATTTTAGCATATTTATTATGTATTCAGTTACAAAGATTCTTTTATCTTCCTGTGAGTAAATTAATAATCCAAAAAAAATTTTAATGTTTTTAAAATCAATTTAGAATAACACAAAATAGATTTTAAATTTACATAAGCTTATCAATACGTCATACAATAACTTAATGGAATATTTTTTTTTATGTAACCTTTACAGTTTGATAATTTTTAGAGGTGATCAATTATTAGCAATACTAATTTAAAACTTTTAAAATTAATTATTAGTACTTTTTGTTATGCACTAAACCTTACCAGAAATCTACTTCCGTCGCGCAGTACGTTTTTAACACGAAAGTAGCCGGTTTGATCCCGTTGCCACATATAGAGTTTGAATGGTCGAAGAGTTTATTTGGACCCGTCTATCCATATACCGCATACTTGAATATGCCTTCATAAGATTCTGAATAGAAAAAAGTTTCTATGATATTGGCTTAGTATTGCGAAGCTGCATAAAATTCAACACAAAATCATTGCTCAAAACACAATTTACTACCAACAGCCCTAAAAAAATACATATACTATTATTTATCTACATCCAAAATCGTTAACCTGAAAAAAAAAATACAAAACAAAACATCAAAACATGTATGTAAAGAAGGTCTGAACTGAAAAATTAATTATTATAATATGATAGTTTATTATAAGTCTTGAAGTATTAATTGAGTCTATTGAAGAGCATAATTTTGAAAGTACATACTTACTCGCCAGGATACATACCTTGCGTAGCAAATTATTATCAAGAATCAAAGATACTTCGTATTAGTAATTACATATTACACTATGGTCCTTATCTACGTTCCTGATTAACTGTTACTTCTCTATATTTTTCATGCATTACATGTTGTAACTTATCAAGCACAATTTTTTTCATTCGGTAATTTCCTACTATTCTCTAAATTAAATGTACTAAAGTACAAAATTATGAACAAAAAAATATTATTATAATATTTATTACAAAATCACCCTGAAGATACTGTTGAGGATAATAATTATATTAAATGTTTATTTAATGTATATATAAATTTAAGAGAAGGTTAACTGATAATATTAGTATTTTTGTCTCTTAATAATTTATTTCAAATATGCTGCAGTAGAAAGCATCACAGTAGCCTTTTCACTTTAAATGTCATGATGTCAATATCTGCAATGGTAGGAATTTGTTTTCTTTAGTGGTATCCCCGCCGGGTGTGTGTGCGGTATATAGATTGTGTATCTGTAATTTACTGTAATTTTAATAATAAACAATGTGTTTTATAAATTATTTAATCATCTAATAGTTAAATATTAATTATCTCGATGCCAATGTAATAATTTAATAGTTTTATACACTTTTTATATTGATGTGAGGTTCTCGTGCTTTGTCTTCGTGTGTGACAATATACTCAAAATGGCGCATCAACTAGCACCGTCTGTAAATTGTTCATTAGACGACATTGACCTCGGTGCATTAAAGGTATTTTTTAAAATAAGCTGATTTATTAAATTTTACTCTTGAATTGAAAGACAGCCTACCATCACTTATCAATCCTCTCACAAAACAATGATCTCACAGGGCGTGAATCATTAAGGGTTCATTATTAAAGATTATAATTAGCATTTCGTATTATATGTTTAATTTCAGGACCCTGCTGGTATATTTGAACTTATTGAAGTCGTGGGAAATGGTACTTATGGCCAAGTGTACAAGGTATGTAAAAGAACATTTATTGGGCACAGCTTGTTATAACTACAATATTTGCTATAGATATGAAATATAAAAACAATAAGATGTAATATTTAAAGTACATGTTTTAAATAATACTATTGAAATTTGTAATTGCATGACCCAATGAACTGCACTTTAGGATTATTAATGTTAATGAAGGAAATTAATGTCTATTAAGTCAAAGCAGTGGGCTGTTTATTCATAGTGCCTTTATGAATAAATGTATTATAATCTAATAACAATTAATTAACAAAAGAGATTAATAAGTTGGCAACAATGATTACATCAATAATTTTAAATGAATTGATATATATTAACAGGCCGTGGATCCAGGTCCACGCGCCCAATATTAGATAAGCTGTAACAGTCGAATGGCTTGCAGCGCTAACATCGTCATGAATCGCGCGATATATATTTATATGTTTATTTTCTTTATACAGAACTGTCCATTAAAATTTTATTTATTTTTAGGGTCGGCACACAAAAACAGGCCAACTTGCAGCCATTAAAGTTATGGATGTTACACAAGATGAAGAAGAAGAAATTAAGCTTGAGATAAATGTCCTAAAAAAATATTCTAACCACCGTAATATAGCTACATATTATGGGGCCTTTATCAAAAAAACTCCTTCAGGAAAAGATGATCAATTGTGGTTGGTTATGGAGTACTGCGGTGCTGGTGTGTATTACAATGTACTTCTACAATTAATGAAACAATACTTAATTGTTAGTAACTGTATTCCATTCTTACTTTGGGTAGATTAAATGCATTTTATTATCTGTATTTTATGACCTATGATACTGTATCAATGCAAAAATGTATATTGAAACATGTTTATTTTATGTTCATTTCATTTAATGTTTGCAAAACTATTATTTTTATGATAGAACCAAGTACAAAAACTTCTGTTAAAGATTTTGTTTTATTTTTAAATATTCTTTTTAACTCTCAATAGGAAATCAAGTCTTTATGTACATGTATTATTGTGAGATCTTTGATTGTTATGTTCATTTATTTTCAGGTTCTGTTACGGACTTAGTTAAATCAACTAAGGGACAATCTCTTAAGGAAGAATGGATCTCATACATTTGCCGAGAGATTTTGAGAGGCCTCAGTTATTTACACTCCAATAAAGTTATTCATCGTGATATTAAAGGGCAGAATGTGTTACTTACTGATAATGCTGAAGTAAAACTTGGTAAGGCAAAAAAGAAACGCTAACAAACTGATATGAAATAAAAGTACTTTCAAAAATCTGTTACTTATTGCTTTGTTTTCTTTCTGTAGTTGACTTTGGTGTGTCGGCCCAACTTGACAGAACTATTGGCAGGAGAAACACATTCATTGGTACTCCATATTGGATGGCACCTGAGGTTATTGCATGTGATGAGAATCCTGATGCAACATATGATAACCGCTCTGACCTTTGGTCTCTCGGTATCACTGCACTTGAAATGGCAGAAAGTCAACCACCTCTTTGTGATCTTCATCCTATGAGAGCACTTTTCCTTATTCCAAGGTATATATATTTCATACTTATTTTTTATTGTTTTTAAATAATTACGTATGAATATTGCTTTCTTTTATATTTACCATATTTTAAAATTTCAGGAATCCTCCACCACGTTTAAAATCCAAAAAGTGGGCAAAAAAATTCCATAGTTTTATTGAAACTGTTTTAGTAAAGGATTACCACCAACGACCCTATACCGAACAACTTCTAAAACATTCTTTCATAAGGTAAGTAGATTAATTTTTTTTTCTTACAAGTTAAATGTTTATTGATTTTAATAATTTTCTTTTATAGTAAAATTTTAAAATTCTTTGTATGTAAAAAATAATTAATTGTAACAGTATTAAGAGACACATATGCTTCTGTTTCAGAGATCAACCAACTGAAAGACAAGTGAGAATTCAGCTCAAGGATCATATAGATAGATGTAAAAAGAGAAAGCAAGACAATTCTGTGCGAGAAGAGTACAAATATTCAGGTTCAGAAGGTGAGGAAGAAGATAATGCAGTAGCTGGAGAGCCATCATCTATTGTACACAATGCTGCTGCTCATCAAAGTAGTGATACATTACGACGCAATTTTCAACAAATTCAGGAGGGAGGGTAAGTAAATTTAAATAATCAAAATAGTATTAACTACTATAATAGGATTCAATAAAAAATTGGCAAGTTACTTTATATCTTTAATCTTTTAGAGGATCAGAAGCACAGCCGCAACCGCCGCCTAAACGTAACAGTAAGCGTGAAGAAAGGGAAGAAATTCCTGGTAAGCAATCGAATAATAATAATTGTACCTGATTTAATTGTACATGTCATGTTTATAATATTATGTAATAACCACTATATTATTTATTGTTGGTCTAGAACCTGGGCCTCCCACAAGGCCTTCCATTCCACAAAGACTGATAGTTGTGCCAGACCCACAGGCTCAACAGCCTAATAGATATAGGTAATATAATTAAGACATGATTTTAACAACACACAACACAAACACAAATAACAAATATTATTGTAACACAGGATCAAATTCCTGGTGAAACATTATCAGATAATAGTGGTTTCATTTTCTTCTACTTCCTCCATTCAACCATTTATGTTCACTTTTAATTATTCAACAAACTGACGACACAAATAGGTCATTCACTTAATGATGATTATTACCCCCGCCCATAAAATTGTGGAGCTAGATGAATGATACAAACACCACATTGTGATTGGCACCTTGAGATATAAAATGTTATATTGCATTTGTTCTGTTATGTCCTTAACTACAAGTTTGCTATATTTTAATGAGTAAAATGTCTGAATGAGAGGTGTCATAACATCTTTTAACCATGAGTCCCAGTAGTACACATTAAGTGGGTCATTCAATTTATTTTTTATAATAATTTTTTTTGTTACATTTTACCTACAGGCCTTTACCTCCAACACCCAAGTCATCAGGCTCTTCAAACAGCTCGGGATCTAACAATGGCACACCTCCTGCCAGCGGTCCTCAACCACCACAGCGCAGTTCACATCACATGTTCAAACCAATGGTATACAAGCAGTTCACATTGCATATTGCTTTATAATACAAACATTTTTTAAATTCTCGATTAGTGAACATATGTTCTTAGTACTTATAAGCCAAGATTGTTATGATTTTATAATTTTGTGGTTTTTGATCGGTTGCAGTATAAATTTTTATTACTTATTATGTGCTACCTACCCCCAGATCCCAGATGGCTTTTGTACCATTCATTATTTTAATTTGATAGCTATAATCCCCATAATTATTTTTATTTCTTTGAGTTTATATAGCTTATTATTTTCTCATGATTTGCCTTATTTTTATATTTTCATGCCACGGCGTTAACTTTTTTGCACATGCGATAATATAATCTTCTGCTGCAGCTTCCGCCACGAAGACCAGAGGTTTGTTTTCTTTTTATAATATCTTGTCTAGTCTTGTGATATATAAAATATTTTTAAATTATTAATTTTTTTTATTTAAAATTCTATTTGTACTCCTTTTAATTTATTGTTATATGATTTTCAGGACTTAGATAAGCTAGCTGCACAACTAAATGAACTTGGTGTAGTATCTGGGAATGAACCTCCCAATCGACCGCCCCGCGCGCCTACAAACGGCCAAGGTAAGGATAAAAAGATTGCATTGTCTCAAACAAAAACTTACTATAACTTTTAATTTGGGGTGAACCACTGAATCAATATAATTAAAACAAACCATTATCACCTCATTAT
Organism: Ornithoptera alexandrae; assembly: GCA_029030555.1. Taxonomy (NCBI): domain Eukaryota; kingdom Metazoa; phylum Arthropoda; class Insecta; order Lepidoptera; family Papilionidae; genus Ornithoptera; species Ornithoptera alexandrae. Next base: position 6,668,523 of record JARDVY010000023.1, on the reverse strand, counting down.
TTATGAACAGAGTGAAAATTATGATGAATATTATTTCATTGAAAAAAATGTTTTTAATCCTGTCAGATCTCAGCCAATATATTCAATTTATTAAATACTTAAAAAAAAAATTTATATGTGTCTATGGCACTGACTATATGTTATTCGCCTTATAACGTAGAAGGCCCTGGCTTAATTTGAAGGCAATATGTTGTAGAGGTTCAGGATAGTGTTTTTGACTTTGCCTGCATAGCTAACACTTTCATATTTTAAATCTGCTATCTTAACAGCATTACTGTGTATCATATGTCCACATATGAAAGCCTAAACATTCGTTATCGCCATTTTTGTCATAAAATTAACAAATGTAATGGCATGAAAATATTAATCTTGTTTATTATCGCAACTTATTACTCAGGACCACCACTGGAGAGAAATCCACCGGAGCCTCCATTTGATGATTCTGATAGCGACTCCGATGCTGAGGAAAGTGGTGGAAGAGTACGCAATGATGGTACTCTACTTGCCAGTGATCCACCAAAACCACTGTAAGCGCTAATTCTCTGACCTACATATTTTCTTACATCCCTTGCTAAATGACACGTTATATAAATAACAACTTATCGTTTTATATTTAAAAAAAGTTGTCGTTCTCCTTCTGTAATGAACATTCCGTCTGATGTCGGAATTTTGATCCCTCAAAAACAATGATTGCAAAATAGAAGACATTCAAATAGCTAATTAAAAATAAAACTCCAATAAAAAATATGTTTAATAAATAAGATGACAAAGAAGAGATGCATTACTGTCGGATCTAAATGTCTAGTATCTATGAGAAATTTGAATGAAAAAGGTACGCATCTCTAGCAGCTAGTTTTGATGTCATTTTTAGATGTTGGCTTTTCATACCCTATTAACCGTAAGCTTAATGTTAAGAATAGTATTAAAACCAGGACCAAAGCTAAAAAACTTTCTGAATTTTTATTTCTCTTATCATCGCCATGAAATGAGGAGAAACCATCTGTTTAAATTTATACATTAAATATTTATAACAGTATAATTTTATTTTATATCATATTATTAATATAACGTTCTGGTTTATAGAGCTTCGAATTTTTTTTTAAAACAACTATTTAATTGTAGTAGTAATAGGTAGCCAAACCTTTACTGCTGGTAGGTCTTTGTTGCTAGAGACTATCTAGGTAGGTACTACCGCAGCGCCTATTTCTGCCGCCAAACAGTAGTGTGCAAACATTACTATTTTCCGGTTTGAAGAGCGTTGTAGGTAGTGTAATTACAGGGGTAACGAGATTGAACATCTTATGTCTGAAGGTGACTAGCACAATGTGGTGCAGTGTCTACCATTCTAACTAGCGCCACGTTATAGGAATGAACGACCCGTTCGTCTTGTCGTTTAATGAAATAAAATAAAAATAAAACCGTTACACTCGCACGTAAGATTAAGGGATTGATAAGTTGGATGTTAAATTTGATTGAAATTTATCTTACACAAAGTCTGTAGCTTAAAACATCCTATATATTAAAAATAATTTACATGTACATTTTTTTAAGGCTGGATGTTTTACTTAATAGGATAAGTTTGTTACTAAAAGAATTTTTATTAAATAATCGAAAGTTAACGAACATATCGTGAGATGAATTTTTTTACAAGTACATTTATATATGTACATGTGATAAAAAATCGTCATTGTAGGAAATCAGAATTAGTATTAATGTATTTCTATACACTGCTAATATAATTATTTTATCCCATTAAATTTTTTCGTTGCGTATTATTTTTTGTTCAACCTCGTTATCGTTTTTGCCCCCTTTTTCTCCCCTCCCTTTTTGGTTCCGTTTCGCTTGTTAGCCCGGAGTTCTGCTACAGGCCGGGGTTGGCTGCAGTTTCGGAAGATGGTACGGCGTCAGGCGGAGCCCCCACCCGTCCATTGCCGCCGACCCCCGACGACGATGACACGCATCCGGACCGCACGCTGGTCATGAAACGCGTAAGTCACATCACGACTAAAGTAAAATGGCAGTTTGCTTTTATATTTGAGTCTTAGCAAGTCTATGTTTTCATGTCTCATTTAAAAAATTTCATTAAGACACCATCATAACATTCTTAAATATTTTATTACCCTCTATGTTTCTGATTTACAGAGGAATAGATGACTCTGCAATATATGTTACTCTCTCTGATGCCACTACATGAGTCCTAATTTTCAACCAACTCCTGATATAAATAGTTAAAATTTATCACTGACTGTGAATCATATATCATCATGAAATAGTTTCTGTCGCCCTTCCTTTTCTCCATTAAAATATTGTCTTAGATGATTATATGCTCAAACTAATAAATACAATATCAAAGTTCTTTTAACCCAACCTTTTGTTTAAATATTAAGGTGTAAGCGGAATTAGAAACATTAAGTTTAATTCGCAATCTATTTCTTTTAATTTCACGCCAAAGTAAGATCAGTGAGCAAAATTAGCTTTGACATGTTTGTTGTTAATTTTTTTAAGTTATTCCTTAATATTTATGTTTATTTTTGCCTCGGTTTCTATTTAAAAAACGACAGAAGGAGGTTGCTGAAAACGATAAACGGCAATCCGATCTTGACGAAGCCGTTCTTCTTAAGGATTGGGACTTTGCTAGATTTTTCCCCTCAAAAGCTACGGATAATGAAGAAAAACAGGATACGACAAAAGAATGTGAACAAAAACGACCTCATTTACAACGCCAATCGCGAATTGAACTAGAGGACGCTTGGATTAAATACAAAGGTATTGCGACACCGCCGTCACGTCACAAGCAAATATTCCAAAAAAATTCAGAGAAATCACCCCAAGAAAAACTAGCAGAGATGCTAAAGCATAAAAAAGAACAGGAATCGGAGCTACATTCTCCAAATCGATTCTTTAGAGGATTCAGAAGAGAGAATTCTGACCTTTTTCCTTTACCTAGCACACGACACTCTGCTATATACTTTCCAAAGCACGAAACTCAAGCAGGGGTAAACAAACAAATGAGATCCAGTGGAATTTTTAATCATTCGCGTAAGCAAATAACGAAACCTAATTGTTCCGGGGAACCAATTCTTACAGACTTTATAAAAATGAACGACAGTCTCAGAAAGTCTTCGCAAACAGAAAGCAAAAAGAATACAAATAGAAAAACGTCTGTCAATAATCCAATAGAGGCATTGAAAAACGTCGCTGTACTGATTAGACAAGATAGCGAAAACAATGGAACTAGTCGCCAGAGCAGCGTGAATAGTGACTCGCCCGCCACTAGCATTTGCTTCAGCAGCGGCACGTCCTTTGAGAAGACGGGCACTCTTGATCTCACAGCAGATACGCTTGAAAACAAGTCCCAGGACAGAAGTTGCGACTCCAGTAATGTTGTCAAGCCCAGAAGGGAAAAGACTGAATCGGACATTGTGTTCCGCAGAAATTGTCACTATAATCAGCATACTGGCGTAATGGGGAGTTGTGGGCAGGAAGCGGTACTCGCACAGGATCAGGTAATTCCTCACTGCTCGGGATAGTTTGTTTTTATATCTATATTCTTAATATTGGTTGGGTACGAATTGTCTAACATACTATAAACTAACATCAGTAACGCTATATCTGTTTATGACGGTTTATTCCGATTTTTATGTAGCTATTGGTGTGGCGGTTTTATTTGTGTGGGGAATGGACAAAAGTATTTATTATTTTTTAATAAATGTCTACATATATCCTTAACAACAAATATTTGATATTTAATATTTTAGTTATTGCTCACGCGTCTTACAATTTGGCGTGACTATCCATTATTCTGTTTATCCTTGTAATATATATATGTATAGAAGTAGTTCACCAATAGTATCACGTTTGCTACAGTTGGTTTAGATTGAATATATACCATGACGGATCAGTAAATACATAAACCATGTATACATTAAAAAATTAACAAGCGCTACACTAACACACTCCTTAACACCAATTGACAGCAACATTTACTAACCATCTGATTTATAATCTGTGCGCGGCTACCGTCTTCCTGCCAGATATTGGAGAAACGATGACTGACGGAATTAGGACATGAATGCCGATAAGATTTTAGGATACTTAACATTTTATTGGGAATGAACGCCTAACGATATCACACAGAAGCCGAGAGAAAAGTATCAATAATTCGTTTTGTGAATGTGTCAACTGCATGTTTTTTGCTACCGTGTTTGTGTTTGTCGCTCTTTGCTGCGCTCGCAACTTATGCACAACTTCATTGTAATATTTGTGCTAGTAAAGAAGTTAATATTAGAAGGCAACACGTTACATAATTCATCTTGTCTCAATTTTACATTTTTCATCTAATCAATCTCTTGAACTATCAGCGTGTCGCTTTCATTCATTTGCAACACTATTTTGTAAAAGGATATATTTCTTGTGTATGTTTTTATTATATTAAATGTTTTGAAAGTTAATCACATCATTGTTCTGTCAATGTCATTATTATACATTTGTTAAGAAATGGACTGTTCATAATACGAACTGTAATATAAAACACCGACAGTAAAATATTTAAGTTACATTTTCTTGAAATTTTTAGAATAAACGTTACAGCTAAAAACCGAATTTACAGTAAGAAAAAATGTTGTTGCGTTTTATTATGACACTCCTCTGAAGATTAATTTCAAGATAGTACCTAAGTAAAGGTATCTGTTATCTATACTTAGATATTATCAACATATTCTTTTTATTGATAAACAGAAGACGTGAAATATGTTTAAATTATTTTTCAAAGAAGCTTATTCACGCAATGCAATTATAAAAGCGTGCAAGACTCGATATATACACTTTTACTTGAATAAACACACTCGATTGGATGTATTACCCATGGATATAAACATAATTCATTAAAAAGTAAAACATGAGAAAATTTAATTTGTTAACTCTCGTTACTGTTGTATCTGTATTTTTAGATAACACTATTTGAAACTGAAAACAAATTGTGCACATTTTCTATCTTTAGCGAGTAATATGCATTTCAGGGTCGATCAAGTGGTGCAAACGAGGGAAGCGGTTCACGCACCAGCTCCGTACTCCCGGATTTACTCAGCCAAGCAGGACAACCGACAACCCCGCCGCGCCACGATAAATCCACCAGCGAAGAGGTAAGAGTGATCTTGTATATGATGAACTAGTTTTAATAATTAAATATCTCATCACACTGGATCTACATTCTTAATATATGCTAGACAAATTTACAATAGCTACGCTACCTAGACACATTTGGAATAAATGCCATGTGTTTCAATTGAAATATATTTATTTTAAAATATAATAAGTATTGCGTAGTATCTTTATTAATACTCTATTTACCATACAGCTTAATAAATAAAGTCGAGCTAGAACCCATTTGTAACTTACAGTGATATATAAATAACATCATGATGGGACTCCCAACACCTATATTAACATAGTCAAAAAAACATACTATTAAACACGCCTTTTAGTTAAATCTGATAATTTAATATACCGCCCTTTATAAAGTACGTTTTATAAAACGAAAAATCTTATTTCTTTTTTCCATTAAAAAGTATAATTATATTTAATTAAAATTAAAGATATCGTGTTGGTGGTCCCCCATGAAATCACTTTATTCATGTGGAGCTATTAGTGTATAGTATTAATGTGATAATGGTTGTCGATCATGCAAACACCCTGGAGCCACGGTCGGCGACCGGTTTGCAGACAGCTGTTAACACTGCGTAAGTACGAAACGACTTGTGATGCAAGATGCAGAGAAAACGCTTGATTATGGTTTACATTAGGCTGTTTTTTGTCTCGATAGTACTCACTTCTTCTTTGTGCATTACATAGATATTGCGCTTTTATTACATACCATCTGTAAAATTATATATCACATCAAATATTTACCCTTCATGTAAACCAAACCCATACGCTTTGTGGCTAATGCGCAATGTAAACTTGTTAAAAATATTATTCTCAAAATGATTATTTAATTATTTATTTACATCACATTGTATAGTTGAAAATGTAATTAAACACTGAAAATTATTATTTCATATAAAATTATAAAACTTCAGAAATTTATTACATTCCTAGTAACATTCAAAATATTTACTCAATCGTTTCTTCGAAAAAATTACTTTTGATCATTGACTTTTACAATAATATTATGCTTAATAAGATAAAAAAAAATCAAGTAATCACTTTCCAATAACTACAATATATAATGTTATAAAAACACACTTGAAACAGTACCATGAAAACTTGTTTTATTTTTTGTTGTTGCCTACTAAATTTCTTTCATTTTAAATTATTTTTAAGCGAAGTTGTAGATTTTACAGCCATTAATAACTTTCCAAACATTATTGAAATGAAAACTAACTGGGAGATGGAATTATTTGACTAACATTTCACTTCTCAATATAAAATTCATTATGTACCTTCTTGAGATCAATAAATGTTTGTTATAATATTTATAAAAATCAGCTATTATGAGTACGAATACATATTATGATTTCTTTTACAGTACAGGCAGGCTATTGCTGGAGGCACACCTGCCCCCCATCACCATCACCATCCCCTTCCGTCCTCTGTCCAGTCAACACCGTCCAAGTCTTTTGTATCTGGAGTGGCTTCCCCACATCCTCTACAGCATTCTCCATCTAACTCCTCTGTGGGGTCCCAACAACAATTCCTCCCCTTGCAACAGAAGCAGCGTTCGTTTCTCACATTCGGCTTCGGTGCCGGTTCCACTGGAAGCGGGACTGGAGGCTCCGGCGGCAACGCGTCACGCCGAGAGAGTCACGTTAACGTTAACGTCACCCCTACTGGTCACGACCTCTCTTCCGACACGCCGGAAATACGCAAATATAAGAAACGTTTCAATTCTGAAATCCTTTGCGCTGCTTTATGGGGTCAGTAAACTTCCATAACATATCAACAAATGTTCCGTGTGGACGGGCTATTGTTTACTTTTAATTATGATTTATGTTATTATATTTAACCTCATTTTCTTTTTACAGTTTAGGGTAATTTATTAGAAGGGAAATCTTTACATAATGTACCAGATGTTCATAAAGCAAGTCTTAAGAAACTATTCATGAAAAATTTTAATATGTACAACAAAGACTTCTGCCATTACCTTTATGTATTCTTACTTTTAAAATATATGGCATGTGCACTTGTGCATACAAGTACTGTAGCCGTCAATAATATAAAGTTTTCAACATATTTAGATGTGCCTAATGCATTGTTCTTTGCTATTATTTTAGGGGTGAACCTACTTATTGGCACGGAAAATGGCTTAATGCTACTTGATCGCTCAGGTCAAGGTAAAGTTTATCAATTGATCTCAAGACGCCGCTTCCAACAAATGGAAGTGTTAGAGGGACAAAACATTCTTGTGACTGTATCTGGGAAGAAAAATAGAGTACGAGTATATTATCTAAGTTGGCTTAAGTCTAAAATTTTGCGCACCGATGGTCTGAGTGATGTAAGTAATTATTTTTTAATTAAAATATTTTAGCATATATATTACTTAATAAACACTTGTAATGTTACAGCAAGTTGAGAGGAGAAATGGATGGATAAATGTAGGAGAGCTACAAGGTGCTGTACATTTCCGGATCGTGAAATATGAACGAATTAAATTTTTGGTGATTGCTCTCAAAGATTCCATTGAGATTTACGCATGGGCACCGAAACCTTATCACAAGTTTATGGCATTCAAAAGTTTTGGTGACCTGCAACATAGGTGAGAAAGTTCATTTACTTTCATCGACTTGGGGATTAAGAGGCTGACTAATGCTGTATCAAGTGCAGTTGCAATTTTTACAATGAGTGCATAAAACTATGATATTGCAATCTCAGCAGTTATAAGTAAATTAAATTTTAAATGGAATATTAAATAAAATTTTATACTGATAATAATTCAATAATATATCGATAGCAGTGGGGTCAAAGAACTTAATTACTATTATGGCTAAAATTACTTAAATGCAGTTTTACTCAGTTGTTCGAGCTCTATGGATTTTAAAATTATCGACATTTAATGTTGTGAAATGGTGAAAGATCGCCACTTTTTTATATCGCTTAACGTAACTTCGCAGCTTTTAGGATATGTGAAACAAAAAATAATTTGATTTTTAGCAAATAACGTGTGAATCTAATTGAATTAAGTAATGCTGCCCTAAACAATTTTATTTTTAGTAACTGTGTTACAAAAAAAAAGATATTTCAGTGAACAAATTTTTATTTTCGTTTTTTTTACTGTATTTGAATTACCGTATTCTGGTGGTTGCGCCTTCTTGGGTATTTTCAGTAGTCAGAGGTTAAATGTTTATAAGTTAACTGATCGACATTGGCAGGTATAAACTCAATGATTTATATTTTCATAAATAAACAGCTCATTTAATGTTACTGCTATTGGGAATCTGTTTCTTTTCTGATAAGGAGAAAGTAGACCTTTTATCTACAATAATTGCCAAGTTATACTGTAAATAATAAATATTAAACATTTTCAGGCCACTATTAGTCGATCTTACAATTGAAGAAGGAACAAGACTGAAAGTTATCTATGGATCAGCAGACGGTTTCCATGCTGTTGATCTTGACACTGCCAGTGTTTATGATATTTATATACCGAAACACGTGAGCATTACCGTCAATAGTTTAAAAACATGTAACCGGTTCAATAGTTGCATCATGAGTATATAAATAACAAGTTTGGTGTGGAATTTAGTCCTACTCTTTTTCCGGAAGGAAAGACTGAAGGGTTTACTGTTCACTGAAGAGTTGAGCCTAGTGGGAATCGTACCGCCGCCATTTTAAGACGATTACTGTGTACGACTGCTTTATAAACTCATAATTTTTTATCAAAGTAATGAGACAAGGCATGTTCACATGTTGGTAAGTGGTATACCTGTCCATGACTACAACGCGCTACTTAGGATGGTATACACTGCACTGCATTATGCTCGTTACTTTGAGATATAGATGGTAGGTCTCCTCACCTCAGTAATTTTATCAGTTACAATGCCCATCGAACCGAAACACAATGTTTGCATACTAATGTTTAGTGGCAGTACCTAACTAGACGGTCTCGGACAGCAGTGTAACAGCAGCACTAATTACAATTTAATTACAGTATCAATTTGAAACTTCTTAAGTAAATTTGTTTTTAGTTTTCGTCACACATTTATTTTCAGACACAAGGAGCTATAATCCCCCATTGCATTGTTCCACTACCTAATTCAAATGGTGTGCAACTTTTACTTTGTTATGACAATGAAGGTGTATATGTTAATACAAATGGACGAATTAGCAAAAATATAGTTCTTCAGGTGAGTTTATATAATACCATTAATAATTGCAAAGAAAAATTATAACTGTTAATATTGACCTAATATTTTTTTTAGTGGGGTGAAATGCCAACTTCCGTTGCATACATTGGTACTGGTCAAATAATGGGTTGGGGCAATAAAGCGATAGAAATACGCTCAGTTGAGAGTGGACATCTAGATGGCGTGTTCATGCACAAAAAAGCACAACGTCTTAAATTTCTTTGTGAGCGCAACGATAAAGTATTCTTCTCATCTGCTAAGGGAGGATCTTCTTGTCAGATTTACTTTATGACGCTAAACAAACCGGGAATGGCCAATTGGTAATTACATATTTTGGTCGGCATCGAAACGCCGCCTATGATCTGTGATTGAACACAGTTCTGACTGCAATGTATATGCCAATATTTCAGTCAGTGTAACAAAACCTCCTACGTGCTTTTGACCCTTCTGAATTTAAAGACTTGTGATAATGACAGATTATAATATGTGCTCAAAAGACAATTCACAAAACTGCTATTGACTGTTTGAGGACATTTATCTTTATCATATGTGGCATTTTGTACTGAATAATGTAATATCAATACACAAGCTACAGCATATATTTAAGCAATAACCTATAGGATAAATGTTTTGATATTGACAATTATTCATAAGTAAGTTAATACTGCTTAGTTTTTATGTTGCAGTTGTTTATTTCTAAATGAAAGTGTAATTTGAATCAATTTATCAATTCATATAATGCCATATTATATTGTTTACTGTTAAGTTGAAAGATGATAGTAATTTGTTAAAAAATAACTTCATAAAAATAACAAAAATTATGGCCATGTTTAGTTATTATTGAACTCTTAACCAAAAAATGATTACAACTTAGAAACTGTAATTTATACCTGTCAGCCTAGGAAAGATACACATCTTACAAATCGGCACTTAATAAGTCACTGTGTATAATAATTTTCACACAAAACTGCAATAATTATATAAATGGATGAATCCTTAAATTTGGGAGTATTTATTATTTATTTGTTATGTACCATATTATTTACATGTATAAAGATGTAACTGTGCATATTGAAAATTATATATTTGATGATTTTTTTTATTTGAAAATACCTTAGCCCAATAAAAATAATAAAACTAATTTTCTTGTATTTCATTATTAGAAAAGTAAAATATATTAACCTGCTATGATATAAGATTTATAACATTATTCTACTTATTATTCAATTTTTTTCTTTAATTAAAAATACATATCAAATATAACTGGTGATGGCTTCTGCTGCTAGAGGCCATCTAAGCTATTACCACAGCACCTATTCTTACTATCAAACTGTATTGTGTAAACATTATAGATAGTGGAATAACAAAGAACAGCAACATCATTTGCCTTGTACAGACAAACATGACATGGCTTTGTTTGTTATCCTTTACAGAATACTAGATTGTTTTGATAATGTGTATCATTTACCATTGAATATCTTGTCACTTAATGAAATAAAAAAAAAATATTTCTAATATTTATGCATATGCTATACATTAAAAGTAAAATTTATGGATATAATCATAGCTATTAAAAAATAACATAAATTTGTAAAAGCTTTATTGGCATAAAATACACCTAGACAAGCAGTTTGTATGGATGTTACAAAGAACTACACTAAAATGTCCTCTTTAGTAATTAACTAATGTCAACACCTTTGAACAGAACCATAATAATATTTGAGTCAGTGCGTTAAAATAATTTTTAACCAACAATTATATGCTAAACATGAAAAGTATACCCCAAAATTATAAATCTGATATTTGTGATAAACCTCAAAAATAAATGACTTTACAATAATTGTGTAATCTCTGAAAGTGTATACCGATGCTTAATGTTTTTCTTGATTTAAATGCCAAATTTATTGCTATAAAAATTTAACGTCAATAAATTCATAGAAATTAAATTATAAATAATAATCAATTCTCCTAGTTTATCATAACTTCAACGTAATTTTTTATGAGCAATGATAATGATGATCTTCCAGCACCCATAGTGCTTTAGCATCAAAAAAATAAACCAGCCTTTTTCAACCCTTCAGTTTCCTTGGGTGCCATGGGCACTAGTGTTGAACCAAGGACAGGTGGTAACATTTCTAAGTCCCTTAAGCTGTTCATTTTTACTTTGAGATCTGATTTTAATTTATTAATATCAATATTTAATTGCTTCTGGTCAGCTTCTAAAAGAGATATAGTTGCATTAATATCATGTTTTACGAGAACCATCCCCACTGTTAACCAACACTTAGAAGGAGAAGATTTTGATAGTTCCCGCAGAGCTTCCCGGTTATAGTTTCTTCTTTTATCCAACAAAATTATTTCCCGTCTATCATTTAATATTTCTTCTGCCAATTTTTCAATTGACTTAAAATATATCATTGTTTTAGCTTGATTATCCATAGCGTTATAAATTACTAAAGTATCGTAAGTTCTTAGTGCTTAATATTTAATGTATATATTCCATATCCTCGTCATCTCATTTTGATAAAGCGATCACTGATACATATGTATGATGAATTGAACATAAACAACAAAGGTGCAAAACAACAGATATAAAACTTCTAACAGCGATTACATTACCCTCTATGAACGATGTTTTGTTTAGTCTGTGATCTATTGATTGATTATTCATTGCTTGCTTCCACAGTACGACACATCATTTAAAATAAACTTTTTAGTTTTACTCTCAAAATAGAATTACATTAATAAGAAATATGAATATATTTTATGAATTAGTTTATAATAATAGCATCTTTTAAATAAATGATATTCTTGTTAAAATTTTGGGACAACAATGTGATCAGAAAATCTATGTATCTCCTATAAAAAACGATGTGTGACTACTAAAAGACGTATAAATACAAACCGACTTCGCTAATATTTCTTTTAAAATTGTTGAGCTTGAATTCTACTTTGGAAAATAACTAATAACTGTGATAAACCATTTTCATTTTTCAGAATTTCTTTTAAATTAACTAAAAATATGTGTGGTTTAATTTTTAAAAAGAAGCAAAACTTAGAATATTGTTTTTATTACATTTCCGGTCTTTACTAAGATGTAAGTAGTGATTTATTAATTTGTACGAAATGGTTGGGTTCTATACCAGATTGTTTTTAATGTTACTAAATACTGTTTCTTAGATACATCACTTAATTGCTGATACTGGAATATGGAAGGTCCTTTATTGCATTACGTCTGTGTCAGAAGTAAAGTTTAAAGAATACTAAGATTTTGAATCCATGTAGATTATTAACATTTTCATATTATTTATTAATCGGTATCGATGCGCAGTATTATTGTGTGCAGTAATATTAGATTATGGTAGTCTTTCTTATATATGATAGCCAAAGTATGCGAACCAGCTACTCCTTGTGTTAAATATTTAGCTTATATAAAAAAAAAAATATTTTACTAAAGCAAGTCTAGATCACAGACTTATAAGTAAAGCAGACCTAACACATATTCACAAACTCATAGATACGAATATTTTATATCTTCCTCTTTTATACCAATTAAAGGTCAATAATGTTATCTCTTTCTTTATTGCTGTGACATTAACACCGATAAAATTTAAATAAAGCAGTTTTCTATTTTATTAAACCGCAAATAAAAGGCATATAGCATCTATTTAATGCCCGAAACGACAAGTTTTTCTACATGCAATATTTGATGAACCGCATTAAGTTATTTTGTACTTTTTAAAAATGCAGTTATTTTTAGTGGGTTTTTCGAATGTATACACTCACCATGACTTTTGCGCAGATTTTTAAATAATGAAAATATTTAATTCGCATGGTTAACCAATAAGAAGCGACAACAGGCAATCCACATCATTTAGTGTGATATACTCTAAATATTTCGATGAGCTGTAAGTTCGAAGTTCTAGATAAAAAGGAACGTAGAATAATTACTTTTGTTAAAAAATAAATGATTCTAATACAGTGGTCCGTCTACTATTAATCCTTCCTTTTTCTATCATTCAACTCCTCAATTACAATTGCAGGTAACTATTAACTGTGTATTGACATAATAAAAATAACTAGTATTTTTGACTAATATTCAGATTATCAAAGCGTAATCCATTTCGTCCAGTACAATGGTTGCGTCTTAATATGAGTTCCAAGGATATAACAAATGATTAAAACCTGGATTCATTGGCCTTAACTGGTATTATAACAATTCACTATCTGCGCGTCAAATAATCGGCACATTTGCTTGACAATTTGAAATTCAAAACAAGACGGTAAATAAACATGAGTGACAATAATGAATATAAAAACCATATGCGACATTATTTCATTATAACTACTTTAGAATAATAACACGCATGTACAAAACTAACATCAGATTTTTGTTATTAATTATTACATTCTCTTAATCCGTATCCCGCATCTGTATCCATTGAATGGTATAAGTGGTCGTAAATTAAGCATGTCGAAATTTTTGCCCTATTTTTTTATTGGTACGTTAGATCTGTTTTACTTCATACGTCTGTGTAGATCAATACATAAAGTTACTGATAATTCAGATTACATAAAATTTAATTCATTCTTTTATTTACATCAAAAACTTTTTAAAATATTTTGTTTTATTTTTTCATTGAGTTCTATCTTAATCTTTCAACAATTTTTTTTTTCTTGTAAACAAAGTTTTAACAAAAACATGTCCTACAAAAAAATCGATAGTATATGATTTGAGATAATTTTGCAAGCAAATTCAAATAGGCAGGTAGTACATCACTATGCACGCCATGTTCATTTCATTCCGGTTCCGCGTGCGAATTACATTTCGGCGCCATTTTGATCTAAACTAAGTGTACGGCAATGAAAATCGTAGTTTAAAAAATTTTGTTACATGAAAAATTCGGTTTCATAACATTAAAGATTAACGTTAAGAAATATAAATATAAGTAATCTAAATTATTCGCAATGGAAGGACCTGGCCGGGGTGGATTTCGCGGCGGTGGACGCGGTGGCCCTCCGGGTATGAGAGGACGAGGATTTGATATGCGCGGACGGTATGATTTTGTGTACGGCATAAATTTATAATTCTTTGTTACTTAAAAAGACATGTTCTTTTAATCTTTTTTTTACATATCAATCAGCTTATTCTCTGAGGAAGACATTTACCTGGCGGTAACCAACCAGTACAGCCTTCATAATATATACATCTCGATTGAAAATGTTACACAATTGTTTGGCTATAGATAGTTACAGTTTTACCTATACAATCTCTAGCTCTTGCTACTACCAATTACTTAGTAAAAGAAGTTAAATTCAGGTTATTTGCTTATCTCCGTTTTTCTTTATTATCTAGAGGAGGTCCTGGTATGAGAGGTCGAGGTGGACCGTTACGTGGCGGTCCTGGGCCTCGTGGTGGCCCACGAGGATTTAGAGGCGGTCCAATGCGCGGCGGAGGCGGAGATAGAGGCGGTCGGTTTCCTCTTGGACCACAAGGTCCCGGCCCCCATCCAGTACCAACAATTGAAACACGAGGTGTTCCTCCACAAAGTAAACTTTCTTTGAAGTCTTGCATTACAAAAATGTCTGTCCCATTTAATGTATACATTCTGTTCCCTGTGTGAAAGGTGCATTAGAATCTCTATTAGTTATCAGCAAGGCTAATACAGTCAGCTAATAGATCAACATGAACTAATTCATGCTTGGCATAGAGGAGATTATTGCTAATACAACTTTTTAGTAATGCAATGTTCATCAATGAATATTAATAAGCTTATACCAGCTGACACAATAATACAATCTATGTACACACATTAATAAGTCATAAGCAGCATACATACATACATATAGTGTCTAAAACATTATTGAACATATGTATATTAGTTAATTAAATTTTTTATATTATTTTTAGGGGGAGGTTTCAATAGTAGAGGTGGCCCTGGAAGTGGTATGAGGGGTCGTGGAGGCAGAGGTAGAGGTGATTTTGGACCACGTAGTGATAGAGGTGGAAGAGGCATGCCTTTGAGAGGTAAATATCTTTACCAAAATTAAAATTTTCTTTATCTTTTTATTACATTATATGTCACTTAGTAGACATTGTCTTGCCAGTCTATATATTTAATCTGCATATGTTTAAATGCTTACCTCATAAATATATTTTCACAGGACGAGGTGGTAGAGGAGGTCCTGGTGCACCCATAAGTGCTATACCTGGCAGCGGACCTCCTCCACATCCAGGACCACATGGTCCGCCTGCTCCTATATCTAGTGGACCACCGAATCTTCCGCCCAGAGGTGTATCCGCACCTCATCCGGCAATTGGATTGCCATCAAGTCAATCCCAAGGCCTACCATACAAACGTGGTGGAGGTCCACCACATGGGGGAGGAGGGCCGCCAAAAAGGGGAAGGTATGTTTAATCATATTTCTAATTATCTATTATTTGATTTTTGATTAAAAAACGGTTTTTAAATTTAGTGGTAAATATTAATAAATAAACGGCGACATATGTGGGAAAGAACGTAAGTCATCAAAAAAATTAATTAAATTACCTTTGCAATATAACAATAATGTTCACCTTAATAAATGTTTTACTTATGTAAAAATGTTTGGTTTCAATAATGTTTATTACTTGATTGTAATAGTTTTTCTTTAAATTTGTTGTATCATCAACTAGTTTTCTTAATTGCTGTGTTAGATTTGAGGGACCACGCGGTGGTGGTGGTAACGGTAGGCCTCTGCCGCCTAGCGGATATCAAGCACCTCCAACACATAATCCTCCACAACCTAATGGCTATGGACCACCAGCGTAAGTTAAATATTTATTTATGATTTAATTACATAATAGGACAAATAACATTTTAAAGACAGTCTGAGGACTACAATACTAATGCTTTATTTTTTTTTTCCAATGATGATCCACAATCTTGATAGGAATGTGCCGTCTGAAACATAAATGACGTTTATTTTATGTACTGATCCAAAATAAATATACTATAAGATAAAGGGTAAATAGTACATTATTTTAAGTGATATTTTTTTAACAGGCACACAGGTTATCAGCCATATGAGCAAACTTCTGCAGAACCTTTCACACCACCATCTTATAATGCACCTAGGTAATTTATTGACATACTTTTATTTTTCAATATTTCATTTTCTTAAATATATTTTTGCAAACTAAGTACAAAAAATTTTTTCTTACTAAAATTTTATTTATGGACTCATTAATTACAAAATTACTGAATGATGAAATTTAAGATAGGAATTGCCATCTGATACTTAGATGCAGATACTTATTATTCTGATAGTTTAAACAATAATTTTTTTTTAATAAATATCTTAATGTCTTTGTTAATATCAGTGATGCATTATTGCAGTTCATATCAAAGTGGCAGCTATTCAGCACCAGCTGCAGCCCCAGCAAGCTCATATTCAAGCGGTTATGGGTCAAACTATGGTTATTCAACTGGAGGACAAGGTTATGAAAATAATGGATACAGGTTAGTTTATATTTAATGTGGTACTTGCTAATTACTTACAACTTCTTCCATTATATTTTTGGTCATTAGAACATTAGTAATAATGACTAAAAATATAATTTAGAAGTCACAAAATTTTATATAAATGACACCATAGTTATTACAAAAAGTTGATTAAAATACATAAACTTTTTAAAATAACATCGATGTTGAAAAAAAACTTCTATCTTCTCCTATTTCCCAATACCCAAACTCAGTGTTTTATGATATTTTTTTATTTCAAGTAAAAACAACTGAAAAATATACAACTTAAATCTATTTAAAAAATTATTGACATAATTAGTTTTTGCTACATATATTAGTTTGCCTATTTGAAATTTATAATACTTTTTCTAAGGTTTTTCGGAGGTATATATAAGGTTATTGTAAGCATTTATATACTTTACTGTCGAGATCTCTAGTATATCATATGTACCAATAAATGTTTTGCCAGCCTAAGTGCTTTAAATCAGGTTAGGTTTTATTTGGTTCACATTATTATCATATAGTAACCATAGTTAGAAGGTACAGAAAGTTCTGCTGTTGTGCTAACTCTTGCTGACATTCAGTTCTATATTATTGGCTCAGTTAATTCGTACAAATTGTAAGGTACCCCATCAAAAAAAATCTTGAAATATTTATATATATATAAATAATAACTTACAGTTCATGTCAGTTTTTGGGTCTGAAATAATTTAATATAAAGTAATATTTTTTATCCAAAGCACACATATGTAAATTAAATAAGTTATTGTGCTTAAGGGGGTTATAAAATGATAGGATAGGAAAGGAAATTATATGATGATTATACAAAAAAAAAACAATAACTTTGATATATGGTAAATAATATAAATATATATGATATAATGCTTTACTGGAGGTAGGTATCAGTTGCTGGAGACTGTTGAGGTTGATACCGCTGCTGCTTCTATTTCTGCCGTCAAACAATAGTATGCAAACATGACTGTATTCCAGTTTGAAGGGTGCTGTAGCTAGTAAAATTACTGGTATAACGAGACGACATCTTATGTCTGAAGGTTATAAACACAATGTGGTGCAGTGTGTGTCATCTTAACAAGCGTAACGTTGTTATGTATGGGCGTGTCATTTAGCATCAGATGAATGCCCTGCTAGTCTCGTCGCTTCGTAGAATAAAAAAAGAAGCTAAAACTTTAAATATACAATGTCATGGTAGTGCGGGAGCAGTGGGCGGAGCTGGTGACGCCGGTTACGGTGCAGCAGAGCCCGCATATGGCGGACCCGCGCCTGCGTACGACTCGTATGCTCAGCCCTCATACACGTCGTATCCACAGCAGCCGCAGCCCCAGTACCAAAACACATATGGTAACTATTGAACCATAGGTCAGCACATTTCTTTTACTGTTGTACATTATTTTGTAGCATAGTTAAAGTAGTTCATAAGCCGGTGCTAACATTAATTTTTCATTGATAATATATAAGTTCACCAGGTCGAGTTGCCATTTAAGTTGATTATTATTATATATCGAGAACTTCAAAATGATACACATCTTAGTGCTAAGTTATAGTAGTTTAAGTGAAAATAATATGACAGTAGGGAACATGATATAGTAGCATGGCATAAATCTTAATATTTATAAGGTTTTTCTATTTTCTTCATAGATTGAAAAAAAAACCTTATAAATCGTTACATAATATAATTGTTCTTGAAAATAGTGCATAGATAATTTAGGGCAATAAGTCTTAATGTAGCCTGTGACAGTTTACATTTCTTCTAAATCATCAGTGTGAAATATAGATTTAAAATATACCGAAGTTGAAAGGAGAAAGAAATTTTAAATAGGCTATGCATGCCTGGGGGCTTATTAACATATATATATATATATATATTGTGTGATGGTTAAGCGAATAGAATGTGACATGTCTTTTAACTATACTCAAGATTTTATATTATTAATACTTGATCAATTATTTATCTGCCTGATTACATACACATACTTTACTAATATTTTTAGGTATTTCAATAATATAACAAATTACTTTAATATAAAAATCAAATAAATACTGAGGCTGATCTATATAAATATTAACAATGAATTAATTTTAGAAATTGATATAAAAATTTTTTTTTAGAAGGAATAAATTATTTCTCTATATTGTTAAGCATCTGTCTCATTGTTTGCATTACAGGCAGTTGGTGATCTGTTTGACAATAACAGAAAGTATTTGCGTCTGTATGCCACATGAAATAAAAAGTAGCGGGAAACAAATATTTGAAGCTTTGGAATCGCTTAAATAAATTTTCATAAACATAACTTTAATATTAGGTAAGGTAAAAAAAATATTCAGAAATTATGAAAAAATTATATGAAATGAGAAATAACTAATATTGAACTGAAGTTTTGTTATATTTCAATTATTTTTATATAATTTATGTTAATCTGTGTTTAAAAATTTAGTGCTATTTGTTAAACAGTGACCCACAACATTAGGAGAGAAATAAAGTACCATACTGTATATTAGGACATTTTGTAACAATGGTAAGCATATACCATTGTGAATTAGATTTTAAGGACGCAATTCGTAATAAAAT
Source organism: Ornithoptera alexandrae (assembly GCA_029030555.1). Classification (NCBI taxonomy): domain Eukaryota; kingdom Metazoa; phylum Arthropoda; class Insecta; order Lepidoptera; family Papilionidae; genus Ornithoptera; species Ornithoptera alexandrae. Next base: position 6,649,090 of record JARDVY010000023.1, on the reverse strand, counting down.
TATGAAAGATATTATGTGTGTGATTTATTTATAAAAATGTGATTTATATATTAAATTTGTTTAAAACATAATTTTATTGCAATTTAATGTGGCATAATAATTTTAAATATTCACACAAGTCTTGTAAATAAGGCGCACAAGGGTCACTATTATATTAGTGTTATATTAATTTTTAATGAGTGAGAAAATGCCTTAATATTATTTTCATTAAAGGAAAAAAGTAGTGAAATAAGTTATTACATAAGAAGTTAATTAAAAAATTATTGAATGTATGACTATGAGGTCACTGAAAATTTAGTTACTAATCATATTTAGTTCATGATTATTGATATTACGTACAGTTACTTCATTTGACAATAGCAGAAACTACGCTTATATATATATATAATTCTTCCAGTGTTGCATTAATACACAACAGCTATAGTGGTAAATAGTACTAGAACAATAGTATTAAAATATAAAAAGATTGAATGTTCATTGCACGAGGTGGCTACTTATATAGACAATATATTTAATTTAAAATAAAAAAAAAAACAATATAACAAAAAAGTACTAAGCATGCTACAATATCAGTGTTATTCTTGAGTGATATTGAAATTACCATGAAGCAATGTTTTTGGCATACAAAACTGAACTGAACCATATAATAATATTAAATATTGTTGACTCATGCAGTACTAAGAAAAGGAAGCATATTTTAAAAGTATTATAGATTTTTTTGAAAGAAAAGAAAACTCAAGAAATTCAATTTTAAAATTTCTTGCCAACAATTTGAACTTAGTACATTAATGAATATTATAAAAGTAGTTAAAAAAATACACACAGATTTGGTGGTGCTTAGTTTATATTAGCTTTAATAGTATTCATATTCATATATATTCATATTGATATAAGTATTAAGATTTGGATAATTTCAAAGTTCTTTAAAAAGTTTTCTTCTACCTCAAAGGCAACAAGCCTAAGGACCAAATGAAAATACCATTTTTAATATGATCTAATTAAATACTATTTGCCTTATTTGACAAATACCTGTTAAGTTTTATACTGTAATTATTTAATGGGAAAATTTTATGTTAATAATTTAAACTAATGGAGGCGATGTCAAATAGCGATCATGTGGCTAAGAACGTGTGTTAAATTGATAATGGGCGTATCATTTTTGTTTAATATACGCGAGTATGGTTAAAAGTACGGCGATACTAAAGTTAAAAATAAGTAAATTGTCATTACAAACTTCAGTAATAATTACGTAGGTCTGCGTCGAAATGGTACCAAGTTTAGAAATAAAGTAAATATTGGCGCAAATAGTCGTACTAAAAATTTGTTTAGCGAACTACAATATAAAAATGACTTATGAAACAAAATATAACGATAGAAATTGTCTTTTTTATAGTTTTGATATGAAATAGTTTTATTTTAAAGTAATTACTGAACACTGGAATAAAGTATGCATAAAAATTATTCTTTAGGGGTCTACTTGGTCGTAGTATTATTTATATTACTCGGACGATGACTACGTTTTTGCGAATAAGTTAAAGTAAGATAGCAGAAAAGAAGAAATTATGAAACGTTTTGAATCAGAATAAACATTTACTAAGTATCAACGGAAATTAAATGAAAGTTTAATAGAAAAGGAAAGCAATTCTTTTTGAACATTATCATTTTATTAAATGTTTCGAAACATGTGTTACAAAGTAATGGATAATGCAAATAATTTAATACTGAGTAAATGCACATCGCATCATGTACCACTTATAGAATCTTACATCAAAGGAATAAAGAATTAAAGCTTCTGCTATATAAACCACAACGTGATTTGAAGATATAATTTGTATAAATATTTGCAGGTAATGGCTATTCTATATTCATTATATTAGATTATTCCAAAATACTATAATAAATGATGAGTCCTTAATATGTAGAAAAATTAAATATTAATTAAATAAAAATTGCTCACTGATGATGAAAATGAATCGTAATCCATATATTCTTGAAAATAATACGACAATGTACTAAGCCACCTCCATAGACATACTAATTTATATGTAGCTTGTACTACAATATTAATAAAAATTCCATTGCATAAAACATGGTTGCGATAGATTGTTACATTAACAATTGTGCTGATAGCCAAATTTAAAAAAAAAATCATTATTTTTGATGTATATATATCCTTATGATCTTAGAACAGTAAAGCATTATTATGACATTTTTAACTAGTAGAAAGGAGCAAAACATGATTCCGTATATTTATACAATTAGGATATTTCACTTAGAGAGTTAAAGCAACGCGAAATTCATATTAAGCGCGTTTAAAATAACATATAACAATATGGTTATTTCTTTTCTATGATAGAGACAGTAAAAACAAAGATAATATTCACAGTGCGTCCAAATTATAAAATTATTGAATAAAAGAATAAAGTACGAGCTCGGCTTATTTAACATTGTGTTAGTGTTTATATTGTTTCAAGTTTTCGATGATCGCAAACCCAATAATGAAAGCAAGAAGGTCCTTAGTTTCAAATGTAATTTGTACCTAGTAAATATGTTTCTATGAGTGTAATATTTCATGTACGTTGCGTTATATAGGAAATTCTTTAAGCAATATATTTGTTAACTTTACAAATCTGTAGACCATGGGTTCCTAACGGTCCCCACTATTTGACCCCGTAGCTTTATTATAGTACTATGAAAGAAATACATTTTTTTATTATTTTATATGAAAGACAATTGGTGTAATCAACGATTATATGAAAAAGAAGTCGATGCGTTAGAAGTTTTTATTAAATGGAGCGGTAGTTGTTCATGAAAGATTTGGGAACCTATGCTGTAGAGAAACAAAATGGTTTAAGTAAAAATACTGATAAACACGGTTAAGTACCATGCGAATATTGGTAACGTCCAAAGTATTACTTAGAAAACAGCGGAATCGGCATTATTTGTAGTATGTATGTTTCACGATTACTAACTACAACGTACAGTTAAATTTAATATTTGCTTGTTTTTTAGGAAATGGATAACTTGAATACAATCTGATTACGATACTGCACATATTCATATAATATGAATCTTCAAGAAAAGTAAGAAACGAACCAGAATTTAAAGTTGGCATAATGAAGGTATGTATTACGGTTAATAAATATATGTTCTATTTTTTTTTTATTTTCAATGGCCTAACACTTGATCCGCAGAAAGGAACCAAGAACACCGGTGTTATAAAACAAGCGCTTAGTCATTGTGCGACTAAGGCTGTTCTTCCTAACGGTCATTTATTAAGAGCAATCACCATGTATTTTTTATTGTGATATTGCTACTGTAAAAACCCGTGGTGGTTCTCGGAATTATGATATCGGAATGGATTATGATGGAAATGTCTTATATTAATTATAATTTCTTTGTTTCAGAAAACGTTACAAGAATCAAACGTATGAACTGTGACTGAAAGGCGGTTCTAGATTTTGAGAGTTCTCAAACATTTCAACAATAAAGTCGGATGAATCAAATATGTTTTATTCATTTAAGCAATTAGACGTTTTAAATTTAATAATTGTCTATAAGTAATTTTTGGTTAATGTTTTCAGATTATTACCTTTTTTCTTGTTTTTTAAAATTAAAAAAAAAAAATATGTGAATTATTTTTCCTTAGGGAAGTTTTTGTAATGATAATTGTAATAGTTAAGGCAGCCAAAACAATATAACATCGTTCTATATTTAACACTAGATTTACCAGACCAGTCATTTAGACTGGTCGAGCAATTTCAATTCAAAATTCCTACTACATTACACATTTTTTTTTCAGAAATGATGTTATGACTTTTGTAGCTATACTTAGAGAATACGTTTTATAAACTTAATGTTATTTTATATATAAGTAACGAAAATAATTTTTGTTATTGACATTTATCCAGTACCGATTAAAATGACAGGTTGTGTTTGTATGAAAAATGTATGATTTTGGAAGAATCATGAGAGCGATGCAGTACATATAGCACTGAGGCATCTTTTGTTTGTTTCGTTATCGTCTTTTGTTTTCTTTCACTATCGTCATTGTGTTGATGACGTCATTTTCATGAGCATTTGTTTTTTGTAAATGCACTAGACACGTTCAGTCTTGTTTCTAGCTTTGTTCAACTCGCAGCATTTGCGAAAGCATAGCATAGCAAAAATGTCAAAAAAAGTAAAACTTTCTACATATTTAGAAAATGCAACCAACATACCTCTGGAATGTTCAGATGTAGAAAGTGAATTATGTGATAGTGATGGTGATAATAATAGTACTATTATCGAAAGTGGTGATGAGGAAATTCCTGATGAAGACAATATAGATCAGTCAAGTGACAGTGATTGCGAAAATATTCTAAATAAACGCACAAGACGATGTATGCGATTCCCTTCCAGTTCTGAAGATGAATGTGGAAATAACATACCAAGTCAGCAAACTGAAATTGCTTCAGACGGAACTATTTGGACGAGAATTGAAGAAGGAGGTATTGCTGGTACATCACCACTTCATAGTGCTTTCAAAGATGTACACGGGCCAACAGCACATGCTAAAAGAAACCTTATGAACGGGAATCTAAGTAGTGCGTTCCTATTACTGATTGACAACCATATTTTGGAACATATTCGAATTTGTACTGAGTCAGAAGCTTCTCGAGTTTTGGGGAAAAACTGGACAATTACGCAAGAAAAATTGAAGGCATTTCTAGTAATATTATACGCACGTGGAGTGTACGAAGGAAATAATTTGAGGCTTCAATATTTGTGAAATAACAAGTGGGGATCATCATTTTTCTCCAACACTATGAGTAGACATGATTTTACTGAGATTCTGCGATACATTCGTTTCGACAAATAAAATCAGAGGAGTCAATGTTTGCAGACAGACAAGTTCGCTTTAGTCTCAGCAGTTTGGGATAAATTTATTGAAAACAGTAAAAATTGCTTCAAACCGGGAGCTTACATTACCGTGGATGAGCAACTTTTTCCATTAAAGGCCAGATACAGATTTACTCAATATATGCCAAACAAACTCCAAAAATTTGGCATAAAATTTTAGTTGGCGTCCGATGTAGAGACGAAATATGTGGTAAATGGCTTTCCGTATTCAGGAAAAGACAAGACACGAAATGCATCAACCCCCTAAGTGAATTTGTAGTGATGAAACTTCTTGAACCATATACCATGCAGGGTAGAACTGTAACAATTGATAATTTTTTTACAAGTATTCCTTTAGCGTTAAAATTAAATTCTAAAAATACTGCGTTACTTGTAACAATACGCGCAAACAAGAGGGAGCTGTCAAAAAATTTCAAACTGAAAAAAGACAACATGGCACGTTTCTCAACGTTGTACCAATCCAATGGATGCACTTACTATTTATAAGAGCAAACCAAATAAAAAAGTATTTATACTAAGTACAAAACAAACACATCAAAATTGATAAAGCTGCAAAGAAATTACCTGAAACCGTAGTATCGTTTTATAATAATATTAAATTTGGCGTCGATGTTACTGATCAAATGGCACGAAAATATACGGTGAAATCAGGTTCCAGAAGGTGGCCACTCCAAGTATTTTTCAATATTTTAGATTTAGCCGCAATAAATAGCTGGATATTGTTCAAAAACACAACAGGAGAAAATATCTCACGAAAAGACTTTCCGTGTCGATTAGCAGAAGAACTTGCTTCAGAATATCAGACTTCAAGGCAAAAACTACACGAAGTCAATATACCAACCACAATTGCCACAGTTCCTGCACGAAAATGGTGTCAAATAGGATATTGCAAGAAAAATAAAACTACAAATATTTGCAATAAATGCAAAAAAAGTCTATGCGGAAAGTGTACACGCAGCAAAATCTACACATGTAGAAATTGTGAGCAACAAACTAAACAATTGTTTTGTTATTTGGCAATGTCTATAAATCCATTTATCTATTACAATTAATATTGTTCAAGTTTATTTTTGTCATTTTTAAGAGTAACTATAGACTGGAAACCACAATTAGCCTTTTTTCTTATGCACCAGTCATTTTGACTGGTTTGGTAGAAATAGGTATATTTAAATAGCTGGTATATCTAGTGTTAATGTCTACTAGAACTACAATTAGCCCGATTTTATTTATTTACTGCTGGCGACTTCAACTTGAACCAAATAAATTTTTTTAAATTTTCAAATCGTTTTGAAACCAGCTATACCATTTTGGGGAAACAAATAATTAATTTTTATTCAGACTTAAAAACCGTAATCTATAGGGTTGTTCGGAAAGTAATTAGTTTTTTCCCGACAGAGGATTTAATTGTATTCTTTTGCACCCAATTTCACATTTAAGCCGTATAATTTTTATATGCTTTGAGAGCTCGTATAGCAAGGCTTGTGTGCGAAAAATTCCATTTAATTCTACGCAGTAGTTTTTGGTTGGTGCACTTTTAAATATGGAGAGCGATAAGCAGCATTTTCGACATATCTTACTGTTTTACTACAGAAAGGGTAAAAATGCGGTTCCTCAAGCCAGAAAAAAATTGACCGATGTGTATGGAGAAGGTGTATTGACAGTACGCCAGTGCCAGAGCTGGTTCGCTAAATTTCGATCCGGCAAATTTGATGTCGAAGATGCACCACGTTCGGGAAGGCTGATTGAAGCTGATAAAGACGCAATAAAAGCATTAGTTGATGTTAACTGGCGAATAGCAACATGTGAGATCGGACTGAGGTTAAATTTATCCAATTCAACAGTTTATGACCACTTGAAAGGCCTGTGATTATCCTCAAAGCTCGATGTGTGGGTTCCCCGTGTTCTCACAGAGAGAAATCTGTGTCGCCGCATTGACGTCTGCGATTCGCTTCTCAAGCGTCACGAAAATGATTCGTATTGAAGCGTATCATCACTGGGGACGTAAAATGGGTTGTATACAACAACGTCAAACGCAAGAGATCATGGAGCAAAAAAGATGAACCGACTCAAACCATTTCCGAAGCCGATATTCACCAAAAAAAGGTGATGCTGTCTATTTGGTGGAATTTTAAAGGAATCGTTTTTTTTTTTGAGCTTTTACCGGATAACACAACGATTAATTCGGAAGTTACTGTCATCAGCTGGTCAAACTGAATGATGCACTTGAACAGAAAAGGTCAGAACTAATCAAGAGGAAAGGTGTAGGGTTTCACCAAGACAACGCAAGACTGAACACAACTTTGGTCACTCGCCAAAAGCTTTTACAGCTTGAATGCGATACAATGCCACACCTACCATATTCTCCAGACCTGGCACCATCGGATTATTATTTGTTCCGGTCACTCCATAATTTTTTAGACGGTAAAGCCTTCACCTCAAATGAGGACGTCAAAAACCACCTCGATCAGTTTTTTTCCAGCAAAGACAAAAAATTTTATGAGCATGAAATTATGCTACTACCAGAAAAATGGCAAAAGGTGTTGGACCAGAACGGCCAATATATAATTTAATAAAGTATTTGTTTATTATAAGAAAACTGTCTCTCATTTCTACAAAAAAAAAAAACGAAATTACTTTCCGAACAACCCAATAGATATTCTAGAGATTTAGACATTTTATTAGATAAAATAGCACTTTTTATAACATTAGGAAAAATAATGCTGTGGAGTTAATTCCGACAGCACAAGTAGTGGTCATTATATATTAGTGTAATTAGACCGTTTTCAGAAGGTCCAAACGTGTTAGTCATGCATGAAGGTTATAAAAAAATTTGGTACTTGCTTAAGTTTTTGCTATTATTAAAAATTTAAACTGAAGGGATTCCGCGTATATTAATATTTTTATTGGGCGTGAAATTCATAATGTTTTAAAATAAAGTAACACAATGGACCAACCATAAAAGCCCGGCGGACTGCAGGGGTTGAGTGTAGCTGTTGTAAATTCTATAAACAGTGGACATATAAAAACAACGAAATCATATATATTACGCCAGATTGATATTCAAAAATTTCTGAAACGAATACATTATAAAAAAAACATTGAGATATATACAACCTGTATTTTCCATTAGATAACAGTAAATGTATATACGAGGGATCAAAAAATAGTGATAACGACATATACTCCTTGGTAAGAAAATAAATAAATACTGTCATAGCTCAGATACATATTTGTAATATTAATAAAAAATAAATCTCCGATTCTCTTTTAAATTTTTTTGAATGTAGTCATTTGTTTGTTTCGAGTCGGAACCTGTTCTCGAAAATTGAGAAAAACGAAGTGCGAGCCGTTATTAAATAATGCCTCTGTTTAAAAAAGTTAACGATGCAAAAGATTCATTGCGATTTGGAGGCAACATTAGGAGAGTCTGCTCCGCCGTGTTCCACTGTCGCAAGATCGGCTTCTCAATTTCGAGTAAGAAGAACGAGCACGGAAGACGAACATCGTTGCGGCCGTCCATCTACGTCAGTCACAACATTTCAAGAAGATTCTGAAAACTTTTTTCTCGTTTCGTAGCAATAGACTAAACATGGGTCCATCATTTTGTTCCCGTGACAGAACAGCAATCTTCGCAATGGAAACGGCTATCATCACCGACCCCGAAGAAGTTTCGTGCCGTGGCAGCGACTGGCAAGTTTGTGGCTTCAATATTTTGGGACTCGGAAGGGATATTGTTGATTGATTACCTGAAGCGTGGAACTACTATTACAGGTCAATGTTATGCAGCTTTAATTCGCAAGTTGAGAAATGCCATCAAAGAGAAAAGGAGAGGGAAACTTTGAAGGGGCGTGCTATTTCATCATGACAACGCACCCGCGCACAGGTCTGCAGTTGCGATGGCTGCCATTCAGTAAGCTGGCTTCGAATTGGTTGACCACCCCCCTTATTCATCAGATCTGGCGCCTAGCGATTTTTATCTATTCCCCAAATTGAAAGAATGCTTAAGAGGAAACAGGTACGAAGATGATAACGAGGTGTTGGATGGCGTGGAGAGCTTTTTGCAGGATCGAGACAAAACTTTTTTTTTTAAAGGGATTGAAGCCTTGCAAAAACGCTGGACACAGCGTGTAGAGAGACTCGTAGACTTTGTAGAAATATAAATTATTAAGTTTTTATAGCTTCCAACAACCAAAAAATAAATTCTTAATTCGTTTTATTCTATTGAAATACGAAATAAGGGTTTCAAAAAACTAAATGCCAACGATTTAATACAAAAACTGTAAATATTGAAAGAAGCTTGCATAAGATAACATAAATGATTATATTTATTAACGCTACACTTGTAAAGAAAGTTGGTATTAAATAATTTTTTTATACACATTATTTAGTTATTATTATCTTTAGTTCATATCAAAATATGGAATCCATACAAAAGATATCGCTATAGAACGTTAAGTAAGCTTTCATCTATACTTGCTGCTAGAAGCAAGTTTAAATCAGACTTGTTTGTGGCTACGTTTTAGATATGATTATTAAAAAAATGATTTTGTTATCCCACGATTTGACCCACTTAAGATATGTAGGCACTGCTACGTCACCTGTTAACGGTCAGCACGTGTTAGCTACTGAATAACAATAACAAGACAAATGTTAACTTTGAATAAACGCTAGCGAGTCTTACCGGCAGACATCATTTGCCACAATTGAATTAATAAATTAGCAACTTTTTATCGTGCTTAACAGCTGTTGGCTGTCTAAATCTGTACGGACATCACAAAATTCTTACTTAACGGTGAAGGAAAAACATCGTGAGGAAACCCGCACACTGAAATTATCTTTGTGTGTGTATGATGGCTCCAGTAGTGACTTCAGGCTCGCCCCCTGTTACATGGGACCTAATCTGACCACATCTGGCGAAAAGTGAGTGTTTATTCGCCTCTGCCTGCTCCTACTGGGAAAAAAGGTGAGATAGTATAAAAAAATTCTTAAGTTGTTATAAATACCTTCAGCAGTTTGTGACAGATTTCCACAAAAAAGGACATAGTTATAAACATCATATGAACATAATATACTTTAACATTAATTTCATTATAATTTATTTGCGGAATAAACTTCATCAGTTTACCATTATTATACCTATATGAGGAATACTAAATTGTTTAAAATCAAACAAGCTTTTACTTTATAACATTGTATTAACTTAAGCAGATGCTTCTGGTAAGGTAGTAATAATATCTGAATCACCAGGATCAGTTAACTTAAGCAGATGCTTCTGGTAAGGTAGTAATAATATCTGAATCACCAGGATCAGTAATAGCCAGTGTGCATACTCTGTAGTATTTACCACATGCAGTTCCCAACTCAATGTTGTTCCCGCTGTAGTGATGCACTCCAGTTTTTGCCAAGAGAGCGTAATATTCAATCTCGGATTTTCTGTAAAAATTTAATTTCTGCTGTTAAGATTTAAATAAAAATATTTGTTCCCGTTACTTTAAAACACCTTCACAAATTATTAAATAAGGAGAAGCCTATACTTATGGTACTTCCATAAGATCAAACTATTCCCATCTTATTATCTAGTAAATTTTATTTATAGAAATTACCTTTGAAAAACACTCAAAACTTCACTATACTAATAAATCTTCACAGTAATAATTATTCTAAAAATTTTCTATTAATTTAAAATGTGAATCACATGCATGCACATTTCAAGTAAAATGTACTTAAACATTTAAGCTTAGACTTTTCACATGAGATGTATTTGATGCAATATTAGCTAAATAGCTAGTTTTGAATTTACGGCTAGATTCGAACAATGTCAGCACTGCAAGCCATGCGACTTTTACAGCTTATCTGACATTGAGCTTGTGGACTCGGATCCACAGCCTGTTATTTAAATTTGAAATAATATTAATATTATACATAACTTTTGAAACAAAATATAATAACAAAAGAGTATAATGTTACCCTTACCTGTCAAGAATGAGCAAATGGATTTGGACTACTCCATAGGGTTCCCATTTTATTTGACTCAGTTTGATTAATAAAACAAATGCTTAGAAGCCTTAGTGGACGTGTACTAGAGTTAATATAAAGGGAAACCATACTTCTTTGTCCTGAGACTCCATATGCTTTCCAAAGATTGGTAAAAATGGAAACTCTACTTCTCAGTAGTCTCACCTTAATGGGGGGGCATTCTTTGCAATGATGACCAGCTTGGCCTTCCCCTGACGCAGTGTCTTCAATGTTTGTTTATAACCTAAACAGTATTTGCCAGATTTCATAACCAACGCCAATCTTGAATTAATAGACTCAATAGTCTTTTTCTGCAAGTTATAAATTTATATGTAATAATTTGATCAGTTTATACAAAATCTTTTAAGCAAAACAATAAAAAAATAATAAAGGCACAATAATTATAAAATCTTTAGCATGAGTTTTAATAGAATATACAATAGAAATGAAATTAATGAAAGAAAATGAAAATAGAATACGCAATTCTTCTTTAAATATTTTTTGTTCTAACTTATAAGCTTTTATGAATGTGGTTATCAAATGAAATAGAATTTTCGATTTTCGTATTGACACTGGAGTAATGTCTGCATAAAGACGCACAATTATTACAGTCAGGATTTAAAAATGAGGTGTAAGGATTTTTTAATTGATCATAATAAACGTTACATCATGTGTTATAATAAAATTGCATGAGTTAGGGTATAACCTCACATCGTTAGTATTATATGTATGGTGCATCCTCAACCCCGCTATTTATCGAAATAGCGAGCCTATCGTGCAACAACACTTGATGTTGGACTAATGATAAGGAGGTTAATTTATAATTAAACTAAATTACCATGCCAAAAGTCCAAACAATAACCACGTGTTAAATTTACTTACTTGTTTTTTTGCTGCAACCATTTTGGCTGTGTACTGTAAGTAATACTGTATAACAAATAAAATATAAATAATTATTAGCTTGTAGTAAATAAAGAAAACGAAACGATATATTCAGTATATTAGAATGTTACTAACCACGTACCTGTCTACGCAAAAGTTAAAGAATAAAGGCCGAAATGACAAATAAGATTAATGATTGAACTTCCGGATTTTTAATATGTTGCCATTATTAAATCGTTGAAATAAAAAAAAAATTTTCCGCTACCAGAGCAAAACAATACACTAAAGTTATATTAATTGTGAAAAATAAATAAATATTTATATATAATGAAAATGTCTGTTATTATTAAAATTATTTCCATATTTTTTAAAAAATATTGTAAGAATAAAGACATTACAGAAATTAACCAGTCGGTGATGTTTACCTTAATTCAATATGGTTTATAAACATTTGAAAACTCAATAATTTATTTTAAAAATATGGTCATACATTGTCATGAAGTCTCTTCAAAGGAAATAATATTTACCGATAATAATCTAATAAACTTTAAATTACTACAAAAATGTACGTTAGCTGATACCGTACTTTTGACGTCATGTAAAAGTCAAACTATGTTAGAAATAGTGAGGTGCGCGCGTTGGAGGCGAGTGCGAGTGCATGACGGAATTCTCATTATTTAATAGATTTTGTAATTTTTAAACATTAATAATTATTATAAAATGCGTCAAAAATCCGATAAACAAATCCAAGATTCCTTAGGAACTTCGGCCGCTGGAAAGATATATCTTTTGTCATATAATATTATTCAAACAGCAGGGTGAGAGCAAAATATTTTGTAATATTGGTTTTCTATTCCTAATTGTAATGTTTTAGAATTATTCCGATTTGAAAGTAAATAATCATGATTTAATTATTTGTAAATGATATTTTAATTATTTTTTTAATTATTAACAATTACGTAAGGTTTTTGATCTTTTTGTTATATTAAATAGGTGAGTAGAAAAGTATTTGTGTTATTTCGTATCTATTTATTCCAGATGGTTTTATATATTTTGGCAGACTTTAGTTCATTTTTTAAATCGTGGCACTTTAGAAACTTATTGGGAAGAAATTAAATGGTCTGTTATAATTTTCCAAAACGCTGCACTGTTAGAGGTATGTGTGTTATATAATATTATATATTAGATTTCTGATCATTACAAATTTTACATATATACTTACATATGTCTAATCTAAGATGTGTATATAAAGATCTCTCAAAGATCTAAGTAATTAACTATAATTAAACAAAAAAAGTGCTTAAATGGTTCTATGCTATCATGTGACATACTGTCCTTAAACTTATTAATATTTTTATTTTCATATTTCCAAGTATGTTTCTAGTAATTGATTTAAACCATTTTGAGTACAGTACTTTTTTGAATTCTTCATACATAGGATGAAATGCTATGTTAGGCAAGAATTAAGAAACAAAAGATTTATTTGCTTTGAAGGGAAACCAATGTATTCAAACACTTAAAATTCAGACCAATCAATAAAACAATTGAATACAGTGGTCAAAGTTCATTGAATTTAAAAATGTTACTACAAGTACAATGAAAAGTTTAAATGTGAATATTTTTGTATGTATATTATTGTGCTTAAATGATGCTATGTTTGTATTAAAAAGATTGGATGGTCTGTTAGATAATGGCAGCATATGTACATGTTTCAACATATTTATGTTTAATTTGCGAGGTCAATTTATAACATAGAAATCAAAATTTTATTTAGTTAACATAATTCAGTTTTCTGTACACTATTTTTATGCATATTTTCTATCAAATATTGGGTATGTATGTTTTTAATCCTTTCAATAAAATGATTTCTTTTTATAGGGAAGGAAAAAAAGTGTCCATTTATATTGTATATGTACTGAATAGGTTTTTATATAGTAATATAGAAAAAATTTGCTCAACTCGTTAATTATATGTTTATTAATAAAATAGACAGGAAATTAATTTCATATAAATCAATTAAATATAAAAAAGTTAAATGAATGTGAAAAAAAAAAACTTAAGAATATTAGTAATTTTATAAAAATTACAAGTATCTTTATGATAGCAGAAAAAAATGGAAATAACATTACTATGTTCAAGGCATCGAGCGCAATATGACGCAGTGTATACCATTCTAACAAGCGCCATTCGTTAGGTGTATCGTTTAACATCACGTGATAGAACCTACTCGTTTTGTCCCTTCGTTAAATAAAAAAAAATTATATGATTATCGTCTAGCTCAATTTAGCATCGCATTATAGCTAAAAATTATTATTACTTTTAAATAAAATAAACAAAAAAAACTATATCAAAATCATTACGTTGTCAAGTAGTCGTGCTAATGTCACGTAGATTTACGCGATAACACACGTCTATTAAAATTGTTTACGTTTGAGTGTAACTTTGTCTACAGATTAAAAAAATGCTTTGTGAAGTCTCTTCCCAAATTATAATATGGAGCGATGTGTTAATTAAGCTGATATTTTGGTTTCAGTTAATTGATTGTTAATAATATATTCATTTTAACGTAGTCAACGAATCTGTCTTTGTATTAATAAAGCAGAACAAAGTTTAATAAGTGAACCACTGTCGGAAACCTTCCATTGATATAAAAGTAAATGCTTGTATAACCTTAATTAGACTGTTAAAAGTAACTATTCATTTTAACTCGTTATGTTTCAAATTGAGTAGTACGTGTTAAAAACTGATTTTCAAATATTGAGTTTTATGACCTGGTTAACTCTATAATCGAACCACATACCATAACACGCCTAACATGTACCGTTATTAGAGAAATTATAGAGTCTATGTTAATGGTCATTCCAACAGGAAAGTATACAGATAATAAAGCACTTTACTGGTGGTAGGTCTCTGTTGCTGGAGACCGTCTAGGTAGGTACCATTGCAGCGCCTATTGCAGCCGACAAACAGTAATGTGCAAACATTACTCTGTTCCGGTTTGAAGGGCGCTGTAGCTAGTTTAATAAGTGGAGTAATGATACTCGACATCTTATGTTTCAGACGACGAACGCAATGTGGTGCAGTGTATATAATCCTAAGTAGCGCCACGTTGTTATGGTCACTTAAAATCACATAAACGTCCCGCTCGTCTCGATGTTTAATTGTATAAAAAAAAGTTAGTGTAGCTATGAAGATAAAGAAATATAATACAAGTTTAAACGTGAACGACGAGACGAGCGGGATGTTCAACCGATGGTGGGTGATACCCTTGCCAGTGATAAGGTCGCGCTATATTGGATGTAATACATCCAATATAGCACTGCACCACATTGCGCTCATAGCCTTGAGACATAAGATGTTAGGTCTCGTTAACCCAATAATTTCACTAGCTACAGCGCCTTTGAAACCGGAACACAGTAATATTTGCACACTACTGTTTGGCGGCAGGCCATTCTATGTTTCGTTATATTAAAATGTTTTTTAAAACTTAACATTATACTAATGCTATTTCAATTGTTTTAGTTGAATGATAATAAATAAATATATTTACAGCGACAGGCCGTGGATCCAGGTCCACGAGCCTAGTATCAGATAAGCCGTAAGAGTCGCTTTGGCTTGCAGCGCCTACATCATCATGAATCTAGTTCGTCTTTACAGATTGTGAACGCCGCGTTGAAGCTGGTGCCGTCTGGTGTATTCGTGGTCCTTATGCAGGTGTATTCCCGTATGTTTTTAGTTTGTGGAATTCTATTAACTACACAGGGTGCTATTGTAAGTCCGGGCCTGCCGCTCTGCATACTTGCGTGGGCCATCACGGAGACAGTACGATACGCGTATTACGCGCTAAATCTGATGAACGCTGTCCCACCGCCTCTACTATTTTTAAGGTATTAAAACTAATTGATACTTAATTGTACATTTTGATTGGCTATTAATTTAAACTAATCCGTCCTCCCTTTTTGCAGATATTCAACATTCCTGGTGTTGTATCCGCTTGGGGTAACCGGCGAGCTACTTTGTATGTATCATTCATTAGATGAAGTCGGAACCAAAAAGTTATTCACCGTTTCAATGCCAAATTCATGGAATTTCATATTTAATTATTATTATTTCCTCATATTTTACATGTTTATGTATATTCCACTGTTTCCTGTTTTATTTGGGCATATGTTAAAGCAGAGGAATAAAATGTTTAAAGTTAACGCAACGAAGAAAGAGAAGTGATCTCGTCAATTGTTTAATCTACTATGTTAAGAAGTTGTTATTTATGTTTATGTAAATTCGAATACGGGTGCGAAATAATAAACAAATTGTTTCATACTTACAAATCTACTATGCAGCGTATCTAATTATTAAGGTCGTGAACGTACCACATACGGTAACATTATATTGTTTTTTATTTAATTATGAACAGTAAACTAATTAAAAAATGTTATTGTATCTTAAAGGTTTTTGTTGTGTTTTATAAGCATCTTTTTTTTATGTAGAATTTTCTGTTTTTTTGTGTTGTTTTTCTGTTTGTATGTAAAAATTACATTGCTCATATCCAATTTATTTATTTTGTATTAATTAAGAAAAATTTAAATTTTGGGTTTCGGACTAGGACTTTATTAAAAAAATTGTATACTTTTTTGCTGGAGTTTATGTTTTTCCTTGTAAAAATGTCATATTATGAGTTTGCCTTTTGGGAATATTATTGTGCAGCGTGGAAAATAATCTACAGTTTATATACTCAAAATGTAAAATATAGCAGAGATGTGCAGGAGTATATTGTCCTTTCGCGTGACGTCACAGGGCGTGTTTAGTACATAGAAGTATATTGCGGTGGTTACCATTGCCCCGCATAGTTCGATTACGCTAAAAAACTAGCACTAATACTATTTTTTTACTTTATGTAGACTATAGCTACACCAATTCCATCCCATAAAAAAATTATGACGGTTTCTTCTAAAGGGCCAAGATGTCTAAATACACATATACAGTGGTGGTCATATAATTAGAAACACTTCTTATGAATAAAGAAAGTGTAACTTTAATGTACAAATGTTCGTAAAAGATATACACATTCAATAATTAATAATGCAATAATATAGCCACTCAAACTCATTAAATGTATATAATATAAAACATATCTTCCTTTTAATTACAATATAAGTCTTACACATGTTGGAGTTTATTTTCCGTTACTGGCCGCTTGGACGCCTAATTAGAAACATTTTAAAAGAGCATCTATACCTCGTTCGTATTGGAGAATAAAATTTTTTTCTTGGCGTTTTTTATTACACTCAAGAGCAATGAATCCGGGTCAGTTAAAAAAACGTATAAATCTCGGAAACTAAGAATGCTAGCTCAATGAAATAAATTGTGTTTAGTAGATAATTAAATACTTCTTAAATTAAGGTGTTAAAACTTCTTAGTTACTCCAAGGTTATGTCATAAAAAAATCAAATTTGAAAAAGGCAGATTGAAGATGAAACTACGAAAATACTGCATTTGATTTTGCTTTTGTTTTTAATCTCTCATTTAAGTGGATATATAAACCATATTGATATTGTTCAATATTTATTAATCAACTAACAATGTCGCTTACAACTGAAGAATGCACCAGAATCCTCACAATGATGGAAACCGGTCGGAGTGAGCGCGATACAGCCAGTACTGTCGGTAGTGATCGTATTTCCATACTAAGTTATGCCCAGAACCATTTAAATTGGACTATTGAGGATTGGTCGAAAGTTATGTTCGCCGCCGAATCAAAATTTATGGTCTACAAGCACGATGGAAGACCTACAGTGGTGGGCCTGTACTTTTGTTGGCCGGAATTTCACCTGAAAGTTACACAGAACTGGTGTTCATAGAAAACAGCTCATTAGCTAACGTAAGATATGTGGAAGAAATCTTTAATGAATCCGTTGGGCTATTTATGGTCAATTTAGGTGAGGATGCTGTTTTTATGCATGACAATGCCCAACCTCATACAGGGTTCATTGTGAATGATTACCTACAAGAAATGAACATTACTCGTATGAAGTGCCCAGCCCGGATATCAACCCGTTCGAGCATGCATGGGACGAGCTAGGAAGATGCATAAAACAACGCAAATCTCCCCCAAACACGCTTCGTGAGATTAAAATTGCCCTCGCAGAGGAATGGGAAAATTTTTACCAAAATCGTATAAGAAACTTGGTGTACAGCATGCCAAACCGCGTAAACGCAGTAATGAAAGCACGAGAAGGCAATACAAAGTAATAAAATTCAAGAAAATTATATTGTTGTACAAAAATGTCATGTTTCCTATTTTTGTTTTAAGGTGAGATCAGCAGTTTTTTTTTTCTTTATGTAATTTTTAATAAATAAAATATAGTGACTTATAAATTTTATTACTTTCTTTTAAGCAGTATTATATTGTCTATTAAACACAGTTTATTTTATTAAGCTAGTGTTCTTAGTTTCCAAGATTTATAGGTTTCTTTAGGTGATCAGCATTCATTGCTCTTGAGTATATTTTGGCGGCAGTTCAAAATTTTATCTTATTTTTACTTTGCTCAAAATGGGCAAAACAAAAATAAATTTGGTAAATTCCGATGGAAAGCGCTATGTTAGACTTCCTGTAAATAATGATTTTAATTATAAATACACAAGGAGTATAGTGGTCAAGCACGGTGGCGGTAACATTAAAGTTAACTGTTCGGAAGATTGAAGGTACAATGGATCAATGGCAATATAAAAATATCTTAGAGCACACAATGATTTCCTACTCGGACGATCATTTACCTGTAACCTGTATCTTAAATGTGACAATGATTCTAAACACACGGCTAATAGCGTTAATTGTTTCCTTAACGAATAGTGTATATCCGTTTTAGACTGGCCAGTAAATAGTCCGGATTTAAACCCAATAGAAAATCTCTAGTATATTGTAAAAAAGAAAGTCTCAAACAAACGTAACACCAACACCAATCAAAACAAACTATATGAAGCATTTGTTGAAGCATGGAATTCAATCCCTCTACAAAAATTTATGAAATTGATTGAATCAATGCCACGTCGCTGCATTGCAGTGCTGTTATTGAAAATAATGTATACACCACTAAATATTAATTATAATTATTGGTAGGATAACTATATGGATAGTAGCTATTTCTTAAAATACAATACTAATTACTAATACTTAAAAAAATGTTTTTTATACTTTTTTGTTGTTGTTTCTAATTAGTTGACCATTATTGTTCATATCTTAAAACTGATTTAAATGTTTGTCCGTAATGTAATATTGAAACTGCACTTTTGTAATGAATGGGATTTATATTGTTTTTCTAATAAATGATAAATAATTAAATATTATCTTATTTATTGTTTAATTTCAAAATAAAAACGTTTGCGGTGAAGTATCTTACGTAATGTCAAGGACCGTTGGTAGTGTTTCTAATTATACGACCACCACGGTATAAATTATGCCAACTGTTTAAAATCATAAATTTACTAATTTTAAGTTCAACATTATATGCTTTGGAGATTTAGTACCGGTAACCTTATCGGGAGAGTTCATATGAAATTATTAGTGCTTGCAATATAAATAAATACATACAACATTTGTAGACAATAACCCAACACTTGACTTCAATTTTACGTGATGTTAACTAACAATAGGCCGAAGATGGTGAAGCGCAGTTTCCCATACTCTGGCTCTCATCTAGTGACAACTAGAAGACGCCAATGATGTTATGACGGCCAATTTAAAATATTCGTGTGGAAGAGGAGGGGTTAAGCAAACCCTACCACAGTCCAAAAAAATTTAACGGTTTAATATATCACATTGACAAATCGCACAAAAATGCAACAGGTTGTTCGTCGTTATAAAAAAATCGAGAGGTGATAATTACGACTAGTACCAGTTTTATAAAACAAACGACCGTTTGCGACACCTGTTAAATATTAATTTTATTGTTTATGATAATGACATGCAAATGAAATTACTATAGGTAAAAAGTACAAAAGGCAAAATAGGTTACAATGTATACAAATGTTAATTATAAAGTAGTGCTTCATTGTTTCGACTATAATTGATAACCGTAAAGGCCAAAATAGTTGACGTAGTGTTGGGAGGCTCCTACCAAGGTGGATTGACGATCTGGTGAGAGTTGCGGGAACTCACCGGATGCGGGAAACGCGGGACCGATCGATGTGAGATCTTTGGGTGTGGCCTATATCTAGCTGTGGACATCTATCGGCTGATGATGATGAACGGTGAAAATAGTCCAACGTTTAATACTGCGATATTTTGATTTTTATTATAAGATGATCCTTCTCGTTAAGAAATGTATGTATGTATTCATAGGTAGTACAACTATAATAATTAAAAAATTAACACTAAATAAAAAATTGTAATTTGTGGTAGTTGATATTTATTATCCAATAAAATTATTAACGATTACTACTTCACACGTTTTTACGGTCTTCAGTGTAGTTTAGCTTTGGATAATGGATGTATTTAAATACTTAATGACGATATCACCATCATAAGGTAATAGACGTCCACTGCTGGACATTGGCTTCTCCCGAGGATCCCCACATCAATCGGTCCTGCGCTGCTCGCATCGCCGGGTACAAGTCGCCATCGTTGGTATGAGTTCATATGTGGGGATTTAGGCTATTCCGCGTCCTGCTGGCTCAATAGGTGTTGGCGGGAGTCAGAGCCACGTTTGTTGATTAGCAGGTGAGATTGGCTTGGGTCCCGTGAGTTATTGTGCGGGCGCCCTTATAAGTAACGTCGCGATAACGTAAAGAAAATACAATAGGAAATGACAACCTTCTGGATGTTAGGAGACCGCTTCAGAAAACGAAGACAGACGATAGTACTAATGACACTTTCAATGATGGGACAGAAAAAATTCGATTCTGATTAAAAAAAAATCATATTTTGAAAACGTTTTATTAGCATTATTTACGCTCTATCATGTTAGTACAGCTAAATGAAACGATAGTTTCATAAAAAATACATTACTTTGCTCAAAAAAAACAGCAACGAATCACAAAATCAAAAACGTTTTAAAAATATGTTTTTTTTTAACATCCTAACACCCAGTATAATATTTCATAACATATATCATCATTATTGATATTATTGAATAAATAAAAGATCCTATCGAAAAATCTTAAATCAATAGTGGGTGGTTGTGTGGTTCTTTTTTTTATCCAACGGAGCGACGAGACGAACGATACGTTCACCTGATGATAGGTGATACGCCTGCCTATAATTACATGGCGCTAGTTAGGATTGTATACTCGTACAATGCACCACATTGCGCTCGAAGCCTTAAGACAAGATGTTAACTCTCGTACCGTAGTAATTTCACTAGCTACAGCGCCGTTTGAACCGGATCTCGGTAATGTTAGCACGCTACTGTTTAGTATCTACATATAATGGTGTAACAATTGTTGTTTTTAATAGAAACTTACGTAATTTTGTGTTATAAGATTAGATTTAGAACAGAGATGATTATAAGGGTATGACAATACAGTTCTGTTCTACATCTACCTACCATTACTCAACTAATAAAAACAAATTTTCATTAATCTTGTGTTTCGTACCTATAATTTCACACATTGTATGAAATAACAACTCTTGGATAACCTTTCCAAGAACCAACATTGTGATCCTCTTGGTTGGAGGTAACTTTATCTAATCGCTAATCGCCTTGCTACGGCGACCGGTCAGCTAAAGGATAACCTTTTACATCTCAACACAGCTTACATTCTGCTGGAATTTAATAACATATATGAAAACATTGAAACTGCTATTAATTCGACGAAGCGGCGAGAAAAGCGTGACGATCACCTGATTATTAATACATCTATCTGCCAATAACAATTAAACGCCGGATAGAATTACCTACTCTGCACTATATTGTGCTCATCGCCTGAAGTCATAAGTTGTTACTCAACGTTACCACAGTAATTTCACTAGCGATAACGTCGTTGAAACTCGGTAAAGATTGCACAGTACTGTTTGGCCGCAGGAATAGGTACTGCGGTGGTATCCAAGCAGAGTGGTATTGGTACAAGAGACGTCTAATACAAGTTTTTACTGTTCGTAGGTCTCTGTTACAGGAGACCGTCTAGATAGCGATCACCGCAGCGCCTTTTCCGCCGTCGAACAGTAGTATGCATACATTACTGTGTTCCTGTTTGAAGAGAGCTGGAGCTAGTGAACCTACTTGGATAAAGAGACTTAACACCTTATGCCTCAAGGCGACAAGCGCAATGTTATAGGCAGCCGCAACTCTTACCATCAGGTGAAAATACCGCTCGTCTCGTCGTTTTGTTGATTTAAAAAAAAGTTAAATTTTTGTTCAATACACCAAAGAGGCAGCAAATTATTTAGCATGTATTTCATTTGTTTCTTTGTTCTTTTCCGTAAATTTAATCTGTGTTAATAAATTTATTACCAGTTACGGTATCATATAATTCTGAATTATATAGGTATCACGGTGATTGCAACATAAATCCGAAATGTTGTCATGAAATCAACTATAATTTATTATGATTTTTGTGATAACGATCGTGGTACTCTTATCAGTAAAAAAATCATATAAGTTAAAATGAACAAAGAAGTTTAGCATTACAATTTTGATACTTCTTGAATAATGAAGGGGAAGAGTACAACAGCGATTATTTTGTTAATGTCCCTAGTGGTGGTAGCTGATGGAAACTTATTAAATTCACGGTTATTCAGGTATGTATTAAGTAATTAATCGAAGAGGTTTAGTAATTAATAGGGTGTTACTGTTTTTCCCATTTCTTTTTAAATCTAGTATATACTACCACATAATAGGAAAAACTTAAGTTTACACATAGACATGCCAGTGTGATATTTATTTTAGAAACATTGCGATGCAAAGTTATATAAAATTTAACTCGTATTTTTTAAGTCATGTAATGGAGAAAATTTTACATCGTTACACAATTGTTAATTTGTTTACGTATGACTATAACTTTAATCCAAGAATGATAAAGTATACCTCGAAATCAGTTCTATTAAAATTACTCATCTGGGCAATTCTCTCTCTTATGCTCCTAAATAATTGCCCTTTAGTCTCGGGCTATTAAAAATAGGTATAAGGTAACCTCTGCTTATCGTAAAAGGCGATATAAAGGTTGTCGGGTTATGTACATAGGGAAAATCTATATATTAAAACATTCTTGGTGTGAAAATGATACAAAAGCTTAGATATCTAAATTTCGGATTACATCCAGTTTTATATTATTATCTTCAACACTTAATTCTTTTTGAGTAAAAAAATCTACTTTTGGTGAGATCGATAGACATTTAATTTAATAAGATATTAACCGGAAAATTTTTAATTATGCTACTAAATAATAAAAAATGCTTGGTAGAACGTATTCGGTCAGGGTTTGATTAGCATTTGCGAATTTCCTCCTTAACCTTCTGCAATGAATTTGCAAGTAATCCTGCTATGGGGTAACGAGACTGAACATGCGCCATGCTCCACATTGCACTGTCTCAAGCGACGTGTGCAATGTGGTGCATGGTATATAATCCTAATTAGCGCCATATTGTTATGGACAAGCGTATCACGATTAGGTGAACGTCCTCTCTCATCTCATGCTTAACAAAATAAAATAATAATAATAAAAAATTATGATATCGTCTGTGGCGTTAAGAGTTATTTTATTATAGTATGATCATTGTTTTATTATCTTGTAAATTTTCCTTTAATTCAGGATTGTTGTACATTTTAAGTGTAGCTCGCTAGCCTAATGGTTAGAGTGTGCGGCCTTCATTCCGAAGGTCGCGGGTTTGAATCTCGGCATGAACCGATGACTTAATATTTAAGATATGTACATTTGTGAACTTTAGTAACAACAGCAAAATACAAACGGTGAAGGAAAACATCGTGAGGAAACCTGCACATGAATTAGAATTTATTCTAAGGTGTCTGTGTGAAGTCACCAATCCGCATTGGGCCCGCGTGGTTACTATGCCCCATCACCCTCGTATTGAGGGTAGGCCTGTGTCTCAACAGTGGGGATGTAAATAGACTATAAAGTAGAAAGTAAAAAAGTATATTTTAAAAGGAAGTGACTAATGACAAGGAAATCGAATGGACACTGTTTTTGTAGTTTTGCTATTTAAATATTCAATATTATAAACTGAGTAAGAGGTGTTGAAGCATTTATCTGGTTTTTATAGTACTGTCTCTGCGTAACAAATTTGCATTGCAATTGTAAGATTATGCAGAAATAAGGAAAACTAAAACAATGTTTTTTCATTGATTTTGAATTTAATTAAATAATCGTATATTTTCAGATCAAAATGGGGACATGGGTTATCTGCCAACGTCAACGATTATATTGATAAAACGGTTGAAATGCTTGTACCTTTTATACAAGATAATGGTTTGGACCCGATGGAATTACCTGAAGTCGTCGAAGGGTTTGAAGTGGTTAGTATACTTTTTGTAAATAACGCATATGTGTGAATATACACATATATATTCCACGTTCAATTCTGGAACCACATATGATAGAGGCTGGAAGCTTACAGGGCTTTTTCTAACCTGTGGTAACACCCTCATATTTTAAATTTGTCGCTATAACAAGTGAAAATGAGGATATGAATAAATATTAATTCAGCCGCTTACAAGCTACATCGGTATGGACGAACACAGTATTTTAGATATAGAAACACAAACGAAATCAGGTAGATACACTAAACTTACAAGCATCTTTCTTTTTGTATCAGGAGTTAACACTCCGTGTCCAAAAAGAGCAGGATTTTTAAGACTAAAATACATGCACAAAAATTTCTAACTTTTACAATTATATTTATTGTTAATGAAACAAGTTGTATGCGCGAAAGTCATTGTGAATATTTTTGTTACAAGATATTTAACTTGTTTTCTATTTAAAAGGGATATCGTCAAAGCATTATCATCATCAGCCGATAGACGTCCACTGCTAGACAAGAGCCTCTCATCGATCGGTCATCAGACCATCCCAAAGATCTCCACATCGATTGATTTTGCGCTGCCCGTGTCTAGCGGATTCCCGGGACTTTTGTTTGTAGGGGTTCATATGAAGGGATTAGGGCCATTACCGACCATGCTAGCTCAATGTGGGTTGGTGGGAGCCAGAGTCTCGTTTATTAATTAGCAGGGTGCACCACGAGCAGGAGAGGTTGCCTTGGGTCCCGTAAGTTATTGTGCGGGACTCCTTACACCCCCTTTAAATTATACCTAAACATAATGTAATCCTACTGTTAAAGTCTTGTTTTAATATTTTTAACAATATCTACTATATAAACAACAATAAAATTGTTTCGAGTTTGGCCCGAACGTACGTTGTAATTATGATAAAAAAATGAAGGTCATATGCCTGTATCGATTTATTTTTTGTAACTTGAATTGATCTTTCATATGATAAGATTAATATAAATTTTACTTTTAAATATGGGAACGATAGTTTAAGTAACCTTCTTTATTAGTATAATACTTCTATACTATTAAATATGGTCGTACTTCCGCTGGACTTTACTTACGGTATGTCTCGGATACCTGACACTATCTAGGTAGGCATCATCGAAGTTCCTATTTCTGCTGCCAAATAGTTATGCCGATATTACTGCATTCCGGTTTAAAAGGCGTTGTAGCAAGTGAAATTACTAAGGTAATGAGACTTTATTTCTGAAAGCGACGAGCACAATGTTATGCAGTGTATGTCACCCTAACTAGCGCCACATAGTTATGGGCCGGTGTATCACTAACCATCCGGTGGTTCGCTCGTCTCGTTACTTAGTTAAATAAAATAAAGACAATTTTTATAATAGTATATGGTGATCAAAAGGCAAATTTATAAATCAAAATACGATACGGTTACTGAACTTAAAACAATTCCACAGTTTCCTTGACGATCTTTACAAAGAAAAGTTGACATAGTCCTATGAATAGTTTTGGGCTAGAAACCAATATTATAACCAACATTTAAAAAACAAAACTTCTCAATTCGCAGAATTTCGTTCCCACAATATGACTTATTTTTGTTTTATGGCAAAATATGTAAATCTTTTAATATTTTACAGAAGCCGTTACTGGTAACATACAGCGCATGGCTGAAGATTTACGATGGCTATATGACTGGTTTGGTAAACCTATCACGTTCTGGTGATCAGAGAGTTAATTACTTTGCTAAAATGCTACGCGTCCAAGTACAATTACAATTTACAGATCTTGAGGTTTGTTTCAATCTTTGTAATACTACAATAGATTATGATAGCGTTGTACAATAAAGCGAGCTCTATGCACAAATTGTAACTTTGTAAGTTATTATTGTAGAATTATAATAATTTTTTAATACCATATTATAATTTTATCGTTTGGATACGACCTTCAAAAATTTACGGACTATTATGTTTGTACGCGTTAGGTCTCTTTATAAATGATATTTAATATGCTCGTAATAACAGAAAATTACATTACGTCACAAAAGTATTTTCATGAGCTTACCTTTGAATTTTTAACTTATTTTGCTGTTATTAACATTATTTATTTAATGCTACAGTAGTTCATACGTATGCCTCAAAGGCGGCTGCAATATATAATCATCATCGTTGCCATCGTGCCTAAAATGACTGATGCTGTGGTGCTGAGCAGTCTGATTTTGAGCACTACGTCAATATAGAAACGGAATCACAATCCCGAAATGGAATAATCATATTAATAACATTTTTCGTTTTAGATTAATTACAAATACCTCGTAAAAGTAATGAATTTTGGTCCCACTGGTGATATTATTGGCTCATTGAATCATTTCAAAGTAATTGCAGATGTCCTCATCGATTTTAATAACGATGAAATACATCTCCAACAATTTTCATTGACTGACATTGGGTAAGATTGTTTGAAAATTATTGTTTTAAGATAAAATACAATAGTAAAGATGAAAAGTACTTTTATACTTCTTGCGCAAAGACGATGAGTAAAATTTTCGTGCCATTTGTTAAAGGAGATAAGCCATGTGGAAAACACAGAGCTGTAAAGAATTTGTTACATTACGATTAGCTATTGGATTTTGTCTTCGAAATAATTAAACACTTTACATTTACAAGTGATGGTATAAGATTAGTAATATAACATAAATTAAAATCTTCCATATTTTCTTTTATTGGTAACGTCAATAAAAAGTCATAATCATTGCACACAATAATCTCTGATCAGCGAGCATCGTTGTAATAACAATTATTAATTTTTTAATCTTTTTTTGTGTTATCAGGCGAATTCAGGTAAAGTTTACAGGCAATATCCTTTTTGATTGGTTGGTTAACCCCATGATGAATGTATTCCTGGGAATTTTCGACACAATTATAATGCAAGTCGTGGAAGTCAACGTACAATCGGCTGTACAAGATGGAATAAATGTTATCAATAAAAATCTGAAAAATGGTATTAAACATCTTGAATCATTCAATTAAAATATAAATTGTACTGTCCGATTTTTTTGGAAACAATTTAGTAATTATAAAAACCCGTTGTTCGTATTGCATGTGCGTGTTATTATTTTAAAGTAATTACAACTATGTTTTCTAATATTTAGGCTAATATTACCACATTTAATGAAATTACATTTTATGGATTTTATCGCGTTTAATTTACTATTTTATTTATTTTCATTATCCCGACTGGTCACGGGGCATTGAGGTGACAGATGTCTCTGTGTCACAACTATCACGGGGACCTATAACATTTTAATTATTTTTAGTTCTCCTATCTAAGGAGAATGAGTTCACTGTGTCGTGAAGTTTTCTATTAGTGTGCTTGGTGTTTGATTTAATTTTATTAATAATAAGATCCCAAGCAGGTGGCATTACACAATCATCTTCTCTATCGAAATTAGGATGTTATTTAATTTTAACAACTTTGCGAATCATCCTTGGTAGAAATTGGTATTTTTTTGTAAGGATTTATGGTACATCAAATCTGATATAATGGACGATTTAAAACATGGTCATAAATAGAAGACTTCCTAGAGCGTTGATGTTTCGAGTCTGCGATATGTTTCTTAATGCGGGTCCTCAAAAAGACCTCATTCAAATCTCCATGCATCTTGTAGAGGAATGTTACACTTGACATATGGTAAAAATATTCTTCTGCGATTTAGAAATAGTTTTTATTTTTGATAAAATCGCTTCTAAATATGGTCAATCTTGTCCGTGATTCCTCTGACATATGGTAAAACAGCAAGTACACGTTTAACTGTGGTCGGTTTCATTTAGTCAATGTGACGTTGGCGCGGCGTTCTTAGTTTGTTGTTCTGTAGAACCTGCTTGACATAATGAAGTTCGGTAACCATGCGTTTCTTGTAGTCTAAATCAATACGTCAAACTTTCGGTTGATGGTTGCCATCTAAAAAAATTTTAGTGAGCCTTCAAAAGAATTCAAATAAAGTAAATTATTACAATCATCCTAAACTGATAAATTCGATAATTATTTAAAAACATTTATAACAACTCAAATATCAACTAATGTTGGTTTCCTGTTGCCTACTTAAGTTTATTAAAACGAAAACGAGTATTTATTAGAAGCGACCATACATTTTCTGGATCACTTTAAAATATTGGGTTAACGTGTATTTTAACATAAATTTGGTCACAGCTTGATAGATTCTCTATTGACCCTGTTTGGTCAATTTATGAATAAAAATGTAACTAGCAACATTGAACAAATGTCAATGTCATATCCTTTGACGGTATAAAATATATGTCATGTGGTTCTTTTTAAAGCATGGTATTCAGAGTTGCTGTTTCACAGTAATATATAAACATAAGTAGATTACTGAACAGACATTTATTAATTTTACGGGTACTATATAACATCTCCCTTGTCACAATATGGGAAAAGCAAAAAAATTAAAGCCATCTCAAATAGGGAAAAATATCGCACTCGCTGATCAAATTGAAGCAATAGATAACGTGAAAAATAAAAACAGAAATAAACAGAAAAACAGGCAAGATGGTGACGAAGAAGTGAGTAGCATTCAGTAGTTAGTTTTTTTACATTTAAATGTAGAGTGGTTATATTGTGTTTCATATTAGTTTGTTAATGCAGATTTATCAAAGAAAATTTTGAAAGCTGCAAGAAGACAGCAGGTTGAACTTGGAAATGGTGAAGCAGGAACCTCTGTGAAACATGTATTCCCTCTGGAACTGAATGGTTTAATAATCTTTAATATATTTCATCCAGTATTTCTGTTATATTAACATTTTTACATTTTTGTATCTGATTATTTTAGAGTCTTCATCTGATAATGAAGTTGATTCAGATGATAATGACCTTGTTCATGATACTTACTATGAGAATATTGAAATAAATGAAGAAGATGAGGAAGCTTTAAAAATGTTTATGTCAAGTAGGCCAGATAAGACTAGAACCTTAGCAGATATTATAAAGGATAAAATTACAGATAAACATACAGAGTTACAAACACAGTTTTCTGACATAGAAACTTTAAAGTTACAAGATGTTGACCCAAGGTATATTTTGATATTTCATTTTTAAAATCCATTAAATGTGTTACCTGTTGATAATAGATTAGTTTAGCTGGCTGGGAAGGAAATATTTAGTGCCTTGTCTCAATCTATACTATATTCTGTTATTCACAAAATAATTCAATAGACTGTATGGACATTCATAGTTAGTGATATATTAGATTTATATATATATTAAGTAAATTTATTTATAAGCTTAATATTATGTTTATAGGATAAAAGCAATGTACCAAGGAGTAAGAGATGTTTTACAGAAATATCGCTCTGGAAAATTGCCTAAAGCTTTTAAAATGATTCCACACCTTCAAAATTGGGAACAAATTTTATATTTAACTGAGCCAACTACTTGGTCCGCAGCAGCGATGTATCAGGTAAACTATTATATTAAAACATTTTAAACAGCTTTTGTTCTGAAAAAAAAAGGAAAGGAAATATATGTCTTGATTGTTCTTAATAGATTTTCTTTTAGGTGCATGGATATTTACATTGAAATACATAATGTTAATTTTTGTTTAATTGTACAATATATCATCTTTGTTTGAATTATTTCAGGCAACTCGTATATTCGCTTCAAATCTTAAAGAAAAAATGGCACAGAGATTTTACAATTTGGTTCTGCTTCCACGTGTTCGTGATGACTTGGCTGAATACAAAAGATTAAATTTCCATTTATATCAAGCATTGAGAAAAGCTCTATTTAAACCTGGAGCGTTTATGAAAGGAATATTGCTGCCTTTATTAGAAGTAATTCATCATTTGAAAAAACAGTTATTGATTATATATTCCATATAATCAATTATTAACTTTTCTCTTTTATTTTAGTCTGGAGATTGCACATTGCGGGAAGCCATCATTGTAGGTTCAGTTCTGGCTCGAAACTCCATCCCTGTATTGCATTCTAGCGCAGCTCTTCTAAAAATAGCTGAAATGGATTATACTGGAGCTAATTCAATATTTTTGCGTATATTATTTGATAAAAAATATGCCCTTCCTTACAGGGTAGTAGATTCTGTTGTTTTTCATTTTTTAAGGTTAGTGGAAACCTTATGGTAAAATTTCTAACTGTATTAAAATTTTTATTACATTAAAAATTTTGTTAACCACTGATAGTCACATTTTAATGTCTATATCAGGGTTACAAAAATAACTCTATACAAGCCCCATAACTTGTTCCAGATTTCAATCAGAATTAAGAACACTACCAGTTTTGTGGCATCAGGCACTCCTGACTTTTGTACAGCGTTATAAAGCTGATATATCTACAGAGCAAAGAGATGCACTTTTAGAATTATTGCGGAAACAAAGTCATCCCACCATCACACCTGAGGTTAGTTTTTTAGTAATGAATTATATTTCTATTCAATTATACAATGAGATATGGAAAATGTCCA
Organism: Ornithoptera alexandrae; assembly: GCA_029030555.1. Taxonomy (NCBI): domain Eukaryota; kingdom Metazoa; phylum Arthropoda; class Insecta; order Lepidoptera; family Papilionidae; genus Ornithoptera; species Ornithoptera alexandrae. Next base: position 6,618,337 of record JARDVY010000023.1, on the reverse strand, counting down.
CCTGAGTATAAGTTATATGCCCATCTATAACAATTGTTTTGTCTTGTTATTACAGTTACTTTTTAGCTACAGCCCACTTCAAACAGGAACATTGTGATTTGATTAATCATTGTAACAAAAATTTGTTATTTAACTGTAGAAAAAAAGTTGTGATAATTAAAAAAGTGAAAATTAATTGAAACCTGCAAGTTATATAATAAATAGATTTAAATATATTTTACCAATTCAAAATCCTTCATGTTAATAGTGCTATATTGAATAAAGAATACTTCAAACAAAAACTTTGTTTAATCACATGTTTCATATCTAGATTCGCAGGGAGTTGCAAGCGGCCCAGTGCAGAGACATTGAAGTAAATGACGGGACACAGAATTTTATGATGGTTGAATAAATATGTTTTAATTACAGTAATTAAAATTATTTCACATCTTACAATTTTTTTATCAAGAGTTCTTGTATCTTCAAAAAAATTATAGTCTTCTTTTTTCTAGAGTAATGAAGTAAAGTTATTTACAGTAAACCTTTATTAAAATAATGATGTCTTTTTTATTTATAATTGTCTACAATCCCATCTTATTAAGAGGGTCTACCAAAGAGTGCAATAAATTTTTAACTACTCTTAAAGATTAAGATGCATACCTGATACTTATGATTTGAATATACACTTTTATGACAGCATTTGTGGAGTTGAGTTAGTATTATGTCTTTTCTTCATAATATTTCTGGTTCTTAAGTTTTAGGACACAATACGTTTTCTGATTTTCTAACTATGCAATAAATGGGAATTCATACGAGAAATGATATTAGTGAGTCTAAATCTTATCGAAAAATTTGTTGAGCCCTATATTAACTGTGTACACCAATGTAATTATTTTAGGTAAAAAAATTCTGAATGACTTCTGTTACTACATTACTATAAATAATAGTTTTTTTTTTGCCAAAATGTAGTTTGTAGTGTTTGAAAAATAACTTACTGATGATTAATATCTCATTATACTTTTTATAGTACAATCAATTAAAACGATAAGTGATTATATTTCTTTATACCAATAAATCACAAACATAAAAACATGTTTTTAGTGTCAATAAACAACACAAATAACACTTCAATAAATATGAAAACTATTGGAAATATTTAGAACCACATTAAGAATTGTTTCATATGAAAGAAAAAATACATATTTAACACTTACTAAATAAATTTAAGTCATTGTTATGGGTATATCAACTTGACTAGTAATAAAATATATTGGAGGTAACACTGAGTTACCACAGTTGCATTTTCTTCCAGAGATAAAATCAAATGATCCAATTTTACATCCACAATTTTCACAATGTAATTTACCTCTTGTCCATTGTTCACTCTCAATTTTTAGTTTGATCCACGGTGGCACTTTATCTTCAAAAAGGTAAATGAACATTTTTAAATCGTAGCTATTGCAAGAGTTACTGTCACAAAATGGAGAGTTATGAACAACGTCCAATTCTTTTAAAAGAACGTACCGACATTTATGACATTTAATTGTAATAACTTTTCCTTTCCTATTTTCCATTATTAACAAGTGAAACTAAGAAAGCAAAACTGTAAACAAATTATTAACATATAGCATTTGACAAAATTTGTTCTTTTTTAAGGTAAAGTCAAATGTCATAGTTGTTTTGTCATTTTTAATTTGTAATTTTTTTTTTAATTGTTTATGTATTAAAAATGTGTTATTCATCATTTTACCATGCAATTTATACATAAATGATGGCTATTAAACAGATATTTATGTTTAAACAAAGTCCACAGATAAGATATCGTAAAATAAGTAAAATTTATTTAATGAGAACATTTTAAATAAACATTGTTTTTTAATATTAATTCGTGTACATTTCATCAAATTGCAAGTAGATACTACTTATCAAATTTTGAATATTTCTCTCGTGGTAAATAAAGGTTTCCAATTTCTTTAAATTGGGGGTATTATTATTCTGTACTACATTTCTAACATTTATGAATATTTGCTTTATAAATAAAAAACGTTTCAATAGATAGGCATTGAATCTTTTTTTATATGAAAGGCGTTAAAAATAATGTGCATTTTATTTTGTTTTAATTCAATGATAATAAGAGAAATTTAGCTTCCTTAAATATAATGAAAAGACGAGAAAATTACAAGGTTAGCGCACATGGCGATTTTGAGGATGAACAATAAATGTAAATAGATTGCAAAGAATTTTGGACGAGCTACAAGTAATTGTTATAAAGATGTTTATTCTTCTAGAGGCCTTCGTTATCTTATGATTACACAATTAATTGACACTTTAGTATATAATTAACAATTGCGCATATGTGTTTAAGTTATTATAACGCAAGTTAAGTCTATTGACACCTTTAGATTGATTCAGGTGCTCACCGGATATGGGTGTTTCAGTGAGTATCTAAAAAAGATCGTAAGTGAACCGACGACGCAATGTCACCACTGTGGCAGGGACCAGGATTCGGCGCAGCATACGCTCGCTGAATGCCCTGCGTAGGAGTCCGAGCGCAAAGCTTGATCAACAGAATCGGGCACGATCTTTCGCTGCCAGTAGCAGTAGCAGCTTCGATGAAGAGCAAAAGTGCATGGGCAGCGTTAGTCTCCTTCAGAAAGCCGTAATAGTACAGAAGGAGGTCGCTAAACGGAATTAAGAGAGGGTTGATTCCACTCGGAAAAGAAGACAGCGGGGTGATGGTAATGGACACACTATCCCATCCGCCCTGTAGCCTCGGGCTAGTAAGCATAGGACTAAGTTAAGCCCTCCCTATCGTAGAAGGCGACTATAATGGTCCAGGATTTTCGCGGGCCTTGGGGGTAGGGGCCCTTATCGTTCAACAAGCGAGCTTGTGTCGGACAGCCTAGGAGTGTTAAGCCCATCTCCATAGAACTGTTCGAAGAAAGTGTAGAGAGGCACCGGTGCGTTCTATAAGAGATCCCGGAGCCTCTCCGAATGCACTAACGCAGACCACCGAGGGGGTTTTAGTGAATAAGAATCTCACATAACCCTGATTTCCCCCCAGAAGTAGGGTATCTTTCGAAGATTTCCCTCCGAAATCAAAAAAAAAAACAAAAAAAGTCTATTGAATAGTGATACTAAATTTAATGCTTTTATGTCGATGTTAAGAGTGAAATACATTTATTGCGATTCTTTTAACAGCTTGGGCAAATATAGTATATCCACTAAATAACACGATTCATTTAACAATGCTACAATAAGTAATAATCATTATCACCATTATCGCCTTTTTTTTCGCATTTAACTGTCGAACGGGCCCCACGTCTTCTTTTATGTTCAACAATATTTTCGACTTCATTCGACATTAAACATTATGACTGCAGTAAGTGCAATATCGCTATCGGTAGTGCCGACGAGTCTACGGTTGTTAGCTGCGGTAAATGTAGTGGCACGTTGCTTGCGTTGGGTTGCGTTATCTACCGCGAGACAAACTTAACTGGCACTGCCATACATGCCGTAATGTAAAAAAAACTGGGCGAAATAAGCTGTCAATCTCTGAAAACCCCTTCCTGCCAAAACCCTCAGAGGTCGATATTGTAAGTAATATCGAGGATCCCAGGAAACAGCTTGAATCATTCAAAAATGATGTTAAAAAGAGGACACCTGGTGCTGAGATGGGGTTGGAGGAAAGAATAGTGGAAGCAAAAATAATGGACTTTTAGAATATCTCTGATTTATTTAACAGCTTGAAATCAAGGGTTACAGCAGTTGAAGAACGCAACAACTATCTAGAGCAATCTGAACGAGTAAATAACTTTGAACTTTACGGAATTACTGCATACGAGAACGAACAACTAACGGACGTCGCCCTGGAAATTGCAGACACCCTCAGAATCGATTTGTCGAAATCGGACCTTAAGATGGTAATACGATTAGGTATTCAAAATCAGAAAAGCAATAACAAACCACGACTAGTTCTCATAAAATTTTATGACCAAAATAAGAAAAACACGCTTCTCCAAACTATGAGAACAAAACGAGGTATCAAAATGACAGCACTGGGTTTTGAAAGGCACAAAAATACGGTATTCGTCTCAGAAAATTTAATACCTACTTATCGCAGTATCTTTTACGAAGCTCAAAGACTGCAAGATTTCAAATTTGCTTGCACTTATAACTGTCGCATATATGTCCTTGAGAAAAAAGATTCATTACCTATACACATCAAGTCAAAAACCCAATTAAATTATCTTCAATTACTCACTCGTATTATCTCGTCATACCACAAGTTTATACAAAGACTGCACACCCGTTTAAACTCATCTTAAAATTAATTTTGAACACCTTACTAACACTGTTCAGGAATAATTTAAACATTAGTTTTTCAATTTAACGAACGTTTCTTAATACGTTGTTTAATATTAATCTATTATTTTTATTACTCCTACATTTTTTTGCATGCAAGTGTACTGGTTTGTTTAAAAGACTTAATTGGAGGTATCGCCACATTGCATCTGCGTAGGTATTTAAAGGTCGCTTTGTTGCCTAATAAGTTGCGTACAACTACCCCATCCTGCGAAATTAGATTAATTATGTTTGCTTATTATAAAGTATCATATAGTATCACACATTTGATTGCGCTTTACTTTTTTTTTGATTTTCGATATATAGATACTATAACTTTATTTACTATATTTTAATATAATATCCTGTTGTAAAAATGAATAAAAAAAGAGTTAAATACCTTATAATGGGATTGCTAAATATAGCATCAATTAATACATGTTGGGATGAACTCCTGGAATGTTTTAGAGCAAACAATCTTGATATTTTTGTCTAAATGAAACCTGGCTTACATTACATGCCAACATTCAGTGTGGGTGCAAATTCAGATCGGCTAAGAAATGAGAATAAAGACTGATTATTAGAAAAATCTGAATAATCAGTGTGGACGTCGGATGTAGCTATCTTATCAAGGGGAGCCTGCCTGCTCAGCCCCTCGTTGCTATTGGTTCGCATACTGAAACACCCAGCAACGGCTCCAGGTGTGCCCCGGCGACCCCCGGGCAGCGGCCGTAAATTATACTTTTTTTTAAGACCTTTCTCCATAAGAGTTTGGTCGAGGATCGTTAGTTTAACAACGCGCGGATTTGGCTGAGACCGACCCACATCTCGGCGACGTCCTGCTTGGTCTTTGCGTTGATCACGTAAGATTTCTCCAGCGCTCTTACAAGTTCGCCGATGGAGCCGTACTGCCGCACCAGCAAACTGTTTGCATATTAATGTTTTTAAACTAGGTTTTCTTTATAATGTAGAGAGTAAGATGATCCTCTTAGTTTTTCGTTCCTAACAACTAAACGATGCATATTTTTTTCAACAGTATATAGATCTTTTACGGAAGATATACTACAACTTCATTATCATCAACCGATAGACATTCACTGCTCACATCCAGTGTGGGAGTCCCCGCGATTCTCACTAGATCGCCGGTTTATCTTGTGGGAGGCCTCCCAATACTACGTCTACTGGTATACGGCCGCCAGGAAAACTTAATAAAATCTAAAACGGACGAAAGCAACGTGATTTTAAGTAAACATCTTTAAAAGCCATTACAAGGTAAATATTATAGAAAAATAAAAACAATGACACCTATATGGAATTACTATATATACTTTGATTATATCAACATGTTTATTTTTTGTCAATTATGTTTAAAGAATTCTTTGAGAATTGATCCATGGTCCGTGAGTTCGATTCCGAAGCAACAAGTTGTGAAGTTTCTTTGGAAGAAAGGAAGAAAGAAATATATGTTGGTTGTAGACATTTTTCGGACCCATCAGACTGTCAGATTATGAGAGCCAGATTAGTCTTGAACACACTTCACCATTTACGGCTTTGTCACTTAACATCGTGTAAAATCTAAGTTTAATTAGGCTACAAAAAACCCTTTAACATATATTGTTGAGGTGATAAGAAATTAAGTAATCTTGTTACTTCAGTGATTTTAAGGATCTATGGACAGTATAAATAGTTACGAAAAAGTTATATACAATATGACTTCACCTAAACATCTCCCTGACAAGCTTCGGTGTCTCAATTTGCGACTCCTCGGCCCAGTTGACGATCGTCTGGATCAGGACTTTTCGGAACTTCTCCTCCGAGGATTTCTTCTGCGGCTGCTCTATTGCCTGCAAATGAGGAAAACTTGGTGAATACTGAACACTTATAATGGTAACTTTATGTTGCAAATATTAGGTCATTACATATGAAATTAGCATTTTGTCGTACTGACCACTTTGATCTGAAACATCTCTTTGGTTAATAAATCCAAATTCAAATTTATAAATTCATTTAGCTGCTACATTTGAGTTTTGAAAACAGTCATTTGTTTTTTTCTCATTATTTTTTTCTTTGGCGTCGCTTCTTACCGCACAATGTAAAACATGAAACATCGGTATATTTACGAGTACGAGTTCTACCGTGACACCAGCACCAGTGTTGCAGAAACAGCTCGAAGGATTAATGATGTGTACGGTGCTGGTGTCGCAAAAGAAAGCACGGTACGTTTTTGTTTTCATCGTTTTCGTTCTGGTAATTTCGACCTTCAGAACCAACCCCGTGGACGGCCGGAGACCAAAGTGGAAAACGAAGAATTAAAGGCTATTGTGGAAGCGGATCAATCACAAAGCATTTCAGAGACAGCTGCAGGCTTCGGGGTAAGTGACAAAACTGTATTAATCCACTTGAAGCAAAACGGGAAAGAAAAAAACTTGAACGATGGGTACCTCACGAATTGAGTGAATCGAACTTGCAAACACGCGTCGACTGCTGCTGCTGTGTTACTTTGCTCAACCGGCACAATAATGAAGGGATTTTAAATCGAATCATTACTTGTGATGAAAAGTGAGTACTGTACGATAATCGGAAAAGCTCGTCGCAATGGCCAAACCCTGGAGACCTAGCCAAATCGTGCCCTAAACGAAAATTGACTCAAAAAAAGTTACTTGTGAATGTTTGGTGGACTAGCATCAGTGTCGTTCACTACAGTTTTATAAAATCTGGCCAAACGATTACGGCAGGTATCTATTGTGAGGAACTGCAAACCATGAAGGAAGAACTAGCTGCTAAACAACCGAGATTGGTTAATCGCTCTAGGTCACTGCTTCTTTACGACAACGCAACACCACCACCACACACTGCACAACAAACATCCACTAAGTTAGATGAGCTACATTTGGAATGTCTGCGACATCCACTGTACTCCCCGGACCTTGCCCCAACAGATTACTATTTCTTCCGGAATTTGGACAACTTGTTACAAGGAAAAAAATTCAACTCCGATGCGACAGTCCAAACCGCCTTCAAAGACTTTATTGATTCTCGTCCCCATGGTTATTTTTAGTAAAGGGATCAATGAACTACCTATGAGATGGCAAAAGTACATAGATAACAACGGCGCATACTTTGATTAATTAAATATATTTTACAAAAAAAAGTTGACTTTATATTCCTCCCGTACAAAACGCCAATTTTATATGTAAGGACCTAATATATGACAAAAATTATATTTTCTCCTCCTCCTCCCACAAAGATCTCCATGTTTGTGCGGGTTCGTGAGGGTATTTGGGCCATTTCCCACCACACTGGCCCAATGCGGGTTGATGTTGATTAAAATACAGTTTATTAAACAATACAGTTTAAGTTTAATTATATCATTTACTTTATTGATCGCCAGCTTTAAATAAATAAATTAGTCTAAATAGCTAAAGTTCATCATCGTCAGCCTATAGATATCCAATGCAGGACATAGGCTTCCCCCAAAGTATTCCGCGTTTATAGGGGTTCATATGGGTGGTATGAGCTATTTCTCATCACGCTGGCTCAATGCGGATTGGTGGGAGCCAGAACCTCGTTTGTTGAATAGCAGGGTGCACCACGAGCAGGTGAGGTTGGCTTGGGTCCTGTGAGTTGTTGTGCGGGACCCCTTAGTTCTAACTAATGTAAATAGTTATGATTTGAAGTCACACGAAGTCGTTTCTTTTTAATATTTCTTGGGATTTATTTAAAGATATTGGTTCAAACGTATACGAATTAAATAATAAACTTTCTAATTTTGTCGGTTAAAAACAAATACTTATAAATATTAACAATCCTTTCTCACTGCAGCGACTTCGATCTCTTCTTACAAAGAGAAAGTTAAGTCCGCCCACAGAGTCACAGTTTCTCCTCAAATATTGTAAACCTATTACCTTAATTGATCAGTCTGTAAATCTCCGACAAAGTCGTGTGCGAATGCTATGGTCGATTCCACCCTGTGCCTGAGCTGGATGTCATTGAGATGTTGCAAGAGGTAACACATCTGCAGCTTCGCACCTTCCGCCATCTTCATATGCAGTAGACCCTTATGGTGCTCGTCCTTTCCCTCTACGGTTCATTGTTTGTATAACAATAACTTTAATGATTATTATAGATACGAATAACAACATGACTAACAAAAGGTTTAGTATATTACCTTTGTAAAAAGTGGGGTCCCATGTCTCGGGGTTGATCATTATGGTCATTTTAACAATATATTATAACTTTGAAATAACTTTTTTTTTATTAGTAGACTGAAAACCATGCGGGTGTAAGGGGTCCTGCACAATGACTCACGCGGCCCGAGCCAATGTTACCTGCTCTTGTTGCACCCTGCTATTCAACAAACGAGGCTCTGATTTCCACTAACCTGCATTGGGCTAGCATGTTGGGATACGGCCCAAATCCCTTCATATGAACCACTACATACGACAGCCTCTACTGCTCAGCGGTACTGGAAGCCATGCTGACTGTATATGGAGATCTTTTACGTTTATGTACAGCATTGAACATCTATCGGCTGATGATGATGATGAAAACTATCGTTCTCTTTTTGGTATTATATTTTCCGCAGTGAGCAGTGCAAATTCTTTATTGTTTTTAAAATATTAAAAGTAATTAAAAACATTACGAAAGAGTTTATTATAACACTTGTTATCATCAGTCACTGTAAACCATTCTACTATAACATCATTGTCTTCTGGCTGTCAGCATGAAAGCTGGAGTTATGTGCATCCACGCTTTACTATCAGGTCTTTAACTTTTAGACGATTAATGAAAGTAATTACCTATATACAGTGTGTAAAGTTGCGTCCAGTATACTTGCGTAGTTCTCAGCCTCGTTGTAGAAGTTGGCGTGCTTGATGAGTAGCGGAAGTATCGAGTTGCCGATGTAGCGGTATATGGATAATACCATATCCGACTCGCAGCCGTCGTTCTGACAGACGGAACGATACACGAACGTATATTAACAGTATAATTTATTGTGATAGCTACAGTCTTCTTGGGATGAGCTAAGGCGTAGAGCAGAGAGGTATCAGTTCAGTGGGAGATATCGGAGCCTCTCGGCATCAACACCATCCGATGGAATTTTAGTATTAAATATATTAAAGATGTTACTAAATCTGTCCAACATCGTAGCAGCTCTCAAGTCGGGTAAGAAGGCTTCCTCCAGGAGGCGATAGAACAGCTCTTATATCTCAATGCCGTAGACTCGCTCAAGGAATAGACCCACACTTTGCTTGTGGCCGGGGATTAGTCCAGAGGGCATGTCTGTAACAATTCAAAAGAAATTATTGTCATTCACAAAATAATGTTACAAAGTTCATCATTATCAGCCGATAGACGTCCACTGCTGGACATAGGCCTCTTCCAAAGACCCCCATGTTTGTCCGGGGTCATATGAGAGTATATGCGCCATTTCCCACCACGCTGGCCCAATGCGGGTTGATGGGAGTCAGAGCCTCGTTTGTTGATTAACAGGATGCGCTACGAGCAGGTGAGGTTGACTTGGGACTCGTGAGTTGTTGTGCGGGATTATACAAAAGAATATTTTTTTCTGGTAGTAGATCTCTCTATTTCTGGGAACTGTGAAGGTACCACTGCCGAACAGTAATGTGTAGACATCACTTTATTTTGTGTGCGTTCTATTACGGCGGAGATGCTCAACATGTAACATCTTAAGAAGACGAGCACAATGTGATTCAGAGTACACTAACTAACTTACCCTCAGATAACAGTTCTGCTCATATCGTCTTGTTGTTAAATAAAAAAATTACTAACCGGATTTAGGACGTTCCTCCCCTGCAGCTGGGTTGTTGAGGGTAAACCTTAAACTGAACTCCAGCGGTACGAGAGATCGTAGAATAGCGCGTGCACGGAGAGACTCGTTCTTACCCTTTTGGAAACGATTATTGATCGGATAATAAAAGAAAATATTTGTAAAAATTTATGGTGATGGTGGTGATGAAGATGGTGGTGGAGTAACAGTGGTTTATTTTCAAATCGATCGAAACATTAATTTCATAGAATAATAGATTTAATCAGGTACTTTTGAATCGTGTAACAATGATAATACTTCACATACCGAAAAGCTAGGGAGGTCCTAGAGGTCCTCGCTACCGTTAATAGACAAAGCACTGAGGAGTTGGTTCGGTTGTTTATACAGTACTACGGTGCTCATGTACTCGTAATAAATTACCATAGGATACCCTTTCTTTAGTTTATAACAAACTGACCGACGACGAGTACCTTTATATGGATAAGCTTTCTCTTACTCTCTCTCTCTCTCTGTGGTATCAGATGCTTTCTCACCAGTGCGATAACGGATGCATCCGGCGCACAACGACCCAGCAGGTCAACGAGAGTACAGTAGAAGTTAAGAATAGCGGCTCCGGTATCGATGTAGTCCTCATCGTCGTCGGACTCTGGTAGCGGGTGGCTGAACTGTTGACACACCATATTAATCTTTTAGAGAGAAAGAGGGAGGCTATTTCTTTTACATATTTAGAAACTGTAAAAAATAAAGAGTGATAAACGAGCACATAGTTGTTAATACTCCGAGTAAAAAATTCAGATATCTCCTAATGAAGAATTAGTATTGGTATTCTTCTATTCTCAATTCACACTAGACTTAACACTAGGTTAATGTTTTAATCAAAGAAAGGAATTAAAATCGTGTAGATACTTACTTTGATATCTCCTTCCTGTTCCATCCAAGTCTCTCAGTTTTCTCCTGTCTGCGATCCTCTCGCTCATCTTATTGGCGTCTACGACAGCCTTCAAAAGTCCCTCACCCTCTCCTCTTAGTGCGGGACCCAAACACTTTGGTCTTCTGATCAGTAGACAATCACGACATTTGCTTTCTCATCGACGTTTTCTTCATTCCCCTAATATACATTATAAATATGAAAACATTGATTTTAACTGTACAAATATATTAAAATTATGAAGACCTCTTTTTTTATATCTCAATCACACAAATATCCGATTATCCTAAAACTATACTGTTCCTCTTAGAGGCGTATGATCTTACTAAATTAACTAATGTTTACTTCATTAAAAACATTATAGGCTAAATATAATTAGATACCTCTTTTCTAGACTTTTTTTGAGTATTTGACCGTCTTAGAATGAAATTGAATATTAACATTACAGAATAAAATTAGATATGAAATAAAGGAACATTGCAGCAGTAAAATAGGCAGTCTTAGTGCTGAAAGCAATCTCTTCGAGATAATCTTTGGCATGTTAGTTCAATAAATAAAAAAAAACAATATAAGTTTTATTAATATTTTAACTTAAATCTAGAAACATACAAGTAAGCTTTTTTAGCTTCTTTCCGTTCTTCCCGTTCTTCTTCCCGATCTTCTTCCCGTTCTTCCCGTTCTTCTTCCCGTTCTTCTTCCCGTTCTTCCCGTTCTTCTTCCCGTTCTTGCCGTTCTTCTTCCCGTTCTTTCCGTTCTTCTTCCCGTTCTTCCCGTTCTTATTCTCGTTCTTCTTGCCGTTCTTCCCGTTCTTCTTCTTCTTCTTCCTCCCGTTCTTCTTCTTCTTCTTCTTCCTCCTCCCGTTCTTCTTCTTCTTCTTCCTCTTCTTCCTCTTCTTCCTCTTCTTCCTCTTCTTCCTCTTCTTCCTCTTCTTCCTCTTCTTCCTCTTCTTCCTCTTCTTCCTCTTCTTCCTCTTCTTCCTCTTATTCCTCTTCTTCCTCTTCTTCCTCTTCTTCCTCTTCTTCCTCTTCTTCCTCTTCTTCCTCTTCTTCCTCTTCTTCCTCTTCTTCCTCTTCTTCCTCTTCTTCCTCTTCTTCCTCTTCTTCCTCTTCTTCCTCTTCTTCCTCTTCTTCCTCTTCTTCCTCTTCTTCCTCTTCTTCCTCTTCTTCCTCTTCTTCCTCTTCTTCCTCTTCTTCCTCTTCTTCCTCTTCTTCCTCTTCTTCCTCTTCTTCCTCTTCTTCCTCTTCTTCCTCTTCTTCCTCTTCTTCCTCTTCTTCCTCTTCTTCCTCTTCTTCCTCTTCTTCCTCTTCTTCCTCTTCTTCCTCTTCTTCCTCTTCTTCCTCTTCTTCCTCTTCTTCCTCTTCTTCCTCTTCTTCCTCTTCTTCCTCTTCTTCCTCTTCTTCCTCTTCTTCCTCTTCTTCTTCTTCTTCTTCTTCTTCAACATAAATTCATTAATGCAGTTTACTGGTATGTAACACAGGAACAATTTTGGAGTTAAGTAGTAGTGTACAAATATTAATGATTTTCGGTTTACAGTATAGGTTAGATTTATTTTCTAGGAAATATTTATTTTTTATTATCACGCCTTTTTTCCCAGTAGGAGTAGACAGAGGCGAATAAACACCCACTTTTCGCCAGATGTGGTTAGATTAGGTCCTATGTAACAGGAAGCGAGCCTGTTACGACTTTATTGGGGCCATGACACACAAAGATAATTTCAGTATGCGGGTTTTCTCACGATGTTTCACTTCACGGTTTGTATTTCGCGGTTGTTACTTAAGTTCACAAATGCACATAACTTTAATATTAAGTCATCGGGTACATGCCCAGAAACGAACCCACAACCTTCGGAATGAAAGCCGCACGCTCTAACCATTCGGCCAGCGAGTGATAGTAAGTAGCATATATGTTCAAATAATTTACCTCTCCTAAGATAACTTACATAATCGTTGAGCATGTTGTATGGCTTCTGTCTTCTGGCTATCAGACCAAGACTCGCCATACACCCAGCCATTTTTTATTTTCCTATAAAATACAGATACAAATTAAATATTTAAATAGATGCAGGATCATATTCTTGGTGATACGTCTCTAATGTTAGAAACCGTTTGAGTTACTACAGTAGTGCTTGTTCTTGCAGCCAGATAATAATATGCAAACATTACTGTAATCCGGTGTGAAAGGCGTTGTACATCGCCCCTATAAGACCAAAGCAATGTGATGCCGTGTATATAATCTGAACTAGTGTCATATTGTAACCGGAAACAACTAGCTTTTTAATCACACGAACACCGTGTTCACTGAAAGGAAATTGTTAAGAATCTCTAGGCAGCAAATGTATTTTCTGTAAAAACAATAGAAAAAAAAGTTTTTTTTACACGATATCGACGATAACTTTATTATAAATTATGTTTTAGCGAATAGCAGTCTCGGCCTGGTCAGTATGATTATTTTACAATATCACATTGCTTCCAAATTAAAATAAATTGTATCTAAACGGTGTATCCCCACCAACCTGCTCCGATTTCAAGTACCTCGGTTCACTCATACAATGCGACGGCGATATTGATCGAGATCGGAGAAGCTGAATAAATGCAGGTTGGATGAAATGGCGACAGGTCACTGGAACGACTTATAATCCACGAATGCTCCTTAAACTTAAGCGACAGATCTACAAGTCGGTCGTTAGACCTGTTGTTACATATGGTCGAGATACGAATGTTAAGATGGATGTGCGGTGTAACGAGGATGGATAAAATTAAGAATTAGTATATTAGAGGAAGTATGAAAGTTGCTCCAGTGCCAGAGAAATTGAGGAGCAAGAGGTTAGCGTGGTACGGGCATGTTGTGCAGAGTGATGAAGAACATATAACAAAGGAAGTAATGAGAATGAATGTGGATGGTTATAAGGGTAGAGGAAGACCGAAGAAAGTGTGGATGGATTGTGTGAAGATGACATGTGTAAGAAGAGTGTGAATTCAGATATGGCGGCTGATACAGGGATATGGAAGAGAAGTACACACTGTGCCGACCCCACATAGGTGGGAAAAGGGCAGGAGGAAGGAAGGATTACATTGCTTTCATAGCCTTGACACATGTCGAGCCCGTTTAGTATAGTGACTTCATCAGCTTAGATGACCTTTCAATTAGAGCCCAGAAATATATGCACACTACAAATATTCCTTGGCTGTGGAAATGTGAACTATGATAGCATTATAAAATATATTTATTGTTATGTACAATATATTTTCTATTAACTTTAATATTACATTATATAATAATACGTTTGGAAAAGATATTAAATTGATGTCGCGTTAAATTTAGTGTTCCTAAATAATCTAGTGTTAAGAACATATCTTATCACCTGGATGCCTATGCATCGTGGTAGTGCTCGGAGAACTTCTGCACGATGGTGTTCAGGTCATTGTTGAGGGCCACCGATGCGGTGTTGATCAGCTGAGGGTCGTACTGAGGATTGTCTGCTCCTGCATCATCATACACTTAGTTATATAATGTAAAAATATAAAGCACGAAGATACGATCATGAAGCTTACCTGATGTTAAGTGTAATAATTGTTATTGTTATAAATAGTTATTGTAATAAAATATTAATATAATAAGTTATTAGTTATATAAAAATAATAAGTTATTGTTATAAAGCGATGGTTAGGATGTTTACACAATACCATATATCTTTATATTTTAATTTGGCAAAGTTATAAGACTAGGTGGAGGTGATAGTTAACAATTCACTTATGTTTAACATAGTGACATTAGTGATGATGATATACACTATGTCTAATTGGTTTGATGTAAGTTTTACCTGATTAGTTTAATTAGCTACAATGCCCTTCAAACCGGAATATAGTAATGTTTTCGCAAAACTAAATTACAGTAGAAATAGTCCTTTCTAGAATATATTTTTCGGTTGAATTTGGCGTAGTGACTGAGGGCTACCTAGATTCCAGACACAACTTTCTTGTTATATACTACAGAACAGGTATATAATCATTACAACTTATCACCTGTCGCATGGGTTTCCTTTCCGTAGAATTCATCATCGTAGTTCTTGGACAGCGAGTAGTCAGGCGGTAGAGCGCAGCCTGAAACAAGAGAACTAACTTTAACTACTTATAATCTATTTCAATTATCTTTTCAAACATTATATGCCCAATTAATGTTCCCATTGCTGGGAATCGGGATATTCTTTAAAAAGGAAAGTGTCGATACATTTCCTCTTTATCTATGCTAACTTTTTTTGAGTAAAGCTGTTCATATTAGAAAATGATCTTGGTTTCCGCGATGTGATTAATGGAAGGAGTGAAGGTACTCTGAATATCAATTCAACATTATAAGTTTATAAACAGCAGGATTACAGGATAGTCTTCTCCTAACGGTTTCAATACTAATACAAAAAAAAAAACAATTACACATACCGATAGCGATTAGACACGGCAGCGCTTTACCGAACAACTCGGGCTCGTAGTCCATCTTGCTGAGCGAGTCGAAGATGTTGGAGAACAGCATCATGGTGAGCCGCTTCTCCTCGTCGGAAGAGGCACCATAAACTCCTTGACCTCCCGTACTGCCGTAGTATTTGGCGCAAGGCTCGTAGTGGAGCGTGAGAAGCTATTCATTAACGATATTAATAATTAAGAGTTTAGGGAAACGATGATACTTCAGTTAGTAAGTTGAACTACGCATTTTCTTATTCTAAGAGGAGTGGATTCAACCTCTGTTTGAGATCAAGCATCTCTGGTCGCTGGTCTCTCTCTTATCGTCTGGTTACTATCTGGGTAGATAACACTGCAGCTTCTATTCCAAGTGCCAAAGAGTACTGTGCAAATATTAGTGTTCCGGTTTGAAGGGCGCTGTAGCTAGTAAAGTTACTAAAGTAGCAGGAGGTAATAAGTCCAAAACAATGATTTTGTCTATTCTATCAATTCTGGTCGACAAACTATCAGCGTACAGGTCTTATTAAAACTTTTATTGAAGATGGCCCCCTTTCCATGGCCAAGAAGTTCGATTTTTTTTGTCACACTCCATATAAGATATCCAATCCATATAGGAAATCCAATATCCAATATAAGAATATAATTAAATAATTTTAAATACTTCATAGATGTTCTTATATAAACTTTTTTACTATAATTGACAGATGAAGGGAAAAGAAGATCGTTCGTCTGATGGTAAGTGCTACGTCGGCCGTCACAATGTGATGGTAGTTAGAATAGTTTGTGCAGTACTAAGTTGTGCTAGTTGCTTTGACGTACAATATGTTAAATCTTGTTACCCCAGTAATTACACTATCTTAGTACTTCAAAGAAGATCACGAGTTGGATTAGAGGTTGCGGGGGTCTACAACAAGAAACATACCACCAGCAATAAATGAGTGTGTGTGAGTGAAAATAATTACCAGTAATGTAAATCAATACCCACACTATACGGTACAGCACTTCAGCATTTAAAAAAAAAAAAAACGTTCTGAAGCTGTCTGTTACTTGTGAATATGGAACTGTTACAGGTGTAATGTTGTAGACTCACCACAGCCTCTTCCTCATCAGCTCCTCCTCCTCCTGGCTCATTTGTACGGCATTGTAGCATTTTGATGGTTCACACTAATCTTGATGTGCTGACTTCATTTCGTACCTCATTCCTATAAGCCCTTCCCACCACTACAAGGTGATCCTCCCTGGGGAGTTATTATTATTATCATCACTCACATCATCTAGCTGGAGTACACTGTTGGAAATAAATATTTTTTGACGAAAGCTACTCCAAGGTAGGCTACAGTTTTTAAAACATTTTCCATCGATATAAAAAGTTGTAAAAGTAAAACTTGAACAACTAAACAGCTAGTCTTTATTATATATAACATATTTTTTTAATTATTACTTAATCTTTTGTTTATATTGCTCAGGCGTGTCTAATATATAATTTGTCTCCTATAAACAGTAAGCATATATAACAAATATAAATAAAACGACAGGTCGCATGTGCGTGATATTTTATTTTCATTGATCTTAGGTATTCAACGAGAATTTTGCGCTGTTCAAATAATGCAAAGTTTTATTTAACTATAAGACTAATGTGCTCTGTTTAGATTAAATTATTTTAGTACAAACTTGTTGTACAATACTTAGCACGTATTACGGACTTATTATCTCATGTAACAATTATGAGCGATCCTTCAATATTAACGTTGTATAAAAATTACTCATAAAGCGTTAATTAGCGATCTTTCAACTATTATCAATAACATGTTCTTGTCTTTTCCATAACTAAATAACATTCGAGAGTGATCTGCAAATTAATATCTATTGTATAATACATAACTTCCTAAAAAAAATTATTAATGGATTAATAATAATTTTACTGATTAGGTAAAAGTTAAACAAAACGTAATTTTTTAGATGAAAATAAATTAAAGTAACTGTATAGATAAAGAAAATTAGAAATCTTTATGTGACCTTCTAATATTATACAATATTTAAAATTTTATCGAGTTGTGAGCAAGCCTCTACACGCTAGACAATAAGATTTTATTGTAATAATCTGACATTCTACCACAAACCTTGCGTACCTACCTAAACGTGGCTTGACGTAGAATCTTGAGATGTTATATTTAAAGGCATATCTAATTGTTAAACATCATTGCGCTTATTATCTAGTATTTATGAAAATACCTGGCACTAAAGACACGCAACATGCTTTAAAGTACAATTTTGAGTAACAAAACTTAAATAGCGTGTGTAGGTGAATACAACTAACATAAATTCATTAAACATATCATAAATCGATTTTGTACATTTAAATATACATCCTGCATTTCCTTAATAAATAATAATCGTTCACATATTAGTTACAAAAACTATATAATTGTCAAAATGATGATGACATTTTTGTGCAGATAAATGGAGTTTTAATGTAATACATCCAGTGACATCTGCGTTATTTTCCAGCTTAATAATATAAAATTTCGATCACAGACAAAATTACTAATTATTATTACTCTAACACATTTCTTTTTGCATTAAATGTTGATGAAATATAAAATACTAAACTTATTCATAGAATAATCTAATATAATATTACGTTTTAATCAAAAGCAGAAACAATCAGTTTCTTCTGACAATTATTCTTTCATGGGAGCAATTTCAAATCGTTGGATTTCATTACGTGACTCGACTCTTTTGATAAATTAATGGTTATTTGATTTTGAAGCTATCGCTTTCGATAAAGAGAATGAAAGACAATATATAAATATTTCCAGAAGCAACATGATTTAGTTTAAATTAACAAAAGAAACAAGAATTAAAAGAAAGATACGCTGGTATTTAGTTCCACGTTATTCAAAAGTAATTTGCGAATAAAGTATTTGCCGGTAGAAATATTTTTTTTCGTTGGATAGAGTACAAAGCAGAAGTAACATTAAGTACTGTTTTATATTTTGTACCTCATATCACAATAAAATTAATGTTTTAATAAACTGTTTATTCAAGTGAATATATTCATTTTAAACAATTACGTGTAATGTAAAATTAACAACAAATATAGAAGAAAATAATTTGTTTCCGAGTTTTAATACAAAATTAAATCATATATTTTCATTCTTTCAATGTTTCATAGTACAAATAGTATTGCTAAAAATGTATTAAAAATATCATATGGAGTCGTATCCGTTTCTTTATCTGAGACGTTAGTTGTCGTCATAAAACATTATTATGTATTCATATCTTAACATAAAAAAAATCGTTAAAAATATAAAAGTATACAAATTAATTTGATTAGCAAAATTTTATTTTGATCTATTTTGATGATGAATTTTTTATGACTGTACAATATTGGTGGTTAATTTTATAAACGTACATAACATGTAAATTAAAAGCACATAACACGTAAATTCTGATTAGACACAGAGTGATGACGAGTATTAGAAATGATGTGCGAGCCAGAATTACAAGCAAGATTTAAACTTTACTATATTTATTGAACTTTATAGAGCTAAGTTTAATTTTAAATTATTATCTAGAGAGCTAATAGGTACTATTATTAAATCCAAAACACCCTGTGCTTACAAGCGCTAAAAGACTTCACTATTGTGATGAATCAAATCATGAAGTTAATAAATAACTTAAAGAGAGTAGGATTCATCATAATAGCCATGTGATTATGTTACGTTGGTTAAGGTAATGTTAGCGACAAATGCCGTCCCCAATGGATTTTGGATTGTGCGTTTTATAGCATTACGTCAATATTTTAAAAATCTATTTGGTAAATGCTAAAAATATAAAGAAATAAATATTCAACGTTATTAATATAATAATAAAACCCATACCTTTAGTATCATATAATTTTCTTATTCAAGGAAAAATATGTTTTTCTTACTTGTAATAAAAAAAGTAAATAATTTGGTAATAAGTGAAAGCAAACAAGAAAATGTAGATGACATAAAAATATAAAATATATGTATATGATGTATGTGTCGGACAAAAACTAAGGCTGAAAGATAACCGTTAAGAACTTATTGACGTAATCCTTAGTATTCAATTTTGGCAAATAATAAGAAAGTAACAAAATATGCCAAAATATGACTACAATTTACATAAAAAGTTGTACAATTTTTAATTAAATTTATTTAAACTAAAATTATGTGTAATAAAAGCATTAGTTGTAGTTAGTATGAGCGTGCTTTAAAAATGTTAACTTCTTATTTTAATGCCTGGACCTAATTTTATGAGTTTGTTTATACGAGACTTTCAGTTTATACAATATAGTAATATAAATACGATAACGAATTACTACAACTACTAAAGCAAATAACTAGTGTGCTCGGCATATATTCACTATTAGTAATTTGTAGCAAAGCAAGAACTTTTGTTAAATAATTTAAATGTAGAGATATGAAATTAAGTGTACACTTAAAAGGTAGTATGTACATACTACCTTTCGCAATTGACAAAATTACAAACTTATTTCTATCTGTTACACACTATGAACTATGTACTGCATTAAATTAAGATGATGTAACTGAAAATTGAACGCTGACTAGTATTCGTTAATTTGGTAAAATATAGGATACCTTATTACCTTTCCATAATGCAAAGCAAATGCTACTAACATAAGATAAATAATTTTATCAATATTTGTATTAATTGTACCAATTAACATTTATAAAGGCACAGTATTAAACTATGTAACGATTAAAAAGTTAGTAAATTAATGAAATCATACAAATAACTGTGCATTTAACATAAAATAACTAAAATAAATGTTTTAAATTTTGTTTTTATGTATCAGATAATATTTTTCGTAATATATTTTTACCTTAAATTATTATTAAATATTATAAATATACAAGATTAATAAAGTTATGTGGTAATAAAACAAATAAAAATATATAAAACTTGTACACCTTTAAAATTTATTTCGAGCTGTTTGTAAATCGAGTCCTTTGAACCACCGCGTTTTAAAAAGAAATGATGTTTTTTTCTTGATATATATATTTTTATCAGTGTTTTCAAAGGTATATGAAGGGAATGTTTTTTATATTCTCTGTGTTATTATTTTTGTTTAAATATACGAAGAAATAATTTGTATAAATGGAAAATCAATTTTAATTCTAGTGTTCATTACAAATAAAGCTGTGTTTTTGTTTGAGATTTATTTAAGAGTTGTGGGGTTAAACATAACTTAGACTACACTTTATTAATGCATTTTATTATTATGTAAAAGCAATTTATTGAATTTTCATTCAAAACATTAAACCTTTTAGATTTTTTTTCATATTTTTTCCATTACTAAGGCGAAAAAATTAAAGAACGGGTAATACGTCATTTAAAAAATTGTATGGATGTTTTTTTTTATGCGGACTTTAAGAAGAAAGAAGTGATTAAACAGTGAAGTTATTGTTCAACAACATCTAAAGGATTACTTGACTACTTAAAGTATTGTTAAGCGTGACATGAAGTCGTGTAGCTTATATGTGTGATAATATACATCGCAGAATTTGATGACATAGCCGTATATACAGTCACGATTTCGGTCCTTACAATATGGTAGGTTTTATTATTGCTTACAATGATATATTGGCGAAACTTCTTACTCAGTAAATGGAATATACGATATAACATAAAGATAATGATAATTTTGAGCGACCTCTTTAGCAAATTTTACATAGTATATAGGTAATTTGAAACAATTTATTTATAAAGGATTAAAGTTACAAGAACGATTATTTGAATGCCATTATGGAGTGTTATTTAATGCAAACGTTGTAAATAAAAATAAAATAAATTGGGAAAACTAAGAAAATTTATAAATAATAACAGTTGTATGAAAATTTCGTAACGTTCGGTTTATTCCCGTGAAAATTGTATTTTTCATAAAAAGTGTGAATAAATAATTAACAGAAACTATCTTAAACTCACATCCACAAGGAGCACTTCAAAAATGTTTCTTGAACAAGTAGTGTTAGATATTACCTAGCTACAATGTAAAGGCAAGGAGTAAGGACGGGTAGAAAGCGTGTTTCGTTTACTCCCTTCTGGAAATACAGTTCACGGTTATTACGTAGTGTCTCAGTCTTATAAACTTCATACTGTATAGCTGAGATCAAAATTATCTACACATTTCACTTAAAAAGAAGTTTGAACCCGAATCTGCTGCAGTAAAAGAAAATAATAGAAAAGATCAAAAGTGCCATTGCGTATTGTAAATAATTAGTTATAATTATCAATAAAAATGTATAAACAGCTTCTTTTGAGAACCTGTAAACTACGAAAAAATTAAAGCACCCAACGTGTCCCATCATAGACCATATTCCTTAATTCACAATAGGCATTTATCGATGATTAATCTACTTAATCAAGCCCAAATTACTGGACTGGGTCCAGGTCGTTTCCTCGGCAATATTACAACGACAATAACTTGTGAAGTTTCAACAATGGACTCGGTACCAGCGGTAATGACCAACCCGTTCGCAAGATCGAAAGGACGTTTTAGTTTAGGCATCAGCAGGGGTATGTATAAAATTGGTCCATTCGGATGTGGCCACGTCACAGGAAGGTCCGCGCGTCGGGGTGGCGGACGTGCACAATACGCCGGCAGAAGTGGAAACGGGCGCGCGGCGCGGCACGCGTATCGTTCGCGGCGGCGGACGCGGGCGGATCGAGCGTGCTCAGGGAGCCGTTCGTGTCCGAGCCGCCCGTCGTCGAATCGCCCGTCAGCGAGCCGCCCGTCTGCGAGTCGCACGAGGCCGACTCGGCGAGCGAGCGCGTCGAGGGCCGGGAACGGGGGGCGCTCGTCTCGCCAGCCTCACACTATCTGTAATAATACCATTATATTCATTATAGAAATCTATTTATGAGTATCACATTAGCGTTAAGAATAATAAATACAGTTTAACTACGAACAGTTTATTAATTTTATGTAAGATTATGGTCTTCGCATATTACTGGTCTAGGCAGGTGCCACCGCAGTGCCTATTTCTGCCACCAAGCAGTACTATGTTCCGATTTGAAGGTGACTAAACATCTAAGTTTCAAGCAAAGAGCACAATGTGGTGCAATATATATCAACCTAACTATTGGCACATTCTTATGGGCGGGCGTATCACTTACCATCAGGTGAATGTTCCGTTTGACTCGTCGTTTAATTGAAAAAAAAAGTTTAGTAACACTATTATCACAAACTTTAACTTGACATATTTACTTAAATTCACCTTTTTATTAGGTTTTTTTTTAAAACTTCGGATTTTCTTGTATTATTTCCTAAAAATTATCTGGCATATCTGAATATGACATTTTTTTTATAATAGTAGAAGGATTTGTCTGAATGACCTGTGAAAAGAATGTGAGTGCGGCGGCGGCGGCAGTGCGGGCGGCACGGGCGCGTGCGGTTCCGACGCCGAGCGCTGTACTCCCGGCGTTCGCTCCCCGCGCCCGTAGCGCCCCACGAGTCGCTCGCGCTCGCCGTTCCAATTCCACTCCCACTGATTCTAAATTTTCGAACCTCTAATTACATCGTCATTACTATATATCTATATTATTATTTATAAACGTTTTAATATTGTGTTTCCACACGCACATAGAAGACATTTGTGTACATTATAAACTTTTATCTGCAAATATAACCAGAAATGAAACGACTCTTTACTATCCAAACGTGCGACTTTTGAAGTTGAATATATTGTATAATGTGTTAATGTTGTATTGTCAATAATATTATTGAACGACAAATACTTACTGATACACATATTGTTATATCATTAATACTATCAAATCCTTAGCAATCAATGTAATTAACTGAAGGTGGTATCAACAGAAAGCTCGATCTTTTTACTTGATAAAACATTTTGTTACATTAAAATTGTATAGTTGTAATAACGGTCGGTTTATGAATAAAAAGAGAAAAAAAAGGTAAAAACAAATAAATTAACAATTTCTGTACGTACTTCATTCTGAGGCACTGAAAGTGAAGCCTTCGGCAATGGTTGGGAAGGTGTGTGGGCTGGTTGTGAGTTATGAGTTGAAACAGGTTCGCGAGCCTGCAGCAGTTGCAGGATACACCGAACATCTGCTGTGAGTCCATTTTCGAGTACTGCCACTCGTCTACTTATTTCATCCAATCGCGTCAAGACGGTGGCTACTGAAGCTGCACTTGCAGCGGGTCCTACATTTTGATATTGCGGAGACATGACGTCCTGAAATGAAATTAGGTTGTAACTATATTAATATAATTTTGTGAAGAAAAGTATGTTTTGATTGCTCTGAAAATGGACATGTCTAAATGTGCGTACGTGTATTGTATTTTATAATCATATTTTTAAGCGTAACCAGGGAAAGAGAAAACTAAGCAAATATCATTTTGCGCCAATTATTATTTTCAATTTTTTTATATACCTGCGTATTCGCGGTGTTTGGTGACCTCTCGACGCTAAAGGGAAGAGCTGTAGGCCGTCCAGCTTGTTGAAGATTAACGGCGGAATGAGGCGCGGATCTGCATGAGGGTGTACGTGTAACGGGCGGCTGTGTTGAGGGCGCCAAGATATCATCACAGGAGACGTGGACGGGAGCAGACGGCACAGCAGGCGGGCTGGGCGAAGCGTTGGTGTAATATGAACTAGGATTGGTACTGAGGCTCGATACAGGAAGAGTTGCGCTATGAGCTGGTGTGCTCACTGCCGGTTCATCAGCAGCCGCGCCTCCGGTCAGCGGCGACGTATCGTTCAAAGGTCCGACAGATGACTGCCGTCTGACGCTTGGACGACCTCGATACGTTTGCGGTGTGGATTGGGCTGAAATTGGTTAACAAAATTAAATTTAATTTAGGTTACCAATCAATACATTTTAGTGATATTACTTCAAATGGTTAATTTGTTGAGGCGTCACTGACTTTTAATAAGACATCAATTTCTTTTTAAATCATCGAAAAAATTTTGTGATGTAGTACAAAATTAGAAGATTGATTTATTATTAATTTTAAGACATGTAACATGCACTAAAAGGTTATTAAGTACTTACAATATTTGTTGTGTAGCGGCTGATGCGTTTTATGGTGGTAGAGGTCTGGGAAGCTCCTTTTTAGTTGCGCTAGCATGCCTGCACACAAGGGCTGCGCTCAGAGCGGGACGGCGTCGACGCACAATAGTAGAGCGGGTTATGGTAATATTCATTGAATGAAATGAATTATGTCAAATAATAGCTTAACTGGCACCGTGTTTTCAGCATTCAAGAGTTCTTATGTCTTCATCAATGATTAACATAACGCACTCTTATGCTATGCGTCGGCCGGAGAGGAAAAATTCAATAATGTTAGGGAATAAGCATACCACATGCTGGCAATCGACCTAATGAATATTGTTATTGAGTAAGGTATAAACAAAAGCTTCGTAGCTGACCTCTCTATTTACAATACGTTCTGGATGAATTTTTTTTTATAAAATACAATGTGTTTATGAAAATTGTCAGGTGAAGAAAATAACTTATTCTTTGATTTCCTGCTATGTTTTCAGCAAAATCGGTAAGTTTATTTCCAAAATTGTACACATATACGAGAAGCTTTTATTTTTACAATAATATTTTATTGATTAAAGAAGGAGGAAATAACGATTTCGCTTAAAGATGTAATAAAAAGGTATGTTAATAAATAATAAAGAAGGTAGGTACGTACAAAGGTATTCTAAAATGTTTCTTATTTTAAAAATTATTTATTTAAATATGTTAAATAGGGAATTGTTTTATAAACTACTTAATAATACGTGGATAGATTACCTACTGCATTCGTTCTTTTGTATATTTCTAAGGAATATCCAATTTATTTTTAATTGGGACGATGTAAAGGACTTTGCAGATTATGTGTTGAAGTAGTGTACTACTCTATATACATACATACTTAGTATTTACCAAGCACGCGCTGATGTTCAATATTATCATGATTCTTATTAAAATTTATTTTAATATTTTTTCAGAAAGAACTAATGTTGGATTTGCAAAAACTGGTTAATGTAGCCACAGAACATCAGTTAAGCGCTTGATTAAGTTTAATGCATTTAATATATCAAAAATGGTGTTAAAGTTTTCATTCACTTCTGGTAATTTAATTATATTTTACCAGTAATCGAATTGAGAGTCGTTGAACGTTGTTTGCTGAAGTTAAAGTTTAGTGGAGTAACGTCTTGCCCTGCTTTATCTGCAGAAAATTCGAGAATACCGCGACTTGCTGGTGATTCGGTATCTTCGTCACTGCATTGTGAATCCTGGAAATAAAAAGCAATCAAAAGGTTTATAAGGTGCTCAGTATTATCACATTTATATTATATTTTATATTTGTAATCATATTAGAAAATGTTCTTGTGTACTATTGCTAAACGTTAAGCGATATAAATGTGAAAGTAGTTAATTTTTGTAATGGAACACATAAAATTTAAGGATTTTATGTAATCGTTATAACGATAAATAGCATATAAAATTTCTTATCAGATCCTTTTACTGATCATATAAACACCTGTGTCACCTTGACTGGACGATACATTAAAACTTGTAAAACAATTAATCTAATATATTTTTTGGATGACACTCTAAAAGACAAATAATTGGGTTTATATTGGTTTAAACAATTGATAACGCGATTATTGATATCTTAATAATTAGGAGATTAATCGTACGTTAAATGTTATGAAAACGATAACAAGATATACAAACGTACTCATATCGTAAAATGATTAGCACAATCAAATTTTATCTATATGTGATACATTACGTGTATACGCAATGTGCACGCAAAATTAATGAAAATGAGCATGCAAACAATCTCATAACAATAAGTGACAAGGCAACATTTCAATTTCCTGGCTAAGAGTTATGACATCCGTATTTTAAAGCACGCTTTAATTTATTACAATTGTTGTAGCAGTATCGTTGAAAGTACAATTATTGGAACTCGTTTTATCCTCTCGCCGGCTCGTCGGGAATCGGCATGGTTTACACTAAAGGCTTTTTAATTACAATAATGAAGTCTTTCGTTGTTGTTATAAATAAATGGACAACGAGTAAAAATGTCACCTTGTCAGCAAATGTTTCTGTATGCGGACGACGCGTGGTGCGCGCGTAAGCCTCACGAAGCAGTCTCGCGTCATAAGGATTCTCGTAGCGCATGCGACGGCGAGGTTCAATACCGCCCAACTCTTCCTGCAATAAACGCAAAAACTTGTGGACTAATTTCGAACAAAAATAGAAAACTAAGAACTATTCCTATTGTGTTGTACATATGTTTGTTGGTTGTATATTGTTGTTGCTGAAAAAGGTAGTACTACCGCAAAAGCTATTCTTGTCGCCAGACAGTACTGCGCTCCGTTTTGAAGGACGTTGTTATTAGTGAAATTAAGGGAGTAACGAGATTAAATTTTGTCTTTTTTTTAAGGCAGGTGCGTCGATTATTACCAGAGGAACTTCTTACTCGTGTCGTCGCTTCGACGTATAAAAAACCAAACATTTTTTTTTACACTTGTCGCCTTATGATAATGTTTATTATGTAACAATAATATGTTTAAAGTTTTCTCATTAAGGAAAATATTTTATGAATCTCAAAAAGCAGTGTTTTGTATTATAGAGTTTAGTGACTCATTTAAGAACCGGTGAAGGTAACTGCAATCATCAGTTGAATCATGTTCGTTCATTAGCTTTTTATATACAATATAATAAAGGTGCTACTAACATCTCGCATATTGTATGTAATCTCTAAATTGTTGACGAAAGTGGATCGAAACTCAGGGTAAATATCGAGGACATCCAGCAAATCATCGCGGTGGACCCGATGCAAATCGCAGTACGTGAGTGCCCGAACTCTACAGTTACTACGACCTACACTGGAGTAAATGCAAGGATTTTCGCCAAATATATCATCTTTACCTGTAAGTTAAAAATATTTTTTTTACTAAAAAAGATGGAATTAGTGCTTGTGTTACCAGTGTTAGCTAAACACTAATAGAAACGAAAATAGCTCTTAATATATCTTACATGTTTTATAACAAATAACTATGACTATTATTATCGTAGAATAATTACTTTGTTGGTTAATAATAATGATTCTGTTATTTTTGCAAGAGTTTACACTAAAAAACATTAATTGATCTTTTTAAAAATCATATTATAGTGTGTATCATTGTGTATGTAATTAATTTATTTTGAAAAGATAACATACCTAAAATAGCCATAACAATGTCATCCTTTAAAATTTCAATTGATCCTCGAGAAATGAAGTATAGAGAAGTTAGGACATCGCCCCGGTGAACAAGGGTTTCTCCGGGGGGAGCGTGAGTAGTTTTAAACCTTAAAGACAGCGCTCTGTAATGAATCAATAAAACATTTCTTTACATACATGTATGTGTTTTTTATTTAATTTTAAATTTAAGCTAAAAGCAATAATAATGCCAACAGTTAGAAATAAATAAAAGTGTTTTGTTAAGAAACTAAAAATTTTACAGTTTACTGAAATACTTGTATGTGATCATATGAATAAATGAAAAAGTCACATTTGCGATAGTATTAACTATCTGTCAGTTAAATTATGCGCATATGTAAAATACCGGAAGATATCAAGTGTTTTGATAAGCAAGCGTAAATTAATTAACGATTATTGTAAGGACGTAACTAAAGTATAACAATGTAACAAGTCAGAAATTTTCCTTTTGTTTGATTCTTTAAAAATAATTTTTCTAATTTCCAACTGAATTTAAATTTTAATTATTTGTAAATAAAAATACCTTAAACAACCCGGACTTGCACCCTCGAACGCAGCACAATTTGCTAACAGGTTGCGATTTAAATGCAAACAGATGTCGGCCTGAAGACACTCCGGAAAACCTTTCAGAACACTTGAGGTGTCGATTCCATTCGTATAACTCCAAGCGTGTTGAAAATATTCTTCTAGTCTTTGCCGTAACGGATTTGCAATCTGCGATTAAAAATGTCTATAAATATGTAGTCTAGATTTTCTACAAAATTTATTTATCTCATCAATGGTCCTCATAAGTATGAGAAATTACAACAATGTAGCACCAAATGGCCTTGTGTTTAAGTATTGTTGTAATATATGTAGTACATAAAAGTGGATGTTGAGTTTTTACCTGATGAAATCTTATAAATTCTCGCACTCTTAAGATCTGAGTGTGATACCGTGCTGTGCCAGAATATAGACGTTGTATTATTGCGGACACGTTACCGAATATGCTAGCGTACATAAGAGCTGTGAACAGAAATAATTTTTATATATATTTGTAATGAATTAGAAGTTTCGATATTTATGATGACAATACATACAAAAATTATCTAGCCACCACTAATCAAAATGAAAATAGCACTTTAGGGAACAAATTTGTAAACTTTTATTAAAATATTGCATCTGGGGACGTGCCTCGGGATATGATTGGTGAATAGCTGATGTCGGGCAAATATCTAATACTATCAGACTAAAGTTAATAAAACATCTATTATAAAGCTTTTAGTACTTTGTGATACTAACATCCAAGAAGCATGACAAATATCGTAAATCCTTTTTCCATATCTGTATTAGGCGCCACGTTACCAAAACCCACACTGGTTAGAGAGGTGCAAGTAAAATATAGAGCTGTGATGTAACGTGACCTGAAATTAAAAGTATTATAACCTTAACAATATCTAAACCAACTTTAAAGATGGCCCATTAAGTGCTTATGATGATGAAAACGTTAAAGCCTTTAGTAACTAAAGTAACGCAAACGTTAATATTTTTATAAACTTCTGTTTATACTATCCATGTAACTATATTGATACCAGTAAGTTAAGATAAAAACTAATGTTTTACCGATCCCTTTGCTGTTATCTACTAGCGATATATAGTATGCTAAATAAAAAAAGAAATGAAAACTAAATCGTTGTTAATAAACACTAGATTCATAGGAAAAGTTAACTAAAGGATATTGCAATAATAGGAATGTATAACTAACTATTAATATATTGTACTATTCGGAGAGATTGTAATGAAAGAGGTTAAAAGTGTGAGAGATCTTACCGCATCGATGGACCAGTGGAGTTGTCATATGTTGCTTGCACATCATTAGCAAGAGCATCCAACCAGCCAATAGGAGCTTGAAGTTGAGGTCTCTCCCAATTTCCGATTGCGTACCTAATTAAATCACTCGCTTTAAAATGATGATGATGTTTTCTTTTAAACTTAATATAACGTCATAGCATAACCTTGAAAAAGTCTAAAAGCTGGACACTAATAGCACTTTTTATAATGTTGTTTTATATTAACTAAGTACAGGATAATAATTTTTGTTAATTTTCTTTAATGATGAGCAAAGCAACACCAAGACTTGGACAATCTTCGTATTGGTCTAGGTATTATCTGTTCGGTGTTGGTTTTGGTCTTGCTTAAATACTTCTAATCTTGGCCTTGGTCTTGCATATATTAAAGAAGAGAGATTTCCAGAAAATAAGCATATGGTCAATTTATAAATATTTGAACTCATAATTTCAACGAAATTTAATTTTTTTTGTTTAGTCTTGACGTCTGGTCTCGATCTTGCTCATATAAAATTGATCTCGGTCTCGGACCAATTTTACTCACCACTACAGACATAATAAGAAAGTGATGATTTTCTTTCATTTATTAGGAACTTACAATTTACTATAATGTGTTAATTTTTTGGACTTACCATATACACGCAAGCCAATGGGCAAAAAGGACGAATGTAGCCATAAGGAGGAGTAGGACGGCAGTGCCATATTCAGAATATCTATCAATTTTACGTGCGACACGCACTAGGCGCAGCAGACGAGCTGTTTTCAACAAACCGATGAGCGTTGTAGTCTGCAAACAGACAGTTAGTTTAGAAAGCTACGTCGCTGCGTGCTACAGGATGCGCAAATCGAAACAAAGCCTGGGATGAATATTCGCTTATGATTAAGTAGCGTTAATGAGGCTTCGCAGCGAACCACGCTAACCAAGCAAAAACTTTTCTAGTTTAGTAACTATGCGAGCGATTTTTTTACTGAGCCAAACTGAGATAAAGTTTGCATAAAAGCAATTGTTTCGTACTACGAAATTAGCTAGCTTCATTATATTTTGCGGTGCACGTATTTATTCAAGTAATACAAGTTTAAATAATTTTTGATTTGATTCATTAAAGCTATTTTACTTTCTCTGTAAATATACCTACAAAAGTTTCTATAATGATCCACTAGCTCTGTTCTATGTACGAGTATTATGTATAAATGTAACCAGAATATTTAAAATTTAAAACGATGATGAGCGATTTTTTTGAGACCTTACATAGAGTTTTCTATTCACATTCGATTTGAAATTTATTACTTTTTTAATAATAAGAAAAAACTGGTGTAATATTATTTTACTTCTATTGGAAAAGTAAAACAAAAAAAATATAATTATATTTAAATCTATTTCAGTAAAATATATAATACAAAACTCTCTATATAATGAACACAAAGTACCAAAACAAAATATATAACTGATAAGATGTTAATAAATCTGAAAAATTTTGGAGTAAATTTATTAATGTAATGACTGATGTTACTTTTTTATTTAGTTATTTTTTAAATTAAATACTTTATGTAAACATTGTGCTATAACTGTTTCTATAACTTGTCATCGCCTAACTAATAAATTCAAAAGTTAATAGATCTAATAATAACTTAGTCCTTTTACTTTACATGATACATAAAGGTCTACACACAATACATTTAATTTCTGTGTAAGTATTGGATAATTTATAAATTGTCATATTTTTTTTAAAACAAATATACGGCATAAATTAAGAACAACTAAAAGAAACTTATGTAAAAAAATTTGATTAAAAATTAGCGAATATTACTACTTAATATCTTAAGATTATTAATCTACGAAACTATTTACCGGACCGATTAATAAATTCTTTCATATGTTATATATATCTGCAGAGCATTAGTTATTGGTTATATCTTTATAAAACAACAGTTTTTATCTTTTTTTATCACCTTTATAATATTCCAATAAAGTAGATATCTGTATTTATAATTTTTTAATTCTTGAAGAATAAAAGGTTAGAAAGGACACTAAGAATATGAGACCTAACAAATTAAATGATTTTACAGCAGAGCAAGGATACATGTTAAACGAAATAAACAAAAAACAATATTATTGTTTCGTTATAGGAAATCTATGGATATCTACTATAATTCACAAACACTTAACGCATTAAAAATAAAATATATGATAGTTTAAAAGAATAACAAATTTATTACATGGTCAATATAAAATAAAATCTTGAATGGACACATGTATGAAAAACTTTTATTTGTTAGATGTAAGGTGGGTGCCATAATATTATTATGTTTGGAATTTGTTAGTGCTATCAAATGTAGTGAAAGGCATTTCGTTGTTTTGTACAAGTTTTAATAGTCTGGGAAGTGTGAGCATATTGGTTACCAAGCTCTGTGCGCTTTGTGACATTTGCACTCAAATATGAAAGAAGCTTATGAACATGACTCAGCGATATCAGTCTGTTCAATAACCGAGCAGTGTAGTAACGCTACAACTTTCATTTTGATAATCATTCTACTGAACCTTTTTGTATCTACATATATATTTAACACTATTCCTAATTAAACTCTTCTAAAATGTTAAAACAAAAGGAGCTTCCAACTTTTGGGGCAAAAATAAAAATTCTTTACCTTGAGTAAATTTTCTGAAGTCTTTAGTATAACAGAAAAATAAATAATATATAATAATACATCGTTTTGTTCTCTTTTACGTTGATACTTCCAGTTTGCTTTGAAAAGAAGCAATTATAATTAGATATTGCGATAATGATGACAAATAAATTAATTGAATAATGTTAATCAATTAAATAATATTTTAGTTAGCTAAGCTCGTGATTGCAGCGAGTGAGCGCTCGGTATGTTTTGCCGCGGTGTTAAATTTTAAACAAAGTACATTTCTGCTCAATGGAAGTTTCCAACTCTTCCATTGTGCATTCGCTTAGTGGATTAACAGCTGGTGGAAAATTAATAAATCGAAATAATAAATAACTAAAAAATAAGAAAATATAGTGGCAGCAACAAAAAATAGTTCACAAAGATGGTATACCTCATCACTTTCCAGCCCCTGCTGTAACAAGAAATGTTATTACAGATTCAGTATGCACCCACCTTGGGTTCTTTCATCATACCATGTGATGGTATCAGAAAAATAAAATACGAAAAAGTATTATAATTGCAAAAAAAAATTATATCGTGTAACATAAATTTGATTACAGTTTATTTTATTACATATTTGTTTTTTAGAGGAGAATTATTATTGGAATGGAATCATAAGTCAAGTTCTTAACGTGTATTTAATTTATTAATGAAATAAAATAAAAAGCTAATTTAAAACATGGGGCGCATATTTGTGATCGGCATATAATCTGTCGTCGTAATTTGTGGTATATAATTCGAGTGTGTCAATTGCAATAAATTCATTCCGCTACTGTACGTGATTGGTCTAAAAACATCCAGAACTTCATTTGTCCGAAAGTCAATGTATTTTCAATATAATGTTGTCAAATACATTTTATGGGTTGATAGGGTTTTATTTATACAGGTTTAATATTGGAATGATCACTGAGAATGTAACTTGACCTACTTTTTACATCTACTAACCTATTTTTGCCGCAAACGTGTTTCGCCACTAATTATTGTACTCGTAGTATGTGGATAAAGTTCTATTGAATACTACATGTGTTATATAAAATAATTAAGTATATTTTATGTATGTATATATAAATATAAATAATTTTTTGTTTGTGATGTAAGGGTATCGACTGAAATATTACACCTATATTCGATTTCGGACAATTGATCATCTGGCTTCTATTCTTCACTAAATATCAGGCATTTCTTTTTGTTGTATATTATCTATAACTAATGTTATTTATATGTGTTTATGTGGAATGAAATAGGATGAGATTAATTATTATAAATTCGATGAAAAAGCAGCTCACTTCGTCAGTGTTGGTGCCGAAGAGGAGCAGATCGAAGGGAATGGCTGCGACGAGGTCGATGATGAACCAACCGCGCAGGTAGTGCATAGCGATCTTCGCCGGATCAGATTCAACTTCGTCCGCCGCATTAACATACGTCGTACGGAAGTTTATAAGGATGTCTATTATGAACGTCACGTCCACTGGAAATAATATTTTATTATATTTATCATAAGTTCTAACATCATTTTTTTATAATTGATAATTTCATTAATCTTTATTTATATTGAAATAAAACTAGTAAATTTTTTCTTGTCCAGAATTTTTTTTTATTTTATAATGAATATAGTGATTGTTGCTAAATGTTTAATGGGGCCAGTAAATATATTGGGAATGACCAAACCTACAGAAAACTACCTGTTTGCGCATATTTCTAGAGTTAAATATAAAATTTAAATAGTTACTAGAGATAACAAAAGATATTGTTTCTAGAACTATTTCAATTCATAAATTTTTAACAAAATTAAAAGTTATATTTTACTAGTTTTTTATGTATAGTTTTTTTTTGTCTCTACACACGGTAATTTTAAAAATCACTGATGGTTATATGCACCTCAAAGTCATTTTAAATAATGTTCTTTAAAATAAATAATGTTTTCTACTTTTTATTGCAAATT
Source organism: Ornithoptera alexandrae (assembly GCA_029030555.1). Taxonomy (NCBI): domain Eukaryota; kingdom Metazoa; phylum Arthropoda; class Insecta; order Lepidoptera; family Papilionidae; genus Ornithoptera; species Ornithoptera alexandrae. The sequence continues at coordinate 6,584,120 of JARDVY010000023.1, read as the reverse complement.
TGATAATAACTATGCGTCATGCAAGTCGTTAATATATTAATAATACAACCCTTTAGAACTAACTTTAGAACTAGTTTACATAAATTTTAAACAAAATGTGTTTAGATCTATATAGATCTATACTCTATATAGATAGTGTATAGATTTCATAGGATCTTAAAAGTAATAAATTTGTTCATTGCACATTTCCGTCTGTTAAATAAAGGTGTGTTTATAATTTTAAAGAAAAATATTTAATTACCTATCATGTCAATGACGACTATTGGATCCTCGCCGAAGCTGCGTGACCTTTTGTCAAAATCTGGCTCGTTCAATTGAAAGGCAGCTACGTACGGTGTAAATATCGCAGTGTAGATAACTAAAATAAGAATCAACCAATCCCAAGCGGCCTGAAAACATAAATAAAAAAATATGGCAAATAAGTACAATTAATTATTATATAAATAGTTGTGCTTCTCTTATATTCTATATATCCATTTGCGTTCTTTGATGTTAGATAAATTTTTATTTCGACTCAATAAACTATTGGCGCAAAAGAAATCAATGTCTCAATTTGAGAAGCGCTGTACAAAATTATATATCTGTTATAACAAGACTTAACATCTGACTCGAGGCTATGAGTACGTTATACTGTAGTGTAAATCATCATATTTAACGCCATAGTGTTATTGTTGAGCGTATCACTTAAAATCAGCTCGCTTCTTTGAATAAAAAAGGAATCAAATCAAAGCTAAATGAATATGTATACATTTGGGGAAATCCTAAATGAATCATATAGTCAGCGACAAGCTTAAGACAAGCTTCCTTCGTTAATTTCTGAAATTATATAATACGTTCGTATGAACAATGGATTAAGTATTGCGATAATAGCTTTGCCTGAAGACTAAAAAAAAACCTTGAATAACTGTCCTTAGAAATATATGACAGGATCTTATAAGTATTAATTTGTGCCGTATACAATTAATTGTCTTTTTACAAATACGTTTAATAGCTTTGATTTTAAATGAAATGAAAAGTTATTGTTAGTAATAGTTGTTCAAATAGTAACAACAGGTTGCATAAGTACTGCCATATTCATGCAAGGCCTGGTTTCTATCTGAAAAAGTGTGTCAGGTGTCTATCAAAGAAACTCTGTTTTGTACACAGTAGACTTTCTTTTTGGATGTAGAGCTTTTGAAATTTTTTCAAGGCATTATTATTTCGGTATGGGATATAGTGTAATTTGTTGCAGAATTTTATTAAAAATATTTATTATACAAATACAGTGCACTAATTGCACTGTTTGTAAACCAGTGTTTAGTTGTAATTACTTATGTCGTTTTATTCATGGAGTATTTTTTTTTTCTTAAGGTGACGAGTGCAATGTGGTGCAGTGTGTACTGTTATAACTAGCGCCACGTTGTTATGGGCGTGTGTATCATTTAACATCCGGGACGTCTCGTCGCTCCATTTATAAAAAAAAAATAAAATTTTGAGTACTGGAACGAAACGGCATTTTCTAAGATTTTATGTTGATTTAACATGACAATGCAAGTTAATATTGACTTGTCATTGTGAATGGACTGTTCGTGTGTATGCGAGTACAATTACGACAAAATACTTTTTTAACGATACATGTAGTTAAGAATTTTATTGTCTATAAATTAATTTAACACTATCAGATAACTGCACGAGTTACATATGTTTTGTAAGCATTCCATTTATTTAATAATACTATCATTCAGATATTTTTATGATAATCTTTATCGTGTGATTAAATCAAGCAGAGATTCCCTAAAATCATATAAATAAAATCTATTATTGAACAGAACGTGATAATAAGTTTGATAAAAAGAATTACGTATGTATATGACCTTGAGTTGATATACATGCAAAGAATAGTTTAATACTGATATTTAAAAAAATATTATGTATATGTAATAGAAAGAACTTGAAAGTTTATTCAACGAATCGTTGGGGCGAGCGGGATGTTTACCTGATGGTAAGTTAAACGCCTGCTCATAAAACTGCACCACATTGTGCTCGTCGCCTGAGACATAGGATGTTAAGTCTCGTTACTCCAGTAATTTCACTGGCTACAGCGCCATTCCAACCAGAACACAGTAAAGTTCGCAGACTATTATTTGGCGGTAGAAATAGGTGCTATTGTGGTTAGGTACCATCTAGACGGTCTCCGGCTATAGAGACCTACGACCATTAAAAATGACTATGCCATTATTCATTAATCATTAGACTATAAGGCGGTTCCATTCTTGACAATACCATATCTAAAAAGAAAATGTAGTAAGTATTTTATTATAATTTATAAAGTAAACAAACTTTATAATATTACATTAACAAATCATATATTACCTTATAAGGAGAATGGTGGAGGATTGTCCAGGGGTGTGATGGTTGCGTGGTTCCTTTGTGACCGCCGGTCGCGCCCAGTGATAATACCTGCAGACAAACATAATATAAAAAACATTTTAAACACAATTACAAAAATTAAGATTTATTATTTTTTTCGTTTTTTCTTTATTTATATTGTAGTTTATAGGAAACTAAAAATAGGTAGACCTTTTTGATATGCATTTGATAATTTCTTGTTACAGTTTTTCTTTTAATCTATACCAAAGTATGTAATGTTCCCCGGTTGGTGGGTAAGGGGTCCCGCACAAAAACTCACGGGATCCAAGCCAACCCCACCTGCTTGTGGGTCACCCTGCTAATAAACGAGGCTCTGGCTCCCACCAGCCCGCATTGGGCAGCGTGGTGGGAAATGGCCCAAATCCCTCATATTAATCCCTACCCGATCGATGTGGGAGTCTTTAGGGGAGTTTTATGTTCCGCAGTGGCCGTCTATCGACTAATGATGATGATGTAATGTACTGTATTTTTAATATAGTATTTTAAATCAAATCATATAATAAGTTACATTCTAAAATGTATGTTACAATACCATTCCATGATTTACAAATATGACGTAAATGATTTATTAGTCTTTTTTTTATGTGGGTAAGTAGCAACCAGAAAGAGAAATACAACCTATTTTACACTTCATGCAAATGCTTCAAAATTAAAAAAAAATGGTTTTAATTAAGTATAAACGATTCACGGTAGTTTTAATGTAATCTGTATCTATTATAATCGTATTATATTATACAATTTGATTTATATCAATTTAATGTATCTTTTTATTTTATAATAACAAAAAGCTTGTGATAATTGTCGTTTGTGCATGGAATACTATTGTTATTATAATTTGTAATAACGACTGTGGTAAAATATTTCTATTGTTAATTTAATTATAAACAACTGGATTATATCAGAAAACGATTATTTACAGAACAAAAAACCATCATTAATGTATGTAAAAATTTATACGAATTTTTTCGTAACTATGAAACTCGGAAATTACAAGTAAGTGTATTTGTAGTTTTAATCCATATTTAAAGGTAAAAAATTTGAAATATAACACTTGAATATTGTTTATTTTCATTATGTACAGTGTTTGAAGAGTATTAACCATGAATTAATGGAAAAATTATAATTGTTTTGTAGTTAGCGTTACATAAATATATAAACAGAAAAAAGTAAATAAATCACACTCTTTAATTTATATTATACTAGTTATTTCCCGGGCATTCTGCTGGCTCTAATATAAAATAAGACTTGAAATTTATCTGAAATATTGTTTGTGTCGAATCGTAACCGCAAATGACTTTCTATAGCAAATGCATATATAATGTATTATATACGCATATATATATATATATGTATGTATTTATATATATTATATACATAACTTCAAACTATTACTACTGGATAGATAAGATCTATAGAACAGAACAAAATCAGTACACAGTATATCATTGTATAACATTGATTCATCACGACTTCTACGAAATTATTAGACGTAAACACTTAAAATATATATAATTTACAATAGGTTTCGTTTGTTCGCCAATCACGTGAAAACTAGTGAACGTTTCGACATGAGAACATGAGCATTCAAAGCGGAATGATTTGTAGATGGTTATTGGCCATTTATATTTCAAATTTCACAGATCCGTCATGATTTTCTTTCTAATAAACGTTTATAAACATTTCCTATCCTATTATTTATGCGGTTGCTCACAAGACATATTTCAGACAATATTCATGTCTAATATTAATGTCTAATAGTACGGCCAGCAAAGCAGGCGGCTAACAGCTAGTATTTATATATATATATATCTACATATATAAAACATATATGGTTTATTTTTCCAGGGATAAAAACTATCTTTCTTAAAATTCGCCAATAGCTGATGATGACGTCACATGTAAATATATCGTTTTACACATTTTATGGTGATAATGAGAATATATTAATTTATAATTTTCAATAATACTGCTTTAATAAAAAAACGTATAAGAAGAAGCTTGCAGAAGAGTATAGGTTTGTTTTTTACACGAAGATATAACCGAATGAATTTATATTGAGTAATTACTTTGTCAAAGTAGGGATATAATCTATTCATCTTATTCATCGTGGTATTAAATTGCTACTATTAACTAAAAGGGTTTCTACGTTATTGACTTGTACATATATTATATAGTTTTAATTGTACTTGATGAAGCCGTAAACAGTTCGTAAATACAGATCAGATTTTATTTTTTTAACGTCATGACATGTGCCTGTAAAATTTTGTTCTATAGCAATGTTTATCATATTACAAATATGACATTTATCAACCAATATAAATAAAAATCAAAAAGATTGTTTTATAATTATTACTATCCACTTAATTATAAAGTGTGTTGTTAAGAACGATTATCAAGTCTAGTGCTCTCACGGCGTTCGGTGTATGGAGTACTTTAGATGAAACGATCATTGAATTAATGGACAGCTCAGGGGTAGATTTTAGTTGACCGCTGTAGTGGCTCTACTGATTTCAGCACTAATTGCGAACTTACAATGGTATGTATGTATACATGTGGTTCATAATTATGAGACTACGTTTTTTTACCAGGGTATAAAAGATAAATCATGTGAGATGTTTGTTTAACTTTTTATTAAAAATTATTTCTTTAAACGACAGCTTTTTTAATTACTTATGTTATATCTGTTATGCTGTATTAGCTAAATAAATTTTTACATAAGTTTATCGTTTAACTATTATAGTCGGAAGTAACGAAATCTAACCGGAACTCATGTAACGCCATGGCTATCCAGAATAACTTCTCTTCCGCGAATTGTTAAAACTACAGTTTATTTATATCGCTATAATTGCTCAATTAACAACGGCGTATCGTTGCGATAAAGAGGTAACAACAACACCAGGAAAAGGGAAACAACTTTATCTTTGCTTTTTTTTACTAAGTCGACGCATAGCATGATGAGGTCGATGAGTAAATCAAAATAACGAGTTTGTTTATTATTGGTGATGAAGATTATAATGTGTATCGTACTGAATCATAAAAGCTTTTTGCGGCTGAAACCTTTATGTCTGTAGATTTTTAATTGAAACGGGATTTGATTTACATTATTGTCAGATATAATGTAGCATAATATAAGTTGGATATTTGTATAAATAATATGTATAGATAATCCAAAGCTGTACGCTAATATAATATTATTATAAAGTGCTCATAATAATTATCCTTCTGTGCGTTTTGTATAAGTCCCACCTCTCACCTCATCAAGTGTTGGTTAAGTTGATGGTATATAAATGGTATAGGTATTTCCATCGACAAAATGTTTTTTTTTTATTCAACGAGATGAGGGAGAAGTTCACGTCATGATAGGTGATACGTCTGTCTATAACAATGTGACGCTAGTCAGGGTGACATACACAGCGCCACATTATGCTCGTCGCCTTGAGGCATAAGATGATATGTTTCATTACTTCAGTAATTTTACTAGTTATAATACCCTTTAAACCAGAACACAGTACTATGCATACTCCTGTTTGGGAGCAGAAATAGTAGCTACTGTGGTCCCTATCTAGAGGGCCTTTGGCAATAGAGGCACCAGCAGTAAAGTAGGATAGTGATGTTAAGCAATTTAAAAACAAATATACAAATACCTCAGTTTTACATATTAAGGTTTTGTCAGAGGATCGCTAAATAAGCATTCAAAGACGCATTCATCCGATTATCATAACAAAAAGATTTATTGGTTTTAAAAGAATAACCACAGTTCATGAGTAATAAAGCGTAGTAAAACTATTATCTTTAATAATTAATTTAAACATTTTAACATAATGTATTTTAATAGCTGTACTGTTTCTTAGTTATACCTCGTTATTTTAACAATTCATCCCTCTTATGACTATGTACTGTACTGTAAAAAAAAATACGTTAAAACATTACAGTACAATTTAGCTCTTTCTGTTTAATTCCGGAAGTATTTTCTAATAGAATTCTAGTATGTTTAGGAAAACTACTTAAAAAACTCCTCAATAACTAGTTGTGACAACCATTATTAGTCACGATATCGTCTTCTGTAAAAGTGTTACAACAAAAATTAAGACAACCAAACACGTTAAATTAATCTATAGGCATACAATTCATAGGATTTTTTTATTGAACTAATCAATGTCGCATTTTCTACTATTAATTAACTAATACAATGAAATCTTTTGATAAAAAAATACATATTGTAGTAATTACCTTTAAAACATGAGAAAATTTTGAAAGAAAATATTTTGAGTCGTCATTTTAATTTAAATAATGAAGTCATTAACAAAAGTACGCGTATAAACTATCAAGAGTAGATAATATTGTTGCTATGAGAAGGTTAATTATATGTATTATATGTATTATAATTTCTTTTTTTTGCGAACATCTATTTGGAAAGGTATCCTTAATTTCTATTGTTAATATGTATTTCTAGAAACAAGACTAATTAGATCACAAATTGTTTGATTCCGAAGTCACATATTGGCTCTAAATATAAATTTCAATGATCGGTTATAAGGGTTAAGGAATATACTGACGAATATAAAACCTGTTAATTGTACTTTTGTAAAACTATTAAACTTTAAAATTTCTGTCATATAAATGAAATGGTTAACAAGTAAAATAAATCTTAGTAACTACGTTATCGGAAAAATCTATATTTAACTGTATTTAGTTGCAATAATCACTTACCATCCGTAAACTATCTACTATATAAAAACAATTATTTTATTGCAAAATAAACAAAAAACATTAAGGTTTATTTTATTGTTGAAAAAGTTACATAATTTCGTCATAAAAAATAATCATATTTGAGTAAAAATTCTGAGTGAATTAAAATAGTTATGTAACCGCAACGGAATATAAGATTAACAGATTTTTTTCTTAATTCCTTTAATTGCTTAAACGATATTTGTACCCAACAACTAATAATAAAAGTTTTTATATGTCTCTTAGTTTCGGGTAAGCTTGAACTAATTTGACGGATTTTTTATTAGCATACAGTTAATGAATTAATGTATAATATACAGTACTTCGATTAGATATGAATAATTAGTATTACTCGCAAAAAAATTATTGGCTGATTCAATTGGATCAGTTTAAATGGTTATTGTTAGAGTTTGTGAGAAACATTAGTTTTTACTTACGTAATAACGAGTGCCGGGTTCAACTAATTTCTAATAAATTATCATATAATTTCTATGTGTGTGTGTGTGTGTGTGTTACAAAAGTGATTAAATGGACCATTTGACACTTAACTACAAGAATTTTTTAGATTATGAAAGTATGGTATTTATTGGTGTTTTCAGAACTATTGTGACTTTTTCGTAGTAGATCTTAAGAAAGTTATAAACAATTTTTCTCCAATTCTATAGTTTATTGAAGAAGTTCAAATTAGGAAAAAGTTGGAACTAATATGAAATCTTGCTAGAAGATTTTTAAATATACTCACGATTATACTTAATTATTAATAAAATTTATATTACATAGGAATTCTTTCAATGTCAATAAATTAACAATCATACTTTTTGTTTTTAATATCTCTATTCACAGTAAACAGCACTAAAAAAGTTGTGACTTAATGGAATTCGCACTCGGTTGCTGGCTACATTCGTCACATTTTCATGATCATCGATTTAACGTGAATTACCTCCTTGCCGATGGCGGGTAACCCGTTGAGGCCATTACAGGGTGGTTCGAGGCGTACGACGCTTTTGCGGGAGCCACGGAAACCGGTGTCACGGACGCGCACCGAAGAACGCCAAGTGGAAGGGGGCTCGTCGCGGGAGCCGCGAGCGGAGGCGACGCGCCGCACGCTGAGCGCTGCGCCGGGGCCCACAGCCGGCGGGGTCACTATCAGCGGCACGTCGGGGGGCCCGCGCTCTTCCATGCCGCTGCCGCGCCAACGCTCTCACCGGAACCCCCCGTGCTCCGACGCTTCCAGGTGCTCACATTCCAGCACGGCTCTCTCAAACGCCGACGCCGTCTCCAGAAGGGTGATTGCCGTATTTTGCATAGATGCTCGCTTTATCCGCGCCGACGCCTCTGATTCCGATTTCGATTTACGTTAATTTACAAGTTATACCGATATCTTTCGAAGGACACGATATGTTTACTATGGTATGGTTTTGTTTAAAAAAAATTTAAGTAATGTAGTAGAAATCCAGACTATATGCTCAAACGTTTCCTGAGGTTTAATTTGCCTAAAGAATAATGATTTATAAAGGTTGTATTTATGCAACTCGGTGCTAAATGCTAAGAACTAGGCCGCTTGTTATTCAACAGCGCCGTGTGGCTGGTTTTTTCATCTTCATTTGCCACCCTTACTTTTCGAACACATTTCTCATGTTTTATTCCAACATTTTTTCAGCTGAATTATGGAGTAAATCATAGCTTTTAACATAAAGATGTATTTTTAAATATTTATGTTTTTTGTAAAATACTCAAAAGGCAACTAATAGAATAACTAATTTTTCCATTTTATATTATGCAATACGACATATACGTGGTCGTATCAAGATACTATCATATATAAAAAAAAAATATTAATTTTAAAACAAAACAATATATTGATTTTATAAGTGTTTTTGTAATAACCGAAGTTCTTTGAAAATTTATTATTACATAGAATTAACTACAATACATTTTTTCTTAGTTGGCTGTATAAAATTATTATTTTGAATAATCGTTGTTCATAGCAATGTGCTCGCATAACATGGTAAAATATCTGAAATATTTTTAATGTTATGCTGTTAAAGACTAACAAAGCTCAAGTTTTTTTCTTGTTATATAAAAAAGGAGCTCTTACATAATTCACTACAATTACAAGCGTTATAAGCATTTTATGGAAACATTGAACGCCTTCTTTAAATTGTGCAAACTTTACTCAATAAGGTTTACGAGAGCTGTATCTTAAAAGTTTTAGTTAAACTTTAACTAAAACGACAAGTTCTCTCTTTTAAAACAATTTTCTATGTGTAATCGTAAAAATATATAAAAAAACTTTGATATAATAGCTTAGTAAGACGGCAGAATAGTTACATTGTTCGCTTAAAAGAGGTCAGGCCACGGTAAATATGGGTGTAACAATAGAAATATTGTAATGCAAAGCGTGTAGCCATGAAAATATTAAGAAAACAAGTTATTGAAACTTATTAAACGTAAGAAAACGACAAAAAAATACATAAAATAACCAAACAGACTTTCAATAATTTAAACTGTAATCATGGATGAGTGACAGTTCCGTCTAACAATGCGTATTTCTAGTTTATATAATTATTCATGCAAAAGGTCTGCGGATTAAAGGGTAATTATTAATTGTGGATTGCGTGTCGTTGTTACAGGCGTGTACACTACGGACGCAGTTATTAATATTCCTATGGTAGAAACTAAAGCTTTTTGCATGTACTTTGGTTGAACACCCGCAGTGAGTATTTTTGCTCTACTTAGTGTAAGTGTAATAGTGGTATTACCCTGTTATATAACTCATGTAAGGAAAATTTGGGCATAGATGCATTTTCGTGCCTCTTACTTTCGATAGAATATCGGATTATCCCAACATATATCAAAGTATGTATTAGGTGTTGGGTTTGAAATAATCTCAGCGCATATTTTAAACCAATGTACTACATTCTACTGTTGCTATGAAAGTTAATCTAATTGGTTCAAAAGCTGTATAACTGTTACATAAACTCAAAACTAATATTTTTAGTTTTGAATTAGTTGAAAATGGGATAAAACTAGCAGTACGTAATTCTAAAATGAATCAACTTGAGCTTAATGATAACACTAAGCTACTGTTACTAAAAAGAAAAGTACTTAATGTAGACAAAGGAAACCATACCATGGTAGTCATAACTCCAAGCATGGATCGCGTTTTTTCCACAATAATAGCAAATTTATGCGAAAGTAATGTAAGAAACAAAAAATACTAAAGCTCGCAACCCAATGAACAATAAAACACCTCGAGATCTGACGCACTGTTCACTGAAGAACTAAGCACGGGACGGCACCACTCTTTTTTTATTTTTTAAATACGCACAAGCTTATTTCCGATCACTTTTTATGAATACGCAATAATAAAGCTCTGCAGCTCGATTGCGGCGCAAAATAATCTGCAAAAGTCGCTTGCAAAACAATAAAAACAGTTTATACTTTTTAATGCAGTCGATCGATTAAGCAACCACTCCACTTATTTTTTGGGTGTTCGCTCATTTTATTGAAAGCTTTATCGTATCGAGACGTGGGTTTCGCGTGGCCTACGTATCGGGGATGAAGCGCGTGAACGTTCACTAAAGGCAAGGGCTCAGGAACGCTATATAGATAACGATTCTTTGGCAGTGTGGAAGGCGGTAGAGTCCGCAGCGTGTTTGCTGGACTAAACTCGATGGGCGGTGTGCGGCGCAAGTAAGGGGTCGCTGTGCGCGCGCCGAGCCTGTGCGGCGCCCGACGGAGCCTCCCGAACACAAGGCGTGACCTCGTACAATCTCCCCCTTCCACTCATCGAACGTTTCAGCTGAAACGCATTGTCGCCGTGCCACCGTGTCGCTATGCCGTGATGCTGTTGGTGTGGTCACGTGACAATGCCGTGTTGTAACAGAAATTTATTCAACCAAAAAATAATTGCCCACTGCAATGACTCCTATGAATACTTTAGCGATTTACTCCCCCATTACTTTCAACCGTCGTAAATATACCTTTCTCTGCGAAATAGCATTGTTAAAGTTTCTTTGTGCATCGTTTTAGAAAATCATTTTGGGTTGAAATTGATTTTGTGCATATTTCGTGCTTACTTTTATCTAATGTCACCCCTGACTATTTTGTATTCATTGTTGTACAATGGCATTAATTTTCATTTAATAATTCTTGGAACATTGAACTATAAAAGTATATGTGCTGAAAAAAGTGTGACTAAAAGTTACACATAATGTATATATGTAGACATTGTAGGGGATTCTAAAACATTTTATTTAAATTTTTTTCTCCTAAGTATAAGTATAAGAAATATGTATAAGTAAGTCTTCATTAATAAACAACTTGTGTAAAGACGTAAAATTAATTGAATAAAAGAAACATTAGGCGATAAACCTATTTTGTTTAGGAAAATTTCACATTAATTTTTATTATATTTTATAATCAAACAGGTATTTTGTTATTTATTAGCCAAATATAAAAAAGACACTAAATTTAAAAAAAATTTACATACTTTTATTATATAAGTAAAGCAATTTGTTGATCTGCACCAAAATTTTATTTTTATAGCAAAATTAACTGTTTTTTTTATTTAATTAAGCGATGAGCCGAGCGGGACGTTCACAGGTGGTAAATAAGGTCTGCACACTATTGTTTGGCGACAGACATAGACGGTGGTATTTACCTAGACGGCCTCCCCCAAATAGGGACCTACCACGACTACTTAAATTCGATGATGTTCTTTGACATTGTAAACATCTTTCAGGGTTTTAGGTTGATTTCAGGTTATATGCAGTAATCCCGATAAATGGAAACGTAAAATGTATAAACGTAGCAGCGTCTTATGACATATAACCAACACACTATTGTTCATTTAATCGTATGAGTACTGACGTGATTCACAAACACGTATTTCACAGATATACAGTGAGACATTCAAATCATGTTTAGACTTGTTTCAAATCGAAACGTACGATAATTGAATAATGTTGTAAATAACGTAATCATTTCGTTATTATCATTTGTCGTTCAGGGATTAACCTATATATTTCTAAGTCCTTTATGTTTATATTTTATAGGTGTGTTATTGAAGATAATTACTAGTTATATTTGGACGAATATAAAGTCGTAGAATAGCGTAGAAAAAATAGATCATATACAATAATCCTGTAATTATTTTAGGTGTTGAAAAAATTTCTATTTATACATGTGTAATACTTTTTATACCAGTTCAAAGTTAGAGAACATGCAATATTATCAAACAGCTCTCTTAATATTCCAACTGATGGGACACGGGGCCATCTGTAATTTTTTTTCCAGAGTTTAGAATAGTTTTTGTAAATACAATCTTTTTCACTCACTGTTAGGGTTGATTATTTTTTATTTTTTAACGAACAAACTTGAAAGCGTTTCTATTCTACAAAAACAAACAAACAATACATTCAATCTGATATAATCGAATACAATGTTATGTGTGATCATATATAACAAAATATAATAAAAAAATTAAGACGTCAAAGTTTAAAACCTCACTCCCTATCGTCGGGTAAATAGAAATATTTTATAAACTTTTGAAGTATCATAATCCGTATTTACTTTACCCACTTCAGATAAAGCCTCCTTCCTTTTCTTCCCTTTAAAAAAGATTCGTGGTCGTACGTACCTTGTATTTTATGATGTAAACCATATTTATGTTATATTCAATGTTATTTATTTTTTTATCAACAGTAGAAAAAGGAAGAAGGCTGTCAGTTTACCGCATAGCCATTTGTGTTTCTTTTTGAAGCATTGTATTTCCTAAAGATTAATAAGCTTAATTAATACATAGTATTGAACAAATGGAACTTCGATGATATTACTTATTATTGAAAGAGACTGAACTTAAATAAAGACTGTTTCCAAGTTTCAGTAGATTTTAGTTAAAAGGAAAAAAAAATAGTACATTTTAAAATATTGAAACAGTTGCATTTTATAATTTTACTAATAAAAAAAATATTTAAGATAAAAAATTCATGAATTAAATTTTTACACTTTGTCTACTAAGTGTGTGAAATGGTGTGAAATAATAAACTCTTGTTAAGAAAACTTTTCTCTTTAAACTTCCAACTCCGACGACAAGTCTAGGTGTACCGACAAATATTTTTCATCAAAATAAAGTAAGAAAGTTTTTTTTATATAATAATAATTAATTATTTAATTAGGTAAAATGGACCTTTAATACATATTTAATCGTTAACTTTAGGTTTAAGTTTCTCGACTCGCAATCTTTGTTAAAATCGAGGAAATGTCTTTACTGTTTTTCATAAAATTTTGTTGGCCACCGAACGAGAGTTATATAATTGATCGTAAGTTATGAAATCAGTGTACGTAAGCAATACCAGTAGTAGAGCAAAAGTAGTAGAAAAGTGTAGTTAATCGGTTTTCACAACAAACAAAATGGTAAAACCCATAAAAAGGGACAACCGAATCAGCTCAGGCTCCCTTGCAATAGTTCAAGGGCGAAACACGCCTCAAGCTATATACAATAGATAAGCAACTCTTACACTTAATCAATATCCTTTTCATTATACATTTTCGATTAAAATTTTTTGTTTATAACCAATTTTATCAATCTTAAAATCGTAATAATAATACTAGTACCGAATGGAGGAAAAAATATTCGTTATAAGAATTACCATGCATATTTAATTGATTTACATTTGGAGAAACTGATAGTACACTCAAATATTAGATTTACTTGAAGAAACATTAAATAACGATGTTTTAAAACTATGTATAAGCTTTTAGTAATATGTAACAAGTATATAATGACGATTTTCAAGAAAAGTTTAACGGTGAAGACAAAAATGGCTAAAAAACTAAAAATGGTATTTGTTGCAGATATAGTACCGTATGTACAAATTGTTCTGAATGAGATGAAAATTAGAGCAATGAAACAAAATGAGTTAGATGAGAAAATTTTAGGAACTATCATGTTGGTATTTTGATAATTAGCTGTAATAAAATCTGTTAATAAATTTTTCTGCAATACGTAATACTAGAATTATTATTACAACATCAATGTTGCATAATATAACTAGTATTGTTTAGTCATATATTAATATTAAAATCCAAGGCTTGCATTTTGTATTGTTTCCATTTTTATTAATAAACAGATGTACACATAATTAAATGTAGTAATGAATGTACATGATCTTAAAATTTAACATTCCTTCTGATTTTGATATTTTTTTTTTTAATCCTACTATAATATAATAGAAAATTTACTCAGATTTATAACTCATACATACTATTGAATTATGTTCGTATTATTCTTTACGACAACAACTGTTTTTGATATATTGTAGTATCTATATAATGAAACCACAACGCAAAACAAGTAAACTATTCCCTTTCCGTAGTCTATTTTCATAAAAATGGACGTTGCTTAAAATATTGTAGTTTAGAAACGATAATCTCCGGAACTCTTGGACTGATCACATTATTTGGCACGGATAGGTATTCCATCAATGAAAAGATCTTTTTACTTCTATTTTATTTTATACGCAATCGCACGATACTAATGCTACCAAAACTCTATCGAACTCAAAATATTATATTAGCGGTATGCAGTTTATTACAACTACAATGTACAACGGAGTTGAGGTAGTTGAGGAACTTCTAAAATATTCAACTAACTTTATAGAGATTATTGGTATATATTTACAATTTATTTTAAACAGGATAAAACAAATATACACTGGAAGAACAAAGTTTGTCGGGTTCAGCTAATCTAATACATATTATCCCGAAAAAATCAAAGTTAAAGTCCTTCGTCTCAAAAATTAACCATTTGCTTGTCACAAATTTTATTTCATCTAGAACCAAATAAAGCAATTTGGGATAGGGTAAATATGTATTAAACAACGTCACGGTACACACCACACCACAAATATTACACCAAACAAATATCTAGTTAAAATAAAATGATATTTCGTTACTCTTATTTATTTATAATTTAACAACCAAATGTATACGAAAAAAAGTATAAATAACAGCTTAAATAATATAAATCCAATTATAGGTCATCAACGAGATTTATTAAGAAAATAAATATCAAATTAACACAACGAACTACTTTTAATATTTCTAAGTAGGATACGATGATTTCATTGTTTGAAACATTCTCTATACACAAAAGATTTGAGAAGACAACTATTATCATTCGTTCATTTATATAAATAATGTTAATAAAATTGTAGTAACGAACTAATATGAAAAACCAATAAGAGACCTTTTTACATAAGATGATCAATAAATTATTCGCGATGATACGTGTTCACAATGAACTTTATGTTAGTTAATATTTGAAAATATTTTAGAAGTACCTTTTAATAATAGCAAATTAAATTTTAATGTACATATGATTTTTTATTTATACGGCTTCCTTATTTCTATATATTTACTTGTGTTAATTTTTAGGGTATCTATATAAGAAAATACACATATTAATATATCCCTCTTCAGTACACTTCCTGTGGTACGACAAACAACAAAACAACCAAAAATACCAAGTGGACGCCACTTCGTATTTGCCACCTTCCTTGAGTTCGCTAAGTGAATGATATGGGCTTCCACTTTCAACGTCCGAATTCTGATTTAGTCACTTTATACGACAGGCAAAGTTTAATCTTATATACACCGAGACAATATCCAAAGACTACAGGGCTGGACGTATTTTATCTTATCTAACGAAATGTTTAACATCCTTCGGTAAACGATATATAGTTTATCCCTGAGTAATGTGTAAGCAGTAATTCGTGAAAGTAAAGAGTAATTCTTAAGTAAATACTTTGAGTGGTATAACAGACGAGAGCTATAAAATATAGGTTAATACTAAGGTCAATGACCTTCGAGAAAATATTGATAGTATATATTTAGAAAAGCTTCTGTGATGTAGAAAATGGTAAAGAATATATAATTTACATAACTTGTTAAAAATGTACTAATCATATAGACAATTATAAAAAAGACTAATGATTTACGTAAAATCTTTAGAGATATCATTTTTTAATAATAATCGATAGAAGTTTAAAATTAATAGATTGTTTTCTTTTTTTGATTATCTCTTTGTTAGCTACTTAGGTAGGTAAGCTTAGATTAGTAGGTAGATTTAGCTTTCGATATTAATTAACCCCTTGTATTTTAAGCCAGTTATAAACTTTATGCTTTTAACAATAAATCAACTCATGTCTAGGTAGGTAACAAATATGACTGGAACAAAATAATCTTCTAAGTAATAACTTAAAAACTTTCTTCCGCTGATTTGAAACAAAATGAAGCTATTGGGTTTAAGAACTTTTAGCGTATTATTAATATTTATGAAAAAGAATATTTATTTCTTTTATTATGTACAGATATATAAATACTTAAAACACTCACCACTTTTTCTTCAATGATTTCGTTATTGTTGTTGTTGCTCCCATATTTTAAGGCACCGTTTTCCATGACCTCAATTAATAGCCAATCGTAATTTTTTTAAGATATATATTATTAACAACTTTTTAAAAACATCTTATTTACATTTGTGAATTTATATACATGGATTACTTAAACCTTAAGTAGAACCTAAAAAATTAGAAGGGATGTAATAAGTGTGTTACATCCTCCAATGATATATTTTGATACATTTTTGATATTTATGACTGATGAATATAACTAAAAAATATGATATCAAATAATATTAAATTATTTGTATATTCAATATCTGCCATAAACAAAAAGTTGTAAGAACAAAACAGGTATTGGATGTATACCAAGATTCCAGGTAACAATTTATAATTTCCTAAAATACAGATATAAGTGTGTAATGAAGTTCTTTTGACCGGACTTCATATATTTACTTTTATTTAAAAAAAATATTAGATGCAAGGACTGTTTAACCACTTTAACCAGTATTACTCTTTTAATAAAACATAATTAGCTAATCTTAAATAGACGTCGTTTAATTATCTAATGTACTTTTAATAGTTCAAAGTATTATAATGTATCGTTTCACATCACACTGTATTATTAAAGTTGACAAGTTTTTCTATAGTTATTTTATATTTTTTGCTGTTAGTACAGTTTGATGATTTGTGTTCGGTTGCTAAGATACTTTTTATTGTAAACAGTATTAAATAGAAGACGTTCAAATTATTAAATCGATATTGTTCAAAAATTTCATTAATCTCATTCGTAATGGTACTTTTTTTTTACTACTTTACGAACATTTTTCAATCACAGGCACAAATTAAAAATAAACATGTAACGGTTTAGCTTATAGATATTGCTTTCGAAGGCACTTTAGATGTGTTAATAGGACACATGTTAAAATATGTTGGGTAGGCCCGGTATGAGCGTGTTAATTGGGATGAATCGAGTTGGTCGGAGCGTCGCGTAGGGCGGCACGGGGCGGGCGGACGGCGCGCCGCGTCATACTGCGGCTCGCGCGCTCCCGCCGCATTCGCGCACTCCGTCCTTACCACCAAACACCATCGCCGCGGAACGCACCATCATTTATACCTGACCTTGTGCTACATACCGATTTTTTCACCATAGCATGTTTGGAGGCACCAGTAGTTTAACTCACAATTCTCTTTTCATTTCCTACATATTCGTTCAGGTTTAATTTTATATTAATAGTTTTTGAGGGGAGACATATGCAATTAATATATTTTGAATATCAAATTTCGCAATAATAAGAATATATGTGCCCATAATTATGAAAGTGGTCCAAGTCATATATTTCTTGTGTCGAAGTATTCAATGAATTGCATTTGAATGAATTAAAAAATAAATTTACATTATACAAACATACTAATTTATAATTTTATTAATCTTGGTTAATGGAAATAAATAATAAATATGAATTATTACCGCACAATGGAAAACATGATATATCAGTATATTTACGAGTACGAGTTCTACCGTAGCACCAGTGCTGCAGAAACAGCTCGAAGGATTAATGATGTGTACGGCGCTGGTGGCGCAAAAGAAAGCACGGTACGTTTTTGGTTTTAACGTTTTCGTTCTGAAAATTTCGACTTTCAGAACCAACCCCGTGGACGGTCGGAAACCAAAGTGGAAAATGAAGAATTAAAGGTTATTGTGGAAGCGGATCCATCACAAAGCACTTCAGAGATAGCTGCAAGCTTCAGGGTAAGTGACAAAACTGTACTAATCCACTTGGAGCAAATCAGGAAACTAAAAAAAACTTTAACGATGAATGAATTCCTCATGAATTGAATGAATCGAACTTGCAAACACACGTCAACTGTTGTTTTACTTTGTTCAACCGTCACAATATGAAGGGATTTTAAACCGAATCATTACTTTTGATGAAAAGTGGATACTGTACGATAGTCAGAGGCGCTCGTCGTAATAGCTGAACCCTGGAGACCCAGCCAAATTCTGCCCTAAACGAAAATTGACTCAGAAAAAGTTACTTGTGAGTGTTTGGTGATTTAGCGCCGGTGTCGATCACCACAGCTTTCTAAAATCTGGTCAAACGATTACGGCAGATATCTATTGTCAGCAACTGCAAATTATGAAGGAAGAACTAGCTGCTAAACAACCGAGATTGGTCAATCGCTCTAGGTCACTGCTTTTTCACGACAACGCAACACCACACACTGCACAACAAACAACAACTAAGTTAGATGAGCTACAATTGGAATGTCTGCGACATACACCGTACTCCCCGCACCTTGCACCAACAGATTACATTTTTTTCCGGAATTTGGACAACTTCTTACAAGGAAAAAAATTCAACTCCGTTGCGGCAATCCAAACCGCCATCAAAGAGTTTATTGATTTTCACCCGCATGGCTTTTTTTAGTAAAGGGATCATGAACTACCTATGAGATGGCAAAAGTGCATAGATAACAACGGTGCATACTTTGATTAATTAATTATATTTTACAAAAAAAAATTACTTTATATTCCTCCCGTACAAAACTCCAATTTCATATGTAAGCACCTAATATTACTTCTACTTTTTGCTTTTTAAATGGTTTCAAGTTCTATAATGTATTAACATTTTCTTCTATTATTTCTATAAAAATTACATATAGTAGTTAATTAACAGATAGTATCTATTTTCTTTTGTAACTTTCAAACATATTTCATAATTTTAGTAATGTATTTTTTAAATACTCTCTATATTTCCTATTATTTCTTATATATAACAACAAAACGAAAACATATAATATGATATTTTGTAAATGGCTTAGAAATTATCCGTATAATGACTTCCAAGCAGTACACTAATGAATATTGTTTAAAAAATTTAATCTGCTTCTCTTACCTTCACCATTTCTCAACAAAAATGCATAGAGAGAAACTGCGCAAAAACACGACCGCTTGTAATATATCAATTCAATTAATACTTAAGATTGTAGGTAATAAGTAAACCGCAAAAAGCAGATAAGCAATGTTAAATAGCATTCCGTGAAGAAAGTAAGCCTATAGCGTGGTAGAAGCGAGGTCAAGGTTTGAAAAACTTATGTGAACCTATATATACTGCAGATTCTAGTCATGCATAATACTTAGTGAACCTTCCTGTTTACTTGTAATAATATTAAGGAAAACAACTACAAGCATCGTTGCCTAAAAAGATTCCACATTTTGTTAATTTTCTCTGGGTTCAATCATCAATACTAAAGTGCATTAAACATACATATCAAATGTTTTTTTATTATACACTTGGAAATTATGCAGTTTGATCGAAAGAACGCATCCAATTTGTTACAAAAATATTAACAAATTATATTTTTTGTTACCATACGCAGACTACATCACTGTCTAGGGATAGTTAATCTAGACAATCTACACAGATTATTCTATCTGACATTGAAATGTCAGACAATAATCTGTGTAGACTGTTCATTTCAATCATTTCAATTCTTACTCTAGACACTTCAATAACTCTGCTTAAATATTAGATTTTCATTATAGTAAAGATTCTAGTTAACAATAAAATTTAGAAATTGTGTGATTCGTACACTTGTATTATATGGGTAAATAAGAACACAAAATGATATTTTCTGTAAACATGTCTTTTAATGTATGCTAAAAAACTACCTCAGACTGTTGTTTGAGTTTCAGCAAGGCTGCCCTCAGACATTCGATTATTTACGAAGGATATCAATGAACATATGGTGATAAGAAATTTAAGTTAAAACGCAATGTAACTAATAGAAATTGAACTAATTCAATGTTTATAAAATTTTATTTATGCGTTTTATAAAATGGTGCAGGTATCATCTCTTTTCTATGACGAAATAAAATGTAAGTACAAATGCATTTTATGTTGATTGTTTTTTAAAAACAATCAGCTTTTATTCTATACTAATTTGTTATGTAACACATATAAAAGATATATCCAAATATGTTGCGGTAACTTAGTAGTAATAAACCATAAAAAAAGGAATTAACACGAACAACTCTTTATTCCAGAGATACGAAGAATTAAAAATGTATTAGTATCAACGAATACTACCTTTTATACTGTTAGGGCAATCATCCTTATTATAATAATCATTGCTAGGCTTAGATCGCCCTAAAAGGGAGTATATTCCGTTCTCATTTAACTCTTAATACAGCTTGGCGAGCGTGGCATGCTCGTAAATATCACAGGAAAAGCTGCTATCATTTTCAAAGCGTTGTTCTATCGGCCGTCCGATCTTTATGCTCTTGGACCATCCTATTGCGACTTCAGAAAGCTGCAGAGACGATTTTCTAACCTGTAACTTAGAAGACCAACGCCTGTTCTTTTATAGGGCTTCTGATTGCTGATTAATTACATTCAAATCAAGCTAAATGCATTGTATATTTTTTTATTTATTTCCAATTTTCTCTGATATAATTATTCAGGGCTTTACCTTATCGTATTATTTACAACATTTTCACACAACATTTATTTACGTCTTCACTACTATTAGCTATTTACATTTTTTTCTATCGTTATTCCGATTCTTTTTTTTTTGGTACATTATATCTATACTGCTATCAAATTATCTAATATTTAAAAAATACACAGAATATTATTATTTACATATGCATAAAGTAACATTTATTTACCCTTATTTCTATTATTTAAAGTTTTACGTATTTTTAAGCAATAATTTATAAACTTCTAACTAAATTATTTTTTACTATTTCGGGTAGTCTGGCTCTATCTATTATTAAGCTTGTTTCCTGTTCAAAGTCATACCTCAAGCATCTATGTGTAAGACACTCCGTCAGCAAATTAGGAAGCGTTTCCTAAACGGCGTCATCACATTTGCACCACGGGGTCTCCCGACATTGAAACGGTTCACGTATTGGAAGAATCCGCCGTGGCCAGTGAATATATGGGTTAACTGCCCAGTTGGCCGTACCTTCCTTATTGCCTGATATGCCTCTGCTACCCTCGCTATATGGGGCGCTCCATCTTGCAACTGAGGCGTCTCGAAGCAAACGTTTAACATACGATACGGGGCACTGGTCATAATCTGGCTTCCTTCTGCTGTTAAGAGCAGCTCGCTTGGCTAATTCATCAGCACGCTCATTACCAGGAACGCCCGCGTGGACTTTGACCCAAAACAAAAACAAGTCTTTTCTTTGGGTAGAGTCCCTCTGCAAATTCTCACTGGCCGCCACGACAAGAGGATGGAGCGAGCCATAATTCGTAACAGTATCGAGCGCGGCTTTAGTCAGACCATAACTCACCTCCGCCCTCCTAAGGACCATTTTAGTTACCTCATATATGGCAAGGAGTTCTGCCTGGTAGACTGCAATACGCGGACAGACATAGCTTCGAGTTTTGGTCTACCAAACATATATATTTAAGTCCATTTGCGAAGCAGGGTGAAGAGTATCCTACAAATCCTATAACTTTCTCTACTTCCCTATCGCCTATAAGTGTCTGGGACAACCCTCTCCTAGTCTCATACAGGTCGATCACCTCCTGAATTCTAAGATCTAAAAGTAGTATTGCCGACAACAACAAGGCTGAATGTAAAGAGATCATGCGGTACGATCTACAGAGTTTCATCGCAAATCCTCTCTGTAAGGTGTCGAGTTGCTTCTGAATCACCAGTTTCTTGCCTGCTGATGCCTATGCCGCAGCTGCGTATAGCACAAAAAACAAATATAAAAGAAATCTATTAACATTTTTCCTTACAGAGTCACCATGTTCTTTTACGAAAATTAATGATAAAAATTTAAATTGAACGTATCAAAACTGTACGTAAAACTTGTGATTATTTATGTGGAGTTTCTTCAATACCATTTATTTTAATGATTTTGTTTAGTGATCAATAATTGCTATAAAATAAGCTGATAGTCGAATTTTAGCACGTAATATTAAGTAGGTGATAAAAAGTATAAGGTTCGTTAACCGCCTTTTGAGAGATCGCGCTTTTATATTATACACACAGTACATCGATCGACTAGTGAAGACAAGCATAGGTGTTGATGAATACACACATTAATAAATTCTGAAAACTAATTTCAAATTAGTCACCTTAACGGAAAATACCATGCCGTCAAACAAATAATATCGGAACAATATTTAACAATTATTATGTATTACACAATCTTATAGCAGATCGAAAATCTAAACATTAACAGATATATTTTGCCTGAGTTTAAGTAGTGTTTGAGTTCAGTAAATATTTTGTCTTTAATCAACTGACACAAAGAAAAAGATGCACATTTATTTCTCATCGTAATTATCAAATTGAAAATATGTAATTTTGATCATAAATTTTTATACATCTCGGGTTTCAATAATATATCACTCAAATCATATAAATAGTTCTCAGTATGGACAATAGAACTATTAAAGTAATTTAGTTTAAACTTGTTTTATAAGCGACGACCTCGTTCATTTATTAGATAAGCATTAAAAACCAGTTTTTGCCCTCTATTTTATGTCTTTATTCAACCAACGAAATAAATTGAATTTACTATATTACGAGACTATATTCCCAGCTATATATTTTGTATATTGTTAACCTATATCCCGGATACCAACATATATAGTGTATATAGAAAATAGATAAGAAAGCATAGATCGAAAGATATAATCACTCTTAAAAAAATACGTCTGATTTTTGTTAAATTAGGAAACTAAGAACTACATGAACGTATTAAAATTAAAAGCGGAATCTGATGGGGGCTGCAAAGTTTTTTTTAATTTAATTCATTAATGATATTTGTTTTAATGAATAAAATCAATAAAAATTACTTGTTAAATATAAGTAATATATATTAATACCTCATTACATGTGTTGTCTTTCTATTACTTGTTGTATTTTTTAATTGGTGTGTATATTAAGTTTTAACTGCTTATTAGTTGAAAAGAAATTGACATTTTTGTAGAACAAATTTTACTGCAACATATTTTATTATACTGCCATTGACTGTGCTTACATGATATAAATATGATCAATTGTTTACATAAATTTAAGCATTACATTCCCTACTTCATTCCAAACAAATTACACATTTATTAACATTATACTTTGTTTGTTATCTTTAAAATTATTCCTGATTTATTCCGCGCAACATCATAGTCATAAGTTATCTTGAAAACTGCAATTCATGTTGTGCGTATAAATACACAATGTAAATAAATAAGAAAATTATGAGTACATTTATTCAAGCCTACGCGTTAGTTTTAATAGTTTTGTTCAAAACGAGTTGAACAAGAAGTATATTTTACTTCTAGGATATATTTATTTCATTTATATTATTATATTTATAAATGGAAAAATATATGACATCATTAATAATTTAAAAAAATTTTAGGCGGTACTCGAAATGTTTATAAGTTCAAAAACCTACGAGTACTAGTATATATTTCCATAAAAATCACTCCATTTGTTTTACCCATAATCAATAGACAGACAAAAAATTTTGATAATATCTTTTCCTATTATTATCATATAAGCATTAATATATAGGGTGGCGCAAAAGTGATCCTCCTATCAGAAAATGCTATAAATTTTGCCTTGATGTAAAAAAATTAAAAGACCAAATAAAAATAATCCACAAGAAGAATCATAGTTTATCATATTTTTTTTTTAAATTACAGCCAAAAAACATCGGAAGGTTTTTTTGCGCCACCTTATATACCTTGTAAAAAACTTTGATTCTTCTTGTGGATTATTTTTATTTGGTCTTTTAATTTTTTTACAACAAGGCAAAATTTATAGCGTTTTCTGATAGGAGGATAACTTTTGCGCCACCCTATATATGTATTATATAAAAGACTGTTATTTGTTGATATTACAAAACATACACTTCAATATTGTTTATTCACATAGATGCATTATTGTTTTGATCTTTATTATATCTTACCTGTCTTTCTTATCTATTTATTTACACACTGCCTTAAAAATTTAAGGCAGTGTGTAGGCAATCTGTAGAACTAGCTATTCCTAAATAGGAACAGCTAGTTCTACAGATTTCTTTAGGCTCCGTGAGAAATATTTATAACGTTTATACCCGTGTGCATCGAAGACCGTCGGTACGCGAAGCAACAGTAAAAAAATGCGCTGAAAGATAAAATACCATATTAGCATTAATATCTAGAAATATTAGGCATTATTTATTTAACACTAGTAGTTTAGTTTATTTATGATACTATGATTTTATAGGGATTCGGTTTTACCGACGTTCTCTACCGCTCAGTTCCTATTAGCACAGGGTCGCCTGGATCATTTACGTATACTTCCACAACGAGATTATTCACAACCGCAGTGTTGATGCATAAACATAAGGTAAATACTTTAGTTGATAACCGTCTTTAAAGGTTTTAAACAGCTTTACGATGAATATGTACTAAGTAATCCCAACCGCTATGTTTATTGAATTTTGACATTTAATAAGCACGATGAAAATCAAGTTGCGATAAGGCTACAATTCAATGTGTTTCTTGCGTAATTAGTGATTGCGTTATTTTATCTAAAATCATAACAAGTTAAAATTTAACATTCATTAATGAAATCTTTATTTATTTACTATATTACTTGTATGCGAAACGCTGTAAGCGAACACGTTTACTCTGCTTCTGCCGTGAAGTGTTAAGGCGTAAAAATTTATGATGTCTTCCGGATCCAAGCGCACTGTATTGTTGTGTAGAAATTATAAGTGCATTCATTACCGATGACGAGGTGGATGAGGGGTGAGTGAGGTTCTGCTTTATCTATCAAATTTGAAAAGTAATGAGGAATTTTTACAGTTTATAGAGTTCTTTCCGCAGTTCATTTTGTAGTACAGTACTTGAAAGTTTTAATACAAACTTAACATTTTTTATCGTTCTTCCTTGTTACTCCAAAACATTGGTAATACCTTTTTTTTCATATACTACATAATAAGAGATGTCATTGGAAGGAAATGGAAGAGAAAATTTTAGACAAAGTCACTTGTTCTTAAGTGATTAAAAGTAGTAAGTAGGTACATTGTAAAATTATAGAATAATAAAATAATGGGGCAACGTTGTTATGTTATACAGCACGTGGCTGGACATGGACTTGGCCGGGTTTGTTTCACATTATTTAATGTAGATACGTAGTTTTGAGGAAACTGTTTACAAAAATTATTAATTTTGTTATGAGACTCACTTTTTCATCGTGCCTTGAAATGCTCTTTATCTTTATAATGAAACTGTTATTGATATTTAATACGTATTCATTCGCCGCTAAGACTACGCTCTCCAAATAAATATGATCTTTATTTTGCTTATATTAAATTGTAAAGTCCACATTCCCTATGATGATTAAAAAATATTGTGTAATATATATACATTGAGTAATAACGAATGGATTATTATTATTGTAACCCATTGATAATCACTGTTAAACATAGGCCTCTCCAAATGCAAGTATTTTGTGCATTCATCACAGAACAACGGGTTAACAAAAAATATATTTTTTGAGACATTCACTTTGTTATGTTAATATTATATTGATAGATAATGAAAAATTTATAATTATTTTGTTCATTAAGTCTATATAACTCAAACGACATTAATATATAAAAAAAAAGAAAAAATATTAATATTATATATTATAAACAAATTTCGAAGTTCCTTCCTGATGTCAGGCTAAAAGGGACGTGACTCTGCGCGGACGCAGTAGCGGTTGAAAATAAATATTCCATAAAACGGTAAATAGATAACGATAAACCATTAAAATGATTGGGTATCTGCTACGTAATGTTCTATATATCAGGTATAAGCGAATGACAATTATGCCTTTAAAATGTATGTATATATAAAGTGAGTGAAACAAACTTGTTGCAGTAAAATTTTGTGTCGTTATTAGTTGTCTGTGTGTAGTGGTGTAGGCCACACGCCCGCTTCGACGTATATATATATTTATTTATTTATTAAATATTTCTTTTTCGATTGTTCGTTAAGAGATAGTTAGCGGTTGTTATTAAAAAGACTTTGTGATCAGTATGGGTAGCGAAAAAAAGGACTTCGCGCAAAATGACAAAAAAAAGAAACAGCCAAAACAGCCCAAAGGTGTTCCTGATGTAATTCAACGATTATTCTTCTTCTGGACATTTCCATATTTTTATAACGGGAATAGACGAGATTTAGAAGAATACGATTTAGTACCTGCTAGATCTATATATAATTCCAAGCTAGTAGGTGATAAATTAGAAAGGTAAGTGGTTCGTATTAATAACTTTACAAAATATTGTAAAGAAATAAGTTTTTGTGTTTGTTCGTAATGATAGTTGATAAGCCTGCCTTCAATTGTTATACGGTAGTTAGGATGTTCATACTGCAACATGTGATTACTTCATATAAAGCTCTTTGCAAACTGGAATACCGTCATTTTTCCACTTTGCTTTTTGGAAACAGATATGATTTTCGTCAAGAGACCTAATTGTAAATATAGGGTGGCGCAAAAATAACCTTATAAAAAGTACTTTATAACACAGGTAATAAGGTACTTTTTATAAGGTTATTTTTGCGCCACCCTATATATTTAAATATTGATTTAATTTCCATTGAGAAATTATTCACTATTTAAAACATATCGGCGTGACCACATTGGGCTTGTTTTTTTAAGGAATATTTTAATTATTTAATCTCGTTACTTTAAAGTTTCTTTAAAAATATTGTATTATTTGTTCCTTTCACATCTGAACGTTAATAAACGTAGGTCTAAAGTAAATCGTGTTATTTTTTTGTTATATCTGTTGAATAGGTAAAAAAAAATAGAAAATCGTTACATTAAATTTTTTTTGTTTGTATTTTTTCATTTACTGAATTTTAAAAAATACTGTCAAAAAGAAGTTCTAAAGTCTTTTTCTTTTGCTCTAACATGGATAATATTGTCCAGTCGCATTACCTTATTTAGGTATTGAAAGCCTGGATTTCGTAGTTTAGGAAGTATCTAAAGTAGTTTTAGGTAGTTTGGTAAATGACTATAATTTTAAGGTGCTGCATGAACCAACGGACATTTTTAATTTATCTAATTCAGAATGAAATAAGATTACCTACTTCTTTAAGTCCATTCCAAAAAACCAAATGACTAGTTTGTAACTTAATTTAAGTTTAAATTTTGTATTCATCGTGTCTAACATTATACTTCCCTTGTGATCACGCAACTACGTAAAGAATTTTTTTTAATTAAAGAATTTTTTTCATTACTAATTTAAGTTCGTGTAAGAACGAAATTTTTCACTGACACTTGCATGATTTAACTTAAGCATTAAATAAGTTGAAGAATACAGTAAACATTCTCACAATTTTAACCGCATCTGATTGTTATTTTATTATCAATCTTTAAATGGCCATTATTTATTATTGAAATATAATTGCAGTTCAATTAACGGCCAAATTAAAACCCAAACACTGCTAGACGTATTATCGCAATCGTTGTAAAATAAGCCGTTAAGTTTTATGACGTAATAATGTTAAGTTACTAGTTTATAAAGGGCAGGGGTGGCTAACCCACATAATTTTGTATGCATTAAGGAATATATGAATAATCAGTGGACTCTAAACGCAGTGAGATTTTGCTATAAAATTATATATGTTTACGTTAGATGTTTCGAAGTATAACTTTTTTCTCATAATTTCGCTTTTTAGTTAAACAAATATTTTTTAACTTATTAGTATTATACACTGTGGCTTTAATAAAGTAAATATACATTTTATAAAAATATAAAAAATATCGAGACTGATGACGGCGAAGCGGGAGATAGCTACTCCTGAAAATTATATTGAAATATTAGTTTTTTTGGAAACGAGTTTTATATTTTTATTTGAAAAACAATTAAAGCTTATATTAAAAGCTATGTTAATACCACGGTTGAAATATTCTAACCGTTATTTACTAATTTTAAGTTTTGTTAATGAAAATTACTTATCCTATCTACTTATTCTGTTATCAATGAGTCAATATAGTTAGAGCAGGAACGACCCAGGGGAAGTACCATTTCGTGGTTGTATCGTCTATAAATACAATTACTTGCATAACTACTTGAATACTTGCAAATGTCGACTTTGACGTATTAAGTTGACGCACAACTTTTCAGCATTTCTCAAGTTTATTATGAATGACTTGGCGCCTTTTCTTATATTCCTGAAGATATTTAGGTGTACATAAGATATTTAACACTCAAATTTTACTTTAAATTATAACCTATTTATTAATTTAGAATAATTAAGTAAGCAGAAT
This sequence comes from Ornithoptera alexandrae, assembly GCA_029030555.1. Classification (NCBI taxonomy): domain Eukaryota; kingdom Metazoa; phylum Arthropoda; class Insecta; order Lepidoptera; family Papilionidae; genus Ornithoptera; species Ornithoptera alexandrae. The sequence goes on along the minus strand of JARDVY010000023.1, from coordinate 6,555,291 downwards.
GTGACGAATAAAATATCGTAATTGATTTCATATTTTGGACAATAATGTCTCATACCTTTTGTGAATCGTTATAGATTTATTTATATGTAAGTTTATGTTTGCGTTTCCATTTTTGGTTAACTCGCAGTGAACGCCACAAGGTTTTAAGTATACTCGTATTTAAATATATAAAACTGGGTGTTTCTTTTGTAATGATCATTTAAACTAAACTATATGCTAATATTTTAATAAAGAATAAGAGTTAACACGAAATGTAATAAAGATAAATTTGTTTGTACAGTCATTAAATGCTAGGTATAAAAATTTACGAACGGAGATATAAAGTAAGGATTATACAATGTTACTCGGTTAGTGTATAAAATTGGTTAGTATATAATATAAAATCGTCTAGGTGGGTACAATAACAGCGCCTATTTCTGCTGCTATACAGAGATTTGTAAACATCATTGTGTTCTATTTTGAAGGGCGTTGTAGCTAGTGTAATTACTGGGGTAATGTGACTCAACATCTTATGTCTCAGGCGACAAGCAAATTTGATGCAATATATATCATCCTGACTAGCGCCACGTTGTTATGGACAGGCATATCAGGTGAAAATCCCGCTCGTTTCGTCACTTAATTGAAAAAAAATAATATTTAGATCTATAAAAAGGATGCTACATTATAGTAATTGTCCTATCGAAGTAAAAATGTATCAAGTGGGTATTATTAACATATACTATTTTCTTTATTGTATGTTTTCGACTTTTGCTCTAGTTAGTTTACACTTGAACAAACAATGAACAAGTTTCGTGTCAGTGTAGTCTGAATGAAATACCATCATGAAATTATTTTATTTAAATAAAACACAACCTATTTCTGATTTATGTTTAATAAAGATAAGGCTGAATAAATGTCAACAGCAATAGATTAAGAATCAATGTCCGATAAGAAAATAAACCTTCAATAATAATCTAAGGGTTTTCAAATACAACGAAATTTCAAAAATTTTCACACTTTGAACAAATTCGAAAAATTTCAAATTCATGTATATAAATTAAACAAAACTGTAAATTCATTGAAATTTCTTCTTGATTAAATTTAGATATGTCCATCTATACAAGAATTTATAAATTATAATTAAAGGTTTCATGTTTACAATATTTATTAATGTAGTGACAACAGCTTTATTAGATTTTTTTTATTCTTCGAACGACTAGACCAGCAGAACGTTCACCTGATGGCAAGTGATACGCCTGCCCATAACGACGTTGCGCTAGTTAGAACGTCATACATTACAGCACATTGCGTTCGTCGCTTTGACATATAAGATGTTAGGTCTCGTAACCCTAGTAATTTCACTAGCTACAATGCCCTTCAAATCGGAACACAATAATGTGTGCAAACTACTGTTTGGTAGCAGACATAGGCGCTGCTGTAGTACCTACCTAAACGGTCTTCGGCAACAGAGACTTAACACCAGTAAATAACAATGAATAATAAATTTATTATTGTTATGATTCGTAGCTAAGGAAATGATGTAGGTAGTCACATAAAATGCTAAGCCGAGAATAAATACTGGTAAATATTTTTATGAATTTGTAATACTATAAAACAAACTATAAAATTTATTTTATATGTGATCCATTAAATTTTGCGTTTGAGTGTGATCATGATGTTCGCTATATTGTTATTAGATATTAAGTTTCTGTGAGCGTATCTCGAGAGAATATTACTTCTTTAATATAGGATATATATTTTCCGATTTCATGACTGCTGTTAGTCGTTTGATCTACTGAGACAGCACCTCTGTTACTAAGCCCGCGGGCCTGGAGTCCACGATCATAATAATACAGTATTGTTTCCTTTTAGTTACTCTGTTAAGTTTTGGTTTTCGTTAATTTTGCTGAGTAACCCGCACTCAGCAAAATAACTGAGAACCTTGAATGAAACAAGTTTTTCTGGTTTTTTAGTTCGCCTTTTTAGTCTGAGTAAAAACTTAAGTCATAGTTTTAGATAACAAAATGTTTTAGGACCTTATTAAAATAATTACATGTTATTTAATACAAAATTACAAAATTTCTTTGGGGCAGAAGGTGTATGAATATTGGTGTAATATTATTATAAACTATGTTTATTTTTAATTAACACTTAAAATCATGTCTATGATCATAATTCTTAATTAATAATAAACATTAAAAAATTAGATGTATAGTTTAATACTTTAATAGAGCAACAGTTTTGAATACAAAAAATTCAAAAATCTGTAGAATTTATGACAAATTTTGACGTTACTTATTTCTGGTAAATTGGATAAACAAGAACATCGAACAAGATCTAGCGATTTAATAATTGAATAACACATTAAGCTACGTAATACAACTTGAATGACTTACGTCCATTTTGTATCAAGAAAATTAAGTGTTTATGATACTATAAATTGTGAATCAAGAAGCATTTAAATGTTATTTCTCAAATTTCAATATTTTGTTATTATCTAATTGTTTATTGAAATAAAATTATTAAATAAACTGCAAGCAAACATGCGAATAAAAAGAAAATGTTTTAGGTTTATTTTTTCTACCTATTTTTATTGGCAAAATACTTAGCAATTAAATATTTACAAAAGTATACAGTTGTGTTACAAGACCACTTGATAAATATTATCATTATCATCATCATTAGCCGACAGACGTCCATTGCTGGACATAGGCCTCCCCCAAAAATTTCCACAGCGATAGAGCCTGCACTGCTTCTCGCAACCTTCACCTGACCTCCTGCGTCAGGTGGTCTGGACTGCCAACACTGCGTCTTCCGATACGCGGTCGCCATTCGAGAACCTTGGTATCCCATCGGCTGTTAGTCCTTCGAGCGTTGTATCCTGGCCATTACCACTTGAGACTAGTAATCTTTTGGACTAAATTGGTGACCTTAGTTTTCCTGCGGTTCTCCTCATTTCTAATTCGATCACGCAGGAAAACCCGGAGCATAGCTCTTTGATAAATATTGTTAAAATATATATAATATTTATGGTATTTTCATAACCCTTCCGGAAGAAAGTCATAGTTAATTAATGATTGTACCTAGTAAAACCCTCTCGGTATTATAAATAACTTTTCGTTATTTTACATATTGTTAATAAAGAGAAGATACAATTTATACTATTCAAGTTGGATTATACTGTCCTCTAAAATAGACACCAATAAATGTATGTACATATGAACATATGTAAATCGGGTATGGTGGGATGTAATCGTTAAAGCAAACTAAATTTTATTAAGGGTAGTATTTTTGTTGTCTTACACATTTTAAAAGTTTCGTGGAGTTGTTTTTAAGAATTTAATTAAATATCCTAAAGTCTTTCACCGAGATATTACTTAATAAAGTTCTTTCACTAACTTTGAAATATTTTTCAAGATGTAAGTATTGGTATGTGTTTTTATAGTGTGTATTTTTATCGGTTGGGTATGTACCTCTAAAAAAGAATATCAAATTACGAGGTAATTAATGATATCTTTTGACTTAATTTATTTATGGCTACGAAAACTTAACATAATTGGTATGCATAATCAACTTTAATAAAGTTTATCAGCAATTTCGACAACGCCATTGGGTTTTTATAATTCGAAAAATACTTCCTTATAGATTCTCTAACAAAAGACTTAAATTTTTTTTTTCATCAGCCAATTTACGTCCCCACTGTTAGGACACAGGCACTTAAAATAAAATAATAAATATGAAAAATGGTGATACATGTATAACATTTACATAGACACATAATGTACTTTTGTGACATCAATTTTAACATTAATTAAATTGCTAATTGTGTTAAAAGTTATCTACGTAGTAACTGACGAGGTTAACGCTTATTTCCGCTAGCTTCTGTCTTCAAACACGAGTGTGCTAATTCTAGTAAAATTTTTAAGGACTAATAAATAACAGCATATCGTTATGGCTCTAAGCTATATGTGCAAAATGATGTTTTGGTATGGGATCGCGCATCATACACCACTCGGCATTAGTAAATAATCCAACTGGTATCTAGTCAGTTGGACTTGTGTTATATTATGACTTAAGTATTTTATAAATATTAAAGAAATCATCATCACTACGTCACTCCGTCTCGTTACTAGACGGTTGATTTATATGAATGATTAATGTTTTTATAATCATTTATGTACATAAATATTTTTACAGAAATTGGCTATTAGAGGAGGCAGCTGCAAGGGCTGCTGGTAGAAAACCCTCCTTTAACAAAACTCTCGTAAAGACCTTCTTCTTGTCTTTTGTTCCTGCGGGAATAATACAATTAGTTTCTGTCGGTATTAGGTAAGTAATTTCTATTGACCTTTTTCCATCTTATATACTTTTTTTTTAATACGCACTTCAGTTTTCTATAGCATTGTTTCTTGATATGGGTATTTTAATAGTCGTGAAGCCTAGAAAATCAAGTAATGTTAATTTGAATACTTGAAACACTTATTCCTTGCATGTGATGAAAATGTTGGTAATTTTACATAGCATGAAGCCGATTTTGATATGCTACTTATTAAAAGGGTTATCACGATAACACAATAACCTCGTTTACGCAAATTAATGTTTATATAAAACAAGTGAAGCGATAAAACAAAATACATAGGGTCCAAAAAAGGATTTAATTCATCTTTTCTATTTGATTACTTCAATTATTGTATTCTGAAGTTATTTTATTTTATATATTAACTTACATGCTATAATAATAAAATCAATACTGTTCATATTTAGAGAAATATAATTATGTTAAAGCTAAGTTCGTCAATTGTTAAAATCTTTTTTGTCTGATAATGTTCTCTTTTTCCCGCAGGACGGGGACACCTCTGCTTTTTTCAGAGTTACTAAGGTACTGGTCCGTGAACTCAACGACGACAAGAGAAAATGCAACGTATTATGCACTTGGTATGATCATAGGCAACTGGATTGCAGCATTCTTCGGACATCATGGAAATTTTCTTTGTCAGCAATTTGGAATGAAATTGAGAATCGCCATCAGTTCTTTGATGTTCAGAAAGGTTATTATTTTTGTCTTTTATTATCAACAACCCATGTGTTAGTAAAAACTTTGTTACTGTTACAACAAATTTTTAATTATAATATCTGTGATTGTTTTTAAAGTATTTTCTAGATATTTGGTTTGTGTACTTGCAATCCTAGTGTCCATACTTTAGTCATTTATTATGTTTAAAATTTCTTTAAACTTGTTGAGATTAAATTGCCCAGGCAAGGTTATAGAACTATTGTTCCCAGTATCTTTCAGTACTCTCTAGAGGTTTTCCTCTTCAACTTGAGTGAGTTCGTTTAGCAATATTTGTGTTTACTTATTATTACTTCCAGAGCACGATTTACATCTGATGATTCCTAGAATAGTTTTTGATGAATTGACTTCTTCTCAGATTATGCGAATGAATAACGGGGCGCTGGGAGAGACGACGGCTGGAAAGGTTGTGAACATTCTATCAAACGACCTACAACGATTCGATTTGGCATTTCTTTTTCTGCATTATGTATGGATAATACCGCTGCAATTAGCTGCAGTGTGTTATCTTGGTTATATGCAAGCCGGTAGCGCGGCTTTGATTGGGATGGCGGCTTTGCTTATTATTGCTGTACCTATACAAGGTAAGCTAGTTTGTATATATGTATCAACAATTATACCAAAAACAATCATAGTTAAAGACATTTCATGAAAGATAATTAATTCATGTATTAGTTCATTTTGTTTGTATTAATAATCATGAATGTTACGGGTACATATACAGGAATATTGTAAAAGAATATAGTTTTCGCGTTCGCCAAACCGCACACCAAGCGCGGTAAGTATAGCAACTACATATTATATTGCCATATTACTTGCACACTTCGGGGAGGTATATGTTCAGTAAATGACAGTAGCCTAAAATTAATGAAACGAACTTGCTAATATTCATCCCTTATTTTAAGGTGGTCTTGGAAGATATTTGGGCACAATAAGATTCCGTACAGCCGAAAAAACGGATGATCGAGTCAAACTAATGAGTGAAGTTATTAGTGGAATACAAGTAAGAAATACTTCTTTAATTTAAAAACTGAGTCGATAAATAATAATTAAAATAGTAGTTTTAAAGATAGTATTTGTAGATTTTAAACAATATACCAGTATTTTTTATGTACTCGCGCAAATAATTTAACTGGATATTTTTTCTTTAAGGTTATTAAAATGTACGCCTGGGAAATACCTTTTCAAAAGGTAGTCGGTCAAAAACGAAAAGACGAGTTAAAAGAAATAAAGGTTGCCTCAATCCTGAGAGTGGTTTTCCTCGGATTTATGATTTTCACAGAAAAAGCTGCTCTATTCATAACCGTCCTTTCGCTAATTTTGTTTGGAAACGTATTAACAGCGAATGTTGTAAGTTTATTTTTGTGTATAACTAAAATTATACAATATGTATAGGTAAATGAGTACATAGAGAACCGTTCATTTAGATGTTTTCATTCGCGTGGAGTTATTCACGTCGCCTTTATAACTGTTGTGAGATTTAAACAAGATACAATAAGACTTACAGTATTATTTATCTCCTTTAAAAAAAGGAACAAGTTATGCAAACTGTCTAACTTATTAGAAGCTAAAATTAATTCACGTTTGCACATTATCACACAGAGGCTCAAACAGGCGCAGTGTTGGCTTCTGGCAATGGATAACAACTATAATAATATGTGTAACTTGCAAAAAGAAATTTGGTGTTGAATATTGAGACCAGTTATCTAATATGTACAATTCATCTATTTTATTCCAGATATATCCTTTGCAACAATTTATAAATACTGCTCAATTTAATATTACGTTAGTCTTACCATTAATATTAACATTTACGGCTGAATTAATGGTATCACTGAAGAGAGTTCAAGAGTTTCTTGCGCTGGGTAAGTGAATAGATTTTTTTATTTAATAAAATACGCTACGGCGATAAGGATTAAGAAATCCTTTCAAAGGTGTTGCCTTCTAATTGGCAAAGTTTGTGTCGGGACGTTAACTTGATAACGTGTTTGATAGTAGTATAAATACTATACCACATTTGAGACAGAACATCTTAAATCCCGTTATTAGAGCAATTTTACTAAGTATACTGTATATGCTTAAAGCGGAACACAGTAATATATTACCATTAGTATTTGATTGGATACATTAGTGTTTCCTTATAATATTCATCTCTGGTAACCAGTAAATATATTTTAAGCAATATATACTTACTCTAACTTTTATTTGCAGAAGATAGGCTTGACTTAATGTCTGTCCCAGCAACTCCTCAACATAATCTGTTTAGAAATGTATCGGGAAGCTTTAGGAACTGCAAAGAGTCTTCTGTAAAACCTCTTTCGTACCACCCGAAGTCGGAACTACATGCTAATGGTAAAAGAAATTTAAAGTTAAATGTAGTAATACGATATTTAAGTATCTCGATATGACAATATTGTAGTTCGAGTAAATATACAGTAACAAAAATCGTTTTACCCTTTAATGCTACATATTTAGTCAAAAAAAAAAAATGTAATTGTAATCTTTCAGTTTTGCATTATAAAATTATTACAACACAGAATGCAGGTTCCCACCTAGGGAAGAATTAAATTGTAACATGTCGTTACCAGTAACTAAGTTTAAAAACTGTTTAAAACAAGAAAAAGGTAATATATTTTTGTGAATAGTTATAGAGTCATGCGTTCAGCCTTAAGATCTTAAATATACAGCTAGATTTTTATCCTAAAGAACAATAATTATAATATATTTTTTAAGAACTTAATTTTTTGACGTCATTTCACTTACAACTTGTTTTCAAAGGGTATTCACCCGTGGCTAGGCAACTTCGTAGAAGTCAGTCACAACCAAATTATGACGTAGCGGTTGAGCTCCATGACGTAAGTGCTAGTTGGACTGGTGACCCGAATTTCTTGGCACTTAAAAATATCTCTATACGCATTCGAAAAGGGAAGTTTTGCGCAATCATCGGGGCTGTGGGGTCAGGAAAGGTTTGTTAATGTTTTTTTTTTACTATTTATATACATAAAACTTAAAAATGTTGTAATACAAACACTTTATATATTTTATATGTATTTTGTGATGTTTTAAGTACGTCGACATCATGTAGACTAATGACAGACATTTATTTCACATTAAATTATTCGATACAACATTCATCAATTATGACTTAGTAATCTAACCGAAGGCCTAATTAGTCAGACACAAGTAGATGCTAGAAAATGGTGCGAGGTGTTATTTAGATCAGAGAATGGTTCTTGATACCGTTCTCTTCTTCTTACATTTCCACTAGATGGTGTCGAAGTAACTTTGTACTACTATGACCGCGTTAGACATTTTACTCTCATAATATTTTCTACATCAGACGGCTCGTACATTCTACAGTTTTCCTTTCACTTTTGTGACCTTTTTCCTAATTATAGCTGTCCCTGTCACAATGCTTTCATCCCTTCTCATGACACTCCGTCATCAGCAACTTAGTAAATTTAATATTTACATTGTTTTTATATATTACAAAACACCTCCGTCCAATTGTGGATGTCCATCGGTTGAAATGTTGACGATGATTAATGGTTTTGACAACACCTTTTAACTTTAATCTTTTCAATCGTTACAATTATAAAAGATTGGTTGCGATCATCCCAATGTTAATATGTTTAATAACAGGAAACGTAAACCTTTGTTTAATTTTTTATTTTTAGTCATCGATCTTACAACTACTGCTTAAAGAGTTACCTCCAGCAGCTGGAAGCGTATCAGTATTTGGAAAAATTTCATACGCTAGCCAAGAAGCATGGCTTTTTCCAAGTACGGTTAGAGAAAACATCTTATTCGGTCTGCCTTTCGACAAGGAGAAATATCGCAATGTACGTAATAACAACTTAATAAAACTAGGCTACTTATAAAATATATGGCTTTGAATAGACAGTGAGATAAGAATTAGCACACAATGTTTTATCGGCTGAATATTTGACAATGTACTTAATTTATTTGATAACAATACAATGGCCTTTACGGCGGAATTAACCATATCGAAGAATTGTAATTATTATGTTTGTAATAACGTAAATAACTAAGAACATATTTGGGACAATTTAATTCATTATTCTACATAAAAAAAAAATTTCATAGTGATAATTAGCATAATGTTTACAGGTATGTCGGGTTTGCGCTTTAGAGAAAGATTTCAAACAATTTCCTTATGGCGATCAAACCTTGGTGGGCGAGAGGGGTGTATCCCTTTCAGGAGGTCAGCGTGCTAGAATCAATTTGGCACGCGCCGTCTATAGAGAAGTAACTGGTTTTTTTTATTATTTACTCAACAATGACATTTTGAAAGCATTTTCACTATTTATAATTACAATTAATTACGCAATTGTAACATACTTTGTTTATAAATAGCTGTCAAACGTCTTTCTGAGTTTAACATTTTCTTTCTGAATTTAACGTTTTGCAATATAATAGATTCAAAAAATAATACTGCTATTTGTAGACCTAACTGTGTAACTGTACAATCAACACTTTTACAATAACATATATTATATATGTATTTATCTCCTTAGGTAAATTTAATTTAAATATCTCGTGTATATCGAAATCAAAATAATTCTTTTCTCTCTTTACTTAACAGGCCGATATTTATTTACTAGATGATCCATTGTCAGCCGTAGACGCAAACGTGGGCCGCCATTTGTTCGAAGGCTGTATTAATAACTATTTACGAGGAAGAACAAGGATTCTAGTCACTCATCAAATTCATTTTCTCAAAGCAGCGGACTTCATCATTGTTTTAAGCGAGGTTTGTTTTGCATGAATGTTTTTCCAATAAGTTTGTTTTTCTCTCTTATTCGTAGGAAATTATTGCGATCCCTATATTACGACGTTGGAGACAAACAATTTTTCCATACTTCTATTAAATTTCAGGGCGGTATTGAAAACATGGGCACTTTCGACGAACTAGTGTCATCAGGCAAGGAATTTTCTATGATGCTTGCATCTTTGCAAGAAGGAAAAGATAAAGATGGTGACAATAATACTGTAGGAGTAAGTAGTATTTGTTGACTATAATATATACCAGTAAAATTACAACTAATATATTAAGTTCGCCAGTATTCTTTACTTACAAAATATTTAATACACAAAAAAGTCACTTGTAAAGCATATAACACAACCGTTAAAGTAAAATGGTTTTATAGGAACTGAAATGGTTAAATTCGATTATTAAAAAAAATTGCTTCAGTATATTTATTAATAAGATAATAGTTACTGTAGTACATATTTTTTTAAAAATTGTGTGCTATCACCTCGGACACGTCCTTTTATCTTCATTGTTCATGATAAGTCATGAAAGACATCTACACAAACAATCGTCTTTTAAATACTTGCTTTACGAGTTTATTTACTTTCTATCATCACAGATGGGATACTTTTAGTTTACATTTTTAACATATAACTTAGTCTTACAGTTGCAAATTTGCTTTTACACATTAGTGTATCTTGTATTGCGGTTTCGGACATACATGTTGGAAATTCGAAAAGCGAACAATTTTTTTTCCATTGATTTTTTTTATTTAATCCAATATACTGCTCTCTAATTTTTTGTAATTAAGCCGTGGAAAGTTTTATCCATTTCAGCTTATCAATAGATTGATGTAAAAAAAATAGGTGCTAATTAAAACGTCTCACGATTAGTTCGCACTTTTTTATCGCTGCTTGTGCAAAAACATCTTTAAGTAATATAATGTTCACATTTAAAATACAGAACGTTTTAGAAGGACAATGTATTTGTTATATATGTCGTCGCATTTATAATAACAACAAAGATACATTTAAAACAACTCCATCCTCAATACAAATTGCACAATCTTTTTATAATGTATCGTTAGCAACCTTTTCTTTTTGTTTCGGGGGAATCTTCCAAAGATAACCTGCTTCTGGGGGAAGTCAGGCTTATGTGAGATACTCACTAAAAACCTTTCGGTGGTTTGCATGAACGTACTGTTGCCCCTCTACACTTTGTGTTAACACGTCTCTGAAGAAGGGCCTAACCCTCCTAGGTACCATCACTGAGCCATACGTTGTCCGACGCAGGTTTGCTTGTTGAGTGATAAGGGCCTCCACCCTCAAGGCCTGCGAAACTCCTTGATCCTTTTACTCGCCTTCTACGACAGGCATGGCTTACCCTAGTCCTATTCTTATTAGCCCGAGATTACAAGGCTGATCTTAGCAACCTACCCACTAGTTCCATTATTGTCTGCACACATATTGTTTGTTACTAAAAAAATGGAATAACAATTATTTTATTAAATATGGTAAAAGTAATGCAAATGTTGGATAGCCGTACATATATTTTTTACAAATTTGGTTTTCAAATTATAACATATTTTATGTTGATGTAGATCTATCTCTGTTGCCAATGTCGATTTAGGTAGACACCACCGCAGCTCCTATTTCTGCCACTAAACAGTAATGTTTGTAACATTACTGTGCACCGGTTTGACAGGCGCTGTGGCCAGTGAAATTACTGGTCAACAAGACTTGACATCTTATGTCTCAAGGCAACAAGCACAATGTCATCATCATCGTCAGCCGATAGACGTCTACTACCGGACATAGGCCTCTCCCAAAGAATCCCTACCCAATGTAGGCATCTACATCGGGTAGGGATTCATATGGGAGAATTCAGGCCATTTCCCACCGCGTTGGCTCAATGCGGATTGGCGCGAGGCAGAGCCTTGTTTGTTGATTAGCAATGTGCACTACGAGCGACTTGGAACCCATGAGTTCTTGTACGGGTACCCTAACCCTAAGCAGAATGTGGTGCTGTGTATACCATTCTAATTAATTATGGGTAGTACAAATTATTATGGGCAGGCATATCACTTACCATTAGGTGAACATCCCGCTCGTCTTCTTGCTTGTATATTATATATATTAATATATACCCATAAACAGCAAACTACGAAATTTAAAGTTAATATTTGTATGTAAAAACTTTACTATGAAAGAAACGACACGATGAGACGTTCAAAACGTGAACTAGATGTAGGTGATACGTAATCTCGTATTAATCAAGCGCCAGTTGGTACCACATTGCACTTCCCGTTTTGAAACAAGATATCAAATCTCGTTATGCCAGTAATTTCATTCGATAGAGCTCCTTCCAACAAAACACAGCAATATTTGCGTAAGCACTATTGTGCGGAAGAAACGAACGACAAGTACTTCCTCTTTTTCATAAAGCATATAAAGTACAGAAATTAGAGTTTTTAAATGTATACAATTCTATTTTTCTATAAATAATTGGTACCCGATAAATAAGATAGTTTTTATAAATAACGATTTGGCATTTTTTTTAATCGTTTCAAAACTCATATTAAAATATATTATCCTAGCATTTATTCTCATTTTCGTAAAGATTTATAGCAAGTAATGTACATTTTAGTTAATAGTTTAAAATTAGAAACTTGTTCTTATAATAAAGCTCTTGAATATTTCAGAAATCAGACGACAAAGATAGACCAAGTATAATGAGAACTATATCAATTAACGAAGGGGATGAGCAAACACAATTTGAAGAACAAAAAATGGCAGCCGAGGAAAGGCAGTCGGGAAATCTGCGCTGGGAAGTTGTTGCAACTTATTTCAAATCTGGTGGCAATGTTTGCTTTATTCTGTTTACTTTTTTTATAATATTATTGTCATCTGCATCAGCAGGTGTGACTGATTATTGGGTTAGCTACTGGTAAGTCTTATAACTTAAATAACATAAAAATTAACAAATATTGATAGCATACTGAAATAATTCTGTTTAATGTTTTACCATACTTTAAATTAAATTTTTTGCTAATTATTCATAGGTCCAACCAAATGGCAAATTATGAAAAAGAAACAGGTGATGTTGATATGGGTTTGTATTAAGCTTTTATATGTTTTTTTTATTAATATTTTTTTATAGGTAACTTAAGTTAAAACTGAACTTTGCCATAAATTATTCCAATAAAATAATGTGCATCGACTAAAAGTGATTGATATATTTTAGTCTAGTCTTATCCAGAAGTTTGGGTTTGAGTTTCATCCAGAAGTTGCCAATAAATTAATTTCTTTCTATTAATCCCGTTACAAAGTTAGTCTTAATTACGTGATGGGTTAATGTTTTGCTCTTCTTATATAAAGTAAATTTAGTCTGCCAATAGCTTATGTTAGCTGTAGTATATATTTACCAAGAACTAAATATCACGTTTAAAATTCTAAATATATGGCATAAATATACTAAACATGTGCTTGAAATTTCAGAACCAGGTTTAAACGTACAAGTAGGCCCTCTAACTACCGGCCAATACTTAATCATACACGGCTGTCTTGTCCTAGCATCAATTTTAATTACCAACTTCCGAGCCGTACCTTTCGTTCAATTATGTGTAACTGCTTCAAAGAGATTACATAACTTAATGTTCTCTTCCATGTTAAGAGGCATAATGCGGTTCTTTGATACCAGTTCGTCAGGTAGCGTTTACTTTCCTATAATAGTATTTTTAAATATACACAAAAAAAAATAATTTAAATCTTGTAGTGATAAAAATGTGTTAAACATTTTAAAATATTTGATTTTAGGGCGAATCCTTAATAGATTTACAAAAGATATTGGTGCAGTGGATGAGATTTTACCTAGAACTTTATTAGATGTGTGGCAAATCTACGGAAATTTAGCGGTCATTTTGGTACTAAACGCTATAGCGTTGTATTGGACATTGATACCATCGGCCGTACTACTTATTCTGTTCTTATTTTTCGTAAGAATATACACGAAGGCTGCCCAAGGTGTAAAGCGACTCGAGAGTGTCAGTAAGTCAATTGATATTTTTGTTCATTTATATAAATACCTCGTGTGACTGACGATTTCAAAGGTTGAACTAGAAAAGGAATTATTCCACAGAAAGAGCGTGCCAAGCAAGGCGAATGCGGCACTCTTGGCATGAGGGTTTAGGGGCCTATATTTTAGCTGTTGACATTAATAAGTTAAAATTATCTTTATAAATAAATTATAGTTTATTTCTAATTAAATACTATAAAACTTACTTTAATAAATATCAATGATAATTTATAAAACTGAAAAAAATGTAGACAATGTTATTTTTATGAATACCAATTTTAATAAAAGAAAACTAGTTTCTATCTTAATAAAAATTGCGACCCACCTTTCAGCGAAGAGTCCCGTATTTGGTATGGTCACGTCTTCTCTAAACGGTATGGCTACTATAAGATGCTGTGAAGCTCAAGATCGTCTTATAAACGACTTCGATACACATCAGGTATTTAATAAATGTATAATACATATTTTATTACCGCTACCATCTAAACAGGTATCATCGCATCGCTTCTAAAGAATTACTTTACTTTCATTTATCATCATTATCATATTTCGATTTCAAGGTCGTTGCAGTATAATAATACACAATAGTAAAAAGACTTAACATCTTGTCTCAAGACGACGAGAACGTTGTGGTGCTCTATATCATATTAATGGAAACAAGCATATCACCATCATGTGATGCACCTACCTCATTACTCAGTTGAATAAAAATATATAAATTATACAAACAGAACCTCAGGTGTTGCTGTCTCAGAATAATCAAGAAACACAAATGTTGAACAATATTTAATAACTATTATATTATTTAAGAATGTACTTGCATAAATGACTAGTGAGGTATAGTTTTATTACATTAATTTATTGGTTAAAACAATAATTAAACTTTTAACAATAATATAACTTTTTCAGGACTTGCACACATCAGCGTGGTACGGATACTTAGGTGGTGGATGCACGTTTGGCTTTTATTTAGACACAATGTGTCTAATTTATATCACGACCGTCATCTTCGTCTTCCTTTACATTGATTTTGGTGAGACAACTGTTAAAAAACAAAAACAAATAGGGAATCAATTGTACGTTAAAAAATTACTACATGTTGGCCTCTTCGGTATTTGATTTATTACTTCTGTAAAGTTTGATTCATTCGTACAATATGTAGAAGAGTTAAATTTCCTCATAATATTTTTAAAAGATAACAAGATATTTTATACTTTACTTGTTTATACTTAACTATTTAATGTGCTAAATGGTTATCCTTTATAATGACACATTTAAAATTTCTCTCTATTCACTTAAGACATTGGTAAACGGTAATTGGTAAACCAATCTATATACATATACACTTACGACTTATCACGAGATCTCCGAAACTATTACACGTAAAGAATTAAAATTTGGTAGAGAGATTGCTTCTGCAATATAGAGGTCAGCTATGAATAGATTTAACAACATTCCTTCCCCAAAGGGAGTTGCGAGGGTTTTAATAACAGGAACGGACACAAAGGCGGCGGGTTGCCGCCAAGCAGGTTTATTTTTGCCAAATTCCAAATCTAATTTTATATTACAGCCAGCATAGTGTGTGGGGAACAGCTACTAACAATATATAATTTGCATGTCAATGTTATTCAGGTGATGTGATCGCTGTGGGAAGCGTTGGGCTGGCTGTGACTCAGAGCAACACTCTGACTGCCATGTTGCAGCACGGGGCTCGCATGCTGGTGGAATACGTTGCACAGCTCACCAGCGTCGAACGAGTACTCGACTATACTAAGGTGGAGACTGAACAAAACCTATTTGAGGGCCGTAAGTACAATACCGCTTATAGAAAGTGATAATTATATAATAAATAACCAAATTGTTTAATTAATTTAGCTATTGATAAATATAATACAACACTATATAGATGGATACTATATAACTCGACTTTCTTGTTCGATTTTCCTAAAGGAAGGAAGAAATGAAGCGTTGTAAATATCCTTTAATAATATTTTTTTATGATTAAATGGGAATATGGTAATCCATTTAAAAAGTATATAAAACGAAATTTATAATTTTCTATTACGCTTGTGGAAATTTAATAAATATTAATGTTTTCTTATTAGTAAATCTTGAAACTTTCATAGATACAAATATATTATCTATAATGTATAACCATACGTACTTTACTTAATGTACTTTTTCGTATTTTTTAGATGATTCTTTTATATATTTTTTAAATATAAGTAAGACAAGAGCATAATTGATCAAATTTAGAAAAGATAATTTAATAGAAAATACTTTTGAACTTACATATCCCATCCCCCAAATAGGTCAATATCGAGAATAAAATTTAAATAACTGTTAAGTAAGTAACTCTATTTGTATTTCAATAATTCATAAATAGTCTTCAATGTCTTCAACTGAGTAAAAACTAGCAACAGATAATTACACGATCTCTCAGCCTTCAATTTCTTTTAAAATAGATAGGGAAGGATAGTGAATGCTATTGAAATGACAATTTTTTACTAACACAAAACTCAGTTCCATTACTCGTTGTTTTTTTTATAACAAAGGAAGGAAGACTGGATGACGTAAAGATAAATATTTTAAGCACGAAAAAAACTGTGTTATTTTACATACACAACAAAAACCCTTTAACAACGACTTGTAGTATTCAAAGCGGGACTCAACTGGGTTGCAGCGAGCTTGTATTCTAAGTCAAGGGTTTAAGTAAGAAAGCTTTAATTTTAGGTCAAGAATGTTATATGTTACTCGTGTCTCCAAAACCATGAATGTATAGTTGGTATATGTAGTAAAATGTAGAATATTTCAAATGAAACTTAACGGGGAACGCTTATATCTATAAATATAAAACCGTGAAGCAAATATACAGTAACACATTTGTATCCAATCAGAGTATACCTAGTATTTCAAGCTCACCTTTTTCAAAGTCACGCGTGGGATTTGATTAATATTAATAAATGATTTGCTATGTAAATCATGTACTGGAAACTAATAGGTATAGAATTAATTCGTATCTGGGTCCGGTTCATTGTTATGCGACGGACTAAGTGTTTATAGGAGGTTTAAAGTTTAACATTTATGTTTGTTTAAAAACAATCTGTGATATTTGTTACAGCGACACCTATTCCACCGACTTGGCCTTCAGAAGGAAGAATAGTATTTCAAGATGTCAGTCTCCGTTATGCTACCGATGAAGCTCCTGTGCTCAAGAATTTAAATTTGGTTATAGAAAGTGGTTGGAAGGTAATAAGCAACAACATTATAAATTTTAGACTTACACTAACTCAGTAAAACAATACTAAGAAGAAAAGTTAAATCTTGTCTGTATTACTATACTCCATGGACATCTTGCTTGTTAAACGTTTATTTTCGAATATGTAAATAAAAATTCAGTGGAATATATTAAAGAAAAATTTTTACAGTTAAGAAGGCTTTACCAGATATGGAATGATAATCGATCAACTTGAATCTTCACTAAGGTGTACTTGGGGAAGCGAAAGCAAATTTTTAAACAATTACTTAGAAATAATGTAATATTTCAGGTGGGAATCGTGGGTAGAACTGGTGCAGGGAAATCGTCATTGATATCAGCGTTATTTAGATTCTCGTACATTGATGGTACAATATCGATTGATGGAATTGATACTGCTCTAGTTGCAAAACAAGTAAGATTTTACTCTACACACGGTATAGTTTTTATGACAAAATTTTTCTGACATCATATCAAAATCAATGTTTACACTTGTGTTACAAACAATGTTGTAAAGAACAATAAAAATAGACTTTAATGAATTCCAGGGTTTACGATCTAAAATTTCTATCATCCCACAAGAACCAGTTTTATTTTCTGCCACAATAAGATACAACCTGGATCCATTTAACATCTACAGCGATGATGATCTATGGAGAGCTCTTGAGCAGGTAATGAATTCATACATAATAATAAACTATGATTTAATACAGCACATTTAATAATTGTTGTATTTATAGGTGGACATGAAATCAGCCGTTCCATCTCTAGATTTTAAAGTAACTGAAGGCGGCTCCAATTTTTCGGTCGGGCAAAGGCAGCTGATGTGCCTTGCGCGCGCCGTACTCCGTTCGAATAAAATATTAATAATGGATGAAGCCACAGCGAACGTCGATCCACAGTAAATATTCAATTTTTTTCTTACCAAATTATTATTTAAGCTAATTTATTGTTTTCCATTGTTTCCTTGTTAATTACAGGACGGATAATTTCATCCAACAAACAATACGGAGCCAGTTCGCAAAATGCACTGTTCTCACGATAGCCCACCGTTTGAACACAATCATGGATTCCGATCGTGTACTTGTGATGAGTAGCGGAAGAATTGCAGAATTCGATCATCCATACATACTACTGTCGAATCCTAACAGTAGTTTTACGAGCATGGTTCGAGAAACTGGCGACAAGAGTAGTCGACAGCTGCTGGAAGTTGCCAAAGAGGCGTATTTAAAAAACAATCTGAAAGAGAACATAACATGAAATTCGCTATAAAATGTAAATGAGTCTAAAGATATATAGGAGGAGCTATCAAAAGGCATTAAGACATTTATTAAACAAAAAACTATTTAACAATAATCATATATTTAGATTAAAATGCAATTTGATAAATCTGTTATCACACCATATGATATACAACGCGACATTCACTACCAAAAAAAATATTTTTGAAAGTTCTCATCATTTAAAATAACTTTGTGTCTCATTAAAGCAGTTCATAAATAAAATGTAAATTAATAGCACCTTAATAACTTGTACTCACTTTTTTAGATCTGTGTATTTATTAGAGATATTGCGTTACAAGGAAGTACTTGCTTAGAGTTATTGTAAAAAAATTAATCATTTTTCCTTTAATTATGAATTCTTAATAAAAACTAAGCGCGATGTTAATTCTAGGACACTGATACTAATGTAACATCTTTGTAATAAATTTGCACAATACTATTACACAGCTACATCGATTTAATTTCTTCGAAATTTTATGTAAATAATCTACCAAAAATATTTTATATTATTGCTGTAAATAATAAAAAATTGTGTAAATCAATACTATAAGCAAATTAACATAAAGTGTATACAGAATAAGCACAAATATTATAAAGAATTAAAAACTTTTTTATTCCAACGTTTCTTTGTATTTTAAGAAAGTGCACAAATTTTTGTAATGTGAATTAAAAAAAGTCTAGATGAAATATATGAATGTGTAATAATAATAATTATTATAAATACAAAAAAGAATTCTATTAACATATAAGTATGATCGAAATGTAAATTTTATAAATACTTAACAGTGGTTGGTAATAAGGGATTTCAAGGTAACTTAAATTTTTCATTTCACCAACAAATCAATCTCCTCCTTGGATGATAACATCGATATAAACGATATGCCAAAAACATTATAAGACATATCAAAGTGAAAAGAAGCCAAGCGGTTTTATTCTGGAATATTACTTCTGTCCAAGCGTCACCACATCCTTTACAACACTCATATTGATTCATGATAACTTTACAATTTTACAATCATAATTGTTTTTATTTTGTTTGACGTTACCCAAATGATTGATACGACGTCAAAATCTAACACAGAAAAGCTAAAGTGTGCATTGGATTGTCTATAGAATACTTGGAATGACTATACAGTAATTATTAAAAACATTTTGAAGAGATATTGAAGGTTTATTTCTACATCAAAACAAAGGCAAACCTTTGGTTTAGACTGTCAAGTTTTGAACACTTTGAACATGTGCAAGTAATCATCTATGTTATTTATATGATGATTAACATCATACTTTCTCCTATTAAATGATTGAAAATTTTGTATTCAATTCTTTATATTTTTTCTTTTGTTATCAACATTACTTCAAGGTTATTAATATTGGCATTTCAGTCAATAAGTCCCGATATGACCCACCCTTACTTCTGCGAGGGTACGTCTGTAAAAACATTTCTTCTACTCAATACAGGAAAATTATGTTCTGAAATATAAAAAAAATGTTTTTTCAGTATCCCTCAAATTTTTTTATTTTAAAGGTTCAACTAATAGTTTTTAATTATTCAGTGAAAAAAATTAAATACTTTACTTAAGTAGCTTAAGTTTTTGAAGATTATAATACGTTCAAACTATACTTTCATTTACACTCGGTGTTGTCTCTTAGTCTAGTCACCTAAAGTAATAATTACAATATCGCAACGAATTCAACACTAGAAGATTTTTTCATTCTAAGATTTCCTCTGATACACTTTCCTATTACTTAGAATTTACTTTTGTGTGTTTGTTACCAAAAAATAATTAACAAACAAACCATATGAAAAGACTGTTAAGTTTACATTAATAAAATCTAACCTTTCAAATTTAATTAACTACATCCTCTAACTTGCCTGCAGTAGTAACATTGATATAAAGACCACGCCAGATATATGATCACCATTAATAAAAAAACAGCGGAGTAATACACAAAAGGGCTGGTGCTTTCAATTGTATCACAACAGGGGCTGTCACCACAGCAACCCATTATTGAAACAAAGGAGGACCTCTACAATTTTAAATATCCATTTTTTTTCATCATCCTTTAAATTTTAATTTCATGTTTTCATTTTGAAGCTTTGTATATTTTTCCTGTTTATTATTTTTTGACGTATGTTAAATGTAGATGAACATGTGACATATTCATTAGCAAATGGGTTAGCAGTAAACAAAAATATTTTTTTAATGTTTACTTTCTCTAGATGATTAATTCAAATATATTGAACATAAATATATTGAAATTCACTTGTATTGTGTGTACCCATTAGACTCACAGTAAATATATAAAATGTATTAAATTTTTGTAGTAGTTCGTCATGGTAATGCAAAATACTTAATAATAAATTAACGTATTTTGAAGGAAAGGCGTAGGACTTATGGTATAAGTACCTCGCTGGCCTAATGGATAGAGCGTGCGACTTTCATCCCGAAGGTCGCGGGTTCGATTCTTGACATGTACCAATGACTTAATATTTAAGTTATGTACATTTGTAAACTTAAGTAACAACAGCTAAATACAAACGGTGAAGGGATACATCGTGAGGAAACCTGCACATGAAATAGAATTTATTCTAAGGTGGGTGTGTGAAGTCACCAATCCGCATTGAGCCCGCGTGGTGACTATGACTCCATCGCCCTCATATTGAAGATAGGCCTGTGCCCCAACAGTAGGGATATAAATAGGTTGTAAAACTAGGACTTATAATTAGATGAATATTTTATCCTACTTATTTCGTCATTACGACACTCGTCTCGCAGTTAATTCATATAAATAAAAAATCAAACAGTATTTAAATTCAGTTTAATTTCATTGACTTAAAAACATTATTTCAGTACAAACTTTTACAACATAAATAATATAAAGTTAGTTTGGTATTCAAATTTTAAACTTAAAAAGCTTTAGTATTATTATATAAATTCTTAGCAGTATTTACTACTGTTAGTGCGTCAAAGGTTTTATGTGCCGATTAGTTAATAACTAATGAATTAAAATGTACACACAGTTGCTGTTATATCGGACTAATATTTACAGCAGTTTTATTTTTAATAAACTAATCAGTTATATACAAGCATTGTATTATTATTATTCTGGATTTAAACTTATGTACTTCGCTTTAGCTACTTCAAATAAGGATTTTTTCATTTTATCTCCAGTTTCACTGACCATTGAACTAAATTTGCTGTCTGGATTTAATAAAAGACGGTACGGGTAATCGAATTCTACCATTTGGCCTTTATCCATGACAAGGACTCGATCTGAATCCATAATAGTATTAAGACGATGCGCAATAGTGAGTACTGTGCACGTCGCAAATTCGCGCCGAATTGTTTTCTGAATTAGAGCATCGGTCCTGAAATAATAAAACAATGTTAAACTAATGCTAGTTCTTACCGACTTTGCCCTTTTCTCGTGAATATTTTGTGTATAAATTAAATAAATAAACTATTGCGATTATGGGGTAAAAGACTAAACAGAGACAAGAATATGGAGCGAAATATGTGTATCAAATAAGATAGACAAACACTAATGAAAATTCAAAAATTAATATACCACAACAATTCTTTAAATATATATTTACTCACTGAGGATCAACGTTTGCAGTTGCCTCATCCATAACGAGAAGAGTATTTGAACGTAGTACGGCTCGCGCTAAACACACCAGCTGCCTTTGACCAACAGAAAAATTTCCACCACCTTCAGATACTTTTAAATCCAATGCTGGGATTGCGTCTTTTAGTTCAATCTAAGAAAAAGAAAATATAGTACATCGTAAATCTTGCGCTACAATACATTACGCACCAAGCTTATTTAATAATAAAATTAAAGAAATGTAATTAACCAAGCGTATACCTGCTCTAAAGCCTTCCAAATTTCATCGTCGGCATAATGATTAAATGGATCCAAATTATATCTCAACGAAGCAGAGAACAGTACCGGTTCTTGGGGAATAATAGAAATTTTTTTTCTGAAAATCTATAAATAAAACATTTAATAATTATTGTTTTCAATCTTGTATTTTATTTAAATTTAAAACTACCTACCGATTTTCCTATTCCACTAGTATCAAGTCCATCAATCTTTATACTTCCATCAACTTCTGACAAACGGAATAGAGCTTGTATAAGTGAGGATTTGCCAGCGCCTGTTCTTCCAACCACTCCAACCTAAAAAGCCTTTATATCTGAGTACCGTACCAAAATCAAAAGTAAATAATTTATTTCAGAATGTAACGAACTTTCCAACCGCTCTCTATTCTGAAGTTCAGATTTTTCAACACCATGACACCGTTAGGATTATACTTCATGCTAACATTTTCAAATTGCAGAGCTCCTTTTGATGGCCAATCGTCAGTGGGGTTAGTAGCTATTTAAATAAATTGGTTAATAATTCACTTTTCATAAATAAAACTTTATAAAATCATAAACAACACTTTTATAAATAAATTGCTTAAAAAACTAAATACATACACACACATATATATATATAGAACGATACTCTTGGCGGAGTGGTCGTGGTTGTCGTTAGTAGCAATCTTTACAAGTCTTTTTTATTCTTCGCCCACTGTTGTTTTTCTTGCGCTTTCGTGTAGTGGTTGTTTATACATATTTATATAGGTATACATAAATATCAGTAATTAAATTTAGTTTCTTACGTCCTACTTCCATATTACTTTCGACTGGTAATCTTGAATATTCAAGCACCCTTTCTACTGAAGTCATTTGTCCTAAAAGATCAGCAGTCATCCGTGCTGCCATTTGCAAAAACATTGTTAGTACCATGGACTGGCTTACTGCTAAACCAATACTGCCAACAGGTATGGTGTCACCTAAAAGTATTATTATTTAATATCACTAACCTGTTGTGTCTGAGATCTCTTTAAATCAATAATACATTATAGAAATGTTTTAGGAATGTTGTAAGTAAAATGTAGATCATTTACAAAAATACTATTTAATGTACGACAAGTTGAAACATTTAAATAAATATTCAAAACAAACTGATAAAATGTCTTTTTATATCATTAAAAAGCAAAAAAATTAATCGCAGCATTAATTGCGCGATCTTTTAATAAACAGATTAGTACTCACCAAAATCAAAAAAGAGAAAAATAGCTATTACAACTCCAAGATATATTAGACATAAGACATCTATATATAATCCAAATGCTGTTGCACCTCCCAGAAATGTGTAAAACGCACTGGAATTTACGTCCTAAACAACACAAATATTGTCTAAAATAAAAATTAATAAGAATTGTTTATTCATAATAAATAACAGATAAAACTTTCACCTGTGCTCTATCAAAAATAGTCAGTAACCGATTCTGCGAGTTAGAGCTTCTAATAGTTGATAGACCGGCAATTGTGGAATTTATCATGCTGAAGACAGGACTTTTAGCTGTAATATAAAACTATTTACTTCATAATATTAATATATTATATGTTTAAAAAAATTGCATTACGGAAAACAAAAACGATTTCATTAACAAATACGAAATAATAGGGAAGATATTTTAATAGCGTACACTTACTTGTGCCCTCTAATCTTTTTACGGCTTGTGAGGCTGCTAAGTACCATTTTAATAAAAACATGAAGATAAATAACAATACAAACGTTGGTATTAGAGTCCAAGGTAGTGCTATGGCATTTAACACAAGAATACTTAATATTGAAAAATACATTTGTAAAGTTTCCAGAACGCTTCGTGGCAAAAGCTCGTCCATCGCACCCATATCCTTTGAAAATCTATTAAGAATTCTACCTATAAAAAAATTATATAAGTCATAACTAATTTAATTCGAGTGCATGCATATTAATATTGTTTTAAGTATAAAAAATTGTTAATAAACCCACCAGAAGAGTTTGTATTAAAAAATTGCATGACAGCATTGATCAAATTTGAAAATACTTTGTCATGAAGGTTTTTCGAAGCACGCGTTGTCATAACAACGAAAGCAATTATTCTTATATGGGTTATTATAATGATGAACAATATTATACATCCATAGATTAAAAGATACTGTCCTGTAGTCAAAATTCCAATTTGTGTGTCCAAACCAGGATCTATAATTTCAAGGAAATTTATTTTTGGTATTAGATTGTTAAATATTAATATAATATTAATTTATTATTTATAAAATTTTTAACTTACCAGGAATAGAGCCATCTGGCAAAGATTGTTCGTATGCATCAACTTCGTTTGTCCTAGAAAGTAATTTACTAGTTTCAAGTTATTTATACATTTGCAAAAAAAAATACTCATTAACTCGGCATTAAGTATTGATAAGTCCTATGATATTTAAAGTTTCATTTCTGGTTATAAAATTATATATCTACTGTAGTCATAAAAATTCAACACTGCGATTGACACTATAATGAATAATATCTTATGACAGTATATTTTAATAATGTTTAATAACAATTGAAACATACCAAAAACTCAACCAGTAATCAGCCGTTGTAGCTGAGGCTTGTGTTAACGAGAGTGTGAAAAGAGCTAATAACACTACCCAAACAGATTTAACCGAACGAATGTAGTTCGCAATGACATTCCACTTTAATTGTCCTTTGGCCCTTTCTTCTGCTTCCTGTACTTGTTTTACTTCATCTTTATCTTCTTCCTCACTTTTTACAGAAATTTTAGACACTCCACGGAATATTGGTGGTCGATCTTTCTGTTGCAATTACAAAATGTATTTTATTACAATTAAAATTAATCAAATAAAATTAACAAGTGAAAGAATGTAAGCAAGACAAAAGTAATGGTTTTTGAAAGAGAATAATGTATGACAAACTGTGACATTATGATTGAGGGATAAAAAGTGGAACAAGTGAAAGAATTTGTATATCTGGGTTCACAGTTTACTAGAGATGGCAAGCATGATGGTGATATTGTAAGAAGAGTTTTGAGAGGGAATCAAGTGAATGTGGCACTTCATAACTTTATGAATAGCCGGAACGTATGACAAAGAGCAAGACTGGCTGTGCATAGAGGCATGTTGATTCCCACACTGATGTATGGTAGTGAATGTTAGGTATGCTAGAAGAAACATGAAAGTGGGATTAATACTGTGGAGATGAGAAGCCTGAGAAGTATAACTAAAGTGAAGCTAATGGACAAAGTGAGGAACAGTGTGATAAGGGAGCGGTGCGGCGTGATTGCATATGTGGTAACAAAGATAAAGAAAGTGATGCTTAGATGGTTCGGCCATATTGAAAGAATGGATGAAAGAAGATTACGAAAAGGTAAACAAGGTAAGAATGATTGAAAAATCGGTGCAGGTCAACCTAGGTGGACATATTCCGATCAAATTGAAGATGTCCTAAAGAAAAACCGGGTCAAAAGTACTAGCAACCGACGAGCATGCATGAGGATACTAATGAAAGTGGAGGAAGAGAGATAGGTGTGCCAGGATCGTAGCAAGTGGAGAGAGGTGGTCTCTGTTTACCCTACTTTGAACGCGGCGTGATATATATATGTATGTAAAATTAATCATTAAATATTAGACATTTATTTTGTTCCCTCATTGTATATATATTATATGATTTTCACATAAAATTATTAGATACAAATTACCTTCGCAAGACCATCTTCATCGTCATTGCTTGATTCACTCAGACTTGCTAATAATAAAGAAAACTCTTTTTCCGATTTAACCAATTCATTATAAGTGCCCATATTTTCAATTGATCCCTAAAACAAGATGTTCACCTGGACGTAAAGAAATGTCTCTAATAAATGTACATTTTCAACTTCTTCTATTTGAAATTTTAAGTGATGATAATCTTTGAGCGATAAATTTTTAAAACGATAGGTTCGACGACGAGTCGAACGTCGGATGAGTCACTTTACCATCATACAAAAATATTTTTTTTTATATATAATCAGTTAACACTCAATTTCACATGGTGGATAGTAAAACGCTCAAAATATCATTACCGGTTCAGCCGTTTGAGACGATATGCACCTGTACTAAGCTTACGACACGCTTCTCTCATGGATCGGAGTGGAGTCCCTTGTTTTTGGAACGGAGTTAAGAAAACGTAAATTATTTTGACTAACCTCGTTAAGAACTACAATAAAATCTGCCGCTTTAAGAAAGTGAATTTGATGCGTTACTAAGATACGCGTTCGCTCGCGCAGGTAACCATTGATGCATTCATCAAACAATTGTCGGCCAACGTTTGCATCAACAGCAGACAAAGGATCATCCATTAGATAGATGTCAGCCTACAAACAAAATAGCTTCTTAATATAATTATAACGTGAAGTTTGGAAATAATCGATGAAAAACTAAATGTCAATTATTCAAATATAATATTTAATTTGCACAAATGTAATACAGAATAGAGTTTTAAAAACACTGCTGTACCAACAGTTTATTCTATTTCAAAGCCATCGTTATAATTGAATTATTGTTATTGTATTAAAAACAGTTCATTGGTATTATATCATACGGATTGGAAGATTTGACCCATTATCCATACCATAGCAAAACATATTTAGTTGTTTTTTTAATTACTATCTATTATAATACATACGATTATTTTTCTTTTGTTTCTACTATGAAAAATATTTATTGAACACAAATCAATTAATGTTTTATACACATTATAGCAATTATTTTAATTATATCATGGATCTAAATATTTATATGGATATTATTATTATACATATATTAAACATGTATTTTAAGCGAACTAGATAAAATTTCCTAGAACAATAAGTAATATGATTGGCACTAAATTACTAGGCAAATCTATGTTACTGTTTTTTTTAATGTCCATAAATAAATAAGGAAAACACGTTCATTTACGGACACAAAAGAGACTTATTCCTATTACTTTTACTTATGTCTACAACTATTAAAGTCTTATTATCCTGTAGCGAAGGAAGTGCATTAGTGTATGATGAGCTGATCCTAAAGTAATATAACGCCAATTAAAAACTTACTTCTCTATACACGGCTCTTGCTAAATTTATCCTTGCTTTTTGTCCTCCAGAAAGTGATACACCGCGCTCCCCGACTAAAGACTGATCTCCGAACGGAAACTGTTTAAAATCGGTTAATAAAGAACAAACTCTGCAAACCTGTTTAAACAAACAACTACTCTAAACAATTCTTATTTAATAAGACGACAATGAAATGTAATAGAAACTTTTACGATACCTCTTTGTATTTGAGTGAGTCGTAAGGTAATCCAAACAAAATATTTTCACGTACAGTTCCCGGAAATAACCAGGACTCTTGAGAAGCATAAGACAATCTTCCGTTTACATTAAAACTGCCAGTACAAATTGGAAATTCTTTCAAAAATACTTGAATTAAAGATGACTAAAAAAGTGAGTTTTTTAATAAATGTTATTGCAATACATAAATCTTCTAAATTGAGATAAAGCAGTACTACTACCACTAGATGCGAAATCATTTAATGGTTTATTTGATCGAGCTTAGATTGAAAATTTAACAAGTGTTATAACAAATAGATAATTTAAGTCAGCCTTATACGCTTATGAAATACATGATAACAAATAATAATTTATTAAAAGGATATATTTTTTACCTTTCCACTTCCGACGGGTCCAATAATAGCGCATAGTTTTCCTTTCCTTAACCGTATTGATATGTTCTTAAGAGTTAATTTCTCATTAGAATTGTTCCATGAAGCACTCACTCCGTACAACTCCACCGCAGTGTCGATATTTTGAGATCTAATGCCTAGATTTTTAAAAATATTTTGATCACGAGTTCGTAAATCTAGTAGATATTGCATCAGACAATAATTTATATCAACGTTTTAATATTTGATTTCCACGATTTTTACAGTAAATATAATTTAAATTATTAAATAGATACAAACACGTAATAGTATGACTTTCAGCATATGAATATTGTAAATAGACTTTTTGGATACGTCAATCAGCAAAAATTATGACGTTTAGACATTACCGATTGATGTGAACATTAACATGATAAAATGTAGGTTGAACAGCCGTAGTAATTAAATATATCTTTTTGCAAAAATTTTCGATAGTTCTTTGTATTAACTTAATCTTATATTATTATCTTTTAATGTCATGTTCTCAATTTTTTTACATGTAATAAGATACGTCGCTCATTATTTTACTGTTCAAATAACCTTTCAATTTCTATTGAATTTTCATTTTAGTTAACAAAGCACTATAATTGCTAAGTAAAGACAATGGATTTTCTTTAAAGTTTATCCTTATTATAAAAAAGAATACAACAAACTTTACCAGGTGAAACCGTTGATTCCTTATTATCGTATGATGAAAATTTCTTTCCAATTACTTGGTCGGAAGCTTTAGATATGTTATTGGAGTTAAATGTAATGAGATGGCCCCCGTCTTTTTTTGAATCTGTTAAGTCGTCTCTGTCCTCTACAATAAAATTAATTTATTAAACGTAGGTGTTCACATAAAGATACGTTTTTAAGCCATCATGACCTTATTTTAAAAATAACACTTAAATACGTGTCTGTATAAACACGGATGAATAATGTTCTATGTTGTTAAGATAACTGTTATTCGAAAGCGATTTCACAAAGAATACACACTATTCTTTGTCGACAGATATAGACTCTGTAGTAGCATCTGTCTAGACTGGCTCTAGCAACAGAAACATACCTTCTTATCATATATATAAAAATATACGACATAATTTTTTTTGAGAACGAATTAAATTATATATCTGCCTCCGAGGCGCTGATCTGTTAATCGCTTGCATAGCAATACGAGAACCACTGATTTCACTCCAGGGTTACATGCCATAGAATTTTTTTTAATGGTATATTTTAAACTTGCCGTCATAACAGCATTGCTGTTTTGGCTGTTAACATATGCGAACGTAAGTACACTAGGAGAGCACGATTCAACATTCACGGCCTTAGTGTTACTTAACACAATGTGAAATTGTGGCTCTGAGATAGTTACCATAAAGACTTACAATAGATAGCGCTACAGTATGTAAGCACACAAAAGTTAAAGATATTTATAAACGCCTACGTTATTTTTTTATATTTTGTCTAAACAAAATCCAGTGATAACAATCGTTGTAGCCAATAAGTAATAAAGTGTAATAGTTTTTCATGTAATATTACTAGTCATATCATTATGACTAGTACATGTGTAAAAACGATTCACCATAGGTAACAAATTCAGAAATACATATATAGTTTACTTTTTCAATGTGTCACTGTTTTTACTCCGTCATCTAATCTAATCTGATTAATTAATCCTTTAGCATAATTGTTTATAAAAATGCCAATGTCATATTCTCGAAAAATCATCATGATTGGTTAAAATGATACAATAAAGAAAAATACAATTAAAGAGGAAAAATCAACTCACCCATCATCAAGACTTCTTGAATACGTTCTAAAGATACAAACATTTCCGATAAACTTGCTATTGCTATAGGTAGAATAAAATTTAAGTTCATTTGTACTATACTGAAGAATTGTTGGATAGGATATATCTGAAAATATTAGAACTACAAAATTAAAATCACTGTACATTAATTCAAACAAGTGTATAAAAGTATAATTGTAAATAAATTACATTAATGTAAAGACAAATAAGGAAGTTATTTCTAAAGTTTATAATATGAATACACTTTAATAAATCTGCTTGTAATATTATTAATAGAAAGATTTAACAAACATAATGTGTACTAAAAAAATTTTTAGAGCATATTTTAGAACTTTTTTTTAACGCGAAGCGACGAGATCAGCGGCTCATTCACCTGATGGTGAGTGATACGCCCGTCCATAACAATGTAGCGCTAGTTAAGACACAGAATTATATTGCGCTCGTCGTTTTGAAAGATAAGACATTAAGTTACGTTATCTCAATAATTTCACTAGATACAGCGCCTTTCAAACCGGACCACATTAATTGTTGAACACTACTGTTTGCGACAGAAATAGGCGCTGCAATGGTACTTCGACGGTCTCTGCCAACAGAAACCTATCATCAGTTAAACGTAAAAGTACGAGAAAATAAAGAGTATTTGAAACTTGTTTGAATCATATGCTTTCATAACTTCCTTATTATGATACTTTTTATCTCAGAGGAAGATTCTTCAAGATTTACCTGAGCAAACAATTTTTGAAATTAATAATTTGTTTTGACACAGTAAATATGTCACACAAATTTTCGTATCAATATTTTAATTCTAAATGCATTTGTTGATTCATAGTTTATACACACCAATGTAGCAGTGAGCATGGAGCCAGTGAGCACAATTGTGAGAGATGTGAGGAACAATGTGCTTCTTTCCGTAAATAACATGAATCCAACAAAAACGCTTCTGATAAATATAGATTTTTTTAAGGCGTCTAATTCATTAAGTCTAGCTGCATTGACCATGATCCGAAACGGCTTTTCCCATGCATACATTTTTATAACCTAAAAATTTAATAAAAAGCTTTTCTATTATAAAAAATAAATCGTGATCTTTGTGACATTGGACATCTATCACCCGTACTTTAGCCATCATGGTAGATAAATGGCTGCGAATCTCTTCTTGTAGGAGAAAACCTCTTGCCCCGGTTAGGGAAACAATAAATATTAACATAAACTTATGAACTACAATGATTGTTGGATTAACTATCATAGAGAACCAGATTAACATTAAACAACAGGCGGAGAAGTGGGATTCATAATTTTTCTTAAAAAAATCTAGTCGATCTTGACCTACACCGTCATCGATAAATTCCTAATCTTACCTGAATACCGTTTATTAATTCAGTCATCAATTTTATCCTCTTGTCAGTACGTTGTGCAGTGGATCGTCTAATGATTGAAGTAAGTTTAGTTAGGCCGACTGAAACATAAAAATTATTTGGCTATAACAGTGAAGGAACAATTAAAATAAAACCTCCTAAATTTAAGATTACATATTTTCTTACCTTGAATAGGGAGTACAAGCATAAATACACCGAAGAGCCCCACAAAGGGAGCAAACCCGGCCGCATAATATAGCAACACCAATACAGCACATAGTTGGACTGGCACCAGCCAGAAATAATGGAGAAACATAAATGCAAAATCAAATCTGGCAACATCGTTTGATAGAAGATTCACTAGCTTTCCTGCTGCTACTTGACCAAGAGAGTTCTGACTCATACGTAATACCTATAAATTGTGTGTCGTACAAAACATGTGTATTTATCAGTTATTTGCTGTGCACTGTTAATATTAATCAGATTGCCGTATTTTTATCTCTTACTTAAAAAGTAATTTTTTATACTTTTGTTAACGACTAAGATTTTTCTAAAGTGAACATATAAATTAACAAAATCTATCAATCCTCAAATATATTACGAAATAAGAAAAATTTTTTTTCATAGTAATGTATTTTACATTATATACATTTCAAAATTACCTGTACGATTGTTTATCTACATTAATAATGTTTTCCAAAAATAAGCTGTCGCTATAACCATAACATTATTAATTTAGAAATTGTATCGTACACTTATTTAAGTATAATTTTAACATATTCGGAAATGACTATTTTGAGCAGAAAAAATTCAGTGAAAGTCATTTACTGAATAAACTTCTTTCTGTCGTTAAGATAATCATGACTAGACGGAATAAATGTAATATATGAAGAAGACTTGTTTGTTATCATTTCAACCTAAACATTGTTATACACAGGTCTTGTCGAAATTTAATATTTTGGCATGCTTGGTATGTAGTATGCAAGTGTATTTTAGTAACGTTCCTCTGTTATAGAACAATTAAAAGTTATATTGACGCATCTTAATTACAATATTAAACAAACATATATACTGAGTAACAACTGATTTGATATTTTAATATATATAAATTAAACACCACACATGATTCATAATTTTTAACTGCAGCATCTATAATACACACAACGTACATAAAGATTTTTAAAAAATAAATCGCAGAACAAATTTAGAATACTACTACTAATTACGAAATGTTACTGTTTATGATCACAGTTTCAAAATAATAAATTAGTGAATAAATTACCTTTCTATAGATAATTGATGACACTCCAACTTTAACTCTTAAACTGAATGTATTAACAAACAATGAATTATGATGTTGAGTCAAGACTCCAATAAAATTTAACCCTATCATGCCAAGAGCATAGTAAGAAGCCACTTGAACAGATATCGTTGATTCAACGGACCAAAAGGATAATAGCTGAGTAAATAGTAATGGCTGGATAGTCCTATAAATTTAAAAAGTAATAGTATTAGTAAATTAACAATGAAATTAATACCATTTAAAATTTGTAATTTTCATAGAAACATAAAAACTGATTTAACATAAATAGTTCGGCTGAACGAAACGAAAACAAATAGACAACATTATTGCATAAATATTGTAAGATCTTACCGTGAAGCAGTGTTTAGTAACAATAGAAATGCTCCAGGCATGTACGCTAACCAGAAAGTACGTACTAATGCTTTCCATAAGGAAGGTTTCTTGCCGTTAAGAATAGCTTGTTCCAATTCTTCCAGCCAATACCTATTAAAAAATGAGTAATATAATTATAAACTTCCGTTCTTGTATAGACATTTATTGATATTATTTTTTCAGACCACAAAATGTAAAAGCAATTTCGGCCCATATAGGGCACATTTTGTTAGCGTTGCTTCTATGCTCCCAATACCCATTTTTCTATCTTTGCCCCCATAATTTATATGCAAATAAAACTCTATTCCGGTTGAAAGAGAGATGAAGTTGCTACACATTATAGCGGTGAACAATATGTGGTGATATGTAAACATCTTGCCTATTTCCAGTAGTATTATAGTAGAAGCACAGAACATGCTGTTAATGACTTGGTTGACCATATTACAACAAAATTGGACAATTAACAAAAATGTATTCGCGTTTTTCTTGATATCGCCGAAGCCTTTGACAGTCTCGGTGCCTATTCTTCTAGAAAAGTTGGAGAGAGTAGGAATACTCTCAGTAGGAATACTCAATTTTTTGGAGATTTTCTGCATAACCGTGTTCAAAAAGATAAAATTGGTGGTGTTGTAAGTGGTGATGAAACAATAATTTATAGTGGCTCTCAAGGAAGTATCTTAGGACCTGTTTTTTCTTGATTTACATCAACGACTTATGTCAGCTGAACATGCCTAATGCTATGATTTATACTTATGCCGTAAACATATTTCATGGCGAGTCTTGGAATTCGGTATATCAATCGGCTGAATATGATCTTCATAAAATTAACTTCTGGTTGAGAAGCAACTTACTAACTCGTAATGTTTTGAAATCTCATTTCATTAAATTTAATATAACAGACAGTATTAACCAAAACTTTTCACTGAATCTAGATTCGTGCAATCTGAATTTAGATCAACCTTGTGTCCCACACTTAATAATTCTAATAGTATTAAATATTAGGTCCTTACGTATGAAATAAGCGTTTTGTCGTACTGACCACTTTGATCTGAAATATCTCCTCTTTGGTTAAGAATTCCAAATTCAGATTTATAAATTCATTTAGCTGGTACATTTGAGTTTTGAAAAGAGTCATTCATTTGTTCTTTCCTCATTATTATTTTCTTTGGCGTCACTTATTACCCCACAATGGAAAACATGAAATATCAGTATATTTACTAGTACGAGTTCTATCATGGCACCAGTGTTGCAGAAACAGCTCGAAGAATTAATGATGTGTACGGAGCTGGTGTCGCTGAAGAAAGCATGGTACGTTATTGGTTTCAACGTTTTCGTTCTAGAAATTTCGACCTTCAGAACCAACCCCGTGGACGGCCGAAGACTAAACTGGAAAACGAAGAATTAAAGGCTATTGTGGAAGCGGATCCATCACAAAGCACTTCAAAGATAGCTGCAGGCTTCGGAGTACGTGACAAAACTGTATTAATCCACTTGAAGCAAATCGGGAAAGTAAAAAAACTTGAACGATGGGTACCTCATGAATTGAGTGAATTGAACTTGCAAACACGCGTCGACTGCTGCTGCTGTGTTACTTTGCTCAACCGATACAATAATGAAGGGATTTTAAATCGAATCATTACTTGTGATGAAAAGTGCATACAGTACGATAATCGGATGCGCTCGTTGTAATAGCTGAACTCTGGAGACCCACCCAAGTCCTGCCCTAAACGAAAATTGACTCGGAAAAAGTTACTCATGAGTGTTTGGTGGACTAGCACCGCTGTCGTTCACTACAGCTTTTTAAAATCTGGCCAACTATTACGGCAGATATATATTGTCAGCAACTGCAAACCATAAAGAACGAACTAGCTGCTAAACAGCCGAGATTGGTCAATCGCTCTAAGCCACTGGAGCTTCACGACAACGCAAGACCAAACCACTAAGTTAGATGAGCTACAATTTGTATGTTTGCGACATCCACCGTACTCCCCGGACTTTGCCTCAACAGACCATATCCAATTGAATACCTCATATTTAGCTAATAATCAATAGAATAAGGAAAATTATTTAGATATTTAGACATCTTAGACATGTAGCAGAATATGAAACTCTACGAACTATTTACTTATGTACTTGCTCAATCTGTCCTGGCTTATGGGATCACAGTTTGGGGTGGTATCTATAAAATATATGTGATGATATTAACGCTACAAGCCAATGCGACTTTTACAGTTTATCTTATACTGGGCTCTTGGACCCGGATCCACGGCCTGTTTCCAAAAAAAGTGTACTAGGTGGAGTGTAGTTATCCGACGACAGATTTTCACAATGTGTCTGGTTCTTTGGTTTTTCTGACGAATCTACTTGGTCGTCGAAGGCAGGCGCGGACGCGTTCCCCTACTACCTTCGCCTATATCGGAATCCCTGAATGGTGACGAGCGCCCTTATTCGTGGGTGTACTTCGTGTACGCGGTGTGTGTGTAGCTGTGGCGCCGCGTTCTGAAACGAGGACGGCGTGATGTCGAGATTCGGAGCGTGTTGGTAGTGTCCGAAGTGTGTGTGGTGACGTGGGTATTATCGGTGACTGTAGGTTCATGTGTGGTATGGGAGACCCTTGGAGACGACGAAATTAGCGCATGCCATGGTCTGCACTTTTTGATCTTGAGATTTAAAGGCGGCTCGTAGTGGCCACCAGAGGGTTGGGGTGATATGATGCCTTGGCGAAGTAGGTTTCAGAGCATTCTCTGAAGTGCTCTGTAATGGTTGGGAGTTTGGGGTAGCTGTGGAAGTCCACATTGTGCTGGTACCATTCGGCAGCGGTTGCGATGCCGGCGGTTTTAGAGAACCTGCACGCGTTTGAGGTATGCTTCGGACGAATGGGCGAAGACTACGCTGGCGTAAGCCGGCCAAGATATGTTCAGTCAGCCTGTGGACGTTTGGATGGTGGATATTCCACCTCCATGTCGCTGCAGCTGATGTTCCCTTCAGAGTCAGAGTCGGAAGAGGTGAGTAGGTCGAACTTAGAAGACTCCACCACGGGGGCCTTTGTCATGGGTGGTGCGTGAGTCGCGGGGGTTCGATCTGGAGGCCGGGCTGTCCATGTCAAAGTTCACAGATCGCGAAGGGAAGGTGGGAGGGCACTTAATGAATTGTTCCCAGGATTCTGGGAACTGTTTGCGTGCAAAGCACGTATTATTAAATTAATACTTTAAAAAGTTCACAATGTATTTTTTTAAAACGTATGCCACTTTAAGATACTTGACTGGAATCATATCTATATACAATTTTGTTTTAAATATGTTGATAATTTTGTAGATAGGAAGTTGAACGAGGTCAATTAAAGGAACGTGGTATTTTAATTTTATTTCGCACATATTTAAAGTATATCCTGCCATAATACGAACAAATGTGACAACACAAAGTAAAAGATTACGATTTTTTATTGGATTCGATACAAAATATTTTGTTTGCTCTGTACAATAAAACCAAAAAAATATGTTAGTTGTTAGAGAATTCAATAAGGAGTATATATACTATAATCATACACAAGCTTCTTATAAGCTGAAGCTATTATATAAAAAGCACATGCTATGATTTCTAAATTAAAGAGTAATTTAGTGATTAAAACGATAACTTCTGTCCAAAAAAGTTTTTTTTTATTTGAATCTTACATTCACATGATACTAAATGATACGCTTAGCCATAATAATATAGCTGCAGCAGGCTACTTATGTTTACACTACGATACATTGATCTTGAAGTCTTGACACGTTAGATATTAATTCTCGTTACTTCGCTAATACTGTTCAAAAATATTCACAGCGAAGGTGATAGGTCTTTTGTTGTAGTTGACTGGACCTGTTATACGTCTGGATCGTATTAGTAAGGACTGCTGAGAAGCACATATCCAATTTAACATCTAACGTAAGCTACTTTTACTTAACCTATTAAACAACGTATAAAAATAAAGCCGAATTTTTTGTTATTGTTAATATAGGAAACCATTTAATAAAGCTATAAGAAAATTGTCACGTATGTAAATCTTTTAAAGAAATTTTTTCAACTTATATATTTTCTTACTAACCACCAGATAGCGCTCTTCTTCTTTCTTCTTTATTTTAGTAGCTCCGGCACGGTTTGTGCATTAGCCAAAGAGCGCTCTTGTAAATGAACCTATACGGTATTTAAAGAATTTTCGTGACGATATGTATAGATATTTATTACATATCGACACACATGCTGAAGATTAGCTAGTTTAACGTTATTAAGACAATTGTTATTTAAAACATAACAGATT
Organism: Ornithoptera alexandrae; assembly: GCA_029030555.1. NCBI lineage: Eukaryota > Metazoa > Arthropoda > Insecta > Lepidoptera > Papilionidae > Ornithoptera > Ornithoptera alexandrae. The sequence goes on along the minus strand of JARDVY010000023.1, from coordinate 6,518,114 downwards.
TAATAAAAGCCTTTCTACAATAACACTAGTCATATATACTCAATTTCTAATATAAATATATAGTTTAGTGTATTATAGACAGAAACTAATTGTTAGTAATCAGGGTGCAAAATGTAAAATTGTGACTGATGAGGACATTCACAATATTTAAAGGTGTTCTTTTCATAAACATAACGACGAAACAGATTTTTTTATATAATTAAGCAACGAGACGAGTGGGACATTCATCTGATGGTAAGTGATACTCCCGCCCATAACAACGTTGCGGTAGTTAGGATGAATATACTGCACCATATTGCGCTCATCGTCTGAGACATAAGATGTTGAGTCTCGATACCCCAGTAACGACACTAGCTACAGCGCTCTACTAACCGGAACACAGTAATGTTTACACAGTACTGTTTGACGGCAAAAGTAGACACTGCAATAGTACTTACCTGGATAGTGTCCGGCAACAGAAATCATTATCTGTAGCAGTTTATCACAGAAAACAAAATATCATAATAATGCTATATTTTACATCATTACAAGTAATACTTTGCAAAATATATAATAGAACACAAATTTATCACTCTAAGTTATAATAAATATATTTAATTTACCTTTCACACTTATCGCCGAGAACATTTGAGTCATATTTTTTTGTTGGTACTATTAAATCACTTTCTTCAACGTCCTTAACATTTCCCTTATAAAGTACAGGTAACACCCAACAAAGAAAAAGTCTCGAAATAAAATTAGGATTTCCCCGCTTTTTATGTAACTCTTCATTGTAGTTATCCATTTTAGTACTGAAGCTTTATCATTTATTTACTAATTCGTTTCGCACCGAACGACACCGAGTATGGGAAAGTATTGACTGTCCTCTTCATGAATATAACAGTATTTTTTAATCGATTAGACCTAGTTCGTAAAAGATATCAACAATAATCAGTTATTATTGATTACTCGTGATAAGTGTTGTAATACATTGACTTGTTTAAACGTTGATATTCAACATACAATTAATAAAAAAAAATCTTTCTTTCATAAATTAAAATAATAACTGAAGAACTATTAATATTTAATATCAAACACATACACATTTTTTGTAGGTAGTGAAATTAGTGGGGTGAACAAACCCAAGACAACGACAACCATGAACACCTTCGTCTTCTCTTTAGTACCTCATTTTAACTAATAGTACCATTGTTATTGTCATGGGCGGCATATCGCTCACCAACAGGTGAATGTCTTGTTCATCTCGTCGATTTAAACCGAATAGCGTATTTCTTAGCTTAACCGAAATTTTCAATTATATGGTCTAAACAATTCAAAAAGAAAAACGGACATTTTTTACATTTAGCTAGCTTGAAAGTTAAGATCTTATCAGGTTTTACGATTTTTATGGTTATGATTTAGAACCACCAATATGTATCGAATAACCTGTATCTCCGTATACAGAATAATCGCAACAGCAATCTTCAATTGCATTAATATAGTCTATTTGAATTTAAAGAACTTGCTTATTGCGGTATTTTTAAAAAAATAAAGTAATTGGTATAAATAAAATTTTATTTTCACAACTGTAAAGCATCATACTTTCTATAGAAGTTAAATTTTATATTTCAAAATGTACTGGACAGACATTGGGGTTTAATGAGTCACATGTACACTTTGAATTTTCTAATTGACGACCAATATTATCAATTAACATTTTGACGTGACAAATTGGTACCATATCACAATCACAATTTTGTGCTCCGTTCTCAGTCTTTAGCACTTCGTCACTATTTGAAAGATTTTTATCTTTTCCATGAGGTGAAAGATCCTCTAAAGGTAAAAGTAAAGAGTTTAATAGTCTTTCTTTATTAGAAGGTGCTTCTTTTAAATTAGGACAGTGAGATGATTCGCAATCATCCCAATCATCATAACTTAAATAGTCTACATCGTCGTAAATATAAATATGAGATGTGTTCGTAAAATTATGTGCTGCTTTTTCTACATTTTTATTAGATTCCTTTAGTTTAATTTCATCCTCATTGAGATCAGCGTCTATTATTTTATCGCAATTTATGTTATCTTCTTCTTGTAAAATGTAGTCGGCAATTTTAGAATCACTCGAATTGCCTTCGATAACGCTTTGCATAATATATGACAGATTTTTTTTTGGTTTTGCTTTCCAAATATTATCAGCTTTATTTTTACTGTTTTTTAGAGTTGACTTTGCACAAACACAGGGCCCTAACGTTTTATCGCACGGGCAATCTAATGTGTATCCAATATACGGTACGGAGAGATTTTTAATTTGGTTCTCTGTGCTAGAAATATTAATGATTTCATTCTCTTCTGGAAATATTGACATAAACACTTTTTCATCAAGGATATTGTTAAAACTGACAGCAAATTGGCTTGCTATATTTTTGTTTTGTTTATCATTGTAGTAAATACTACGTTTACTTCCTGTTTGGAGTTTTGGTAAAATAGTTTGCTCATTTTTTTCTTTGACCTTCACAAAATTTTCAAATGGTTCGTGCATTTTTAAAAGCAGACTTGGTTCACCGTCAGCTTTTAAAATGTTTTCATAATTAGGAATATCATAGGAGGGCATAATGCTTGCAGACGTTTCATTATTTATACCTCTTTTAAGCAGTTCATTACGCGATATATTGTCCATGTGTGAGTTTTTATTTACTGCCAAATCTTTTTCATTTTTTGGAATGTTTGTTTTAACATAAACCATTTTTAATCGTTCAAAGTCATTTTCAATCAATTGACAAACTTTTTCTAACATATCCGGTAAAATTAGTTTAGAATTTTTCATTGTAACTGAACAGGAACATTTTATCTTCTTTATTTTAACTCGTAAATATTCTTGCAAAAGACTACATGCACGTTTCCAACTTGCGTCAATGTCTAAATTTTTATTGGTTTTAAAACATTTGCATGTTACTTCTTCATTCATTTCTAATATAATTTTTTTAACTTTCTTTAATATGTCAGCATACAACAAATCTTCCTCATAAGGCAAGAGAGAACATGATTTTGCGGTTGACAATTTTAATTCCTCCAGCTTTTTTTGTAAATACTCCGTCAACAATTCGAAAGTATTCATTTCTAAATCCTGATTTTCATCGAAAACATCACAACAGATGCAATTACTTTTTTTGTCTAAAACCTTACTTTTATATGATAAATCTTTAAAATTGTTGATATCATTATAAGTTTTTTCAATTTTCTTTTTATTTATATCAAAATTTTCAAGTTTCTTTTGACTTGTCTTTTTAGTGCATTGACAGTACGTTGAAGATAGTGAATGAGAAGTAACATTTTTCAGAGGTTGATTCGAACCAATATTATTACTTTCTTTATTACTTAATGTAACTCCTAAGAATTCAACTTTACAATTAGAATCTAGCGGAGTTTTAGAAGTATCCACAATATAGTTAGCTATTAAGTTAATGCTTTTATGATTACTTTGTACTAACAAGCTTTGTCCATTAGTTTGTATATGATCATGAGTCGGGCTCTCCTGTTTAAGAAGTCTGTTATTTTCAAAATTGATATTATGTTTGCTATTGTTTTCTATAGTTCTTTCATTGGGTATAGATGACATTAGTTTTTCAAAGTAGTCATTATCATATAAATTAGCTTCTACTTCTTTGCTGTCGGTATTTATTTTGTCATCTTTTATTTCTTTCATTTCGTTTCGAGCAAAGTTGCAATGTTTAATAGAACACTCGTCATTTTTATGACATTGTAGAGTATCAACGCATGTTGATTGACATTTATAACTTTTACTTTCGTTTTCTGTATTTGTAAACATATCTTGATTTAATTTTACAATGTTTTTATCTGTATTTTGCAAGCTATTAATAATTTTCTTTTTATTTAAATTATTGCTTGATTCAGCGTGAAGAAAAGAGGCTAATAATTTGTTCAGCGATGTATTTGAAGGAGCTTTATTTAAGCATAAACAATTATTAGGGCACGGCAAATCATAACATATTTTTAAATCTGGATTTTTTTTTTGTATGGATCCCTCAACAGTTTCTTCTAACACAAAACCGGGCGTATTATTTACTGAATGTGAAAAAGGCAAATTATTAACGTCTTGTATATTACACTCATCGTTTTGTAGAGTCATTTCTTGAGCATCTAATGCTTTTTTAATTAAAGGAGTTTCTGCATTTTGATCCCTTTGTGGTTCACATAGGCATAAATTAACTGCATATGATTGCGTTGGTCTATTAAAACATTTTCCAGCATATTTACCTGTATCTTGATGTTTATTGGATTTTTTTGAACATTCACCCAAAGTATTACTATCAATCCTACATCTTTTTGAGCTATTTACCAAAATATTAAAATTTTCGTTTTTATCCGTACTCACTGCCCTGTGATTAAATTTTTGGTTGATACACATACCTTTTTTTCCTTTTTTAGAGTCTGGCGAGGTATTATAATCTAATCCCTTAAACATAAAATAAATAGATGTTTAGTTTTTAATTAAATAAGATTATTTTGAAGTAAAATGTAATTCATTTACATATGACCGTTGAGTTCTGGTATTATTTCGATCTCTTATTGGCTTCAAGGTATTTTTTTTCATCAATTTCTGTAAATAATATTTTTATGAAAACACGAATGATAAAAATTTTACGGTAAGGACATTTACAAGTAGAAAAATTTACCGTTTTCTGGTCAGCCACTTGAACATGTACATGCATCGCATTTGTTTCAATTCTTTTTTCAAATGAGGTAGATTTTTTTTCAGTGCCTTTTATAACACGCAAATTATTCATATGTGGGTTTACCATGCATGGATACGTAGAAGCTGTTTGATAAAAAATAATATTAAAATTTACGCATCCACAAGGTCATCCAAAGTTAAGAGCCACATTTTCAATGTTTTTAATGATAATTAATTTTGATTAGGGCATAAAATCAAATAGTGCTCACGCGTCTGGTTTCCACATTGACAAGGAGGTGGCGTAGTAGCTATTATTCCTTTCGCTTTTTCTATTAATTGATCGGCTTTCTCCTGGAACAGTTGTTCTGCTAATTGTTTTGCTAATTTTTGAGCCCGATTTTCTAATGCCTTCTCTTGCCATTCTTCCACGTCAACATTATTTGGAATTCTTGACGTTTCATCAACACACGATTTTCCAACCCACTGTATTACGTACAAAGATGTATTTAAACGTTTTATATAGAAGACTGATTTATTCAATATCTACCGCATTTTTTTACCTTAACATGATATTTTTCAATTGAAGAAGCTATTGCAATATCAAGCTCTCCGACAAGTAATTTTGAAAAAAAACTTCGAAGATTCGTCTTCACTGGAGTAGAACGATCCCAATTGTGCTTGTCCTCCAAACACTTTAACAACTGACAAGGCATAACAGACCCATTATCACCTAATTCGGATTGCAATCCTCCAAACAAATCTTTAAGCAAATTTGACAGAAGACTACTGCGCAGAGATGTACAAGAACATGAATCCTGAAAACGAAACTTGTATTAGTATTATATCCTATATTAAATTAACTATAAATTTCTTTTACCATGCAAAATACAATATTTTCTATTTATAGTTGACATTTCGTCCATTTCTTAAAAGCAATAAAAAAACAATTTAACTAAATTAGAAAAGAACGAGGTGCAAATTTGTACCTCAATGTTATCTTCAGAGGAACATCGGCATATCGCTGCAAGCGAAGGAGTTCGTTTTACTTCCACACACGTGTCTTGTGGAAGTTTACAACGACATTCCAATAGTTTTTCTTTTATATCAGCAAGCTCCTCTGTTATCTTTTTTAACTCTGATATTTGACCTTGCATATGATGATCACACATTATTTTGCATGCATCAAGATCTTCTAAAATATTTGATTTATTTTCTCGCAATTCATCAAGCTATTAACAAAAACCGTTTACTTTAAAAACCCATTTTAAAATAGATATATTCTATTAATAAGCATTTAATATTCATATGTCTCTAATAAATAATGCGTAATAACAGATTACAAGTTTCTGTTTCAACCTTTAACTAAAGTAATAATTCCCTATAAATTCTCTATAAGAGATATATTTTGCATCCGATAATAGCTATAACAAAAATGTATTCTTGCGAAACTTGCATTTCATATTTTTAAATAAAATAATGACACCTTCGTTATTTATTTCCATTTAAATTTCAATACCAACTAAAAGATCAATGAAGTACTAATAAAACGAAAAAAGAAGTGGTATTACAATGACAGTTCTATAGCGCACTCTCTAAAATGTTTTGGGGGAAACACCGAGGGATTAACTAGCCCACGTTGGTGACCTAGGCAATGCAGTTTGGCTCATTGACCAACATCTGCCATTTAGTAATTGATGGCACTGGCAAAATATAACGGCAGTACATCATACATAACCAATTCGGCTCTTTATAAAAGGACATAGATTCTATTTTCCTAATATTATAGCCTTTTTTTTTCATAGTTAATATTATTTAAGTCAGTGGACCAAATAAACAAATGATTTATTGTCTTAATAATTTGATTTATGGTTTTAAATAAGACCTCGTTTTTAATATTCGCCGTTACAGACTCTTCAAGCAAAAGTCTTTTGGAAACTTTTGCCACTTGTTCTTTCAAGGCTCCTAACTCAGTACGTAAAGCTCTCTCCGCCTCGCATCTTAGTCCACGAAACGATTCCGCAGAATCTTCTAAGCTTTTCACTTTTCTTCGAACTTGTTCTTCTTTAAACTAAAAATAAATTCCTTATAACTATAAATCAATAATAAATACTTTATGTATTACAGATGCCACGTTAAAATAATCCAATAGTATATATTTAAAATAATATTATTATGTATTTGATATCGTCTTTTTTCTTTGGAAAAACTAGTTTAATCAATATCCATTAAGAATTACATATTAACTGCCCTTATTCCATAAAATAACAATATTTCATAAAAACTATAAATAACATCTCAATTATTTAATTAGAATAAAGCATAAGAGATACTTTAGCTAATGATACCCTCAAAAATATACTTAGAACGGTAGACACATTTTAAACGGGAAATATAAAAGGAATTCTTAATAAAAGTTAGTTACTTTATTCAACTTGAAAATAAATTTTATTTAATTAGATATATTTAAAGTCCTCGGCAATAACCGTCACATACGGTCTATTCATTCCAAGACGCTAACAATACTAATATTTCTTTGAAAACATTGGTATATATTTTTATTGTACCTTAATAACGGAATTCCTTCATTCCTTGTACAAGTTTTTACAAGGAACGACTTACAAGGATCAATATTAGCAAAGAGCTCACACAGCATAAAGAAAAAAAAATTCTCACTCGAAGATCCCTCTCGACCTGCGCCATGCGACAATGATACTGTGCAAGACAGGATTCGGCACAAGCCATATCTTCAGTTATCCTGAATTTTTTACGCGCTTTTTCACAAAGTTCTCCTTCAGTTTTTTTCAAATCTTCACTTTCTTTTTGCACAACTTCTCCTCTTTCTTCTAGTTGTTTTGCTAACACTCCGCAGACAGTTTTATAATTATTGCGTTCTTCTATTGAATTTTTTATCTAAAACGTTTCGTAATAAGTTGTTATTATTTAATTTGTTATTCATTTAAGGTGAATATACATATGAGTTATGTTTAATAAAGCTTTCATTTATATTGCAAAAAATAGAACATAAATTACAATCTCTTAAAAATTGCTTCCTAAAAATTAATAAAGGCATAGATATTTACATAGATATTTTCCCAATAGATGTAAGCTTATGTTCAACCTTATGTAAAATTTTAGTCTTTTAATTTGAAAATATAATGTAAATCATCCGAAGAATATGATATTTATATATTATTTCAATATTATTAATTATAAAAATTATATTACATTCTCTACGAAAATTTGCATATTAATAATTATTGTTTATAAATTCATTTATTTACTTTACAGTTTTCAATCAGAACGTGGTAACTCTATATTATTCACTCATATAATTGATATCATTAATTATATTGATGATGATTATACTTGATGTTTATACATGATGATACTTAATATTTAAAATATCTCTCTCTCTCTCTCTCTCTCTCTCTCTCTCTCTCTCTCTCTAATGTCTTCATTTTTAATTTACCTGTTTCGATATGTCTTCTTCTTTTTCCTCCGCCTGTTTTAGACGTCGAAGGTAATTTTTCTCAAGGTCTCTCCAAGAATTTTCAGCGCGTATCAATAATTTTTGTCGTTCCTCTTCGCGCTTGGCGAGCTGCTGAATTCGTTTTTTTAATTCTGATGTCGATGATTCCATGTCAGCTAGACGCTGTTTACATGCAGATTTTATGCAGCACGGCTGTAATAAGAATGAAAACCATTTTTGCCACTTTTAAAATTAAGATTTAAATTACGTTTAACTTTACGCAAGTGTAATATAGGTACAAATAAACACACTGGAGTTGTTAATCATTAAATTCCATAGACTGAGAGGTGTTGAAGACTTCATCGTTCCTTTAATTATAAAAAATAATAATCGAAGCACGATTCATTAATATGCCTATCACAAAATATTATTATATTATTTAAAAGGAAGATTTTCAATGATAATTTTTTAATCAAGCAAACTTTAAATTTTAGTTAAACTTTAAAGTTCAATATCCTTATCATACAGATCATAATTCTACTCATACATGTAAGTACTCGGTTAATTAGATGTATTTATGTAAATAGCTAGAATACAAAAAAAAATATATTTCATCTTTCTAACACTTTTTAAAAATTCGCCTGCTTTTAAAAAAATCTTGACAACTTTACAGAAACATCATATTGAATAACAGACATTTTTAGATTTATGTGCTACAAAATTTTTATTCGCAATTGTCACTAGATATTGTTATAATTAATATATAAAGTGTTTATAACAATTATAAAATAAGAATAACGATGAATAAAAATACATATATCTATTTTAACATTATGATAAAATATTCTTGATAGTGTTCTATTAAATTACATTAACACTGTTTAGAAAATCATGTTATGTTCACAGCACCTGTAATAATGATATATTGCTAGAAATAGGTAATTAAAAATAGCTTTTATTACGTATCATATGATACAATATAAGATAAATACTATTAAATGAATAAACCTTTTAGCGTATAGCCTTCTAAGAACTTAGCGAGCTAACCGTTCTCGATTTTTCTTAATAACTAAAATATGCAATCTGTTCATCAAGTTCAATGAGAACAATAATAAATGCGCACGAAGTTACTCTAATACGTATCGAACATACCAGGATAATTTCATTTAATTATTGAGAATCGATATATATCTTGATGATATCAATATCGATACATGTTATATTTCAACAATATTTTTAATTCTACCATTCGAATTACTTTACCGCTGCCTTTTTTTACAATGATGAAGAATAAGCATTAAATACAAAATGCCCTTAGAGTATTTCTTGCTATTAGTCGTGAATAACAACTTTTAATTTATTGCCTTTTTCAATTAAAAAAGGTTGATGAAATTTATGTGTTTTTTCATGTCATTGTGATGCAAACAGCATTGTACCACAAACCTAATCATAAATCTCTTTCTATTTAATAACGTTTAACATTTACAACAAAAGAAACATGTAAGACAAATTAATATTATATTTGTTTTGTCTAATTATATCCATAAAAAACAGCAATCTTAGAAAATATATCTGTGTGTGTAATGTATCTAAATAAATATAAGAAAGTTTACTTACTCGTATATGTTACATCTTTAAGACAAGATCCAAAGAACCTCAAAATAACGTTTAACATCTATTATTTTCTATGCATCTAGTAAAGTAATAAAACAAAGGGTAACAAACCGTGTCTCCTTTTTTCTTCGCTTCAGTGTTTTGAGGCTTTGGCGGCGTTTTCCCTGACGATTTTGGTTTACACATGTCGCAACGCATAACGATTTTCGTCTCAACTGGTATTTTCATTATGGGCTCAACAGGAGGGTGCGCATTCGAATTTATCGGTTTATTACAACTCAAAAAGTTAGAATCTTGATGTTCTTCATTCAGTGTATACGGAATGTCAATATTACTACTATGATTAACCTCATTGATTATTGTTTCACTATTATTCACATTAACTCTATTTAAATTAAATTGTATAAATCTGAAAAGAAATTAGTACATCATTACAATTCTTTTGCAGCAGTGGATGTTGGAAAGTTTTTGGGTCTGTTGTAGAAATGAATTCAAACTAAACTTTCTCGAAAATCATTTAAATAAAAGGAAATGGTTAGACACGAAGATAATTTTTTTTAATACCTGTAATCTATTAACAATAGATGATTGTAATTATTCATTACTCGTAATGATTAGATATCAATTTATAATTGAAAGCACTTTTGATACCTATTGAAGTAATGAAATAATACTTTATAACCTTAAACCAGTTCTATTCTAAAAGATAAAATATTTACAACAGTAATATAATTTAAATTAAAATATGTTTTATCCTCTTGACACTACATATAATGGGAACAGTACCCGCATCAATTTAAAAGCTGCAGCTATAACGAAATCGTGTCGCTTGTTGTATGGTCTTTCGTAAAGGTCTTATATAATATACAAACATACTGGTACAAACTGTTGGCGTCGCCATGGCCCATCTGTTGCCATGCTAGAAGAGCGCACGCCAGGTACCTCTGATCAGGATAATCAGATATGACCGAATTTACATCCCACAACTTTGATTCTAATCTTTTTTGCATTGCTGTTATTTCTGTCTGCAATTTATTACAAATAATATATATTTGCCTTTTTTACGATTAAATATGTTAAAATAATGATTATTAATAAATACATATTATAAAAACAGTTTAACTACTGTTAAACATGTTCACTGCCTTTTAAAAATATTATAATTTTTTCATCAAACACGTTAGACTCATCAAAAATGTTTAAAATTAGGTTTAAGAAATATTCTAAATTGTGAAAACTTCCCTCATATGAAAAAAAGACGATTCCTGGAGCCCGGCGGCACCGGAGGTAACGCTGATTATAAGGAGGCGGAAAGCCGCTGGATGCGAGCAACGCAAGACCTATCGATGTGGAGAACATTTGGGAGAGGCCTATGTCCAATTATGGAAGAAGATAATGAAGAAAACTTTTTCAGAATACTCCAGAACTTTCCACGTTTATTTATTGACGTCATCATTCAGCATGTTAGCCTTTTGATATTCACTGTTAAACATAAATCCAAAACAAAGGTTTCCAAAATAAGACCTATTGACATTGAAACTCGTAAGAAAACGTAAAATAATATGTTCAAAGTACAATACGTGTTGTTTCCAGAAAAAGATGTTTCATATTTCTTAAAATGTTAAGGAAATAGATGTAATCAAAGAATGGATTTTACCTTCAAATCTATGTTTGGATTGCTTTTTAACACTTTAGAAATGTTCCAAGCAATGAGCGAGCTCATTGATTCATATTTGTCATCAACCTCTTCCTTTACGGGTTTTTCACGACACGTACTTTTCTTATACAACTGCACAGATATCAACAATTATTTAATAACCAGTCCACCGAGTTCATTCAAATTTATCAATAACAAACAACAATAATAAAATCTTACAATGAAATAATTGTTTGAGTCATACCTTTTTACATATTTTCACTTTGTTGTCCATACTATTAAATAAATTGCTAAAACAGTTATAGTCTTCCACGCTTTACTACGATTTTAAAATTTTTTTTGTATCATGGTTCTTATTTTTATACTGATTTGTTTTTATGAAGAGAATCGATACAAACATAGATTTTGAAGCAAAAAGAAATTATTTTTACTTTTATGATTTTGACTAATTGAATTAAGAAAAATATTTAATATGACATTTGTGAAGTTCTTCTTTTTATTACTTGCCAAATTATTCTACATTATAACCTTTATTCTAATCGTAGTAACGTTTTGGTTGTACTGGCTGAATAGCTGCTTTACATCGGAATTGAAATATCTCACTATAAAATTATCACAAACATTTAAATATACATCCTTATATATTAAATAATATGTTTTTTTTGCATTTATAAATGTCATATGATAAGAATTATTGTAGGTTTGTGTATATTCATTCAAATTACACCACTCTAAAAATCTCAAATTTTTTATTTTAAAAAATTCTTTATTATCACTATACTGGGTGTTAGGAGACCGCTTCCGAAAACGAAGACAGATGATAGTACTAATGACACCTTTGATGATGGGATGGAAAAAAAAATATTGATCCTTTTAAAAAAAAATCATATTTTTAAAACGTTTTATTAGCATTATTTACGCTCCATCATGTTAGTACAGCTAAATGAAACGATAGTTTCATAAAAAATACATTACTTTACTAAATAAAAACCAGCAATGAAACACAAAATCAAAAACAGCTGATGCTCGAATCAACGAACGCAAGGGCGCGGCGGGAACTCGAGATGTATTTGGTTTCAATTTGAACCTTACTTCATATGGCCACTGAGTTTTTAGATTGGCGTGGCCGCGCCCCGCCCGGGCGTTCGTTGATCCGAACATCAGCTATTTTGATTTTGTGTTTCATTGCTGTTTTTTTTTTTGGTAAAGTAATCTAATTTTTATGAAACTATCGTTTCATTTAGCTGATCTAACATTATGGAACATAAATAATGTTAATAAAACGTTTTAAAAATATGATTTTTTTTTACTAAGGATTGATATTGTTTTTCCGTCCTATCATCAAAGGTGTCATTAGTACTAATGTCTGTCTTTATTTTCGTAAGCGGTCTCCTAACACCCAGTAAAATCAATCAATAGTTTTTGTTTCTAAATCTTCTCGGCAATTCCTATTATCTTACGATGATAGTAACAAGAATCAAAATAATATTCACAGTTCTTCTTGTCCATCTTATCAGTCTTTACAGACTGATATCATGGACATTCATAGTAAGATTCATAAAAATGTACAAAATTGTGTGGTTTTAAAATTTGAAATGTTTCAGATAATATTTAAGGTTGTAAGGTATTAAAGGAATGTCTTCGAGTTCTTGTCCAACATTTTCAAATCTGGCATAATTTGTAAATGATTTATATGTAGTAGTCTAATAATTGTTGATAAACTAGGTCTGAGGAGCTCGATGGCGCCCTCGAGACGCAATCCAAGACATCACATTCCCCACGAAATCGAAAGTGGAATCACAACGTTCATTCGAAATGTTTTACCCGTTATAACAGAGTATTGAGGTCACATCTTAATTTTTTTTTACAGGAGTATCGCCGGTCTGCAGAACTTTTGACTGTCCTCTATTTTTACCCTTAGTTAGTTATTTATTGTTTGTTATATGGAAATACATCTTGTAATAAATATGAAAAACACTAAGTTATTTGTTTATAAACAGAACTTAAAAGTTCATATATCAGACGTTCCTTTTTATAATACTTATTTATAGATGTCTAGATAATATAGAAAAACCTATACATATACTTCTTTATTTATTATAATATGTTTTTCTATTAATATTTTTCATATTATAATCAAACCGTGACGGCATGTATATAATTTTATTGAAGTCTATCTTTAAAAAACAGGACCTCGTAATAACGCACTTAAGAAGCAAATACCTCTATAGTCACATCATTTATCGCCATGTGAATTAGTTGAACGGCACAGAAATGTAAATTGTGCACCGATGATGACAATTTACAAAAAAGTGGACGGTGCCCCGACAAAGGTATTGTACTCTTGTACAATTTTTTATGGATTTTAAATGAGAAAGGACAATACGACATCATCAAAAACCGGTGGCACACCACTGTTAGATATAAGCCTCTCCCCAGGAACGCCACTTAGCCTGATCTTCGGCGATCCAGTTGCTGTCACCAGCTTGCGCAAATTGGCGTTCTGTGCTAAAATTGTCTAAACGCTGTCTCTACTCTAAGACATGTCTACTCCGACGGTGATCACTGCTACGACTAATGAATACAACATATCACTTACAATTTTTTTATTCGACTACTTATAACAACATGAAGCTAGTTATAATCAGACTCACCGTACCATTCGCTTTGAAATCAAAGGTACGAAGTTTCGTTACTTCGATAATTTAAACGTCAAAAGAAATATTAAGTCAAAGCTGAATTTACAGTTATGTTTAAGAAATAAGAAACGATGTAATTTCCGAACAAATGTTACAAAGTAATGAGTATTATTATTCGATTACGATTAAAATACTTTTTGGAGGAATTAAGCAACACAAAGGTGATTCATCATGTATAACATAAAGACGTTGCCATGTTCAGTGTACCCATTAAAAAAAATAAAAAAAAGAAGGGTCGATACTCCTCGACGGCGCCGTCGGCCGGTTCCCACTGCTAACGGTTCGAGCCTTCCAAGTATAGCCAGCATTAGCTCGATGTGGCTACTATTTTTAGCATAGCCTCCATGTCAACAAGATTGCTGCCTTCTTGCTAAATGACTCGGTCTCCTATTACATCTATTTTTACTGAACTATTTATACCGAAGACATTAAAGATTTAATTAATCATTTTGGTTGATCGTTTAAATAAAAAAAAATCTACAAGCTTATTAATAACATTTTAAGGACTGTCTAATAAGTATGCATTATGACGTTACCTTTTATATTTAAGCATTACGGTTTAAAGTTCGTAGGGAAATGAGTATTTAAGAGATTTTATAACTATTATTTTCAATAGAGACGGCAATGTTCTAACATATTGAATTGTTTTCGATGTTGTTTTTAAATATTGACTCTGAGTGATTTTATTTCTGCATTGCTTTTCTACGATAATGGAACGTCATGTGTAGAGAAATTAGTAGGTTGACATGTCATTACATACTTGTTTAATATTAAAATTAACAGAATTTTTCTTTATTACCTTTATATGATGATTTTAACTTCTGAACGATAAGAGTATTATTTTATCTAGACACTGCGTTATAAAATATTGTAACAATATAATTCCTAAGCAAATAAAATGGTTGTATGTTTCCTGATATTTGATATTTAAATATGGTTTTAGTTAATTCCGTTGATATGATGTGAATAAATATGAGCAACATATACGCCAAATTTTATGTCAGCATTACAAACAGAAAAAATTACAGAAATGAAATTTTACTACTTATTAAATAAACTCTTGTAAGTAATCTTTTGCTTTATATCTTATAAGAATCAAATAAATATGCCAACATATTTAATGAATTGTAAACAAGCTAGAAGTAAATAAAAACAAAAATAAACGAAATACAGCTCAACTCTTGGAAAACGAAACAAAGAAAGAGCCTGTAGTAATAAGAATTTATGAATTAAATAAATGCGTATTTGCTATCAAATAACAAAGAAAAAGATAGTATCACAATGATATTGTGGGAATAGTTAAAATTGTTTTTGGAATTATTTCCAATACATTCGTTTTAAAGGTCATACAGTATAGTATTCAAGAGAAATGACTGCATGTACATGTTTTTTATAAAAAGTTTTGGCTGTAGTAATTGACTCTTCAGATGCCCTTACTGATGGTGTATTAGTTATTTTATAAAAAAGAATTTGTCGTTCCCGATCTTCTGAGAATATCAAAATGATTTCTTTAATAATTTTCTTAAAACTCAGTTTTAAAACTAAGTTTATTAAAACTCTAACTTAGAATGGAGTAATTGAAAAACTTCATTGAAGGAAACGACAAAAAATATACAAAATTTTATTTTGATATGTTTCTTTATACTCACAAGGCAAAATGGAGAAATATACAAGAATTAGAAATTGATTTTCGTCAATTCCTGATCTCTACCCGAGAAACATGTGCAGTTAATATTAAATATTTTAGTTATCGCGAAAATCATTACCTAATTTATCTATTTTTTTATGGAACTTGTTTGCTTATTAATAATTTGCTAATAATCGTAATGGATCTTTAGTGACCCACACATACAACGTATTTCTTATTTTTAACGTAATAAAAGATAATATTTTAGATAGCAACCGCAATTTCGTTAGAGTTTGATTTGCTACACTAACAGCGTCATAACTTAATTTTGTTTAATTAGACAGAACCATCCACTACGATGACGCGCAATAATAAGTATAATTATAACTGACAAAAAAGGAGAGGTTATTAATTTATCCGAGTAATACACTCAATACACACTAGTTGAAACTACGTGTATATATTTACCTTCTTCAATTAAATGGATTTAATCCGAAATTATATTAAAAAATTATACAACAACACCTTCAATATGTTACATGTACTTTTTAGATTAAATCTATAAAGTGACTAAAAAAAATTTTGCGTCGGTTTTACATTATAAGCACGTCGGCATACAAAACCTTGCACTTCTAAAAGAATGCAAAGTTTCCTTTTGGTTTCTTAAGTTACGGGTAAGAAACCGGTCAGCATATTATACCGAGTTTTTAGCCTGCGCCTATAATAGATCAACAGTACCCACGCGTCTGACGTATGCTGACATCGTGTACACAGGATGCTGTTTAATAATCAAGATACGATAATAAAATTATCGATTTTTAATATGATAACTTACTTAAGAAGCATCCGAGCAAGTATTTTAATTTATTTAAAAAAATACCATCCTTTGATATTTCAAACATTTAATGCAAAACTTAAAGCATATCATTTCAAGCACCATCACGACTATAGTACGTGAAAAGAAGGTTAAATAAAAAAATCGCTATTTAGTAAAAACTGGAATATCTTTTACTAGTCACAAAAACCTATTTATTAGTGTGCATGAATGATTTTTATCGTACAACGCGAGAAAATATTTCAAATTGTATAAATCTTCCGCATTGTGTTATGACGTTAGTTTAGTATTTAATAATGTAAAGTTGTAGTGCGAAATGTTCTGATTGCATAACGGGAAACATAAATTACTGGTGGTAGGTAAGTCTCTGTTGCGAGAATCGTGAAGGTAGAAAAACCACACCGTCAGTTTTTGCCTTAAGACAGTAGTACGCAAATATTACACTCCTGAAGATCATTGTACCTAGTGAAGTTACTAAGTTAACAAGACCTGACATCCTATCTTTCATCGAGAAACACATTGTGTTGCGATCAAAACGTAATCATCATCACATTGTTACGTGCAGACGTATTACATACCAGGAGAGCGTCCTACTCCCTTCGTTACATAAAATATAGTTCTATTTCTTTTTTATTTTCAATTTCCATTTAGAATTTCAGTTGGATTTAAGAAAATATAAATTTTTTATTTAGCCTTTTAAAAAAATTGTAACTGAATTTTTTTTGTACTTTTTGACTATATATAAATAAAACTCAGTATATGTAAAAAAAACAATATACATAAAGTAATAAAACAAACGGTCAATCTTCCCCGATTTGTTAGAAAAAAAATTGTTAAATTATGACTACAAACAAAGCCCGTACAAAAAAAATCTATAAGGTACAAAAAAAAAACATTCTTCTTTGGTTTATAGTATAAATTATAAAATTACTGGAAAATCTATTACGCAAACCTAAAGACTAAACTGACAATTGCAAATAAAAATTATATGAATCATAAATATGGATTAACGTTTATGTACTCTAGAATATGTATTAATTAGTCTACAATTCCGTAAACAGTAAGTTAGAAATAATAGTTTCCGTTGGGGGCCATATTCAACATATTTACAAATACTCACTATAAAAAAAATTAATAAAGACACATGTTGCATAGTAACAGATAATTAAAACTTTTAAATATTAGTTACTATGCAGTATGTGCAAAGTTTTAAAAAATGCGAACTGCTCAACGACAAAGAGTCAAACAAATGTTATATTTACAAAAACTTAAAACTGCTTAACTCGCCTATTCTTTAAAATTAATCGAGTGGAGATCCGTTATTTAAGAATGAATGACAATCAATACTGGTTCTGGTTTTTTTTATCCAGTTTGATTGAATGCAGCAACACCTACGTGTAAATGCAAATAAACGAAATGATTTGCCAGAATGCAACTACATTTATTACTACAAATTACAAAAGATTTTTAAGATTTTTTATACTTTTGCAAATAATTCCAACACTTTAATCTCAATGGCAATAGTCATGTCCGGTCTGAGAGATGGGATCAAATATTTCCTTATTTACGCAGTGACCGTCATATATACTGTACTGCTGGCAAAGATGTAGTCCTACTAATTTCAGGGTAAGCGATATTCAACATTGTATGTCAATACTCTGAAATGATGATTACGGAATTGTAGTAAATCTTTATTAACTAATAATAGAGCCTACTATATTCAGATTTTTCCAGAATATTTTTCCTGTATTATATTTGAAGCTATTGTTTTCTTTAATGATTAACATTATTATATTTATGTAGAAGCAATCAACACTCGCGGTAAAAAATTTACACTGTTATTTAAGATTGTACAAAGGTTTCGCAGTTAAACACAAACATTTGCTGTGAATTGTCTATAAAAGGGTAATTATTTGCACTGCGCAACCTTTTCCTAATTAGTCGACTTGTCTACAAAAACTATTTTTCCTCTTTTAATAGAAGTCATTATTATTTTCATTCCTTTACATACCAGTACACATCTACCATTAACTATTTTAATAATAATGACATCCAAAGATAATGTATTGTAAATTTTAATATGAACCTGTTTTATAAAATGACGCTATCTTTTATGCAGACAAAGAATGACAAATATCAGAAACTGTATAAGATCTACTAAGGTTGTCTATAATAAACTTAGCACCAACGTGCAATGTTGTATAGTTACGGATACAACACAGTGAAATAATACGAATCATCTATTTGAATGAATTATGATGATGGACAGACACTACGCGTAATACGCCGGAACGTCACGCGGTACGTCAATAAAACTACATTGTGCTGAGCGCTTTGTAGTCGTTTCGTCTCATGACCCTATTGCACATTACAATAACTATTCATTATATGAGAACTGAGATCTTATGCAAAGCAAGCTGACATCGATACAACATTTTAAACTGTTTTTGATATGTAAAACTTTGTTAAGAACTTATCTCCTATCACTTGAAAACAACGAAAACAAGACAATGTTTCACATATCTAATGTACTGGTGGTAAGTCTCTGTTGCCGGGAACCACCTCGGTGGTAGCACCGAAGCTGCTATTTCTGCCGCCAATTCATTACTGTGTTTCGGTTTGAAGGACGTTGTAGCTAGTGAATTAATAACTTATGTCTCAAGGCGACGCGCGCATTGTGGTGCTTGGTATATCATCCTAATTACAGGCACACTTACCATCAGGTGAACGTATGTATGGTGGAGAACATACCATTAGTTCGTCTGGGCTCCGTTTTCGTTGCCTAATAAAACTCACTTAAATAATTTGTTTCCTAATGCCAATTTATACAATAATTGCGGAATATTTTTCTGTTCCTATCTTCCAATAGTTACCTGGACGCTTTGTTAAAGAGACAAATAGGTAGTACACATTCGCATATTATTATATAATACATTAGTTTCCACTGATGAAGATGATTATGAGTCTTCAAGTTCTTAACTATTTAGTAATGAAAAAAATTTGGTACGATTATTTGTCATTGTTATTTTAAATAACGAGTTTTTATTATGTTGTAACAAATTTTTAAGGAATTATTGCATTTTTTACTTTATACTCGTATATGTTCGTCAATGAAATTAATATAATATACATACTCTATATTATCTAACAACAGAAACAGTAAACGACATATGGTGCGTGAAATTAAAAAAAAACTTGTTATTGTTCTTCATTGCGGTATGCTTAATATTTAAATAAATATTTTATTCTATTTCATTATATACAAGATACTTATGGTCCCTTTTAAAATTTTAGGTTTGAATGAACAAATCAGGTATATTAAGAATACTCCTAGGAGTAAGTTATACTTAAATAATAACAATATGAAAATTTTGCTGATAACCTACATATTAATTGATTATTTTGAAAACATTTTAAAAACATAAAATGTAGGTAAATTTTTTCTAAAAGGTTTATATAACATATTTAATGTATTTTCAGTGTGACGAACATCCCGTAAATTTTTAGTAGTTCGTCTATAAAATAAAACATGAATAACAATAAGTGCAATTCCGTTATACTCGATTTAATTTTACAACAACGTGAATAACTTGTGAAAAATCAATCAAAACAGCTATCGCTTTCAACACACTCAACAGAAATACATTTTAAATTGATTTAATAGAACATTAAAATCAATATTTATCTGTTAAGATACTAAAGACATTATTGTGTAATAAGATATATAATAATTTTGATCTGATACAGTTTTCATGAATATCCGTGCACTATTTGAAAAGTATTTAGATAACAATCGATATTCTTGAATAAAAACGAAGCTATACGCGGTTACGAAATTATAATGGTATTTTAATTGCATACTGTTTATTACAAAACTTAATCTTTTTGTGTCACCTTACTTACAGAGATAAAACACAGATACTTTTGATTTCTTTCCCATTTGATTAATCTTTGTTTGTTGTAAAAAATATACTTCGCAGTTATTACAGTAAAAATTGGGGTTGGGGTTGAAAACACGAAGGTTCAATTATTGTTATAAGGTAAACATACGGTACTAATAACCTGCTCAATGCTATATAAGTAGTGATCTGTTATTGTTTATTAGAGAATAGTATGTATATTGTTTATTGGGAAGGAAAATAATAATACAAGTGTTATCCATTGTTCCTATGCAGTATATATCGGGAAAAATATCGCGAAAAGAAATTATCTTTATTATGACATATAAATTATATATGTCATATTTAAAAGTCACATAAGTAAGCAGTATAATTCAACGACAAAAAAGTAAAAAAAAAGCTTTGTCTGAATCAGTATGCACATTTTGTTTTTATTCTATGCCAGACTGCTGCCTGCCCATAACAAAGTAACGCTAGTTAGGATGATATAGACTGTCCCGCATCGTGCTCATCACCTGGGGTATATGTTAAGTCTCGTTACTCAAATAATTACTCTAGATACCTCCACTAGATACCCTTCAAACAATACACAGTAATGTCTGCACACTACTGTTTGGCAGCAGAACTGTTTTTGTAACACCATATATGTGTACAGCATGTTAACATGTGGGGTTATTTTATTATATTGGCTTTTTGCGCAGCAGTAAAAAAAAGGAAAACATAACTGGAATCATTAACATGCCGTCTAGATAATAGATTTTTACGAATACCTTTCAGTTTCTAAATAAAATTCAACACGGACAGTGGTCATAAAAAGGTAATAAAACGACAATCTGGTAAGAATCGCGGGAACCCACTGGATGCGAGCAACGCAGGATCGATCGATGTGGAGACTTTTGGGGAAGGCCTATGTCCATCAGTGGACATCTATCGGCTGATGATGATGAAGGTAATAAAACTTTTATAGTTGGAACTAATAGCTTTAACTGGAGCTAAATTTTCAATACACGTAATAAGTAAATATAACAACTGGCACAATGAAAAAATGTTGATCTAAACAACTACATTTTTATTTCATGTCTAATACACATTTAAAAGATACTTCTTAATATAGTCTTTTCAAAAAAAAATTATTGATTTGGTTTATCCCAAAACTTTTTTATTTTATTTCATATATTTTTTACAGCAACAATTTATTTTGTTTAGTAATAAATGAAGGCCACGTAGCAGTTATGTTTGTTTAGTGTTATTTACTGTTTCTGAAGAGATTGCAAATAGTAATGTTCTTTTATAACTCAAATTTTATAATAAAGACGAGCGCGGATTATATTTACTAATAAAAATTCCGCAAAATAACAACACTACTATGTTTCATACTACTCTGATAATTGTATAATGAAGAGGAAAAAGTTGTACATTCGGTACAAAAGCTCTGTGCAGTTAATAGTGCTAATGAGGCTTTGAAGACCATAAAACGTCATCAGCAAAGAAGACACTGGCGCCGCTCGAACTGTATTCATATAAACGTGAAGGCAGCGCGCGCGCCGGTCAGTAGGAAAAAGGTTAGCGTTCCGTCCGCGTCGACATTTGCAAGGCGCTGTGCGTATGCGCATCCCGGCCCCGGCGCCAGCAACGCGACTCTTTATTGCATTGCCTCGAAAAAAAATGTTGCACCTCCCTCAGCATTAAGTTTCAAGGGAGAAACGACCGAATTAGAAAGCAAATAATTTTTCATTCTCTTTTTTTTTTGTATAGAACCAAAGCTTTGAAAAAAAAATAAAAATGGTCAGTGGCAACAAAGACCCTAGCGACCCTATGAAAATTCCACCGAAAAATCGTGAAAAGAAGACCAACAACTACAAGCGGGCGAATGTTCTGTCTCGGGCATGGTTTGTCTGGATGATGCCAACTTTCTGGCGCGGATATAAAAGAGACCTTTATGACTCCGACCTCACTAAACCAAAAGAAAATCACTTATCGGATAAACTCGGCGGCCACTTGGAAAAGTAAGTAAATAATTTTTATATGTTCGCTTTTAAGTTTTCAATCAAATGTATGTATTTTTTTACGATAAAGTATTACATTACTTATTTTGTCGGACTGATATTCTTACACAAATGTGCACAAAACAAATATTTAAAATTACAACAAATAATTTTTTGTTAACTCAGGTGCTCACTTCATAACCTCTTTTAATAATTTCATTTAACTTAGTTCATATGTCGAGTCGTTATTTAATTTTGATAAATTTTTAACCAATCTCTTTTAATAAAAACTTTATTTTGCCTATTATGAATTCGTTAACAACTAATAAAAATAATATTTTGTGTAGTAAATAAAATTTTATGTAACTAAATTGATAAGTTTCTACGCAGATACAAGTTGCTTTGAGAACTTATTTATACTTAACGTTTACTTCAAACAAACGAATTAACAAGTGAGTAGTAAGTAGATTGTGGGTAAGGTTTTTAACAGCGCACATCCTAACAAAACTTAAACGTTATTATCTTCACGAAGTCTTACTATATAAAGTAGAATATATGCACCTATTGCAAAAGTTAAATGGAAGCGTCTGTTTGTATCATAATATAAAAAAGAAGCCACTACTTAATTCTTTCGACTTTTGATAGTATCTGTACTAAAAACCTAGAGCTGATATTTTTGTCTATCCTTTTGTCTGTATTATGTGTAATTTCATGAACGGCTAAACCGATGTTAGTGGGACTTTTACAAATAGATTTTTTATCGATCTGTAGTTATTGTAGTCTCCAAACTGTTTGGACCGTTTCAATACACAGGGTGAAACGAAATAGGTGTAAAAGATCTGGAGGGGCTAAAGTATAGCTCGTATCTCATCTATTTATATATGGAATACCCCATCCAAAAACAATGGTTCTGGAGTGACTGATCTTTTAAATATGTTTTCAAAAAATTCCCGATTTTCTAGTAAAAAATTCTATGATTTTATTTGTTATTTATTTTTATATATTTATTATTATATACTTATTTCTACACAAATTTAATTTTATTTTATTACATTAAAATTTGTGTAGAAATAAGTAACAAATAAAATCATAGAATTTTTTACTAGAAAATCGGGAATTTTTTTAGCTGTTCTCTTATTTTGTCAACAACCACGATGATGCGTGACTTTAAATCTTCTAACGAGTTAATTGATGTTATGTAACCTAAAGATTTCATGTGACCCCATAAGTAATAATCGTAAGATGTTAAATCAAGACACCTTGCGGGCCACGGTGTTGGTCCGCCTCGGCCAATCCATCGCTGAGGGAAAGCAGTGTCTAACCACTGTCTTACGCCGAGACGAAAACGGGCGAGACAACCGTCATGCTGGAACACCATTTCTCTTCTGGCCAATGTTATATCCTCCAGATAATTAAAAATAATATTTGGAAGAAAATCTTCGTACTTCTCCCCATTTAAATTGTTGGGCAAGAAGACTGGGCCTATCAAGTAAGTATGTCTATCCATACATTTACGGAGAATCTTCGCTGATGAGCTCCTTCTCTAATCACGTGGGGATTTTCACCTCTCGGAGCCCAAAAATGATTATTATGAAAATTTGTTATGCCATCTCTGTCAAACTTCGATTCGTCAGTCCACAATATTTAAGTGAGAAAATTGTTATTTTCTAAGTCTCCATGCAGCATAAAACGACAGAAGTGTAACCTCTTTCCAGGGTCTCCTTCCTCCAGGGCCTAGACCGGTTTATAAAGGTAGAGGTAGAGCCTTGCCGTATGTACAGTAACCCACACTTTCCATTGTGTTAAACCCAGCAATCTTGCCACGACCCTGGTTGACGTAGTCAGCGTTATAACAAAATGGTCTATGATTCCTTCGTCCTCTTCAGTATCGTAGATACGTGGCCTACGTGCGTTATGTCGCCTCTGTTGACTGCTGCCAGTTTCCCTGACGCTTTTATACGCCGCAGCCTTTGCTGGGTCTTTACTCTATGACTTGGTAGGGAACGATTTAGAAAACGTAGCTGATATTCTCTTCGTGCTTGTAAAGAATTTCCATCACTAAGTCCATAACAATAGAAAATGTCAGCGTATTTTTCATTACCGTAATCCGCCATTGAAATTAAATACATTTGGTATGGAAAAGAAAAACTATTCAGAATTAAGAAGACAACGATAATGTACCTCCGCCCACGAAAATAGTTAAATTTTAACTGTAGTACTGCCTCATTACCTAAAAAATGTTTTTTTTTTCTAAATTTTAGGAACTTTATGAACTTTCTTATACCTTGTCAGATAGATAGGTATCGAAGTCAGGTATGTGTTTATATGCTTCATACGTATTTTTTTTGAAATAAAATTTTATTTTGAGATTAAATAAAAATGTAAGTATGAGGCCTTATTTTGTAATGTCACGACTTTCAAAGAATCTAATTTAAAAGTTTTGGCCTCTAAGTGATGATAATAAAGTTAATTTAATAAAACAATGATTAAACAATAATTATTATATTAAAATTTGTGTAGAAATAAGTAAGAAATAAAATCATTTAATTTTTTCCTAAAAAATCGGGAATTTTTTTAAAAATATATAAAAAATTAATAACTCCAGAACCATTGTTTTTGGATGGGGTATTCAATAAATAGGTAGATAGGATACGGACTATACTTTAGCCCTTCCAGATCTTTTACACCTATTATCTTTCACCCAGTATAATTATATTTTTTTTATAATTCGTACAAAAAAATTACCTTAATTAGATATTTATAAGAGTTAAAAATTTTGCGTAGAAGCATTGCCATAGTTTCAAGTAACTGCAGTAGCAGTAATAGTGAAGAGACATCGTGCAGTTTAAGCCGGTAAGAGTCAACCTGAACACTGCTCTCCTGCAACGGGAAAGTATCCATTGCAAGAACTGGCGAATTAAATTAAACAAAGCAACCAAGCAAGTTAATTAGCTTTAATTGCAATTTTAACATTCCCGATATTTATAAAAGTAAATTATTGTAAACATTTTTAAAAGCTACACTCCGCATAAAATTATAAAAAGAGAAAACTAACTAATGTGGATGGTGTGTTAAACTCTCTGGTTAGTCATAAATTAAGCTTAATAATTAAAGTTCCGTAATAGAACTAAAGTACAAAAAAATTATAGTATTTAGAAAGTACGTTTGTTTAATTTTGAATAGAAACTATGTGTGAAGACTCATTTATAAATATATTTTAATCCTTACGAGTAAAAATGTAACGAAATATCTCAAAGTATAATACGTAAATTACAATTTAAAAGAACGTGAGATAATATTAAAAGTAAATAAATTTAGACGTTTTTATCGACTTATTTTCTATTTAAATGAAAAGGATTAAAGAATATACATTAAATTATATATATTCTTTAATCCTTTTCATTCTCCTTAAATTGAAATAAAAGAATCGCCTTAATTTTATTCTCTTTATTTAGATTGTTGTTCAGTAATAGAGAGGCATATAATAACATTTTTCAGACTCACTTATTCCTCTTTATTACACCTGCAGCAACAGAATTATAATAAATGTTGGAAAAATCATTATTATAAACATATTTCTTCATACGGCTTTAAGAAGCGTTCAAGCCAATACGAAAACAATCGTTGTCTGCTTAGGTACAAATTAATAACAAATAACCCATTTAGTTTCTGATATGAAACGATAGAAATATAATAAAAATTCTACCTGTTTTGTTCTGTTTTAGTCGGTTCTATAAAAATAAAATTATATTAAACTTTAATGAGTTATGAAATAATATTATAAGTACTACTATGTTTATATCTTTATAAGCAGAGGCTCAAAATCGACATTAATCTTTTCGTACGCATGAACTTCCCTATTGGACAAAGAACCTTGGACTTTTTATTAATATTGATAAAACATATCGGAGCTCATTTTTATATCTAATAAGTGCGTACTTAATATTCTTAACAATAAAATTGCTACGTGTTGACACCGTTTTCAATTATT
Organism: Ornithoptera alexandrae; assembly: GCA_029030555.1. NCBI lineage: Eukaryota > Metazoa > Arthropoda > Insecta > Lepidoptera > Papilionidae > Ornithoptera > Ornithoptera alexandrae. Next base: position 6,491,666 of record JARDVY010000023.1, on the reverse strand, counting down.
ATCTAGTTAGATGTTTTAATCCCACTCAAATTAAGTCAATCAAGTAATATTTTTTAGACCTATAAATATTTAAAGTAAACATTTATCATTAAGTACTTTACATTGTCACCAACAAAATCCGCTACTGCTAATCAATATTGATCGCGGAGACTCGCCTAAATGTCACATATTGCTTCGCGACATTAGATATCGGTGTTCCGTATAAGTCTAAGTCATGCATATTTCTTTTTAACTTAACGTGACGTTAACTTATGAATTCTTAATATAAAGATACAATATCTAAGAGAGACGTAAATGATCTCGAAATATGCTACCTTCTTGTGATTGTTATGTAAAGAAATACAATTGTATCACAGAAAATATATAAACGACCTCATTCGTCAGGTTCTCGTCACCACCGGTATGTTAACTTTACTGGAGCCCCCTGAGGCGCGACTACGGTAAGAGACAGGATTTTATCCTGTGTTTTGCTTGACTCTCGCTCCTTGGAAAGTGGAGCGGGCTACTTTATGGGATGGTACATGCGCGGTACACTAGCTTCCTCCCACTTCCAGAGTATTTCGAGTATTTTTGGTTCGGCCGCAAACCACACGGAGAACTTCAAACGGAACAAGTATGAAAGCTTTAGTGAAGATTTCATATTTGAACCGTTTGGAGCGGAAACCTTAGGGTCATTGGTTCCGATTCCGCTAAAATTAATATTTAATTTGTATTAAGACTATTTATATTCAGGAGCAATCAATGTGGAGATCTTTGGGATGCGGCTTATAGCCGACATTGGGCGTCTACCTCTTGATGACAATGTATATACATACATATTATATTCTGTTATAAATTTATACAGTCCTTATAAATAATCCAGTAACCTCTATAAGATAAAGAAAAAACTATAACGAATTCCTTTCTCCCTAGTCTATTTATAAACGGGCAACGATTACATTACTCGCATCAGGGTGCGTTTACCTTATGGATGCACCTTTTTATAACATAGAGTATGTTAGGTGCAAACTTTATATAGCATTCTCATTAACAGAGAACAGGTCTAAGATACGCTCGTATTTTACCTTCAGGTACTATACACGTTATTTTTTTTAAATACAGATCAAATAAAAATTGATTAGATTAGTAGAGCTTGTGTGAGAATTTAAACCGAATTAAAAAAGTTAATGCACTATTCCTTGATATAAAACAAAAAAATTTTGTCTAGTTTTGTTATGTTACAAGTTACTAAAATAGTTCAAGTTAATTAACCAAAAATATTTTTAACGAAGTATGACGCCTGAAAACAATTTTTTTTTTTTTTGTAAATTCAATTCAGTGTCCAATAAATAATAATTCCTTTTAATTTAACATGCTTATGTTTTAAGAGATACGTAAAAGGTTATTAAAACTAAACTTCTTTAGTCTATTAAGTTTATTTTTTTCCTAAAAAAAATAATGTACAATAACATATACGCCTAATTAATCTTATTGTTATTTAAAAATAAGATAGTTATTTACGTATCAATTCAACAATATGCGCATTATTTCGCATATTTGTATAATAAATTAATGTCAATCAACAAGTAAAACAGATGATACCATTATTTGTCTTTTTGTTAGCTTTTTTGGGAATTACGGAAAATGTCATATTATATAGTACGTTCAAATTAGTCTTAACGCCTCGATAAGTGACAAGAATACGTGGAAGGTGTTTTTTAAGCAATCCTTTGCATTTTTCGTTTTAAATGAATCTCTGCGATATATTCCGACTATTCTATTAAAAGGTTTTAAAAACAATTTACTATCGATATCTTTAAAAACTAACGTAGACATACGAGATTACTGAACAAAAAACAGTTTTCTCTATGTATTTTTCTTTACATTTCTTATAACTTATACTAGAATTTGTTTAAAGGTATATTTAGTTATTTGATGAATATTATTATTAATCTGTAAGCATGATTCCTTTTAACACAGCGTTCTAAGACTGTGTGTATATCTCAAATAGATAATAGGCTAATTGCCTGCTTAATTTACAGCGTTACTGGTAATTGTGACAACTTACCTTCCTATTGGTTAATATCGCAACATGACAGCGGTAGTTCGATAACTATCTCGTACGCGACAGGAACTGGCCAAGTCATTAACCAATTCTAGATGGTACTTTGGACCCGTTTGGTTTAACGCATCTCAAATATGTGAAAATAACAGGTTCTTTTTTATTTTCGAGGCCAGCTTTCGTTTATAACTTAATGTTAACTAATTAACCACGAGAAACACATGAGCACAGAATTTTTCTATACTTTGCAATTATTGGTTAGAGATATTAATTTACCATACACAATGTGTATATAATTGGATCGAATTTCTTATACTTATATAAATATTTATATTAAATATTGAAATATTTTTATCTTGTAAAAATCTTTTTTCTTGTAAACCAGTTTTAATTATTCTTTATTATAATGACACTTGACTATAATTTAATTATAATGCAATACGTTTTCAATATGTCACACTTAATAATCTCAAATGCAACTGAAATAAAACTTTGCCTTGATAATTTGCTTTATCTCTTCATGCACTGCCTGGTATAAATTTTTTCATAAAAACATAATCACGCATTGTAATTCATTATTTAGTACATTGACTTTAATATCAATTCGACACATCACACGGGGAGAAGAGGCGTCGTGCAGTTGCAACAATCCAAATGATTGTATCGGAAATAATTTGTCCTATGTTTTATACTTTATTGTTACCAAACACACGGAGACTGTCAATTCCATGTATATATTTTTTGTCTCCTTTGTTTTGTATAACCGCGCATATATTTTTATAGTTTAATTTATACTGGAAAGAATTAACGTCGGGATCAGCTTATAAGTCATAATTAAAAAATGTTCTACCCTATAAAATGCATGGAACATTTTACCTTTTATATTTTCTACAAACATACTTCGTGCTTTGTTCAAGTTCCATATATATAAAATAGCAAGAATATATACATACTCTAGCAATGGTAAAAAAATTATATGAACCGAAAAACATTTGCATGATTGAATGACTACTCATCGACTGTTTACATGGTAACATCAAGAGTTAACTGCAATTGCCGTTATGTCAATCAAGGAGCCAGTTTCCGGAGACGGTCTGTTCACGGGAGACGAACAATACACAAAGGACTAGAATCTGTGAGAATGGGAAGTATTAATCAAGGAGACTCACGACTTGTTAACGCATTATATAGCATATATAACATAATGCAGCCAGAAGATTAGTCACCACACGTGACACACAACGGCGTTCCATGCGTGGCCAGTAGTACCAATTACTAAATACCAAAGGCCAAGTACGCTCAGTGGCAGATCAAGATCGATCCAAGTATACATTACAGTCGATATCGAGTATCAAATTAGAAATAAAATTTGTAACATTCATAAATTATAGTGCAAAAAAAACATCATTTGTATTGCTTAAAGAAAATCCTTACGAAAATTAATTCATACATGTACATTTTATAATGTGTTTTATGAATTACAAAAAGAATTCGAAAAAGGTATTTTTATTAATTTTTTTATGTAGGAAGATTTAATGTAATTACGATGATCCAACAAGAGAGAGTCATATATATATACAATAACTGTCATAAAAAATAGCTTTTTTTAACCACAAAGGAAATTGTGTAAAAAACAGAAATCTAATTACAGAAAACTAAGTTCGCTGTTTTTGGTCTGTGAAATTATAAACTATAAAGTCCGAATACATAATTACAATAACAGTATGTTAAACCTTTGTTATAAAAGCAATCATCATCATCGATAGACAACATAAAACAAAAACCAATAAAAACATTAAATAACACTATTTTTTTTTTATTCAATTAAGCGACGTTCACCTAATGGTAAGCGATACGCGTGCCAGTAACAACCTGGCGCTGCACCGCATTACACTCGTCGCCTGAGACATAATATATCGAATCTCGTTTCCCCAATAATTACACTAACTACATTACTGTTTGGAAGCAGAAATAAGCACTGCCGGTCGTACCTACCTATACTATCTTCGACAATAAAGACCTACCACCGGTGAAACAAGTTAAGTAATTAAAAATTAAATAATTAGCATAATTAAATCATAATTATACGATAGTTCAAATAAAACCAAACTTTATTGCTAGTTATAATTTTTTTACTTCTCATGGACAGATTCCGTAGCGATTCTATGAATCTTATATTTCTGATGATTAATCAACCAAAAAAAAATCATAGAGTTGTAAATTTTTTTTATTATGAACTTCTATCATATAACGTTTAAGCATTCTCAGTATATAAATAGATGATACAAATATTTTATATATTTCATAACACAAAACTACAGAACTATATGCATTAAGTGAGCTATTCAGACTCAATGAAAATAATCTTGGACGTCGGTTACACGTCCTTCTTATATATTATATGTATTCGAACCTATAGCCATGTACTGGTGAGACGATATCGAATGTTAAACAAAAGCACTTAATGTTTGTTTATATTTAAGTTTCGATAGTTAGATATAATCTATTACATATGGTCATCCAACTTTCAATCATTTACAGTAAGCTGTTTAACTCAAGGTGTTTTGTATCAAGAATTGCATCATCTTATCAAAGTCAACAACTTCGCAGCAAACAATGATGGCGACGATGCTGCAACGTCGCGTGATCACGAGAATAGACGGACTGCGGCTCAGTATCTTCGCGATTGATTTCTAAATTTCCTTATGAGACTCGCTTGGATACTTCATATTATTTAGTCAAATAGGCTTTGAACATCAAACATATAGTAGCGATTGCCACATACCTTTAAAAAACTGTTTTTTATTAAACCTTGTGATGTGGTTAGATACGTGCTGTGGTGTACTCGCCTGGCAGTACGGATTTATTTATTTATGTAATAACCAAAGGCATGAGACCAAATATAAACGTATTATCATTCTGGTTTCAATATTTTCTTTTTCGCATAGTGTTACTGTTTCATTGATTTAAGTTCAATTTAAATTGAAGTTTTATTTTGCTGACGGATCTCGATTAATAGCGGTATATACGTCTGTACCTGCAGTCTAATTCAATTAAATGCTAATCTCTTCCAGGACAGTAAATATTGCCCTTTTTAGTACGATTAAATCCTAAGAATCATTTTTGCTTTCTGGGGAGAAGTCAGGATTGTATAAAAATTCCTACCCGCTAACACCCTCACCGCGGTCACTTTCCATAGATTCCGTGGGACATTAAAACCTTCGAAACGTACTAGCGTCCTTTTGCACCACCACCTTAGCACATCGCAAAAAAGGGCAGCTACACTAATGTACATCCAGTACTTAATGTGATGAAACCCTAGTTGATAGCTGAGGTATTCGTCTTTGACTATGTGTAAACAAAAATATATTTTCGCATTACACAACGTAGTATGAAAGACATATTGGTTAAAATGCACATTATACATACTTTAAGAAATTGAACAACAGGTCGAACAACCACGTGGCATAACTATAAACAATTGTGATTCTATTTGCATTAAACGTGGTGTTACGAATAACTGCACTGCGTTACTCGCAGGTGGAGGACAGGAAAAACATTAAATCGGAATTTACTGATATGTTCTAATTGGAAAATAATAAAATGCATATTAACTTTTAGAATACCATAGTGGCAATTTGATAGGTTACAGGGAAATACCGATAGTTAACACGTTATTAAATATTTATATTTATGATTACAATGTATACTGATCATTAACCACACTTCACCGTCATCATTAGATTATGTTTTAATTATACGTAACGTGTAAAATGTGTTTATAGACACATTGGTTGTCTTCCCCAAGAGAATCATTCTACCAGTGCATATTCAACGACATCCGCGGATATTACCAATGAGGCCATTATTTAGGTATCCTGTCAGTCTCTTAACTGTTTCTACTCTTTATTCGTTCGATTATCACTTGTGTGACTCACATTTACATGTCACGAACTTGGTAATTATATAAACTTTTAACACGAATACGACATCGTTCATGAATTGTTTTGAATAGTTAAGACTAAGCATATTTATCTTGTTTAACAATTTTAACAATATAATTTTCACTATCATTGTAATAATAAAGTTTTATTCTAATACAGATATTGCCGTTACTAAAAGGTTAAATATATATTATTATTCCTAGATTAATGGTATATGTATTTACTTTGAATAATATATTTTTTTCTAAATCTAAATGTCAACGCAAACCTTAAAAGAATCTGAAACAATCTGTAAAAATACAAATAATAAAAAAAGATATAAAACTTAATTTTAAGGATTTTAAATCCATAAGTATGAATAATGTGAACGTTGATTGTAACGAAATATATAGACCGTGGCTCATAATAGAATATGCCAATATACCCATTTCGCTGCTGCACCATGTTGTGCTGGAAAATTATTACCAATCGTCTCACTAGTCGGTTTGACGAATTGTAGTCTCCCGAACAAACCAGATTTAGTCGAGGCTTTTTTACCACAGAGTACGTTCTTACGCAGCGCCAGGTTATAGAAAAGACCATGGAGTATAACTAGTCCCTTGGTTTAGCGTTTGTAGATTGTGGTACAGTTTTTAATTCCGAGGAAAACTAGGCAGTGTTAAAGTCCCTTCAGAGATACCGAATTAACTATCCGTATATCCAACTGATGAAGTCCTCCTACGAAACCGCTACCATGACCATATACGGTACCAAAATATGAGGCTTATTTAATTATAGCAAAAAGTTCATCAAGAGTATAATCTTTCCGAAACTATTTAACACTGCAATGGAGGACGTTTTAAAGTTTTCGGACTAGGACCGCTTGGACTACAAGCTCAGTGGCGAGAACATCGGAAAGCGCAGACTTTACAGACTCTTCTTTAAGTGGACAGACGATATTTAGATTTAGATCCACTAGATGTAAACAGCGCAAGACTGTGGAACTGTGTGACTTTGTGGAATACATACGTGCAACAGTCGACGTCCATCGGTTGTGATAATGATAATAATTATAACAACATTAAATAAAATCTTTCTAATAATTTTGTTTACTCTTGAAATATAACAAGAATTAAATTATAATATCTGGTTCGTCCTCTTTCCAGCACGATATTACCATGTTTGGGCGAATAATTTAATATCCACATATTAGAACTTTATTATTGAAGAATAATAGATAAAATTGACCCGGATACATTAACAAAATGATGTAATATGTCACCTCTGGAATCAGGTTTCCTCGACCTTTTCTTTAGTATATGAAGAAAAAATAAATAGAGAAGAATCTTATAAACCTTTGAAAATTATTACCACTATGTTATAAATAATAGGTTTTAGAGCTAATATTTAAAAATACATTTGATAATTTATATTATCAATTGCTGCCGCTAGGAGCTTGGAGAGTATGTTTTTTGATTGTCATGGCCTCTGGGTAACGGATCCGGGACAATCCTGGAGGATCCGTTCCTGACTGAGCAGAAGAACCCAACACGCCATAACAACAAACAGCCACCAAAAGACTTAAGGGAAAGAAAAGCATTATCGAAGAAATTTTGTAAGTACGAGTCCAGCGTGATCCTTGCCCCTGCGAGGCTCGCGCTCACGAAGGTACTCACATTAAACTAATAATTAAAAAATCTCTTCTTCAGTTTTCGTAACACTAAAGCTATCATAAAGCATACTTTATAGACCATTATTATTATCTGTTATTGAAATTATCCGAATTCTTAAATAATTCATAACGGCATTCATTCAAAAATTCGGTTTCGAAATACAGAAGCTATACCACAATTCCTATGTCTCGTGATAGTAATTATTAATAATTACTTGGATTGTGAAAAGACGATGCATCATACCAAAATAAGGACAAGGCAAAACACTGTTCAACCTTACTTCTATAGATAATTCACGAACAGCATCACGATTCTTTATATATATATATATATTATTACATATAAATATAAATACATATATATATACATGTGTGTATATATATGTATTATTATTTATATATATACTTAATTTATCCATTCGGTTTGTGATTAACTGCTCGGATTGTAAAAGCATGTATATTAAAACAAATCTATGAACTTTTAAATCGTATGAAGTTAAAGATACTCCTTTGTTGTTAATATATATATATCAGTGATTAAATACTGTAATAACAAAAGGTATCTCCTGTTAGTGAAATAAAGTAAAACCTTAAAAATTGGTTATAACACTTCATATATGATAGACGTAGAAAAAAATCTTACAGTCCAAAATATATAAGTAATCGTATCCTTCTTTTAAAATTAATATATAATTTCCACTGAGATTAATTACTCTGTGGTTGGCGTTTAACGTAACCAACACTGTTTAAATGTACATATAATAATTTAATATCTTATATTAAAGTATTATATGAATTTTAAAATTACAATATATTTTCTTTAACGAAAAAAAAAATATTAAATTTAAATTTCCGTTTATTATGTCGAAATAATATATTTGTAGTAAACATATATTATATTAACGACGTAAACAATTTATTAAAAAACTTAATTATTAAATTTATATCTAATTGTTATTTGCGAGTTTTCTTCTAGAGAGCTAGACCTATTTTAAAGGAGCCTTTCTCTAGTAGATAACTCAAAAAATTGGCTAATTTAAATAGTTATAAAAATATTTAAGTTCTGCGGCATATAATATCAATTAAGTAAATTTATACGGATGTTAAGAATGTCCGAGTAATTTTATAACTTCATAATAAATATTATGTAAATATACCAAAACAAAAATACCGGGGTATAAAAGTTATGTACACAAACTCAAATCTTTTCTAACATAAAGTCCAAGTATTTACTGCAACACTTTATAGATGTTGATATTAAAATTATCTTAAAATAGAAATTCCATAAGTATAACAAGCATTATTAAATTAAAGAAAAAAGATGTTAGAAAAATGTGGTTAATTATTAAATATAGCTTTTAGATAGTACTTAAATTATCATAAATTATATAACGCATTTAACATTGTAACGTAACATATTTTTTCATGTCCTTGGGTACGTAACTTAAAAGATCTAGACAAGAAAACAAAACTAATTATTTCATCATCATTATCAACCGACAGTCTTCCACTGCTGGATATAATCTTCCCAAAAAATTTTCCGCCAATCAGTTCTATGCTAATCTGTCATTATCTAATGATATTTCATCTATTGATTGTTCAATCGTCTTGTATAGCTCCTCAAGTAATAGACGGATCAAGAATCCATGGCCTACATATATAAACACACGTTGATGCCAGTATAATTATATATACACTCGATCAGACATATAAAATAAATAAATAATTCCGGTCAGCAGATTTAGACAAGCAGCCTATAATATTTTAAAACGAGGCCAACATTTATTTAACTACTTACACTTGTAACAATAACGGATCGTTGTATCACAACTACGGTATAATTATGAATATGTTATGATGTAAAACTTATTTGGTGTTAATTTTTTTTTTCGAGTATTATAGCATGAGTAGTAAAATGATAGTAGAATAGCTACTGCCATTTTTTAACATCTAAATATAAAAAAAAAATTATACCTGCCAAGTACATAACTAAGAGATCTGTAAACCTTAAGAAAATCTACAGCCACTGAAACAAAAGCCGTAACCAACAAAGAGATAAAAACTACGAACCGGCTAAAATCGTGAAGCAAAATACTATTTGCTTGATTTTTGTTGATATTTAGACACGAACATTTAAAACAAGACCAAATTTTCGAAATTGCAGTTTTTGAAATACTATTTGATTTTTTATTAATGGTTATAAATATAATTTAGAAACAAAATGTTGTTTCTGAGCTGAATTCCACACCAATGGGTTTAGTTGTTTCAAAAAACTTCAAAGGTTCAACCACATTTACACAGCTTCTGGACACAATGAAACTGCTAAAGGTACGAACAGTGCGAAAAATAGTAATCGCTAGGTCGTTGGTAAATCTAAATCGATATAACGTACTCGTATTCAGGATCGCAAATTCTAAAACACGTATAGTACTCGAATAACTTTCACTTAGATAAATTTAAATGTTTATCTTTAAGTGAAAAACATAATGTGTAGTTTACCTATGTTTGCATTACTTCCGTCTTATCTAATGTAACAGATAGACAATCGTGTGATATTAGACAATTGTATGATAATAAGTAGAAAATAACTAGAATTACGTTTAAAATATATTTATAACGTAGCCAGATAAGAGATAAGTAGAACTAACTAATAATAACAGTAACTAAAAAAAGCGTGAGATAGAAGTGAAAATTTAGTAGAAGAACGATAGATGGATGGATTGTATCATAAGCAATAGAATAAATAAATTACATGAATAGTGTTGAAAAGACCAACAAAGATAGGTTAAAATAAGAATAGATAGGAAATGAATGAGTACCGAAAAATTAATCGAAAAAACTATACAGTTGTTACATTTGATTTTTAACATGTAATCATTTTAACTTATCTTACGTAATAGATAGCCAGAATTAAATTCTACATACCTTTATTTTACTACAAAGATATTAATCATTTTATTAACAATCATAACGAATGTGATTAGACATATTTTTGGCAATACCCTACGAAAAGAAGCATTTATTTAGATAAAATCATAAGTTAGACATATGTAAGAACACAGTATAATTAGCATTCACTTAATTGCTGGCAAAAAATCATGTGAGGAGATCGACCGCCATGATATGATCGACCTGCTTAGATTTAGCACGGTTTAATTTTTTTTGTGAACAATTCGTCCTCGCTATCGCACTTGATCTTAAAAAAATCTTCCAAGACAGCCTTAAGAGGCATGCAAATATTAAACCGATAAACATGAACGCGTTGTTTTAAAAACAATCACCTTGTAAATATTTCTTGAACCCTGCTTCATACTACCCGTGTGTACTGACAGACATTGTTATTTTTTAATATAACACAGTTTTTATGTTTATCATTTCTTAAAGTACGTTCAACTTTGTAAATAACAGTTATGAAAAGCAAGAATATTTATTTCGCTAACAAGTTAAACACTCCATTGTAATGCTAAATATGAAGTCATTATTTCAATTAATGTTATATAAAAGCAAATTAATAAGTGGGAATGCACAGCATCTTCTATTAATCCGAAATTCCAAATATAAGATATTGCATTTTATGAAAGTTCGCTTTAATAATAGAACACTATTAAGAAGAATAAAACAGCTCTTGAAAGGCTACAATTTTAAAGGAATTGACGTCCAGGACAGAGATGAGCAACGCTAAGAATATGAAAATATTTACTAAGAAGTTTTAATCTATAATATATCCCATGGAAGAAGAAATAATAATCTTGTTATAAAGACCAGAGCTATATTTACTTATGGAATTTTTCAATCAAATTATAAATTTGTAAACAAGTTCCAAAACAAAAAAATGTATTGTTTAGCTATTATAAAGTGTAACTGTTCTATTGATTAACGATGAATAATTAGTAGTTTGATTATTTTTATATCACGTATGTTATTTACATGATACTTTCTGGACCTTGAAACATCTAGTGACCGTTATAACAAATCTAACACATATACTCTGTACAAGAAAAACTGTGACAATGACACAACACACCGGACGCCCGCGGCATCAAAACAAGCAAATTGTTTCATTTAGCGCTATTATCTCTACCCTGGCAATTTTTAGATGTACCAGTTTTGAAGAAATAAAATATAAAGACATGGACAGTGCTTCAAAATACAAAACAATAGTTACCACTAGGATAACGTGTGATAATCACTTGTTCCAGTCATGATACTTAAAAGTCGAAGGATATCATTAATAAATCTCTATTTGCATATTTAAAGTCGGAGACCTTTATTTACTCTATTATTTTATGTAATAAGAAATAAAACAGGTTTAAAAAGAAGTCGAGAAATGTTGCCGTTCAGGCTTTACGACATCTTATTATTGTATGTATTTTTTATGTTCAAGATACATATATTAATTTGACAAATATGGATTTTATTCTAATGTAGTCACGTGTTAATATTTTTTGTCAAAAACTAAGTTATGACGTTAATTTACAATCACAATTAACATACACTGAATTAAAATGACATTTTTACTTCTTAGTTGCTATCCATCGTTCAGTACGATATTTTGTTTGGGAAATAATTATTTAAACAGCATTAATAACTTCAAAGTTTGTTTTGTTTAATTCTTACCTGGTTTCTACTGGCAACGCCTGGATAATTTCATATCGTTATTACTTTAATAACGCTAGATAACTTATTTCTATTGAGATTTCGAAGAGTGGTTAATAAAACAGTGTGTCCGTACAAGAAGTGAGTAAATGATTGTTGTGATAAAAATTTACAATACATTTGTTTACAGGAAATGGTTGGAAGAAATCGCTTTAGCGAGCAAACAGGGCCGGAAACCATCACTTCTCCGTGCGATGACCAAGGCGTTCTGGTTAAGCTACGCTCCTTCCGGCATCATGTTTCTTATTCAAGCACTCATCCTTAAGTAATAATAAATATATTATTAACCATTTAACAATAATACTACTAACACTTAAATAGTGCTCATGCTGATTGCGCTATTCAAAGTCAAAGCAATAAATTCTTTTTAGTTTTATATACCTTCTACTTAAATTAACGTGTTTAGATTACATGAATTAAAATACAGTAACAAACTTGGTATCTATCGAAACGTATCCTGCACATCAAACCACACCATACCATAATATCTACTAAACTTTATTCTCTACTGCGGTGTAGTGCAGAAAATTTACTACTCTTTTCATGGATACCGTCACTTAAGAAAACAAAATTCAGTATAAATATATATATAATAATTTTTAATATCCCGTGATAATTTTACAATTATTTTTATAATAAATTTTAAAATAACTTAACATTTAATAATAAGATTAACATTTACGATTGTTTTTATTTTGTCAATATAAATATGCATTAGAATATTTTAATTATATACTTAACTAATTTTCCGAAAATGCGTTAGTTTATCAGTTTCTGTATTTGTTTGTTAGTTAGTTAGCGGTTATTTTTAAGTTTAATGTACCATAAAAGAAAGTTACTGAAACCTGAATTAAGTTTTAAAACTTTGGTGAATGTTATATATAAGATGTAACATTTACATTTTACATAACTTAAATTTTATAGTCCATCAAAAATAGAAAAAAGGTTATTTGATTAATATAAAACTCGCCAAACCCATACTGAATGTGAAATAATACTTAATTGTTTCATTAGACAAACTTTTTTCATGAATTTATTGTGTGATATTATGCTTTAGAGATTACTTTAAAAGAGTATTTAAGTTAATTTAAAAATACATACATATATAACACGCCCCGTTCCCAGTGGAGTAGGCAGCGGCCAATTGGACCTTTGTCTGGCAAATTAGTTCAGTAATTTTAAGACTTACTCTAATTTATTTTAAATGACAAATTAATGCATTTGAAGTGAAACTAAATCACGTATATAGCTAATAAGTATATACTTAGTAACGAACACAAATGATGTTGCAGGCATCATTCATTAAAATCTTATTTACAAAATTCTGTTCTTTCGAGAACCGTATAAAAGTTATAAGTTCAAGCTAGCGGAGAAAAATTCATATTTACAAATTACTTAAAATTCATTAAGTTAATCATAACTGTCGTTAATGGCTTTACAACATACATTAAAATTCAAAACATTGCAGGAATAAACCACTCATTTAGTTTTAGTTATTATACAAAAAACGTTACAATGTTTTTACTGCGCATGCTTAGGATTAAAATAATAAATCAGAAATGATTTCCTCACAAATTACATAACAACTTACCAACTTACGTAACCTAATATATATTCCTATATTAACTAAGATAACAATAAGATTTTTAATTTCCTATATTTTTTTTTATCAGACCCTTCCAACCGGTCGCGTTAAGCATGCTTTTGGCCTACTGGGAGCCAGGTTCAAACATGACCTACGAACAGGCGGTGTACTGTGCGACTACTGTAATTGTGATGTCGTTACTTATAGCCTTTTTGAACCATCACGGCACTTACTCCACTCAGCAGTTCGGTATGAAGGTCCGCATTGCTGCATGTTCACTTATATACAGAAAGGTAAGTCACACACTAAACACTGCGTTGGAGACCTTTTTTAAACAATAAGTGCATTTTTATAGGACTAGCACATGTCATAAAAACAATTAGATTTATTATATCTTAAAAAAAAAAACAAAAAGATCCTACATCATGATATGCTTAAATAAAATCATAATTTTAATTTACGTACGCACTAGGTGTGCACTACAAAAAACGTTACTTTATACTTATCTTTTATAAGGCAAGTCTGAATAAGTATGAATATGTATTATATTGTATGAAAACTGTTGAAAGCAAAAAAGTTTGTATTATTCAACCAATGATATTTAAATATTATATATATTACGACACCTATTCTCTGATGATGTGTAGCGCTTGGTGCTCATTATGACTTACAGCTCATCTGATACTAGGCTCGTGGACCCACGGCCTGTCAAATTGCTACCTATTCTAAATTAATGGTTTGCACAAGATAATAATTTATGCTGGAGTTATATCTGCTAGTTATTTATTTTGCCTACCTGTCTATTTGTATCAGTTTCTCTTGAGAAAACTGAAAAGATAATACTGTTATACTTTTGTAAAGTATACATTTTATTAATAGAGATATCACATTAGCATCTAATAACGTGTCTAAACCATTAATATAAATGGAAATTAAATATTAATACAGCGTGTGTTTTGTTACAAGGTGATGCGAATGAGTTCCGGAGCTCTAGCTCAAACAACAGCCGGTCAGGTTGTAAACCTTCTGTCTAATGATGTGAATCGGTTTGATTATGCATTTATCTACACACATTTCATCTGGCTGCTCCCTCTCCAAGTCGTAGTGGTTTGTTTCCTTATCTACGCGAAGATCGGATACGCTGCCATAGTCGGAGTGGTCGGAATAGTTTTGCAAACAATACCCGTGCAATGTAAATATTGTTTTTTTATTTATTTACAAAAAATCTAATTCACTATTCATTTCTTTAAGAAAATGTTTACCTTGAAAGAAGTTAATCAGTGATAAGTACATATTATATTTTACGCCCCGTTTAAAAACATATTAAAACTATAACAGGCATTTTAAATAAGAATTATATTATAATAATAAGTGTAATATATAATTTTTAAAAATAAACAGTGAAATTATATATTACATTACACAATTCTTTGATGTTTCAGCTTACATGAGCAAAATAGCTGCTCGTTTGAGGATGAAAACAGCTTGTAAAACAGATGAGCGTGTGCGCATTATGGATGAAATAATTAGTGGAATGCAGGTATAATTCGTATTTCAGGCATGTTACAGCCAAGACAATACACCAGGAGTAGAAATAAACGTTGTTTAATTGATTAGACCTTTATATACTTCCGTTGATCATAGATAAAAGTGATAATTTTTCCGCAATATAAAACATTTTAATTAGACCATAAAATGTTTAATTCACAACATCAAACGTATACGATCACTATTGAAGTAATTGATTTAAATTAGATTTTCCTTAATTTTTTTATGCAGAAATATTATGCAAATGCAAATAATTATGCAGAAAAAATGGAAATATTTTAATCACCAAGAATGTGTATTTCCTTTACAGGTTATTAAAATGTACGCATGGGAGAAGCCTTTCGAAAAAGTAGTAGCGTTAGCACGAAAAAACGAGATTCGATGCATCACTTCCGCATCATACCTTCGTGGTGTCTACCTCAGTTTCATGGTGTTCACGGAACGTCTAACACTTTATATTACCTTGCTAACCTACTCTTTGTTCGGCTATCAAGTTACTGCAGACATTGTGAGTGTATACACAACCCATATTATAAAATAAAACCATTGACTTCCTAGGTGTTCATAATTGTGTAAATTACAGGTTTTTCCTTTGGCGCAATTTTACAACACTTTACAAGGAACACTCTCAATTATAATGTCAAATGCCGTTTCCTTCTTGGCGGAAGCGCTGATTTCAGTGCAGCGCCTTGAAGCTTTTATGTTATTTGGTACGTGAGACCACTGGTCTCAATCTTGTGATACATCTATGCATGAAGCACGAATAACATTTCTAATTTCTAATCGATAAACGAGTCCCAAATATGACGATGACTCGGACACTAAATTTTTATAAGTAATAGTAGTTATAATAACAGTAAATACTTATGCACTTCCTCTCTACTGTCTTATCAATCACTTAACAAATTTGTCGTCCTAACTGCGTATACTTACTTTTGAAAAGTGTATCAACAAGGTCTGCGGTATCACTAAAAATCAGCGAGGCATTCGGATAAAGAATCATTTATTGTAAAAATCCGTTGGTTTCCACAGGCGTTCCCGTTGGCACAAATGTTCAACATTCTTCAAGCAACTGTAGCTATCCTCATTCCGATGACACTTGCACAATCAATGGAAGCTTATACTTCCATACTTCGCATACAAGTACTTTTACTATTGGGTACGATTAATAAAAAAAGTCAGTGGTTGTCGTGTGAAGTGCCTTGATGTGCCGTCGGTGTTGTTTGATGTTTGAAAATTTAATCCCTGTCTGCTATGTATTAACAATGCTGTGATACTGTCACGATTATTAAACACTAACACCTTCTGCGTGGGAAATGATACAATGTACGGAACTTACGATTATTGCCTATTTTTACTAACAAAATATAGCATTTTCGCTTTCCTATTACCTTTGTGGACTTGTCAATGAAAGGAAAAATACACTGTAGTTGTAACTGGCTTTTAGAATGTTATTTGAAAATATGACCATGGTGATGCAGAAAATGTTATACACTTTTTATAAAATGTATTTTAAATAATCTTTAGATGAACGAGAAGATTTACGAGGCGTTCCAGACGTAGACATTGCAAAACTGGTACAGAGGATAGAAAAGAAGAAAAACAAAAACTTGAGTGACATAGATCTGTGTCCCGACACATTCAAGAAAATTGATGAAGACGGAATTTATAATCCAGGTATTAAAGTTATTTTTTTGATAAGCATCTATTTATGATAATAATTTCATTCACACGACTATAAAGTTTATTACACATTGATCATTTTATAAACTTCTAGACATAATGTGGTATTCGCTCTCTACAGCGTTACGTGATAGAAGCAACATCTTCACAATTGCATATCAGAAACAGATATTGTTCATGAATATTATAAATACACAAAGCAAAACTATCACTAAATATTATATATCGTTGTTGGCAACAATTTTGTTGCAAATGTTTAACTGTCCCGGTTGTTGTACATACGTTGAACGCAACAATATCGTCCAATGTAAAAAACATTTCCATTCATTATCATTTACAATGGTGCTGCGTATTCAACTTAAGTAAATAAAGGCAATCTTTATTTTAATAAATTCCGTGCATGTTTATTCGATTTAACAAATTTAAACCATCCACTATCTGATATCTGGAGAGATATTTAGTTATTTATTCCGTGTACTATTCCACTGAATTATACATTCGTCACGACGCGTCTCTCCGTCTAGAGAACAAACGTTAAAGCCTAGGCAAACTTGACTTTTCCAGACATGCCTGCGTTAAAAAATCTATTAATGTTTACGTTAAACAAAATATAAAAATCAAATAAAGTAGTGGTGTTCTTTACACACTATTTTAATTTTAATTAAGCCAATTATACATTAACATTACTCTCACTGCGTTTAAAAATTGTACTCACGTTTAAACTTTAAACATGCTTCGCTCGACATGGAAAGCGTTTGGATCTCTCGTTTTCACACCAAGCATTTAAGTCACGGGTCCAACGACCTCGTCTTTATATACATCATACCATTTTAGCTCTATATTTATAAAAAAGTACTCATGTATGGTTACAAGTGTTTGAACCAAAAAATAATATTTTCTTAAATTTAATGCGTTGTCGACGTGCGTGTACAATTAGTATGTTTTGCAACATATGTAGTAAACCTTTCGCTGTTCCTATGGTCATGAACCACAACTATTACGTATCTCAAAGATCATTATTAGCTACAGTTAGTAAAGTTAGTAACAGTATAAGTTATTTTACCCATATTACGAATAATATTTAGTCTGGATCCTAAAGCCCCAAATCTAATGAAGTTCTAAAAATCGTCAAAACTACCTAAATGTCACACAGAACGTTCTGAAAAGAAATGTAACTGTGGAAAACAAGCCAACTTAGTGCAGTAGCGGAGATAATTAAAATTATATAAATATAAAGATAACATGAACAACAAAGTAGCGCAACGACTGCTATAATGATACTTAAAATCTTATGTTTCAAGTCGGCTAATTTTATATAATCCTTTACAAAAACGACTTATCTAGCACCACATTGTAATGAGAAGGCTTTATGGATTAAAGAAAGACTACTAAACATTAAGCCGTGTTTTCATTCACGTGCTATAAGTACTTTATAAATTTTATTTTCTCCGTTTCAGTACTAATCAATTACAATATTGTTAACTATACGTACTACGTTACGTTAACTGTTCGTACTTACAGTAAATGTTTTGTATATAAAATATTTTTACAGTTATTTTAAATACACTCGCCTAAATGTTTATTTAAATAAACATGTTAAATAATATATAACAGCGAACATAATGTGCAATGAAAATATGATACAGACATCCTTAACATATCTACATTATCTCTACATCAAAGGTTCAATGAACTTATTAATTTTTTTTTATTTCGTATCACATGACGTTTCGAACGCTTTATAACACCCATGTTAACGAGAGAACTGTTATGATGAATGTTCATATATCACAGTTATCACAGAGTACGTTATTAATTTAGTAATATCTGACTTTTGTTAAAATAAGACTTTATTTTGTAACCAATAAATAAAACAATGTGAATCTAACATTGTACATGACAGGATTCGAATGCAACGAGAAAAGTTTAATGAGCCAAGGGTTGTCCACGCTGTCTTTAAGTCCAGATGTAGGAATACTTCTGCAAGATGTGAGTGCCAATTGGACCGAGGGAGGCTCAACAACGCTCCGCGATATTAATCTGACTGTGCCAAAAGGAAATCTTTGCGCTATCATTGGATCTGTTGGTTCTGGAAAGGTATGTACACAGTATCCAGTACTACTCACAATAATAAAAAGTACCGGATATGTTTTAACTATTAAATATACACATTACATTAAAAAAATAACCTTTTAGAGTTCGATCCTTCAACTTCTCCTCAACGAGCTACGTTCTACTCGAGGTCGCATATATCTTTCGGGCCCATTATCTTACGCCAGTCAAGAACCATGGCTTTTTGTCGCTACTGTACGTCAAAATATACTATTCGGCCTGCCGTATAATCCGAAAAAATACAAAGAGGTAATTGTTTTATACTATTTAATAATTATACTAATTCCTTTACAACTTTAAAATTAAAATGCAATAAACTTACGTTCGCCGCACAACGTACAATTTTTTTTTAAGTTTTAACTTTTTTTAAGTTCATTTATGCTTATAATTATTGTACGATAATGCGAAAACTGTAAAAAAAAACTTTCCTACTCGTACTCCTTTTTCCGTATTTTAATCATACCGACATATAATCATTAATGTTAGTAAAATTTTCGCGAAATAAGGGTAGAACCATAATCAAATTACTTCGTTAAACACTTGAAAAATTTTTGTATGTGTCAACATATATAATACAAATAATTTATAAGTATTAACATACCTTTTTACTGTAGGAGTACTTTCGGGTTGCTAAATCAAATTAATTTTAATTTGAATATAATTTTTATCTTTTTAAAAATTTCAGGTTGTTAAAGTCTGTGCTCTACAAAAAGATTTTCAGCAATTTCCTCATGGTGACCAAACGTTGGTAGGCGAAAGAGGTGCTTCTTTGTCAGGTGGCCAACGAGCAAGAATTAATCTAGCCAGGGCAGTTTATAGACAGGTAATGTACTGTCTGAACTAACAAACGTAGACAAAATTCAAGTCAAGGTTAAGTCTACCGCGTATCAATGTCATCGTGTCTATCATTAACTATCCGATATGTGAATACCGCAGATTAATCAAGTATATATTAGACGTATAAACGCAAAACTCATTAACAAGCAACAGTGTGGACATGGGTTAATACGTTGTAGACACGATTATTTGTAAAAAAAAACTATGATTCTATCATGACTTACTTTAATAATTGTTGCGGCCAACTTTAGCACTTTAAATCTTTATGATGCATATAAATTTCTATACTCTTATCTCGCAAATCAAATGTTAAATATATTAAAAACTTTCAAAGTGTTACCTTTCTTTTTCACCGCAAATGCAATGATAAACTCAGTTATTTTTGCATAAATATCCGTTGAAGACGTCGTAATTTTTACCCTAACCCATCATTTAATTTTACAACTAGAAATTACTTTAGCAATAGGTTTCTTATAATCTTCTTGATTTGGCTAAAATGAGTGAATATCTTATTTCTTAAACTATTTAATTCATACTTACGTATAAGCCACTAACGGTTTTGACAGTTCTGTTGTAGAAATATTACTAAAAAAGTATTTTCCAGGCCGACATATACCTACTGGACGACCCGTTGTCTGCGGTGGACGCTCACGTCGGCAAACAACTGTTCAACGAGTGTATCAACGGTTACCTGCGCCATACCACACGCATCCTCGTCACTCACCAGCTCCATTACCTCAAAGCCGCCGACTACATAGCAATCACAAATAATGTATGTTTTTAAATTAAATAACGTCATCTTTAATTAATCTCCTTAATTCCCTTAACTTTATAATAACTTTTAATTCTAAATCCTCATGTTTAGAAACAACAAAGATTTTAATTTTTTTTTAATGCACATAGATAATGTTGGTTTATACAGTAAATATTTACAAATGTTATGTACTTTTGAAAAAGAGTGAAGGAATCTAATATTAAATAAGTTTATAAAAAAGGAAAAAGGAAACTGAATATTTTTTTTATAATTACAGGGCTCTATTGAAGCTAAGGGCACCTATGACGAACTGATTGTTTCTGGAAAAGATTTCGCAAAATTACTTTCTTCCACTCAAGATCAAAACGATGCTAATGAAAATGAAAAACCTCTTCCGATGTCGCGACGAACATCAGCTAGAGTAAGCAATATATATTTGTAATAATAACTTTTACAAAAATATACTAGTGTTAATGTTTTAATAGATATAATGTCACATTCACCAAAATAATGCGGAAAAGTCTTATATTTTATGAATCAAAAAAGCTTAAATAATATTCGTAAAATAGTAAAAAACAATGAGAAATAAATAATTTATAATATTTTAACTAGCTTTCGACAACACGGCGCCCATCCCTAGCGGAATCGACTACGGGTTGTGAGGTACCTGCACAGGAGATGGTGGAAGAAGAACGTGAATCTGGATCCATGGGCTGGCATGTCTATGGAGCGTACTTGCGTGCCGGTGGAAAAAACCCTAGATTAATATTTATGGTGCTTCTTTTAGTCATTGGACAATTATCTGCGACACTATGCGATTATTGGGTCACTTTTTGGTAATTATTTTTTCTTTTTTCGAGCTTTACAATCAAAAAAGTATTTAGTAATAACGTTTTATTTAATGTACATGTAACTTACAATACAGCCAGCAAAATCACAATATTCTTTCTTTTGTGTGTGTTAAATAGTGGTAGTAGAGTGATAAATATCGACCTAAATTCAATTTATGTTTAGCAGTAGAGATATTAATCTTTCCTAGCTGCTTAATAACCCTAGTATATCTTAATTAGTTGTTCCTCGTGCATACTGGAAAATATATTTTGAACAAAAAATATAGAATGTACGTCATGACACAAACAGTAATGTCCATATATTTTAAAATGTTTGTATTACAGGAATAAAATAACACAAGAATTACAACAAAAGCAATTTGCTTCTTATAATGAAAATTTAATATCCTCATTAAAAATTCTTTTCTGTATGTTTCATACCGTTATTCTTACAACAGGACAAACGAAGTAACTCGCCAAAAAGAAAGAGAAAACAACAACACTATGATTGATTATGACCGTTCACCAACAACAACAAACAATACTTTCAGCATAATGGACTACTTCTCTGGAATAGAATTACAACCAGGTAAAACAATAAATAGTTAAAAAAAATACACAAAATTAAAATTATCAACCTTGTTTGCAACGACAGAGTTATATAATCTACTTATTAACAACTGTGCTAAACAGTTTTAATTATCAGGAAAACAACAGCGTTTGAATATATTCTTTTTTTCAGATCTAAATATTTACGCACATATTGGACCCCTCGATACAGCTCACTACCTATACGTATACTCTGCATTAATTTTGTGTTGTATTTTCTTCATCATGGCTCGTGCGTTTATGTTCTTTAAAGTTTGTATGACTGCATCAAGAAATCTCCACAACGATATGTTCCACTCCATGCTTCGCGGAGTCATGCGCTTTTTTGATTCAAACTCATCTGGTAATTATTAATTTACTGTATTATTATCATACACTTACTTCATAAAGATTAATTTATATTCTTCCTGCACATTAATATTAATTAAAAATGATAAATTTTATATGTCCAGATGAATTATAATTTGTTGTTTCAGGTCGTATATTAAATCGTTTCTCAAAAGATATTGGCGCTCTGGACGAACTACTGCCCAGATTCTTACTGGAGTGTATTCAAATCTATTTGGTGATGTTTAGCATCTTAGCCTTAAATGCAGCTGCTCTAGTTTGGACACTGTTACCAACAACCATCATTTTACTTTTGTTCTACATTATTCTTCAAATTTATCTTAAATCTGCGCAATCAATTAAAAGATTAGAAGGCACCAGTAAGTACAAAAATAACTAATTTTTTATTCTTATTTATTTTAGAGCTTTTATACCCTCGAAAACATTACAATTAAAAAAAGTTAGTAATGTTTTGGAAAAACGGTGATTATTGTTTAATATTTATACCCTTAATTTTTAGCGAGGAGCCCTGTATTCTCTCACATGTCCGCAACACTTAACGGAATCAGTACGATTAGATCATCTGGAGCACAACAAAGATTAATTCAAGAGTTTGATAGTTTCCAAGTAAGAGACAATTTGTTTTCTATTCAAAGGAAATTATATACTTTTATACATTACATTACTCCCAAATACTTCCATAAATTTATTATATAAACCAGATATATTAATTAAATTAAATTACTATTATTTTTTACAGGACATTCACACATCGACTTGGAGCAGTTACTTAGCGAGCGGCGTCACACTTGGTTTCTGGCTTGATTTTATTTGCGTGTTGTATCTAACTATTGTTATTGTGGCATTCCTCGTTATTGATAGCAGTAAGTATTAAATTATTCTGTGTAAATAATCAGTTTTCTGATTTTCCTTTGTATTTTTGATAATAGATGGAGAAATGTTATGTGTTTAGAATTTGGCCATAATTGCACATTAATGTACATAATTTCGGAGCGCCCGTCCCGCAGCGTTTGTTATCTTGTGAAATGGAAGCATTTGGTTTTATTTTAGAGTTAAACATAGTGGAATCCGAATAGAAATTTTCATGTTCCAGAAATCGATAAGTGCAAGAGTGTTCAAGACTAATACGCTTCACTATTTTTGACTTTAATATCACTGAACATCGTGCAAAGTTGAAGTCGTTTTAGCACATTGTAGACAAAGAACGTTTACAAAAAGAGTACATACTTCGACTTTTCAGTCGATTTTTTATAGTACTGTATATATGTACGTAATCGAATATCATTTATTATGTTCAGAAACCATCTTCTCCGGTAATGTCGGTTTGGCGATTTCGCAAACACTTATCTTGACTGGTATGCTCCAATTCGGTGTTCGACAAACCGCCGAAGTCATCTCGCAAATGACCAGCGTTGAGCGTATTTTGCAATACACACATGTCGAGCGAGAATCACAATGGGACAAAGGAGGTAAAATAATGAGCCTAACTATAAAAAAAAGACATTTAAATTTATTAATTTAACTTTAAATAAAAAAAAATTATTACAGCCAAAGAAACGCCAAAAGGATGGCCATGGCAAGGACGCATTGAGTTCCGAAATTGTTACATGAAATATACCCCAGAAGATTTACCTGTTCTCAAAAACTTAAACCTTGTAATAGAAAGAGGCTGGAAAGTAAGCAGTAAACTTTTATTAACATTTCACGTTTTTTTTTAATTATAGAATAATTAACAAAAAATGTTAAGCAGTTTCGAAAAAACTAAAATTTTCTTCAAACATAACAATACATGCAATGCTACTAATTTAAATATTTATTAAAATTCTTATATTGTTCTCCTTTCAGGTGGGAATAGTGGGTCGTACGGGAGCTGGTAAATCATCTCTTATATCTTCTCTATTCCGCTTAGCAATTGTTGAAGGCGAAGTCCTTATTGATGACGTTGACACAGGTCACCTTTCACTACAGGTAAAAAAAATATTATTTTTGATGAAACATGATTTTAAGAATCATCGTATATAATTTGACTAATTACAGGAACTGCGATCTAAAATATCTATTATTCCGCAAGAACCCGTACTTTTCTCAGCCACAGTACGATATAATTTGGATCCGTTTAATAATTATGAGGACGAACAACTATGGAAAGCATTGGAAGCTGTAAGTTATACTTTGTAGATAAAATGCAAATATCTTAGTTATAATACCATTTTCTCATTTCATTCTCACTATCGACGGCTCAACAAGCAAATATTTAAGTCACTGACTCGCTATCTGCGCCGATGTAATAGAAATTGTATTAAAGAGGCAATCGAGCGTAACAAAGACTCCAAAGTTTTCGCTAGAGTTTCTGCTGTCGGACAGAGCCTGGTGACTAGGCTGAAGACTGGGGATAGCAGAACCATTACCTCCCGCCCTGAGCTTCTAGCTGAGAGAGAAGACTTCTACGGCCAAGTTAACACGACATCACAAGTCCCTGTCAACAATCAAGCCACCAATCCAAGAGCCGTATTAACCACACACTATACCCTCCCGGACGTTAGCCTGTACGAGATTAGTATGGCTATAAAACAGCTGAAGAACAATAAGGCGCCGAGTGCTCATGGAGTTACGGCTGAGCTTCTGAAAGCAGGTGGATGACCAGTGCTGATAGTCCTTCAGAAGCTATTTAACTTTGTCATACTCGAGGGCAAAACGCCAAAAGCGTGGCACAAGGGTGTGGTAAAACTCTTCTTTAAAAGGGTGATAGGAGTCAGTTGAAGAACTATCGACCTATCAAACTTTTGAGCCACATATATAACCTGTTTTCAAGAGTCATAACGAATCGTCTCAATTGCAACCTAGGCTACTTCCAGCCTCCCGAACAGGCCGAATTCAGAAAAGGCTTCAGCACCATAGACCACATACATACCCTACGACAAGTCATACACAAGATAGACGAGTACAACTTGCCTCTATACTTAGAGTTTGTGAACTATGAAAAAGCCTTTGACTCAGTTTAGACTTGGGCAGTACTTCAGTCACTCCAGAGATGCCAAATAGACTAACGATACATCCAAGTATTGCAGTCGTACAAAAACGCCACCATGACAGTCTGTCTCCAGGACCATTTCTCAAAACCCATCCAGCTGCAACGAAGTGTCAGGCAAGGCGACGTCATATCGCCGAAACTGTTCACAGCTGCGCTGGAAGACGTGTTCAAGCTTTTGCACTGAGATGGACTTGGCATCAATATAAACGGCGAGTACATGACTCACCTTCGATTCGCCGATGATATCGTAGTCAAGGCTGAGACCCTGGAAGACCTTGACGAAATGCTTGATGACCTCTGTAAAGCATCTCAACGCGTGGGCTTATATCAATATGGAGAAGACAAAAATTAAGTTAAATGCCCGTATTGTACCCATGCCAGTTATAATTGCAGACTCTACACTGGAAGTTGTTAACGAATATATTTACCTGGGACAAATAGTTCAGCTTATTGAGTCCAACTTCCAGAATGAGGTCAATCGACGACTCCAACTCGGCTGGGCAGCGTTCGGGAGGCTACGCAGCATATTCTCGTCCCAACTACCGCAGTGTCTAAAGATAAAGTGGCCTTGTGAAAAGGCTTCAAGTCGCACAAAGAGCAATGGAAAGAGCTATGCTCGGGGTTTCCCTGCGTGATCGAACCAGAAATGAGACAAAAAAACGTCTATGTATAAAAACGGAAGATTAAGACAGAAAATATTAACAGATACAGAAATAATCTTTCCCCTTTTTCCGAACCCTAAAGTTGAAATTTTTATAGAACCCACATTGGTCTTTGTCATCGGTCTTTCTAATAAACAAAAATATTTCAAATCGAGGCCACTGTGATAAAAGTTATGCGTGCTCGTAAAAAAAACATAATATAAAAATCTTCTCTTTATCGTCGATAAAAAAATTCAATTCAATTATTTTAGGTTGATTTAAAAGTAGCAATACCAGCCTTAGACTTCAAAGTATCTGAAGGCGGATCAAATTTCTCATTGGGACAACGGCAGTTGGTATGCCTCGCACGCGCCATCCTGCGTGGAAATCGTATCCTAGTACTCGATGAAGCCACAGCAAACGTTGATCCAAAGTAAGTATACTAAGAACAGTCCCTGCTGATAGTTACAGAAATTTTATTCAATACAAATAAACAATTTGATTAAAGAATTTAGTGAACTTTTATAAAATGTATTAAAATTGTCTAACTATACAAACACAAAATAGGGATTTCACTCTAATATTATAATTTTTTTATTATATTTACAATATTAATCACTTTTACGCGTTGTCTGATATAGACGGATCGTCAAACTATATCTATATAAGTGGGTACCATCACAGCGCCTGTTTCTACCGCTAAGCAACTTTGAGTGAACATTAGTATATTCCGGTTTAAAAGGTGGTAAAGGATCCAAATGGATAACGAGGCTTTTGCCCTGTAGTCGTGAGCTATTAAGAATCCGAGCTATTAAGAAGGTAAATCCTGCATATCATAGTAAGCGACTAAAAGGGTTTTCCGGTTCGTGGACTTTGTCAATGTGGGAGCCCTCATTAAGCGAGCCCGAGTGAACGACTACATGGTGATCTTGTGCTTATCGTACCAAAGCGAGGGTGCCGAGGAGGGTTACAGCTCTCC
The DNA here is from genome assembly GCA_029030555.1 of Ornithoptera alexandrae. Lineage (NCBI taxonomy): Eukaryota > Metazoa > Arthropoda > Insecta > Lepidoptera > Papilionidae > Ornithoptera > Ornithoptera alexandrae. The sequence continues at coordinate 6,464,417 of JARDVY010000023.1, read as the reverse complement.
TTGAGACGTGCTTTAAGCGAAGTGCCAGGAGGCGCCGGTGCGTTCCGTAGATCCCGGGGCCTCCTGCAACGCACTAATGATAACCACTGCCGAAGGGGTTTCAGTGGGTAAAAATCCCATATAACCTTGTCTTCCCCCACCCCCCAGAAACAAGATAGCTTTTTATTGCCCGCCTGCCTTCCCGATAACAAAAAAAGGCTAAGGAGGCTTAACATCTACTGTCTCAAACACTTCATCTCTTATAATGTATTGTAGTGCATATCATCCTAACTAGCACCATATTGTTAAGGGCAGCCTTGTCACTTATCAAACAGGTGAACGTTCTGTACATCTCCTCACTTCGTAGAATAACGAAATAATAAAATGTTATATATTAGATCATAACCTTTTATTGCAGGACGGATGAATTTATTCAAAGGACCATTAGAAGAAAGTTCGCTGACTGCACCGTCTTAACAGTCGCGCATCGTCTCAATACTATAATGGATTCAGACAGAGTTATGGTAATGGACTCCGGGCGTTTAGTGGAATTTGACCATCCTTACCATTTACTTAACAATCCCGATGGATATTTCACGAAAATGGTAAAAGAAACTAACGAGAAAATGTCGGAACAGCTTTATCAAATTGCGAAAAATACATTCCTTAACAGTGGTGAAGTGATAGAGTAAAACTTTAATTTTATACTTTTTAGGTAAATAATTAGGTTTTAACGATTTATTGAAATAATGCAGTAAATATTTGAATAATGCTTTAAAATGTAATTTACGTACAACTGTGTACACAACTAGTAAAGTATTTCGTAGAGTGTAGAATACCGCTTTATAAAGGGCTGGTTAATGTACGTCAACAAGATGTATTTTCCTATTTACAAAATAAAAATTTAATGTATAAAAATTCGCAAGAAAATCTATCTCTATTATATGTTACATACATCAGCATTACATATTTTTTTTTCATACATCTGCTTCTTAAAAATAATATACAGTTCTCGATTGTCAATAAAATGCCCGAACTTACTTAAGATTTTAATCTTTGACTTTACCTAGGAATAGTATTTGCATGTTTATGCGTTGTAATATGTAGTTAAATAAATGTTGGTTGTAAATAGAAAATTGTTTTTAATGTTTGATCGTAAATAGAAAATGTTTTGGTTTAAAGATAAATACTATTAATTAGGTATCATAATATAAGAAAATATGTTATTTAATTTATTATCTTTACCATTGATTACAATCATATATAAGTACTGAATATCGTCGATGTGATTTTCTGAGGACATAACCTCAAATGAAATAAAAAATATGCTTTATTCTTTGATTTCATTTAAAACTACAAAGAAAAAAATAAAATTTAAGTATTAGTAATTACGCCTAATATGTTGAATCTTCTATCTTTAACATTGGAGATGTTACAAAACAAAAAGATAGAACCAAAACCCTTGGGTATCAATAGTAGTCAGATAGCAAAGAAATTGGACAAGACTTTTATTATTAAAGTTACAAAAACAACCTGTAGATCCAAGAGACCATTTCTATTTGTAGTTGACTCAATTTAAGATTAGGAATTTGCTTTCAAAAAATTATTATAAAATCTCTTTTCTATACGCATACCAGCATTTATGTTTTGGGCAAAAGGAGAGAAGTCTTTATTTATCTAAACCTAAGTACATCCAACAACCTTGTCCTGGCTCCACCCTCAGTTAATAATTACACTTATATTTCTTCATATTTTTCAAAACTGGAGTACATATACAGGATGAAAAAACAAATAATTTTCTGAAAAAATTAACACAAGTTTTGTGTCTAATATTTATATCATTGCATATGTCTTAAAATTCACAAGCAGTTTTTTATTTTACAATAAAATTTCTATAAAAATACACCTGTACTTCTTCATATAACACAGAAAATATAATCAATAGAGACATAAAACTAAAAAATATCTAACTTGAATAAAAAATTAACATATGCATTTCTAGTGAATTCCAGTACATAAGTTATATTTGGATCTTCTAAATGCTTGATTGAATAAGTATATCATAACATGATGAACTACTAGAATAATTCTATGATGTTTCAACTCCATAGTTGCTTATTTTTAATTCTAACAATGAAGAAATATAACATAAATTGAAAAATAAATTATTTTAACTCATACTAAATAATTAGTTATTGTTCATCACAAGCAAAAAAATATTTATTTTTTTTGTAACTTAAAAATTAGATTTCTTATTATAGGGTGTTAAACTACAACTACCATTGAGTTTTACGAGTGACATTAAAATAACAACATCTCCATGTAATTTATTTATTTATAAAACATTGTGTTTAAGATATTAAATTTAATTAAAGCAATACATCAGGTATGCAATAAAACCATGTGATGTCAGCAATATTCTTAATGTTTGCTCAACTAACTAAAGAACATAAAACAAAATAATTTTTATATAAAGTACTTATTAACACAAATAAATAATACTATGTTTATTGTTAGAACTATTTGATTTAAAAAAAAAAAATTTTTATTGATATCAATTTCTATAAACAATTAATATCAATTCAACATTACCTTACAGATGCAAATAACTGCCTATTCTTAATACAAGCTACCATAACAAAATTGATATAAAAAGCACATTACAATAAATTTATTGTTCAAACTGTTTATTTAGCTAGTGGAAATGTATTCTTTACTCAATATCAGGAAGATCTTCTTCTTCCCCAGAGCTGGAATCATTTTTTTCAATATCTTCATCAAAATCACTTAATTTATTTGAAAACATATCATTCATAGGATCTAGATCATCTCCACTTTCATCCTCATCTTGCCATCGGTTAAAGTCTACTTTAAGCCAATGATGTTTCTTTTTATCGCTAGTTAAAGATGGCCAAAATGGCTCATCAGTATTTTCTTTTACTAAAACAACTTCGACGAGTCTTCCTTTATTAACCTGTGTACTTTTATCTGGATCTATTTCTGCAAATAATGGTATTTCAACTTGGTTTAACTTCAGTTCTGGGGCGCAAATTCCTTTAAACGAAACAGTATTTTTCTGTAATTTTATATCTGGTTTATCACATTCTACATTAAAAGTCAAATATACACGGGCACTGCTTTGAGCCCATGATACCGAGGGAGGTGTAGCGATTTCTGCACTCATTATATTAATATGATTTTAAAATACGTAAATGACACGGCAACACCAAACAAATAACAACGATTAACAAAAATATCCACAGTAAACTGTAGTTTCCCTAAAATTGAAAAACTACACCGCGTTCTAAACTAATTAAAATAATTCATAAATCCCGACCTTTGTCAAATAGAACAACAAATTAGTTGCCAGTGCCAAAAACAAGTATTTAATTCACAGATAAATATATGAAGTTTATTTTTATAATTTTTCAAAGTGAAATTCAAATTAATTTAGCAATAAATTTTTTACCTCTATTTGCAGAAAAGATGCTTTTTTTGCCAACAAATACTTTTTTTCTTAAATTAATATTTAGAATCCCGCAAAAATAATTTCGATTATAAAAAATTCAATCATGTGATATTTTTAAGATTCTAATTATTATGTAGTATTTTATTATGAATAAAGGTACAATTATACTACCTGTACAACAGTTATTAATTAAAACATACGATTTTCATTGAAAAATAACTGAAGATATAAAGCAAGACAAAGGTTGCTTTAATATTCATTAAAATGGGTGCTGCGCAAAACAAAACTTCATTACCTGATAAATTAATACTAATATTTATATCAGTTTCTTCAATCATCAATATCTACTAGGTTTCAACTGGCACCAATAAAGTTGAAATGAATTAAATTCACTCAGTATAATCTTTGCAAGATTCATTCAATATATAATGATAGAAATTGAACTATTATAAATAAGAATTAGACTGCGGACAGCGAGCCCAGTATGAAATGAGCTGTTTCAGTCGGTGTAATTAGAGTACTATAAATCATTAGAGTATATATAAATAAGAAGTGGATACATGGGTTATCAGTACAATTTTAAAGAATTGATAATTATTTCATAAATTTACATTTTCTCCTTAGCAGAAGTGAGTTTGTTACTATCTGTAATTTATAAAAAATCGGACGAGATTCAGTGTTCAACGATTAGAAATTTAGTTTTTTCTTAATTTTTCTATATTAATGAACAGGTAGAACGAAACATTTAATTTCTTTAAACAGTTACTGATTCCTAAATGAATGTTCATCCAACTCGAATCTTTAAAGCTTACGGATATTCATTAACGACTTTCTTAGTCCACAATCACTAACCCTAATTTTCCAACGATTTTCATTATTAGTTATATTGAATTTAATGTACATGTACATACAAGGCAATAAAATGTGTTGCATAGTTCGGACTTTCGTTTACGTGATATGTCGTATTACATTTACGTGATCGTTAATAATAAAGTTTGTCATAAGTAAAATTAACAAATATATTTTTTTACTCTGTGTACTAAATAAAATAGATATCGTAGTGTTACAATACTATACACTAGTATTAAACAAGGCGATGTGATTATATCACAAACTTATTGGTAGCATCGAGCTTGATAACCGAGATAAAAAGGAAGCTAAGTGCAGTTTAATTGAAGCGTTGACTTCTAGTAAAAATTATTGTATTTTAAAACATTTTTTTCAATATCACAAATTTTTGGTTAAGTAAATCCCGTTTGCTGGTTTAAAGAAAAGCATTGAGTAAACGTGCATTTTCATTAATATATCATAGCACATAATGCAATAAAACAATTCATATTAATATAATTGAAAAAAAATATTTGATTAATGTTATTTTGCAGATCTGTAAACTATAAATGACACTGACGTCCATCATCCGTTTTGTATGAAACTTTTTATGTGAATACAAATACTCTGAATTGGTTCAATTAATAAATGTCTTTTAAACGCACAGAATAAAATGTAACTGTACAAAATCTTCAAATAAAAAATGAAAATTAACACATGAGGCTATAAACATCATTTTAAAATGGCTAAAAATAAGCAATCTAGTACGGGAGGTATAAAAGGATTAAAAGATTCTTTAAGTTTTTCTGATCCTAAAGTTCAAAGTGTTTTATTAATTGGACTTTTAGTGGTACTTTCTTTAGCGCTTTACTTTGGTTTCACACATGGTTGTATGTTACGTCGTCGGAGAAGGCGATCTACTTGTCGTCGGTTAGTAGTTTTATTAGCGGTTCAATTACAAATTTGCATTTCGATTATAATTTTTTTTCTTCGTTATCTTGATGATGGAAATGATGTACAGTTTCGCTTTATATTTATGATTTCATGTACATTACATGAAAAACTTTAAATAGTAGTTTCACAACTACCAATTTATAACAGTTTTTAATCAATAATGTATACATGCATTTTTTCAGGTAACTCATGGAAACATGTATTCAACTAAAATAAAACTTCTGAATTGGCTTCACTAAAAATGCCAAATTATCTGTACTAACCAATAAATAGACAATGATAGAAAGGACTTGTATCAAGCAAGTTATTTAAAAGCAAAATTATTTAAATGTGTATAACTTCTTAATATTTGAAATAAAAGAAAAACTTCACAGCAACATACATTTTAATTAAGTGGGAAAAGTTAACATAAAAAATCAGATAATAATATATCTTCCATACAAAGAAATGACAAGTATTTTTCTTATCCCACAGGAGAAAATGAATACAGAAGCTAAAAAATGAAGGTTTCTGAAAAAAAAAAAAGTCAAATTAAAGGCTGATCAAAGCATTAATTCTAAATAAATGGTTATACAAGATTGTTTTTAAATGTGTTAATAGCGAAATATTATTATCTCCTTCTTAAAGTGTCTCTTGTATCACTAATGGGATTATAACTAACATTGTCTTAAAGACAATGAGGAAAGGAAAAGATAGAAAAATGATGAAAGAATGTTAAAAATATTTAAAAAGAATTGACCTATACTAAAGAGAACATTCTTGAAGATAATCAACTGTTGTGTGTAGATTTTTAACATATAATGTAGTAATTGTATGAAGACAAAAAGTGATTTAATATTGCCTCCATGTACTTAATGAGTATAAATCAAAATGAAAATACCTTTGAAAATTATTTCAATTACAGTCCACCACCAGTTTCTGGCTCATCCCAAGTGCCACTACCGTTGCCCCAGTCATAACTTTCCTGTTCTTGATTTTCACTTGTCTCCTGCACACTATCAATGCCAGTGGAAGCAATTGTTGAGGAAGGATTTTCATTACTTTCTTCAACATTTTCAACCTCAACTTTACTTTCTTCTTTATCATTTCCATTCCCTTTTAATTATAAAAAAACAACATTTGAGTAAAATTCTTTAATGTTTGCATCACCACCAGTCCTTTGATTTGCAATCAGAATAAAAATATTTTTTATTTTTTTTTGTAAAATTGAAACTAATTCCAGTAACTTACCTCTAACAACATCTTGTTCCTTTTGTTTACCTGTAAAAGAAAATAAATTAATATTGATGATAAATATGGAATATTATATGAGAAATTAGAAAGCTTACCTTCATCATTGGTTTCACCCTTCATCATTTTTAAAATATGTTGCTTTTCTTTTGACAGATGGCGCTTTCCATTCAAATGCATGGTCATTTGTTCAGTGCAAGTTACTGACGTCTGAGAATAATAAAAACATTATTGCATATCAAAACAAATGCAATAATGAATCATAGTATTTATGATTAGAACATATGCTCTAATCATGGACATCTGCTTTAAATTATCTGTTTTTATTGAGAACAGAAAGAAATATATTTTAAGTTATATGACATTTCTCTGCACCCAACTTATACATGAAATCAACAATATTGAGCAAATAAATGCATAAAACAATACAATATTTCATCCACCTTCAACATGGTAAGTTTATATAAATTATTGGCTGTTGCATAAAATATATATATTTATTTGGAACATAAAACTCTATACCTTGCATATTTCACAGTAAAGTTCTGGTTGGAATGTTTTTTGTTCCCTAACAGTTTCAGACTCGTTGTTATCACCATCATCAACAGGTTTCAAGTTTTTCTTCTCACGACGGATAAGTTGTTCCCTAAAGCATACATCTTGTCACATAAATTATTTCCATTGTATGTAGTACTAGAAATTTTGCGAAAATATTAAGACTGAGGTGTAGTCAATGTTTCTTCTAAATCAGTTATTTTTTATTATAATAAATGAGACATCCGTAATAATTAATACGTATTGCATGAGAAAAAAAAAAAATTTCTAGAAATTAAGTACTGGGGTAGGATCCTCGGGTAATATCTAGTGGTAGGCGAACGACAGGGCGTTCAGTGAGGGAATCGAGGCGATTTCGCGATTTATTTATACGGCGATACGAGCGACTGCTAGTGATTTTGGACCTATGAAGGGCTTATTTTATTTGAGCTTTTGTTGTCAGAAATAATAAACGTTTTCATCTTGGAATATCATTTCATTTGACCAAATCATAACTCACGCGTAACAATTATATTATACAGGGTGAAAGGTAATAGGTATAAAAGACTTGGAGGGGCTAAAGTATAGCTCGTATCCTATCTATCTATGGAATACCCTATCCAAAAACAATGGTTCTGGAGTTATTATTTAAATATTTTTCAAAAAATTCCCGATTTTCTAGGAAAAAATTCGATGATTTTATTTCTTACTTATTTCTACACAAATTTTAATGTAATAATTATTGTTCAAAGAACCTAATTTAAAACTTTTAGCCTCTAAGTGATGATTATTATATTTAATTTAATAAAACAATGATTAAACTATAACTATTACATTAAAATTTGTATAGAAATAGGTAAGAAATAAAATTATCGTATATTTTTCTAGAAAATCAGAAATTTGATTGTTTTTTAAAAAAACTTATACCTCCAGAACCATTGTTTTTGGAGGGGGTATTCCATACATAGATAGATAGGATACGAGCTATACTTTAACCCCTCCAGATCTTACACGTATTACCTTTCACCCTGTATATACATTGTATTTAGTATTTGACGATGTTTGCAATTTAAATATACTCTAATTTGTGACGACAGTATTACTTGCTACTAGCTACTAATAATTTATAGTAGTAACAAAAAATTCGTAAGTGTTAAGGCTAATCATAACATGTACATAAGATTTTTACTAAAAGTGCTTAACTCAATGGTGCATAGTGCTTGTAGCGTTAAGACTTATATAACTTTAATAATTTCAATAGCTATAAAAAATTTCAGACTAGTGTTCAGATCAGAATGGTTCCACATTATTGCCTATGTGAATTTAATGGGTCCTGGAAACTTAATACTAATGTACCTTGCAAGTGCTTAATGTGTACCACAACACCGTTCATCAATAAAATTACATTAAGTGTAAAATATTTATGTTTTTATGAACTCACAAACGAACCGCCATACTTCGTTGAAGCAAAACCGGATTTCGTGGCATTTTACGCCCTTCCACAATACTGGAAATGAGAAAATTATTTTACTTAATAAAATACATATTTTGTATGAAACTATAGTTTAAGTTATTTGGGGCAAACATAAATTCGTGGATTTCAATACTACAATTATAAGCGTATACTGATAAATAAAGGGACACCAAATAAAATAAATTTAGTGTAATTAAGGAAATTAGTATTTACATCAATCTGACATAGAAAAGAGATGAGAAGTATTTTATATTTTTTCAAAATATTATGAACAGTTAGATAATTGTTCTAATGCATTAAATATAACCATTTTGATGTCTCTACAAGAGTCCATCTATCATCCATCAATCTACCAAGAATTTCTAATTGTTGTTTATAATATGAATAAATAAGTTACTTTTATTAACAATATGCTAATGAATAAAATCTCAATTTCACATAGTGGTCGATCTTCAGCTATGTTTAGCAGCTGATTTACAATATAATAACTCTGCAACTTGGAAAATAGAATCGAATCAGGGTCTTTCGTGTGACAAATGTTCAGCCACTGCGCCATAAAACCAGTTGAATGTCAATAAGCATTATTACTATACTTACGCCCGATGCGGTCTTCCAGCGTAGTGCGAATCTGCATGAGCTTTGGATGTAATATGTACATCACATAATTCGCAATACAATTCCCGTGACTTAAAAGGTATCTGAAAGCATATTGAAAACTTTAACAAATTTGTAAGATACATAAAATTATTCCCACAAATTAAATACATTGGGCAGAAAATGGTTTTATTTTTACTAGCCATTTAATTCGCCTTAAAGTAGTTGCTAAATTCTAACAAGTACACTTGCTGGATTGTCATTCAATTATACTGTTATTGTAATCTTGTTTAACAGTACTTTTTGACAATTGTGCAGGTAAAGTCGTGCTTTAAAAAAACCACACGTTTAATCTAACGTGTGGCCAGACAATTTGTTACAATGCAAGTTTCAGTTTCGTTGATGGTGTTCACATAAGTTCACTTGATATTTGACTGTCAACAGTTACATTAGTAATGCGGACAGCAACACAAGTGATTCACGTATTCCCTAAATAAACGTGCATAATATTTATTTCTATTTTCATTTTTGTTATGTGAACCAAAATATTCAACAAAACTCCTAAAGGAAATCTTACATTGACAAATTATCCAATTACCTCTCTATTTTGCTGAAATCCCGCATCAGACTGTTGAGTTAACCATTTTTTCTGATTCTTCAAATGATTTTTGGAAACATAATGTGTGCGCGCTGCAAGAAATTATTGGGATAGAATTATAATAAATTATTTGAGAAACTTTAAAGAGAAATTTAATTATTTTCTGACAGCTAAATAGATAATGTAAACTCACATATAGCGAAAGAATTAAAATTCTGCCCACATAAACCACAGCTTTCTGGTTCCATCAATTGCAGCAAAGATTTTGGTAAATTTTTCAAATTTTCTTTTGCAACTCCACAGCCTGTAAAAAAAAATGTTGACAAGATTTTTTTAAATCAACTAGAACATATAACAATACATATCTGACTTTCATGATTGCACAGCCTGCTTTTAACACACTGATAAACTTTTCCTAAAACATCATTAGAAAATATATTATATGAAAAGATACATTATAACAAAAGAATACAATGAAAGATTTTCAAATATCTAGGAGGTTAATATAAAATTAAACATTATATGAACAAAACTAAACGCAAAGAAAATCATTATTGCATCTTCCAATATTGTAGACAATAATACTAAGGTACAAAATATTGACATATGACATTGCATGATCTTGTCAGGAGTGTAAACATAATTATACTAAATGGATGTTATTAAAAATACCTTTTTTTTATTTTTCTGTATATGGTGATGTTATAGTAATATTTGTTATGTCCAAAAAAAGTTGTAATGAGAGTTTTGCCAGTTTAATGGAACTTGATTTTGGCAGGCATATTTAGTTTTATAACAAGAAATAATTAGCAACTATAGTGTTGTATCTATTACTTTTTAAAAATGATAGTTAACTAATGTTAACTTTCTCTATTTATATCACATTTTAAACTTCTATTAAATAAACCTAAAACATTCATTTATAAGCACAGCAAATAAAAAACCACAAGATTATTTTAATTTTAAATATTTATCAATAAGCCTTTAAAATTTTCTTAATAATGTCTGATTATAACTTACGTGTTAGATAACGTAATGTTTTATATTCCGCATTATTTCTTCTATACTTATTAGGACCTCGGGGACCAAATCCTCTACCCATCATATATGGAACTTCTTCAGGTCCAAACAAAGGTCTAGGCCCAGGCCCAAAATTGCCCGGACCCATATTATTCGTTGAATCAAAACCCCCCATATTCATTGGTCCAAAGCCTCCACCATCCATTGGTCCAAAACCTCCACCACCACTATTCATTGGTCCATATCCCCCTCTATAATCACCATAGGCATTACTATAACGATCATTCCTAAAATATTATTCACATTATTTTTATTTCACAAATTAATAAAATAAATATTTGTGCCAAGTTATTTTCTAAAAGATTAAATATGGTTAAAGATGATGCATTGCACTGCATTTAATAAAAATTAAAGAAACTTTTGCGTCCAATGAATGAATCGTTTCGAATCTGTAAATAATTTTAAGTGTATGTACTAATCCATTTTAAGACTATTTTATTCCTCATTATTGTTCATGTTCATGATATTTTTAAAGATAATGAGTTATACCACAAATCTTAATACAATGAATAATGCTACAACTTCTCAAAAAAGAATTCATAAAGTAATATGTTACATAAATATATCTCATTATTAACTTTCTAATTGTTACATCACAATTTAACATTTAAAGTTAAACTTTGAAACTTCATAATATACTTGATTTTTTATTAAAGTTTATATTGACATGTCAATGAAGGACTTTTTAAGTGTTAATTGTTCTATTATAATTAAATACAAAGTAAGGATAGATTAAAAATTACCTAAAATTGACAAAGTTCTGTTCTGGTTTATAGTCATCCCAATCTTCTTCACCAGCTTCTTCATCAAAATCTTGATTTAGTCCTCTGTTAGAATTCATGCCTGTGACTATAAATAAAATTATTCATAATAAGAACTGAAAACATTTGCAAGAAATATTTATTAAATTTTTATAAAATTTTTGTACAGGCAAAAAACATTTTTTTCTTGATTTTACAATTTGTTTTAGTTAAATTCTAAAAACTATTTGGGCTCATCGTATAATTTAGTTTGAAGTACTTCATAGTAATCATAAATCTCTTTGCTAATGCTAATTCTTCAATATATAATAAACGTTCCCTGACGATTGGGATAATTGTATAGTTACAGGAATAATTGTATGGTTTATGAAATAATTTTAACTCATAAACTTGGTAACTGTGCAATGGTATAAAATCGGAATAAATTATTAACGTCAATATTTAAGCATCTCTTAACCTTGCAAGTATATTAAAATTTTATCTATAGTATGTCACTTATATTCACAAGCTATTTGATTAATTTAAGGAAAAACCTGGTAACGTAAAATCGTAAATAATACCTTCGTAAAATTTATCAACACCAAAATAAGAAGCAATATATTAACTTTAATTATAAATTCTTTAGCCAAGTCATCATTAGCCGGCGTTGTTAGTGATGTGCGTCGATCTACTCTTTACTCATATTACAGATACATATTGATAACACGATGTAGAAAAGCAAATCCGAATATTTACTTCTATGTGAAATATTTTATAAAAAACTATTCGAAAATATTTATTTACATTATTAATTAACAAAAATTCAATAATAATTTTCAATTAACCTTACATTTCAAAACCGCCGCCATGCAGTGATATATTTTCTGTGTTATATTTAGACTACCATGTTAATAATATAAATTAAATTTAATAGCCATGTATATTATTATTCTCACTCTAATAAGTCTAATTTAAACAAACAAATAAATTTGTAAAATGCTTCAAATTATTAACAATTTTTAATGAAAACAACCGTCTTTTTTTTCCAAATAAAACATCCTGCTGCTGACAGTGTGTTGTTTTGACTTAACTTGATCTAAGGTTATTTATCTCTATTAAGACAAAAAAATATACTTTTAGAACTTAGTTTTATTCTTTTACAGAAAATTTTGATACACAAATCATTTATTTAAAAATTACTCAACATGAGTTGTTCAAGAGGAAATACAAATAGAACTAGACCACAAAAGCACCAAAATAAAACTGCATTTAAAAACGATTTACATGATTCGAGTAAAAGAATAAAATTTTTAAATACATTAGAAGTAATTGGCGTATGTGCACGATGTAAAGAGATCATTGAATGGAAAATAAAATTTAAAAAATATAAACCATTAGTTGTACCAAGGAAATGTGTTGGATGTGAACAAAAATCTGTTAAATACGCCTACCATGTGCTTTGCCTTAATTGTACCAAAGTAAAAAATGTTTGCGCTAAATGTTGTAAGCTTATCGAAGTGAGTATAACATAGCAATGTAATCTTTATTTTGTTTACTTTTTGTTAACTTGAAAAATAATTTACAGAATGTTGAAACAGAAGTTAAGCAAAATGTTAATGAAGAAAAGATAAAATTATTATTAAAAACGTTGCCAGAAAGAAAACGTCGCACTTTTTTAAGGTAATTAAAATGTTTTAAGATTATGCACTAATTTAATGTAAAACTAAATATTTGATAATTTCAACTACAAACATATTCATTGAATATATCTGTTAATTAGTTAAAAAAATATATCTATCCTATTGTTTATATTAATCTCAAACTAGACAAGTGAGAGCTAGTAGCAACTATACTTTTTAATAACATACGGTTATCTTTTGTTTTTAGTCCTAGGTTAGTAACTATAGCTTGCAGCCATAACAGCCTTTTGATTAATAAAAATATTAATTAAATTTTCTTCTACAAAATGATAACTACCAAGACATTACAATGAAAATTATAAATACATTTCTAAAACATACATTATATATGAAGAAATTGTGTACACATCTAGTTTTTATCGAGGTATTTTTCTATAATTATAGGTGTTTGAAAAAAGAAGAAAATATAAGTATTGAAAATGTACAGATTGAAGATATATTGTCAAAAATTGGTGACATTGACTTTGATGATGATTCCAATTTTTCTGGTTATGAAGACAGCCTTTCCTGCGACGATGAATAACATTATATTTATCATTATCTACTAATGAACCTGTACAATTTATGAGTAGTTAATTATTAAAAAGGTTAACAGTTACTAACATTAAAGAAAATATGAAGTATTTATTAATAAATTGAAGAAATAAAGCATTCACTAAAAAGAAATGTCATCATGCCTTTAAATGCCAACCATTAAGTTATGTTTGTTAGGCACAATGTAGTACTGTAGATAAATATGAACCTGCACCATGTCATGAGCAGAGTACAACTTCCTATAACATGATTGTCCTACTCAGTGTAAAAATAAACATTAAAAATTATGGATATATTATATGCAGTAGGTCTTTCAAATCATATTTGTGGTTACTTGATACATATCTAGGTGATCTATAACAATGAGTTAAACCAGAAAGAATAATAAACCAGTTTTATTGTGAACATTTTATTGCAAAATATTTACCTAGTTTATTGAATTGTACATAAAATCTTTGAATGTAATATCATAAGATATATATACAACATGATTAGTAATTTAAAAAGCTTCCATAAAGTAATTCCTACCGAAATTTAAAATGATAACCCCTATAATTTCCGGCAGTGTTTAATTTTTTTTAGGTAATTTATATTGAATGACTTCCATACTGGGTACATACATACATAACTAAAAAAAAACAGCAATGAAACACAAATTCAAAAACAGCCAATGCTCGGATCAACGTACGAACGGGTGCGGCGGGCACTTGAGATGTATTTGGTTTCAATTTGAATCTTATTTCATAGCGCCACGGAGCATTTAGACTGCGTGCCCGGGAGTTCGTTGATCCGAGCATCGGCTGTTTCTGATTTTGTGTTTCTTTGCTGGTTTTTTTTTTTAGTAATGTATTTTTTATGGAACTATCCTTTCATTTAGCTACACTAACATGGTGGAGCGTAAATAATGCTAATAAAACGTTTAAAAAAAAATATTTTTTTTCCGTCCTATCAAAGGTGTTATTAGTACTATCGTCTGTCTTCGTTTTCAGAAGCGGTCTCCTAACATCCAGTATAATATTTACTTAATAGATCATAAAAGAAAATGGAATTTAACAATTAATAAGTAAAAGTACATAAAGTATAATCATTATAATAACATTTGGAAATAAAAATCTTCATTTTGGGCGGAAGCTTTAGAACCTAGTATATACACAGCTTATTTACATATCTTTCATTCAAAATGTTTTTTATTATAACAAATTGTTACCTAAACTGAATTGTCCACTTTTTAATAATTGGTATAGCTTATAAATAACTTTTTTTTAATTTAGCATACTTTTAATGAATGATGAATTGTTCATACTATTTACATCAGTATCATAGTACCCTAATAGTTATACAAATATTATTTAGCTTAGACAAGTGTTTGCTGTGCAGTTATTAAGAAATTCGTTTTTAAGACAAGGAAAATCACATTGACATCATGTAATCAAAGTTGTTAAGGAACTTTACATCATGATTCTACCGAAAAAAAAAAAATTACTAATAATTTTAACAAATCTAGAGTAAATGGATCTATTTATTAAAGTTTAAGAGTTCAAAGTGTAAAACAAAGAAAGATATTATCAACTTATTATTTTTTATTTACCCCCAATGTAAACATGAAAAACGAAATTATTTGAATAACTAATTCCCAATTACCCTGCAAATGTAATTATTACTTTAAATAAAAATATAAAATCGTTTGTACATTTACTGGTAGTAGGTCTGTTGTCCGAGATCGATATTTTCGTCCATCCCACTGCTGTTTGAGCAGTACAAGTTTGTATTATTGGATTTTTGAAAAAATTCACGATACTTAAGATGTTTCATGAAGTTAAGAGTAATTCTTTTTTTATATAGGACACTCAACACCTGAACACAATTTCACAATAACTTAAGTAATAATGTGGCCCGGAAGTTGCATCGTGCTCTTCCAGAACTCTGCCTATGATATGTTGACAAACTAAACAGCAGCACCTTTATGGAGGCAATTTTATAATATAATTGTGGAAGTTTGCCTAGTGGATTAGAAATTATTCTGCTACCAACTAATCGAACCAGGGACCTCCTCTGTATTACAAAAGCAAGACTATGTCACAAAAGCGTTTATATAATAATCAACCAAGCTATCACAATATATTTAAATAATTGAAAAAGTATGGCCTGTATAGAACATAACAAATGTAGTTAAAACATAATAAATAACAATATCCACATAATAGTAAAATATCCCACTTCTAAATTAGCATATTAAACGACAGCTTCTTTATTGTGTTCAGCATGTGACCTGAAGACCCAATTGGTCTGATATTTTCTCTAATCACTTTCATATAATTCCCAGATGCCGCAGCTGCAAAAGAATAATTACATTAATGGGTATATGTTTGTTACCGATGATCATCTAATGTCACCCAGATAGTTGTGTGCTAACTTTACTGATTTTCATTGGCGATATTTTGTCACAAGGCGACGAGCACAATGTGCTGTTGAATATAACATCCTGACGAGCGCCACATTCTTATCAGTAGGTAAACAACTTACGATCAGGTAACTGTTCTGCACATATTGATAAATACTTAATTTTTAATGTAGGGTAAGATTATTACAGTCTAATACTTACAACACCTTGCCTTTCTTTTTCTTTTTGCAATACCAGCTCTGTTTGTGATTCATTAAACTTAACAACGGCGGATAATACTTTTGCTAAAGTTAAGGAATGTGTTCCTGAACCAGTCATATATTCATATAAAATGTTTCTCAAGTACTCTAATTCTGTGTTCTCTTGCAGTGAATGTAAATGCCTTAAACTTACGAGGGCTTCATCTAATCTCCTCTCTAATTTATCATTTGCTAACCTTAATTTTTCATTGTTGTCTTGAAATTCATGCATGGTACCATTGATAGATAAATTTATATATTCTAATTCATTTACCCTTTTTTCTAAATTCGTTTTACTATCTAAGAGATTATTATATTTATCGTCGACACCATCCACACCCTTGTCTTTACCCTTCATTTCCTCTAATTTTATAGATTTGTTGAAACTATGAAAGTGAATTTGATCTTTGAGTTCTAAATTTTCCTCTATAAGTAATGTGTTTTCTCTTGTTAAATTATCAATTTTATCTTTTCCCGATTGTATTTCAGTTTTAAGTGTTTCAATATCATACTGTGATAGTTCACTTTGTTCATTGAAATTATCATTTGATATAATGATTTCTCTCAATTTATCATTTAGATGGCTATTTTCTTTTGAAATTTTGGTAAGATAGGTTTGTAGCCCTTCAATATCAGAATGTAAACGTCTATTTTCTTCTTTTAATAATCCATATTCATGTTCAAGAGGCTTGCTTTCTAATTTTGTTGTAGTAATACAAGTAAAGTCTGCAGTTATGTCATCAACCTGATCAGCAGTTTGAGTACTATTATCACATATATGCTGCAATGTTAATTTCGCTAAACCCTCAACACTTGAACTATGACCACAATTTTGTGTTTTTAAAACATCTAAATCACGTTTTAGTTCATTGTTTTCTAAATTTCTTAATAGAGCACTTAAATGATCCTTTTCTTTCACTATTTCTTCATGTGAGTTGCATACTTGAAGCATTTCAATTTGTAAATCGTTTACATTATTAGAAATAATTGTACATTGGTTTTTAACTTTGACATTTTCAGTTTTTAATTCTTCTACTTCCTTTTCCAACTCTCGACAATGTAATATGTTCGAATCATAATCTTCTAAATTTTTCTTCAAATCATCATTTTTTCTTGACAATGCTTCAAGAGAAGTTGCAAAATCTTCATTTTGTTTTTTTATTATATTTACTTTTTCCTGCAAGTAAGTATTACTGTTTTTTATAACATTTAATTCTTTAAGATAATTATTATTGTTGGATTCCAGTACTGCATTTTGTTGCATTATTTCTTCTAAGGTGGTTTGTAATTTTTGTTTTTCTGTCATTAAATTGGAATAATTTGATTTTAATATGTGTAACTCTTGTTCTATTTTTTTGTTTTCTGATTCCATTTCAATTTTAGTGTCCTGTAGTGTTTTAACTTTTTCTTCTGTTATAGGGGAATTTGAATCTTTCAATTTTTCTAATGTGCCTTGATATAAAGTTTCTATTTCGCAATTTCGACTTTTTAGATGTTTTATTTCTAGGTGCAACTTTTCATTTTCACTTTGTAACTGGTCGATGTTGAATTTTTCTTCATTTATTTTTTTTAGTAAATTTTGATTCTCAAATTTAAAATTATTGTATTTTTCTTGTAAAGATACATTTTCATTTTGTAAATTTGCTTTATCGTTTTGATAGGTACCAAGTTTATCCATCATACTTTGTATATTTTTTTCTAGTGTCGAATTTATTTCCCCAACATATGTAAGTTCACATTTTAATTTATCACTCTTCTCTTTTAATTTAAGGTTTTCTTCTTTCCATCCATCAATGTTTTCCATTAGTGTTAATTTTTCTTGCTCTAGCTTATTAATGTTGTTTATATAATCGTTTTTCAAATCAATTTCTATTTTTAAAGCATTACACAAATCTTCCCTTTCAATTTTCAAAGTAGTCATTTCTCGGAGCATCGCCTCTTTGTCTTCTAAACTTTCGTTAATCCTTTCTTTGAGATATTCACTATCTTTCATTTCTTCTTGGAGCTTAATGTGTAAGTCTTTATCTTGTTTTATTTGTTCTTTCAATTTAGCCATTTTGGTTTCATAAAGGTTTGTAACGGTTTTTAAGTCTTCTTGCAATAAGTTAATGTTTGATTTCAGTTCGTTATTTGTTTCATCAGTCTGTTTTAAGACATTGTTAATAATTAAATGTAGCGTTTCTTTTACATTTTGTCTTATTTGTTTATATAATTCATATGTAGATAACTTAATTTCTTCTTTTACGGTACAAACATTATTCTGCAAGATATGAACATTATTCTTTACATCATTGTAAAATGATTTTATCTTTTCATTCTCAACTTGTAAAACGTGTCTCTTTGCCTCAAGTTCCATTAATTGAGCATGTAATGTAATGTTTTCATTCCGTACAGAATCATGATTCTGTAAAAGTTTGTCTATTTCTGTTTGTAACTTTATTAATTCTTCACGTTCCTCTTTTATTTCCGTTTCTAATTGAATGTACTTCAATTTCCATTTATCTACTTCAGCCATTAAATTTTCATTTTCGGCAGAAGAATTACTGTATGATTCTTCTTTCTGTATAAGCAACATAATATCACTCTCTAATTTATTTATTTGTGTGTTCTTCTTTAAACTGTCTTCTGATAACTGTAAGTTCCTATTTTCCAAATAGGTATTTCTGTCTATCATTGCTAGCTTCTCTGCCGTTTCTTGTTTAAACTGTAATTCTAGACATTTATATTCTTCTTCTAATTTTACTTTAGAGTTTTCTAGTGTCTGACATTTTTTTATAAATTCATCTATTTGTAATTCTAATTCTTTAACTTTAAAGGTTGTCTTGTTAAATTCACTAATACTGTTATTATGTTTAGATTGTTCTTCCTCCAGCAACAGTATATTCTTTTTGTAATCACTTAAAACAATATTTAATGACTGGATTTCATTATGGGATATTGTTAAACTATCTTTCAAAGATTTTATTTCTGCTTCTTTAGTCTCCAGTTCTTTGTGTATACTCAATTTATTTTCAGCTAGTGAAATAGCATATTCCTCCTCTCTCTTACTTAAGCCTTCAATCTTACTATTTAACTGTGATATTTCTTCATGAGCTTGTTCAAGGTCTAATTTTAGCACAGAGACTTCTTTTTTCTTTGAAAATTCTAGAGTTTTGTAACTGTTTTGCATCTTTTCAATAACATCATTCAATTCATCTATTTTTTGTTTGCTTTCCACCAAAGTAGTATTGGTTTCTTTTAATAAATCATTTTCTTTACTTTTGTTTTCCAAGTCTGTTGACATAATCTGAACTTCAGTTATTAATTGTGCATTTTTTTCTTTGCATACCTTAAGTGACTCTTTATATTTATTTATTAACTGTTCCATTTTTGTAATTTTATTGTTCAACACTATTATTTCAGATTGCGCAGATTCTTTTTTCATAATTTCATGTTCATCATTCGAACTTAAATCAATTAATTGTGAACTATCATTTTGAATTAAGTCTTTATTACCAGCATCTAAGACACCTTCATTATTCCCTTGTAAAATGTTAAGTTTCATATATAATGTGTCTATTTTCATATTTTTTTCTTCTAATTCAACACGAAGAGCTTTTTCAAGATGTGCCTGTAAGTGAAATAAGAAAGTATAAATTCAAAATATTGTTTTATCAACTATCATCAAAATGATGTATTTATTGAATTTGATACATTTAGTTTTATGGTTGATGTAATATACTAATTATTTAGACTATCAGGATGAATTCAAAGTCATGATGTTTAATTTAACATTGTTAAGCTAGAAAATTACAATAAAAAAGAAAACTTATATTTAAACAGCCTTTGTAATGTTTGTACAATTGTGGCTATGGGCCTTCTCTCAAGGAAACAATGAGCGTGCACCATGCTAGTCTAGTAGTAGTAGATAGGTATCTACCACTACTAGACTAGTCTTTAAGCAGTGTCTGCAACAAGACACATGTTCGCAGACTGCATAAATGCAATGCTACAACCACAACTTGTATTTCTGGCATCAAACAATTGTATGTAAACAATACTGTTTCAGTAAAAGAGACATTGTAGCTAAATAAAATTAGAGTAGAATAGAAAATGCTTTATTGCACACCAAATAATGTTACATTTAACAAAAAAAAATTATATAACGATAAATGTTCAATGGGATGGTCTTGTAGCTAAAAGCTATTTATTCCAGACAGCCTTTATATGGAAAAAATGGAAATATAAATTTCATGTGGGTACTTCATTTATATTTGGATATATATATATATATATATACATACATGCATAAACATACATAAATTACTTTAGTATAAATGATGCTTGTGTTTACCATTATAATAACTATTGTACATAATTTTTTAACTTTATATTTTTTTACCTTTGCACTTTGTTCTAATGTACACTGCTCTCTTAACTCTGATATTCTTCGTAAAGCCTTGTCTTGGGTTTCAACTAAAACATTCTGGAAAAGATACCTTTTATTAACATTACTATAACTGTATTAGTACCTTTTGCCATCTCATTTCTGTGAGCCTTTTCTATGAATTAACCAATTGAAAATACTATGAGAAATAAATACATTTACATAAAATCTTCATAATGTAAACTTTTAATCAAAAATGAAATAAGTTAATTTTAGCAAATTAAGATATCTTTCAGTAAAAGATACTAAGCTTTTGCCTTATAACACAGAGGTTCCCGATTCAATTCCAAGACTATTTGTAGTAGGCTGATTGGAAAAACCATACAAATGACCAACTAGCTACTGCCCTTGCATATATAAATATAAATATCTGTTGCGAATGAGATCTGAATATCTACCTATTACAGCCATTTTCCTGGGCAAACACGCTTTACCATCCAGAGCCTCATTGTCGATTAACATCATGTCAAATAAGGGGCAATTAATAGCCCATTATAAATTAAAAGAAAAGTAAACAATTTTTACCCTGGCCTTTGCATTTTCCCTTTCCAGAAATTTATAGTGTCTGGCTAAATCAGCATACTGAGTTTTATATTTTGTGCAACGGTCTTGCGTTCGACTGTATGCAAAATATAGTTGTTCTTTTGTAACACGATCCAAGTTCACTGTACCTCCACTAAAACCTTTTTCTTCTGCTTCACTTGCAGAAACATCCATGTCTGACTAAAACAGTAATAAGCGTTGTCAGTTTTTATGATCTCTAAAAATCTATTACAAATATACATAATTTTTTTTTCTTTAAACTAATTTTATTGCTTAATCATTATTACAATAACAGCACTATTTAAAAATCGTGAAGTATGTTTATTATACAATAACACATGCTGCAGAATATAATTTAATACATTGAATATTTTTACCTACATATACACTTTTTTGTGTTGAGGGAAAATTTCAAATGGTACCCTCCTGAGAGGGAAAAACATGGTTATGTGGAATTTGTACCAACTGAAATAAGTTCGCAAATATGACAACCAACCTCTAAGAAAGAAACATTCTCTGTTGTCATCCACAGTCTGTCAGGGGTCCCGACACCTACGGATCGCACTGGAGGCGCCTTGCATTGTGCCTAAGCACATCCCAGGATGAGTAGTAACCCTCCCTAGCACCCTCACTTTTTCAAGACAAACATGACACTGCCTCATAGATGTAGTTAACCCTGGATTTGCTTAGTTCACACTGATGGCCCCCACTATCAAAGCCCACAAACCCGAAAACTTTTAGTCACATTTTATGACAAGCAGAGTTTAACTTAGTTCTATTGTCAATTGCCTAAGACTACAAGGCAAATGTGTACATACTCCTGCCATCTAGATCTTTCCACAACCTAACAGACTTGGAGACTTTATATATTGTGTATAAAGATAAATAAATAAATAAAGTAAATAACTAACATGAATAATTACATAGTACTTATATAAGGTGACAATATTTTTTTTAAACCTAGGTACAAAATCCTTGTTAAGGTATTGTGATTGCATTATATGCAAAATTATAAACATACCTGGAGATGGTACATAGAGGGACTCTCATATGTAGGTAACCTGAAAGATATGTCACTAGCAAAAGAACTATTTGACAGTCGTCTTTGTCTTGAGGTATCCTAAAAATAAAAATAATTACTAAATCAGTTATTCTTTGTTTTTTTTTCATATTTATCCAAAATGAAAAATCTTACTTTTAATAAATTTATCATTCACTGCAGTGACATGGTGAAAGTTTACAGATATTTTATATACATAATTAGATTATACCTTGGTTGACAAAGCACAGGATTAATCTAAAAGAGCAATAATCAATGCAGGAAAGTTGACAGCATTTGGATTTGAATAGCTATGGGTAAATGATATTCCTTGGTTCTTCTGAACAGTTTAGTGAGCAAAACAAGACATTGATAACAATGATGATTATCAATGTTGCTTTAGCTATTTTTCTCCATTGTTTTGATAGCTGTATTCATTTTCTCAATGTGTTCGCCAAACTTCAGTATGAAGAGCTCCCCAAATTGATGATGGTGATTAATTTTACTGTGGCACTATGTAGTGCAGTGACTAATTAGAATTTAAAGTAGTAAGTAAAGAATAGAATTAGAAATTAAATAATAAGATTTAAATAAGGTTTCATACCTCTTGAGTGAATGAGGTATCCAAAGTTTCACTACTTGTGTGCTGTGATTGATTTTGGGTAAGAGATATATCATGGAAAGGACTTTTTTGATTAGTAGCTGATGGAAGACCTTTACTGTTATTAGAATCTGAAATAAATAATTATTGTTTATGAATTATTTCAAAAATGTTACTACTATTATTTTAATAATAATACTCAAGTTAAACATCAATAATTTAAGCTAAGATTTATATAACACAATCAATTTAAAAATTAAGACTTTGAATAATTTATAAATGTACATACCATTATCTCCAATTGAAAAAAGATCATTATTGGTGATATCAGATATGCTACTTGATGCTGATGTTACAGCAGCCTGTAAATAGAAGCAATTAATTAAAGTTATGATTAACTTTGTTTTCAAGGGTACCAAAGTAATCTAATCCATTTGGGTTGGAATATATAGGAAAATAGAAAAAATAACAGCTAACATTAAGAGAATTGGACTAATTTTCTGTATTTACTGAAAGTAATATCTTTAGAGTTTTTATCAGCTTAACTTTTAAAAAAGTTATTAACATTTTTATGCATAAAACTTCATCAATTTACCTATCTTTACACTGAAAATGTTACACGTCCTCAATCAACTACTATGACATATAATTAACTTCAATTATAATTTGGATAATGTTATATATTAAGATGGGAGTTTACCTAACGTATGTTTATTATTTGATTACATAAATATTTTTTTCTCTTTCGTACCTGTGCAGCTTGAGCGAATTGTTGTATTCTTTGGGGAGAAGATTTTACTTCTTCCGTAATTTTATCTTTGAACTTTTTAAACATTTTATATAACAATCACACGGACAAATTAAAGTAAAAATGCAATATACCGACCAGTCTCGAATATTATCATACTTTCCAAAGTGTATTTACTTAACTTAGATGATGACTAAAAACGTAAATTGACAGTATAAGTATAGTTGTCAAAATTATTCAAATCAATTGATGATTTTTTTTTAAATTTACGATATAGTAACGAGACCTTCAAGCCATTTAAATGATTAGATATACAACTATAATTTACAGGTTACAGATGGTTTCTTGATTATTTTAAACATGAAATATACTTTAATTTTATTCAAACATTAAAAGTAATGTACGCTAAAAATGTTTTAGTGGATTAATTTTAGGAAACTTCTTGTGTAAATTTTTTATTACCTTTTTGCACTAAATATGTTTTAAAGTAAAAACTGTTCATTATTATTTTTGAAGCCCCCATTAGAAAATAAAATTAACGCATAAGCAGAACGATTTTCATAAAATAAAATCAAAAGAATACACTTGTTTTTGATGCTATGTGCCTCTTATTTACATCTTAGAAAAACAGAAAACCGTTTCATTTACATTTTATCTATGTGTGAATTTATATCTACAGCAAAAAAGAAAGATATAACATTATTGACCTCTAACTGGATTGAAACGAGTGAAGATATTCAATTATTCCTATCCATGGTTTGTGAATTTGTTTTTTTTTATGTAGAAGTTTGCGCCACTAGTTTTTTGATAACTGTAACAGCTTTATCGGATTCACGGCTCGCGGATCTGGTATCTATGAGTTAGTGTGATTTGTGTTAGGTCTACTTACTTTATGTATCTATGGTACAATCGGAAGCTTTTTGGTCTCTCTTTCTGTGTCTTTGATAGTGAGAATTATCAAAAACCGTATATATTAACTAAGATAGTGAAGCAGCTTTATCAATAACATTTTTTTAGTTAATATTGTTTGTACAAACAAAAAAAAGATTTAAACTATGTTATCCTGCAAAAATTTTTTTTGATTAATATAAATTGTTAATATTGGTTTTATTACTATAATCTATTTATTGTTATTATCTACGACAGGAGAACGATTATTTCAGTAAGTTAATCTTTAATATGCCAGTTTCTACAAGTACTTTAATGAAAATTGCTGGATGGGGTGGACTTGTATTGAGTGCAACAGGTTTCTATCTTCAAAATCAACTAATAGACCGATTTAGAAATTGTAATTATTATAAAGATGCTATGCGGAAGTTAAGAACTCATAAGGGAGCTGTACATTATCTTGGTGAACCAATCAAAGACGGAAGATTCAAGCTAACCGATAGTGAAAATAATTATGCTGATCAAACATCAGCTCGATTTCGTATACCAATATATGGATCAAAAGAAACAGGCTATTATTATTTTTGGGCGGAAAAAAACGGTGGAAATTGGTCACTTGTAAGAGCAGAGTTAGAATTAAAATCAAAACCCGACGAACGGTTAACAATATTAAAATAATTTGAAATAGTAATAATCGTTATAAGACTAAATTATAAAGATCATAAACCAAAATTAAAATTATTGTACATATATTTTTCTCTATCATACTTTTTTAATAAAATAAAATTTTTAATAAATGATATTGTGTAAAAGATGTGTTAAGCTAAGCTTGATATTGGCAAATACATAAACATAAGTAATATATATTGTTTAAACTTCTAAATAATCTAAATTTCTAGATTTAGAATAATTTAATAATAATTACATCTTCCGAAATCAATGTTTGTGGTAGGGTAAAGAGTGTCAGTTTTTATAAGTGTTGATTAAATACGTCGCTTATAGTAAAAAAAGGATTAAAAACTTAATTTGAAAGAATAGTTATATCTGCAATTCCATTTCAACAATTCAAGATATATAGCATAGCACTAATGGTTATAATTACAAGCAACTGGAAACATAAGTGTTGAGGTACATTAGTTAATCTATTTATAACAATAAGGTATTAGAGATTTATAAGACTACAAGTTTATTACCAGATCTTTTATAAAGACACCTATATTTATATAAGTAGGAGTGAAATAGGTAAAGCTCCTTAATGTATATATTAAAAGAATTGCATTATATCACAAATGTAAAAGAATCTGTGATTTGGTTATTAATATAAACAATTTATTATATTATTATTCTTTATTACATTAATGAGAATTAAAGTTCTTCAAACAGAATATATTACTATCTCTTTTAATTAAATAGGCAAAAGATACTTTTAACATTTTTATATTTAACTCTTACACAAAATTCTAATTCTTTCACGTATACAAGAATGATAACAATTCCTATTATTATGTAGTATTTGACTGTGATGTTAGTTTCAGTTTTCAGTATGAATTTACCAGTAGCAAATCCCAAGTCATTTATTGGAACTTCTAAAGAAAAATTCCAATTTCACAATACTTTATTATGCTTGGTTAAATCTCTTCAAGGAGAAAACATAACTGTAGATCTTCGCAATGACTCGTATATTTGTGGTGTTGTGCTGCTGGTGGATGGGTAAGTCATATAAATTTGGACTTGGTAGATCGCATATAAGATTAATAGATTTTTATTATAAACAGTGAACAATATTTAATATATATATGCTGAGTGTTAAAACTTACAACAGAGTTTTATATTTATTTATATATTCACAATTATAGAGGATTATGGTTTTATCCATTAATTCTATATTTTAATTGTCACAATCACAAGTAAGTGTTTTAGCAACATTCTTGACAAACATTTAATACATTACACTGTATTGACTTATAATGATGACCTTCATGGTACTGAAATTTTTAGGCTTTAGGCTTTTAAATGTATATACATTTTAATTTAAGAGAGTATCTATAGTTTCAATGTCTATATGGATCTAAACTATATTAAGGTACATTTCTAGAAATACCCCCTGATGCAACTTCATGTATTTGGTCAATGATACAAGATCAGGAACAATATAACAAAACCATTACCAGTTTAAGGTGATGAGACAAACAGGTTGTTCACACTATACGTAGTTAGTGATGAACGCATTCTCAAACATCTAAAAATTTTAATTCATCAACATTATTTAAAATATGTAATAAACATTGCATCACATTATGCTCGCTGCCTTGAGACACAAGATGTTTATTTAGTCTTACAAGCTACAATCTCATTCTAATAGGAACATAGTAATGTTTCCGCATCATATGAAAAAACAAAGCCCCATTTAGTAATTTTTGTTTTAAAATTAAGTTTTATTCTAAAATATTATTGTATTGTATTTAGAAATCTTGGAAACCGAATGTGTAATACTAAATTAACTTATTTCTACGAAACACTTGTGCCTGTTGTATTGTAACCACATTACAAGTGCAGATATTCATATCTTTTACTTATAGTTCACCAAAGTTTCATATATTAATTTTTAACTTTTACAGTTATATGAATATATCTTTTTCTAATGCAGTATATTGTGATCCACAAGGAAATGAATTCCTTTTTGAGATTCTTTTTGTGCAATCACGCAATATTAGATATGTCCACATACCTGAAAATGTAAGTATTGTAACATTATTATTGGGGAAAATAATTGAAAAAACATAAGGTTATTATTTTTAACCATTTTATTAGATGATTTTATGAAATGCTTAAAGTTAACATTGATCTAAAAAGTTAACAAGATCTGTTTTAAATAAAAAACTATTGTAATATGTACTGATGCATCACAAATTTGACATTTTAATTAACAGTTCATTATACTTTTAAATTTTAAAAGATTCTCACATGTAAATTGAACAAAATACTAAAAATAGAATAAATCATAAAATGTGACTAGATTCTCTCCTAATTTGTATAAAATACATTAAACTCTTTTTTTTTAAAGGAAATCTTAGAACTGCTTTAACACTGATATTATAGTTAACATAAAAATAATTTTAAAAGCCTATTTTGTCACTTCAGATTTCAATCATAACCAATATTAAAAGAGAAGTAAACAAGGAGGTAAAAATGAAAACAGAGAAACCAACACAGAAGTCTAGAAAGGCAAAGAAGGCTCTCCAGCAACACATGCAGACAGTAGCATCTTTAGGAGTTCAAAATAAACCTTGAAAAATGTTTCATCATACCTTTATGCATTGATTTCTATACAATAAAAAGATACTTTTATATTTATTGATTCACTTCATTTAAAGTTTCCTATAAGAAAATTGCTTATTTATTTGTCGAATCTTTATCAGGATGATCAGGATATAGATTGTCTGTAGGAATAATCATATTTTGTAAAGTTTTATTATCAGGTTTGATTGTGGATTCGTGTTTGAGTATGTTAGGAATATATTGTACGGAGTCATTATCGTCTAAGTGCACATGTATCTGCATTTGATTTTCATTATATGTTGGCAAATAAAATTCTGGTTTATTTTCTACAAAATTGTTAAGTTGCACTGTTTGTGAGAGTGCTTCATTTTTGAGTGGTTGCCGATTGGAAAACATTTCTTGATCACTATTATTTATAACTAAATTTTTTAAGTCGTAGTTCTGTTGCTTGTTTGGATCTAAATTACGTCCTACATCGATTTCACTACTAATGTATTTGTCCGCCATTCGAGGACACTGTTGTATTTCTGTTGAATCAGAATTTTGTGTTTGTTGTACAATGACAACTTGCTTAAACGTTTGTTTGGCTTCTCGTATGGAAATATTACTAGGCCGTAAGAATATATCGGTAACTTCTTTAAATGGCGGTGGTGGTGGCGGCAATGGCGCTGAATCGGGTGTCTGACTACACAGGTAATTAGACTGGTTTATACTCGTAATGATAGATGTTGGACTAGGCGATGATTGCATGACATTCGGCCGGGCCACAATATGAGGATTTAATAATCCTGAAATGAAAAAAGAAATTTTTCACTGGTCAAATAAAAATGATTTCTATTAAACTTTTAGATAAAAATTACTTATTGGATTTCATTAACATTTTATTGCGTTCTATATTATACTTAAAAACTTCCCAGAAATAAGTTTACTAAAGTCACAACGTTTCATAAATAACATTAGGTAAATAGTTAATTTTAGTTAATAGTTTAGTTAGATAAATAGTAAATAGACATTCCAAAAAAACTCACCGTGGGGTTTGTATTTTGCAAGTTGTGCGTAGACCTGTTTTATACGTTCGATGTTGATTTGCGAGGCCTTCGTGTGATCGATCATGGGCATGGGGTAGTCGCGGCCAATCATACAGCGCGCCGACTGTTGAACCGACTCGGGTGCCACCCATGGCTCGTGAATGTACCGGGTAGGCATATTTTTCAATGCCGGGATGTACTTCCTACAAATGAACGGTTTCTATTTTATAAAATATATAAAATAAATAAACACTTACTTTATTTGTTGTCGTAATTCCTTCACGTTTAGAATTCCATATACACACACCTTATGAAATCACCGTTCGGATCTGTTTTCCGTCCAAAACGTACGGGACAGTAGCAATGAAAAAATTGTTGAAAAAACGATGAACATGATAGCCACATCCACATTCCGGCATTAACTGACCAGTCTGCATCCAAAAGCAATTCGTCAAACACCTGTGAATTATAATTAATTTATTAATGGTTGGCAATTTGAACACATGTAAATATGTACCAAAGCTGAGGTGAATGCACGCATTTTCGAATCAATACGACATAAGGGCCTTCAAGAAAAGAGCGTAATTTTGATCGGCAAAACAGTCGCGACCTCTGGTGTTGCGACTGTCCATGGGCGTCAGTGATTACTTTCCACCAGGTGAACTATTCGTTCGTTTGCCCTAGTGGGCAAACGTGGGTGGGTTTCCTAAAAAAAAATGTAACATGTAGTTTAATTTATAAGACTTCTAAGCCCCTAAAGTCTTGGAGGATAGAGCTCAATACCCACTAAGTTTAATTTTCCGGGTAAACATCGTGAAAAATCAAATGTTTTAAGAACAGTTTTCGACGTATACGACACACTAGCTTTCGTTAACACCCATAGCTTATAGTCTTGATACTCCTTTCGAGAGTAGGCCCTGAGTCTTAATAGTGGGAATATTAAGTGTGCTGTTTATTTATTTATTTACCTATGTTTAAATCACATTGAAAAACACTATTCTACAACACATCCATCATTTATATGATTATTAGAATTCTCCGAAAAAGTAATTTGATAAAAATTAATCTCTGATCTAAGATTTCTATATATCAAAGTAAAAACAAAAATTTAAGAAAAAATTTATAGAACCATGGAAAATATTATAACCTTAACAGTTATTCCTAAAATGGTTTAAACATTCTCTTACTTAATAATTACGATTAAAATATTAAGCAAAACAAAAAATTTGTTATTAGTGTGAAAGATAAAGTAAAAATTAAAGATAATAAGTTATCATACCATTAGGTATATAGGGCTAAAAAAATGTTTTGTTTATAATAATATAGTATATTAATGCAATAAAAAATAGATAGGGAACATAATATTAATAACTCAATAAAAATTAATACTTTACAAAACACTTTTACACTCTGTCGCTTATGAAATGGATTCTTGCCTTCATGCCTTCTTCCCATGATATCCAAAGATCTCCTCGAGTTAGAAAGCATGCTACAGCATGCCTGGCCAAGTGGTGAATCCAACCTTCTTCTCTCAATTGTATCATTATAGAATCAATCCAAGGGAAACCAGTCTGACCCTGTAACAAATGTTTTATGGTCTTTAAACTATTATTGAATTAAAACAAAATAAGATAGTTACAGTCACAGCTACTATTTCTTTCGACAAAAACTATTATGCAAATATCCCTGTATTAAAATTAGAAGAACAAAGTGTGGCTGGAGTGTCAATAACAGGTGAATGTTGTCCTCTGTGATAACTTATATATGCCAAATAGCTCAATAAAATAGTAATATTTACAGGCCAGATGCTTCAACTACAAACATACATATACAAAAATAATTTTGTAGTAAATAAATATTTGTTGCTAGTCAATTACAGTTGTCAAAAATTGTCTAAGTAGTTTAACAGTATATGACATATGCAGCACTAATTTTTAACATCGGGCTTTAGTTTGTGTTTCAATATGAAGGGAAAGTGGCTAGTGATATTACTAATGGTAATGAGAATTTTAGGCGATGAGTACTGTGTAAACACCTATGTTAGTTTAACGCTTAGCATTAATTAAATCTTCTATTATCGGTCATGGATAAAAATAAATTTATTGTAAAACTTCATTATATTCTATACATACGTTTGCCCATTTTGTCAAAGCTTCCTGGTTCTTCTCCCAAGGAATCTGCACGCATATGGGATTGCCCTCCATTCGATCAAAATTAGGATTACGTGTAGCGGCGCAATAGAAAAATTCTCTCCAAAGTATTTGTCCGTGCAAAGACAACGGTGGACGTACTCTTTTCACCCTTTTGTAAAGTTCTGATAGTTGGTAATAGAACAAACGAGTGGATAAACATCCAAACCTAAAACATTAAAATTACTCTTTATACATTTAAAATAATGTTTAATGTTTTATAAAACTTTTTTTATTTATAGAGATAGACTTGAATGAGTTTTAAATGTAATAAAAATTAAAAGCATAATTTTCTTGTGTACCTTAAATATGGCGACAGTCCTGTAGGACTCGCTAACAGAGATTGTGGCGTCATTTTGGGCCTTCCGAAGGATGCCACCCAGGCTTTACGCTCCAAATGCCTTTCTAACCTCGCTAGCGCCTCACTTTCGCCGCCAATCCACATCGGCGGCGTAAGTCCTTCAGTCTCAAATCCTAGAATATTAAAAATTTTGAATAAAAATATATTTTGATGAATTGCAATCCTACAGTTGCAAAAAATTTTAGCCGTCTCCATAGCGCAGAGGCTAATCGGTTACTTTATAAACACAAAGGTCCCTGGTTCGATTCCAGTACCACATATAGTTGAGTTTGATTGGTGGTTTTTTCGCAACCGCCAGGATAGCTACCATCCATAAATAGTAAATCTGCCGCCATAACAGCACTACTGTGTTGTGACTATTATGGCGGCTTTACCGTTTTTGGCCTCATTTTCACCTAACACCGTGTGAAGTTGACGTCAATTGTTAATGAAGTGGTATCTTTTTCTTTAAATACTTAATGGATATAAAGGTAATTTTTGATACCCACTTATAGCTTGTGTGTTGGCAAATGCCGACTAAAAAGCTAAAATTTACCCAATTCTTCAAGTGTGGGTACACCAAAACGTTCGTTGTGATCGTCCGTAAGAGGGGTGCTGGCACCGTTAAGCGTTTGCGGCGTTATCGAAGCTTCAGCCGGCGGCGGTGGCGGCATGCTGGCGATTAATGCTTGGAATTGGTGATAGGTTAATGGAGCTTTTCCACCATTTCGCTCTATAATCCTGTGAGCATAAAAGAGAGTGTTATAGTACTTTAACATTTTAGCTACATATACTTTATATTTCTACATCGGTATAAATTTTAAAAATATTTTTCAAAATGTTACTTAATACCAATAGCTTAAGATTAAAAGATTATTTTCTAAACTTGTGAAAAATCTCAAAACGTTTTTAAATAGTAACAGTATGGGATTATTTCAGATAAGAAATAAGCTTAGAAGATATCGGCACTTAAAATAAATACTAAAACGAATACTTATTTATACTAAAACAATTTAAATATAATAATTTTTAACATAACAGTACGATTATACATAACTTATAAATGAATTGTCACAGTTGTGTGTAAACCGAAACTTCCCTACAAATTTAAATAAAACTAAGAAGGTAACATCTTCATTTTACCAAACACCAACTTACTTTATACCATAAATTATCCTTAAGCTCATTTCCAGTTCGGACGACAGTGAGGGATGAGTTCATATGAATGAATCAAAGGATTTCAGTACTAATTTTTTATGTCCAAACTATGAATCGATGGTTACTGTTGCGATTAAGGAAGCAGGTTGACAAAAATTCTGGAGATAATTCTGTAGATTTGAACAGTTTCCCTCAACGCGCAGAGTTGAAATGAAGTGAAATGAAGTCTATGTGAAATGAAGTTGTAAAGCTTCAAATTATGAAAAATAGCTCAATTCGAATTCAACAAGAATACAAAAAAGTTCGCAATAAATAAATAAAAAATGTTATTACAATTGAAAATAAAATCAAATATAAACAATCAGTTAATAAACAAAACGATAAAACCGAAATTAAGCCAAACGTAACAGCGAATTAACATCAAGTTAAACGACTATCGTTGGCAAGCACCAAATATGTATGATTAAAAAAAACCTTTTTGCAAAAAAAAAATTGCTGTTGAAAACATGTTTATGTAAAAGAATGGAGAAAAGTGTGTGTTATTTAATGTTTCTATCTCACTCACTTATCAAGTTTATAGAGCGTATGTGAAACTCGTGAGTTCACGCTGATACCAACTTCACGGCATTTTGTCATAATATTATGGTCCCGAACTTTGCCATAAGGTTCAGGATCTTCTTCAAACGTAAGCGCAGTAGTTCCCCATTCCCGGAATAATTTTGGCAATGCATCTGCCGGTTGACCGCGTACAACAAACAGCCGAGAATTTAGTTTTCTTAAACTGTTGTCTAAGTCTTCAAGACATTGTAAAAGAAACCTAGGAAAAGAAATATTTATTCTGATATAGGTAATTTATTCATGTGTTAAGCAAAAAATAAAAATGCTTTGCTTGCCGTTTCTGGTGTGCGCAGACTACTTTACCTTTCCTAACCAGTAGTTGATTGGTTTTCGTCGAATAAAGAACATTTTTGTTAATGCCTTAGTTTTTTTTATTAAACGAAAAATAAATAATTTTTCAAATAAGATAATTTATTACATAATAAGGAATCTTACAATTAATTAATTGTAAAATATTACAAGCACAAGAAAATTATTTAAAATTTATCAGGTGAACGGCTTGCTTGTCTCATCGCTCTGTCGTATAACAAACAAACTAAAATTTCACGAAATTTATGCGATAATTTAATATTGGAAAACATTAAAACAAAATTACCATAATAAAATTCTTTCGTACGAGTATTATGCTAATCTTGTGTTCAACAGGTCTAAATGATTTATGAACTATATTCTCGTATAAAATATTCTGTTATTTACCTCCACTTATTAATACCAACATTAGATGAGCTGGCAAACCAAGGATCGATAATAAAAACACATCGGAACGTAATAGCGTCAGCAAGACCATCACGCAGTGACGGATTATCGTGAAGGCGTAATCCTTTACGGAACCAATGCACTGTGTGTTTGCCAGTAATGACAGGAGATATTGTCACAGGATCAGGGGAGATATGAGTAACGGGAACTTGCGGGCTGAGGCTAGGAGCCGGTAGCGTTTCAGGGGCCGCAGACATATCTAAGTTACCCACATGACATATTCTTTCTCAAATTATTAACACCACTTTTCAATTAAATTGTGGTTAAAAAATAGCACACAATCACCATATCTCAACGTCATAAATCTGAAAACAGAAATACTTAATGTTTTTTAGAATCATTTTCAATTAATTTACGAAGCTTTACATATCTGTGTTAGATTGTTTACATTAAGAAATCTTCTAAATACAACCAGTTGCACATTTAGTAAATTTTTTAAAAAATGTTTATACAATTACTTTTAATATTTTGCTGCTAGCAATATAATTAAAATCTTTTACAAAGAAGACTTTCACCTGACTTTGACACTGTAAAACCTTTTGTTTTATATTTAAAACTCAAAAAATCTAAATGTTTTAAAAAGTTACTTTTTTCCTATACACTGCATCCAGTTTGTAAAAAAGTAAAAAGAAATTGCATAGTATATCCACAATGTGATTAATTGTATGCAGACAAGACAATGATTCCAAAGTAAACATAATTATTTTAAAGGTTTCCATTTGACTGGATAAGTTCCTGAAGGATACAATATTCTAGCAAGCTATAAAAAACACTGACAATAATATAAATTCAAAGTCAATAACTTATTAAAATACAAAAACTATGATTGATATAATTGTGCATTCAAAATTAATTTATAAATAACTTTAAAGTATTACAAAAGTAAATTAAATTCTCCTTTGTTATTATTGTGTACTTGCTGTTAAGAAGTACAGGATTACTGCTTACAATTTTATAACAATACATGCTATAAAATAAATGTTTCTCAGATTTTCAATTAAAAAGGAGTGCCATTTGTCCCATTTTCAGTAAATAGAATTGTTTTTGTTTGATCATATTTATGAATAGGAGCCATTAAAATTTAGGTAGTCTAAGGGGATAACAAGGCATCTGCCGCATTTGAACATGATAAAGTATGTATAGGGAAATTTTCTCGCAGAGTATTGTAAAACAAGTGCACATATTTTTCAATAAGCCTATGTTATTGATAAATTTTATTAAAAAATATTTTAATAAAAACTTGCAATAAAAATTGTTTAACCAAAAAAGAAACTCACAATTCTTATTAGGGACTACTAATAAATAAACCAATGTACCATTTACCTATTATGTCCAATCAAATCAAAAGACAAAGTCTCTTCAAAGTGCAGTGTATTACTTCCATAATGAGATTTTATTTATAATAAAACAATCGTCCAGTCTGTCTCTCTTATGTTTTCTGCCTGAAAAAATAAAATACATTATTTAAAGAAAGTTATTAAATTTGTATATGGATATAGCAAACAAAAATGTTAATTTTTGTTTGCTATATCCATTTTTATTGGATGACTTTAAATTTCTTCAAATTGCAGATTCCTTAAGGGGTGCTACATTAACAGAGTATCAGGATGACATGTTATGATTAAAAGCAACAAGCACAATGCATTGCCTTAGAAGCATCGTAACTTGTACTATCTCTGTTATGAGCAATCGTATTATTATCAGGAAAATATTATAGGTCTACATAAAAAAATTTCTTCAAGGAAGCAATGAGATGAGCAGGATGTTCACTTCAAAATTAGGGATATGCCAGCACATAACAATGTGGCGCTAGTGAGGATGATATATACTGCACTTTGTGCTAATGGTCTCAAGACATAAGATGTCGAATCCCTTTATCCAAGTAATTACACTACCCTACCCTATAAACCAGAACATCGTAATGTTTGCACAATACTGTATGACGCCAGAATCAATGGTTACGGTGATATCTACCTAGACAGTCTCCGGAAACAGAAACCTACAACCAGTAAAATTAAGTATAAAAGTAATTTTAAAACATGACTTCACAAAGTTTTAATTATTAATTACGCGCCCTGTACTATCAAAGAGTATATCGCCGCTTAACATCAGATGTGATGGTAGTCAATCACTAGTTTATATAGGTAAAAAAAAATTACTTCCTATCTAAAAAAGAAGCCACTTGATTCGGGTATCTAATAAGATCTTGTTTTTGAAAAAAAGAAAATTATCTTTATTATAAAACACAAGGTCTCTGTGCTTTGTTAATGTGTGCGTTTGTAGTAATATGCATCATATTAGCAATGTAACTTCCCTACAATGTTAATTTTCCAGAAAGTTCTATCAAAATACGTTTCTATGATAAAATAGTAATCAAATTATTATTCTTGATAAATTTTATACTCAACACAATGATAATTTTGTTCATTTATTCACCATTAATTAATTGACATTACACAAAACACAAACAGACCTTATAGTTCTTCAAGATAAAGAAAGGAATAATTGAGGCAGCTGTTTCGTGAATTAGTCACATAAAATTGTTAATGGATTCACTTCAAATCACTTCTTTTTACACACGTTTATTTGTGCCAATTGCACTAGTTTGTTTAATTTATTTAAGTAGCATTTCTTAAAAAAATAAGAATTTGAGTATAATAGACAAAACTTATTATTGATGTATACAGGTTTGTCAGAATCAAAAGTCCACGCC
Organism: Ornithoptera alexandrae; assembly: GCA_029030555.1. Lineage (NCBI taxonomy): Eukaryota > Metazoa > Arthropoda > Insecta > Lepidoptera > Papilionidae > Ornithoptera > Ornithoptera alexandrae. The sequence goes on along the minus strand of JARDVY010000023.1, from coordinate 6,427,737 downwards.
GCTTGCAACGTGACCAATGGATTACATATATACATAAGCTGTATATACACAACATAATCCTTGCAATAGCATACTACGAAGTAGCATATACCAATATAATAAGAGCTCATTCAAAATGCCTTAATCTAATATGCACTCTTGGTCAATAAAATGAAGGTTTACTTTGTATTAAAAAAAATTTGCAAAATTATTTATATAATAGAATTGCAACTTTTCGCCACTATAAATTTTTACTTTTAAGTTAGCACACAAATTCACAAAACAGATAGAAATAATTTGATAACTTCACTCTTTCTATTTCAATGGAAGATTAATAAAGTTTCTTTTTTGTTATAGTGACATTAATACACAAATAAATTTGAAATGAAGCAATTATTTGAATAGTTATGCTATAAATAAGCGGCTTATGACGTCAACAACATGCTTGCTTTTATTTACTGCAAATCCTTCAGCTTATGTTCTAAAGACTAAAAGAACATGGTGATGTGAAGTGTGTCTTAACGTAGCAACGCAACATATTAAGAAACATTTTTTGCTAGTGGTAAATCTCTCTAAAAGCGATAAGACGAGTAGGACATTCACCTAATAGTGATACGTCTGCCCATACCAACGTGGCGCTAGTTACGATGATATATAATGTATCAAATTGCATTCGTTGCCCGAGACATAAAATCTTTTGTTGCGGACCGTCTACGTTCATACCACTGCAGCTTATATTTCTGCCGCTGAACAGTAGTGTGCAAACGTTACTGTGTTTTAGTTTAAAGGGCGTTATAGCTAGTAAAATTACTGGAGTAACATCTTATATCTCAAAGCGCCTAGCGTAATAGGTGCATTATATACTATCCTAACTAGCACGACATTGTTATTAGCAGACGTCTCATGTACCATCAGAGCGAACGTCCCGCTTGTCTTGATGCCTAGTTGGATTGATCAGTTTGATGTTTTACTACTTGCATATTTTGAAGAACCGCATTCAGTTATTTATTTTATTTTAAAAATGGTGTGTAATTTTTTAACGGTTTTCCGAATCTATGTTTATCATGATTAGTGCGCAGGTTTGCAATCGATTAAAATATTAAATTCGTGTGATTGACCAAAATGAAACCAATATGAAGAGACTAGCAGTCTATGTAACCTAGTGTGCTATGCTCTAAATAATTCGATAAGCTGTGAGGTGATGTTCTAGATAAAAGTAGATGTAGAAATAATTATTTTGTTGAAAAATAAATGTTTCTAACACAATTGTCTGTCTTTCCTTCAATTTCTATTTCAATTGTAGATAACTATTAACTATGTCTAATTTCATAACTAGTCTTTAAAATAAAATAATTTAAACTAGCAGAGTATATTTCGTTTACCGAACGATGTTGCGTCTTAATGTGAATACCTCATCCGATTCATCCGCCTTAAATGGTATTACAACAAATCTGAGTCCGCACGTCAAATATTCAATTTCTAAGTAAGTTCGTAAACATTGGTAACAATAATTACCATGGAAGTAATTTAATTGTAATTTATTTAGATAATTAACAAGCACGTGCAAAGCAAACGACAGGTATTTATTATTACATAATTAACTTCCCTGGATCCGAATCATTGAACATTATAAGTAAGCATGCATAATAAGCATGTATGTGGTTGTTTTTAGCTCACTTTTCTATTAACATGTTAGGTTTGATTTTCTTTATACTTTGTTTTTGTTACTGGTTGTAGGCCTTTGCTACCAACGACCGTCTAGGTAGATACCATTGCAGCGCCTATGATCGCCGCCAAACATCACCGTAATTTGGTTTGAAGGGTGTTGTCGCTAGTGAAATAACTGGGGTAATGAAATTTAACATCTTATGTCTCAGGGCAACGAGCACAATGTGGTGCTGTATATATCATTGTAACTGGCGCAACGTTATTATGGACAGGCGTATTACTTACCTTCAGGTGAACCCTCATTCGTCTCGTCGCTTCCTGGAATAAAAAAAGATACATTTGTGATCATATCATATAAATATAAAATAATCATTTCATATAAATCAAAACTATTAATATAATTACATAAACGCTATATGATCCGTAATATTTAGTTTTATTAAATATATTGTATTCGTGTAACTATGAGAAATCATTATATAATAGTTTTTAACAAAATGTATAAATATTTTTGTTTTTTAATTAGTATATATAACATCACAAAAGATATTCGATTGTAACTTATCGATAAGAATCGTATTATTATTAATTTATTCTTATACAGTCATTTTAATTTTTGAATATTATGTGATTATTTATAAACTTGCTGACAGTATTAAATGTAATTTTATGCTTATGTTTAAATTTCGATATTAGTAATAATATTCTTTAAATAAATAATTTTAAGAAAATACATTATAAGTCAAAAAAATTAATCGATATTTGTTGAATACAGCTCTGGATACATCCTTAGACGTGAATTTTAATCTGTGTTCGTTCGTTGTATATTTCTTTCATAAGTGTCCCTCTAAGTAAACGTACGTAAATGTTAATTTATAATCTTAATCTTTCATAATCCCAATATGTAATATTAGTTTTTGTAAAAAAAACGTTTTTAAATTAATTGATTTATTATATAAATTATAATTTGTTCTTTATTTGTAATAAATAAAAAGTTTTTGATATTTCTAGTGAGGTTTGAAGGGACCTGACGATGGGTCGTGTGATTCGTGCTCAACGTAAAGGTGCCGGTTCGGTCTTCGTATCTCATACAAAAAAAAGAAAAGGAGCACCTAAACTTCGTTCCTTGGACTATGCGGAACGTCATGGCTATATTAAAGGTGTAGTGAAGGTACACTGGTTTCGTACACGTAATTTGTCCCTGTTTATAATTTATACACCAACTTTTAATATTTTTTATCAACAGGATATCATTCATGATCCTGGAAGAGGTGCACCGCTTGCAGTAGTTCATTTCAGAGACCCATATAAGTTCAAGACTCGTAAAGAGCTTTTCATCGCACCTGAGGGTCTTTACACCGGCCAGTTTGTTTACTGTGGGAAAAAGGCTACTCTTGAAGTTGGTAAGTAAAACATTTAATGTAGTATATAAATGGTTAACAATTTAAAAATAAAACTTGTTATGAACAAGTTTTGAAAGCATTTAAGAAATTGTAATGATATACGTTCTCAATAAATTTTTTTTTAAATTTATTTGACAAATATATAAAAGAATAACATTTAATATGAATACAACAAATATTCAATTAAATACATTTAAATTGCTGGGGACCACCTTTTTTGCTTATCTTCCACATTTTAGATATTCTCTTAAATCCTAAAAAATATTCATTTTAACTTGTTAATATTTAAAATTTTTGTAACAAATGTAGAAATTTAGATTTAAAAATTCCTATAGAGTACAATTTTGGTATATATATGATATTATACTTGTATGTAATCTTTAATATTTTGTTTAGGAAATGTTATGCCTGTGGGAGCAATGTCTGAAGGTACAATTGTGTGTAATTTGGAAGAGAAGATGGGTGACCGAGGTCGGCTAGCACGTGCTTCAGGCAATTTTGCTACTGTTATTGGTCACAATCCTGATGCTAAACGTACCAGAGTCAAGTTACCATCTGGTGCAAAAAAAGTCTTGCCTTCAAGCAATAGAGGCATGGTTGGTAAGTTAGTTATTTTTTATGTACACAGTAATTAAGGTAGTCTTGTGTGTGATAGTTTTTTTACATGATTGTAATGAATCAAATGGACATCCTAGCCATACATCTATTGTATTATGTTCATGTGATGACTTTGAACTTACCTACTCTGAGAATTAATGATTACACAGAGGCTCTTTCTGATGAATTATTTTCCTTTCTTTTACTATTACAGTTATTTTTAGGGTTTTAACACTCGCTCTTCAATTTTAGGTATTGTTGCGGGAGGTGGACGTATTGACAAACCTATCTTAAAAGCTGGTCGTGCATACCATAAGTATAAGGTTAAACGTAACTGCTGGCCATATGTACGTGGTGTGAGCATGAACCCCGTAGAACATCCCCATGGTGGTGGTAACCACCAACATATTGGTAAGTGTAAACTTTCATTATAAGTTTATCTCATATTTATTACAAAATATTAAAAAACTATTGATAACATCATCAAAAGTGTATACTAAACATTCCTTGCTAGGACAGTGTGGAATTAAGGTTTGTTTTGTCTACAATTATATTGCAATCACTTTGTAGGTAAGGCTTCAACTGTCAAGAGAGGAACATCTGCCGGTCGCAAGGTTGGTCTGATTGCTGCACGCAGAACTGGAAGAATTCGTGGTGGCAAGACCGATACAAAGAAAGAGACATAAAAAAAATATTTTTATGTGAAATAAAAACATTAAAACAATATTTCTTATTAATTATAAATCCATAATTTTTACATTAAGTTTCATTTATTACTTAAACATTGATTGTACCATAATTCGAAAAAATTATATCTTTAGTGCTAGAAGTGGTCTTGTGTACTGTTATGTTCACTTGTACCATAAATAATGGGATTATATAAATATATACCTTTCGTAACGTATTTTATCAATAGCGTCTAGGCACAATATATATGATAAAGGTGATAAGGTTTTTTTTAGTCTATTATCATATATGTATTGTTTTGTTATTTTATTAACAATAGTAATTTTATAGTCAATAATAGTGATGGAGATGCTAAAGGTTTCATTAGAAATTATCCAATCTGGTAAAAAAAACAAAATATAAAGCAATGGTGAACAAGAACTAAAGTGGAAACTGAGTCTAGACTCTAGATGTATATTAGAAATGTCTAACAGCTCAAACTTTAAAGGAAAAAAAATCTAGGTATAAACTAACTAGTATTTAGTACGAGTTACGCACGCGTGACTAAACAATATGCTACATGAATTTTTTTTGTCTCTTTTCGATACAAAAAAAAATTAATTTTCAAAGATACTGAATTTGACCATACTGCGAGTGATAAACTAAAATAATACAAATTATAGTGATAATGAATTTATTAAAATAATTGAAACGACACTTATTTCATAATTTGTCAAAAAGGTAGACGCTTATTATTATTGCCTATTTCTAATTCGGGAAAGACAATTTTGTATCCTTATCTGTAATATTTCTCGACTTTTCGATTGGAGTATGAGTTACAATATTATCAGAATCATCAAGAATTGAGCTCCCAAGGCTAGTATTACTTCCGCCTAAACCAACTGTTTTTGTCGTCATTGGGCCTTTTAAAACATCCACAGCTCCTACTAGAGTAGAGGAAAGATTTTGATTACGCCCTGTTAGTTGCAACTCGATGCTTTGTTTCAATTGTGCTATTTTTGAGCTAGTACGCGTACTAATTTTTATTGGTTTCTCATAGTTTTGGAGTTCATTTTCAATGCTGTTGAAAAAAAATATTTTAGCTACTATGTATGTTTTGTTTATCCGAAGTAGGACCTATGTTCTGTAGAATATATAATATATAAATAATGAGAATACTTGGTGCGCTGTAGAAAATCTATGTATTCTGTACAAATTTGATATAAGTTATTTTCAGAAATTTTCCCTGGGGTTTTTTCAAAAAAATCCTTGCATTTAAGACATAGATCCATCTATTGGGAATAATTTTTCCAATTTACTTAATTTATTAAATTAACTCACCTTGATATATCCCATTCTTCTGTATCGGAATGTAATGTTGATCCAGGCTCTAAAATTGTTGGTATTTTATTATTTTTTTCATTAATACTTTGAGATGGAGATTCGCTCATGGACTTCATTTGTATGGCATCCATATCAAAAAGCACTTTTTTTTTACATAAAGAAGACATCGAGGAAGCATTTTTTAAAACTCCTTTTGCTTGTTTTTGACCGTTAATGTTTTCATCAGAAAACGCGTTTCTTAACTTGTTTTCTGTTGTTATGAATTCTATATTATCATCACTATTTATTTCACTACCTATTGGTTTTAAATCGAGTCTTTTTGCACTATCGGTCTTTTCAAAATTCCTTGATATTTGTTTTGTTTGTACTGAGATATTTTCATCATTTTCTGTTTTTCTCGTTTCATTACATTCATAAAAAATATTTTCAGTAGGAGTATCACTATTTTGTGCTTCAATTCTTGTTCGAATTGGTTTACTAGTTGATACTTCATTCATAGTTTGAGTGGTTAAATGAAAACTGTCCATTGTGCTCGTGTCACAATCTTCACTACTTTCTGTAACTTTTTGCATTTTACGTATGTTTTTATTTGTACTAGGTTCATTTTTTTTATTATTTTTTTTGTTCGCCAACAATTTCTTTTTGATATGCAATTGATAATCCGAATTCTCTTTATTCATTTGAGGACTCCATGTAACTGTTTCCATAGGGGTTTTAAGCAAAGTTAGCGCTTTCTTACTGATCGTATCATTTGGGATCCCTTCGCCAGTTTTTAGTTCTTGATTAGGCTTAACTAATGACAAAGCTTTTGATTTCACATTAGACAGAAGACAGGTTAAACTAAAAGGTTTTAGAGTTGTATTAGGAGAAATATGTTCTTCTTTAAAATTGTTAACTATTGTTGCTGAAGATTTGTTATCCAAATATGTCATAATAGCGTGGTTAACTTTTTCACGAGCCGGCATTTTCTGAAAAGTAAAGGCAACAATTATTAATTTTGGATTATATCATATTGAAATGCAGTCTGCTAGATTGGATGCGTGTAATATTTAAAAGCCTAATCTTCAGTTTATACTTTTAAACAAGGATAGCGTTAAATTCGAATAATGGTATTACGTAGAATATAAGAGAGGGTAATGAGAAAATACTTTTTGATGTTAATGTTTCATCTGCACTATTAGTGGTGATTGTGGATTAATAGATATTTTAATGTTTTACATATAATAGACGGCAAAACAAATATTGTAAGGAATAACTATATACCTTAGTTTTCAATTCATTTTTTTCTTGAAGCGATATTCTATGTTTATGAAAAATGTCGTAGGGTAAGCTTTTTTTTAATGGATCTATTCCAAGTGACAGTAATCTTTGATTTACTTCCTCAGTTAATTTCGCTCTGACAACTTTCACAGGACTGTGGAATAATTGTAAAAAATAGTTATTTACGTAAATATAATCCTTATGATTGTTAATCCATTGGTATTTCCTCACCTTATTTGTTGGTAGTTAGATACAGTAATCTTTTTTGATGGACTTTTATTTTTCATTGCCTTTCTTGGTTGTACATTTGAATTTACTTGTGATGTATCTTTAGCTTTTTGAATAGTGTCAGTATAGTGAATTATTTCACTTTTCTTTTTATTACTTTTGCCGCTTAAAGTCTTTTTATTTTCATTTGTTAAACTAATCATATTCTCACTTGTACTTGAAGCATCGGAAGAAGATATCGATTGATTCAGCAATTCTTGTGCCCTGCGGTGGAGTTTTTCCAATGTACTATGGTTCGGTACTGGGTTTATCTTTTTAGGAGATCGATTGATGTTTATACAATTTTCATTGTTTTTATTTTTATGTTCAATATCCTGAAATAGTAGCATTTTATTTAAATTTTGTATTTCTAATCACTACATTTTATTAAAATGTTAAAATAATTTGACAAACCTCAGTTTTTACATTAAAATTATTGTTATTTACGTTTTGTTCATAATTAATGTTTTGTTCTAATAAAAGTTGTAAATTCGTTGCACGTTTTTGTTCAGATTCCGCAATTTCTCGTGACTCTTGAGCTTGTTTTGATACTGTATCTAACTTCTGGAGCAAAAGTTTATATTCTTCAGATTGAACTTGAGTTTGTTGCGCCCAAAAGGCAATCTGAGCTTCTATTTCTTTTTTTCTGTTTAATTCTTCGTTCTTTGATTTTAGCCTCTATAAAACATTTTATTATTTAATTTGTTTTCAATAAGTTTTATAAAATTAATGATATTATGTTTTATATCTATGAATATATCATTCATCATTTTATTTAATTACTTATTCCATTATCCACTTTTTCATTTTTGGAAATCTACTTATCGGGTGATAATCGTGGAGAGGTTCTTTAATTTGAAAGAAATATCTTTTAAAATTGTAGTAATGTAGTTCTAGCGCAGTACCTGCGATTTCCTTGGACCTTTCCATTAAAAATTTATTAGCTATAAATTGAAAAAGATGATTTATCTGGTCATAAGATGCTTATCCCATTATTATGAAAAGCAAATATTGTGCATCATAATTTTTTCGCCCAATATCTTACATTTTAAGATGGGATATTTTAAACAGTAGGGAAATTGCGGAAAGTTACCCAGCATTAGAATATAATTAAATTTCCGAAAAGATTTTTATATAAAATATTTTAAAATTTTTACATTTAATCGTCTTAAGAAGTCTTATTGCAACTTGCAAGAGCAATCTCTAAAAATAAATTAGTTTTACCATTGTACACTTAATACGTACTGAGTAAGTTAATTCTTCTTTTAATGACGTTATTTCTGCGCTCTGTTGTTTTATTGTTTCATGAAGATCTTCCATAATTTTATTATCATTTAGTGCGGATTTTAATTTATCTGTGTCTTTATACGTATCCACTATATTTGTAATCTGCGTTCTTAAAAGATTAATTTCTTTGTTGTACTTCTCATATTCTTCTTTTTTCCATTCCTCTATTTTTTCTAAAATATCACTGTCATTATGAGTAGAAATTTCTGCGTCCTTTGTTTGTTTTTGACTTTCAATAGAATTATTAGTATTATTACTTTTGTTGTCTTCACGGGAGCCACTTTCAGCAATGTCATTATTAATTGCTACAGAATGTAAATTAGATCTGCCAAAAGTTCTAATCAATACTTCCATCTCTTGTAATTTTAATTTAAGTTCCGTAATTTCATTTTGAAGTTTCGTATGTTCGTTTTCGTCTTGAACTTCATTTTTTTCTAGATCTCTTTGAGGATTCTCTAGAGTGTTACTATGGCGCCGTAATATATGACTTTTTAAATAGAGCTGATTCATAAACACTTTGTCACAATATCTACATTTATTATAATGGACATTGTCAATATGAGATGTAGTTGAAAATATGTCACTTTTGTTCGCTAATGTTTGTAAAATCACGTGGGCAATATTTTCATTACCGTACGGAAGTGGATTGCGAAAATTGTATTTAGTTTTTCTTTTACTTTTTCTAATTTCATCTTCTTTCTCCTTTATTATTTTTTTAGTGTAGTCAAGTTCCTGAAACATATTGTAAAAGTTAATTCTTTGGAGTAATTTATTTAATATTTACATATACGGAGACATAAATTTACTACGAGTTTTTTTACCAGTAGAATGATTATTTATCCATACAAAGTTGTCTGATTATTAACATTAAGGTTGACTATCTAGTTATTGCTAATTATTCTTAATTTTGATCGGAATAGATTTTAATAACCAGTAGCCGTACAAGCCGATTTTCATTAAAATCTATCATCCTTTTTAAAAATCATAAAACATGATATTACATAATCATCATCTCAACGGCTGGATCTCCACTGCTACACATAGAGCTTTTGTAAGGTACTCCATAAAACATAGCGTTGCGCTCTTTGAATACAATAGTTTTCAGCAATTTTTTTATTAACGTTTGTCCACCTTATGGGGATGTGTTAACGATACGTTTGTGTGTGCTCGGTGTCTATTCCAACATAGGTTCTACGAGTTATGTGTTGTTACGAGTTATGCCCTCCCCACGCGAATCGTAGGGTCATATCAGAACTTAGTTCTTCTCCGGATCTTCTTATTCTTTATTTGGTAGCGCCGAGATACTATGTGCATTGCTTTATCCATCGCCCGATTAATGATTCTGAGTTTTCTTACGAGTCCCATCGATAGCGACTAAGTCTTGTAGCAGTAATTTATCACAGACGATACACACTGTTAAAGGTTTCCTGTATGCTGTCGATCCGAGTTGGATTCGGCACTTTACCTCTTCCTTATAATTGGATCTACCTAATTAGACCGTGTGGCTCAGCGGTACACATTCGTCGATATCTTCGAGTGCTGAGTTCCTAACTATTATTGGGTGGTGCAAAACATGAGTATTGCACAAGATCTTGGTATTGAAAATTCGAAATACGATAATTACATGCAAGTATCTAACATCTCGAGCACAAAGCTACGACCGCAAATGTGCATTCACGCATAAATGTAGGTGACTAGGCTACAGGTACTGAACATTTCTACATATCAAAACCGGGACTAACTGGAGATTGAATACAAAATTATAAAATATATTAACCATTTATATCCTTCACTATAATATACGGCAATAATAAGTTTTAAACAGTGAAAAAATGTGTTAGGTTTTGTCCCAAATAGACTTACCGATATTTACTACAATGTTAATATTGGAAATTAAAAGAATACCTGAGCCAGAGCAGTTATCTCTTCTCGTAAAACATAAATACTTCTATCAAGGTAATGTCGGCAAAATTGTTGGTACTCAACAGCTAACTGCGCCAATCGGAAAATTTTCAAAACTCCTTCGTCAAGTATTCTTACATCAAATTCCGATTCCAGAACGCAGTCTAGAATCTAAGCATAAAAACTAATATAACTAAACTTGTTTCACTAATCTAAAAATATAGAGAAAATACAATAACGTAGCATATTCTAAAAATTTCAAATATTTATTTCTCTAACGTTTTTGACTGCACTTTTATCCCAAAAAAATGTACTATACTGTAATGAAGATCATCAAACAGCGAAAACTTTTTGTCTTCTATTTTTTTGCTGCTATAGGTATTAATTTAATAGTAAATTTATTATACTAATAGTATATTATTAATACAAACAATAGTTTGTAGTAATTATTCGCGTCTTACGTCGTTTAAATGTTGTTCAATAAGTATAAATTTTCTGTCACGTATCAAATTATCTATATCTATTAATCCTGAAACAAAAATGCCTCACTTGATTCATATTTATAGTTTTTATAACATTTATCTTTTAAGATAATGTTAAAGTCATTTCTACTCACGGATTTTATTCCAATCAATATGAACGCGTGGTTTATGCGTATTAAAGGTAAAACCGGATTCTTCAGCAAGTTTCGGAAAATTATGATGAAGCTCAAATGATGTTTTACAGGCCATTATATTTTTACAATTATATCTTTGTATATATGTTTTTTGTACGACAATATTCACCCTCACGAAAAGTCAATTATTCTTGTTTGCGATGTGGTTGCGTAGTAACGACATCATCGACAAGGATTGATGATGTTTTAACTTGTCAGGAGTAACACAGAGAGTAACTATTTTGTAAAATATAATATACTAGATTTAAAAGTGTAAATTTTTTACTTATTATTATGGTTCTTTCAGTAAGAATGTTAAAATGAAATGAGACTTATTATCTTAAAGTTTGCCTTAGATGAATTGTAATATCTTTGGTTTTAAAATAGCGTATTTTGTTTTATAGGAAAGAGTGACTAATGACAACCGCTTCATAGAGTAAGTGATTACTGTCGTTCACTCTAGAAAAAACCTTTTATCTAAATCGAGCAAGATGTACGTCATTTTTATGTCGTGTATAAAAGTAATAGCAACATTATTTTTCTATGAATCTTACAGAGATAAATAAAAATTTATTATGAAAACATTAGTCTATATATTACAGAAATTAAATATTAACTAATAATTGTTCTTTTATTAATACTTGAGAGTGTGTTGCGTATAAGGGAGTAAGTACCATTCGGCATTAAATATTGTTGAAGTATTTAAAATATTAAGTTAACTATTAAATAATTTTACTCGTAAAATGTACAATCGTAAGTCATCGGCGACTTTTTTATTTGTGTTTTTTTTTGTTCTATTTGAAAAAACTCATTTAGTTGTAACTGAGTTTCAAGGTTCAATAATATATAACTTTATAATAACAGAAAAGATCTTGGAGGTTTTGTGGGTTAAATTTCATTGTAAATAGGATTCAGGAAGAAAAACATGTTTAAGGTTTTGTAACCATCGTTCTGTTTATTTGCTTCGTTTGTCCAAGTTACACAGCTTATTTCATCGCAATTATCTGTCGTACTTATTTACTAAAAGGAGCAGTCTCTTAGGTTACTGGAGTGGCTTGACGACAGTATGTTTGGTTAATATTTTTTTGGTATTTTTATACGTCAGCCGATGCATACAAACAAAAATACAGTAATTGTGTGCAACGTTCAACTTGCTTAATGAAGCATGAACCCAAAACGTGCTGTTCCATAAAATGTTTTAAAGAAATGAAATTGTTTTGTCTCCAGCGCGCTTTGTGTTCAAGTTTTGCATTTTGTACAGTTGTATTGGTTTTTGTATAAAAATAATAAATAACGTTTTGCTCTGGTAGAATCAGATCCGGAAAACAGCAGCGGGTCGGTCTGTTGGTAGCTATCGATCCATTGGAGAACGCTTCACGCAGATGGTTTTTCCTCGCAGGCAGTTGTAGCTCCAGATGCCACGGAACCGGATTCCTCAGGCGATGGTTGACATGCCAATGATGGAAACTTCTGATAGAGAGCAGCTCGATATTTAGGATGACTGTAAATAAAAATAATATTTATAAAGTTGTGAAAGTGGTTTTTTCTTTGTTCAGCTAAGGGACGAGACCATTCGGGTGTTCGTCTGATAGTAAGTGATACGCCTGCCCATAACAAAAAGGCAGAGTGTTATATACTACACCACATTGTTGCCTGAGGAATCCGCCTGAGATATATGATGTTTAGTCTCATTACCACAGTAATTACACTAGCTATAATGCTCTTCAAACCAGAACACAGTAATTTTGGCAAATTTCTGTTTGGTGGCAGAAATATAAGCTGCGGTGGTACCTATCCAGATGCTCCACATATTTCGTAGAAGACAAATATATAAATTAGTAAATAAATGTGAATTTTCATAATACTGACCTGATACCGTATACAATGGGATTGTAGACAGCGTTTGCTTTTGCGAACACTGAGCCCCAAATTGTAGCAAGAGGGCTGATCGAAGCATTCTCAAACACTCCCGCATAGTTAATAACCAAGTAAGGTGTCCACGCCATAAACCAGAGAGAAATAGTCATGAGTGCAACCTAGAGAAGATTTATTATGGAAATATTAATGCAACATAACAAGGATACAATAAAATACGTGAAGAAAACATACTTTGGCTAATTTACATTCGGCACTGGTGTTTGCAGCTTCAGAAGATCGCAGTGAAGCTACGTTCATTTTCTTGGCTTGTTCCCTCATTGCCCTCTCGTGAGCTGCAACGGCCTAGAACATGACGTAGCCATGAAGTCTGTTGGAAAGGGGAAATACACTCATGTATTATTTGCGTGTTACACTTACTTGTACGATGAAGAAGTAGGAATAGATGATGAGCAACAGTGGCATGTAATACACAAAAATGGAGTAAATGAGGATATAGCTGCGACTTAGCCAACTCTTGTTCAAATAATCGGTTCCACAAGCGGTCATGTTACCCTCGGGCACGTACCTATAAAAGATAATTGTTTTAATTTATTTAAAATAATTTATTTTGAAATAGCTGGATGTGTATTTGAAGTCAAACCTGTTCCATCCAAATAAGGGTGCAACAGTCCATGCAAGAGAGAAAAGCCAGATTCCAATAATACGCAATAGTGCTCCATTGATAGTCATTGGCTTGGCAGCAATGCCTTTTACGATTACATTATAACGATCAAAGGCAATCATTGTCATCGTCCATATTGAAACACAACCGTACAATGAGCCAGCACCAGCATAGAGTTCACAAGCTAATGGACCTGTCAAAAAAAGGAAGAAGTTCCTTTGATTTGTACTAACATTTTATTAATAATTTCAAATACTAAACAACGCTAATAAAACTAAAAAACGATAATACGCACCAAATACCCATGTTTCGTAATAACAATTTATTACCATTGGTGGAGCCATGCATAGCATCATCAAAAAGTCGGAGAAAGCCAAATTAACTACAAGTAAGTTTGAGGGCGTTTTGAGGCTCTGTAAATAATACAATAGTTATAATCTCTCTGTAAAAATTATAAGCGTAAAAATAAGTCAATTTATTACGTAATACCTTTGTGGATGTAAAAATGTAAACGACCATTCCATTACCAGCGACTGAAATAAAACCCAAAACGCCAATGGTGAAGCCTAATAGTCCGTGCCACAGAGGGTTCATAGGTGGAAATTGATACCTGTAACAGAGATAAATGCATGATATCTTAGAACAAAGTTAAAACCGATTAAAAACCATCATCTGTTTTATTTTCCAATAACTGATACAAGTAAAAAATATATTATTTTTTAGATTTTGGTATATTTTTGGTGAATAGCTGTATAAATTTATAAGTTAATATTAGGATCAGGCGTTCACGTAGTTCACGACTGCTTTAATATTTCAAGCTTTATTCGTAATTATAAATATATGTAAACTATATAAAAAAAAATATTTAAAAAGCTCACCAGTGCGGGTCGATAAGATGCATCATGTCTGGAGAGACTTTATCGACGACGGTTTGATTAGAACCGAAAGCCGCTACTTTGCCACCCCATGATTCCATCGTCGCTGCTCCTAGGCCAGGTTCGAGATTTGCAATCGCCATTGTTGTTTGTTATACCTTTAGTATGGATATTTGTATTAATAATTATATACTACGTAAAAAATCAAAATTAAAATATACAACATTTTAAAGTGATATGAAACAAATGAAGGAGTTCTACTTAAAAAAAAAATTAAAATACTCAATTTATTTTTTGTTTTGACTTACAAAAAAGGAAGGGGAATGTGAGCCTGAGATGGTTAATAACAAAAATACTGAAGAAAATCGATATACGAACTACTCCAGTCTTTAGTGTGCTATAAACCAATCTCCGGCTGGGATGCCGAGGCTGTGTTGCGGAGGCTACTCGTCTTGGGTTGCTTTGCTAGCCCCTTATATATTCATCAGCTGGTACTGTACATTATAGCACTGAAAATCGATGTTCATAATTAGATAAAGGTAACGTCTTAGCAGAAAATTCCCGACGTGTTCTCCTTCTATGCATATATGCGTACAGAGAGGGTTTGTTACAAAAGACGTAAACTAGTAACAATATAATTATAATTAATAGTATACCAATAAAATAATTATGTAATTAAGATAATCTTTTATGTAAATTATAAAAGATTATATAAATGTTTGAGGTATTAAATTAGTTGAATACTATAAGAATATTACAAGAATAGATATAACGCTGATGCGCACCAAAAACGGTTATGACAAAAAAATTGTTGTCGTGGTGGTATGTAAAACGTTGTCAAACATCTTTATGTTATTTAGTTTTAATTACACAATTATCTTGATATTTATAATATTCCTGCTCATCTATCCATCATATCAGTAAGCGTGTGACTGTATCGCTGTTTAAGGAGTTTGTTATAGTTGTTTAGATGAGTAGTAATTTCTGAAAGCACGTATAAAATTTCTTTATTTTGCTTTGAAAGTAATGACAATTAATTTTGTCGTTCACATCAAATCTTTTTGAAACTATTCTAAACAGTCAAAAGACGATAAACTAAAACTGTTCTTAAAGCGAACATTCATAACAGTAAAGGATTTATAAGAAGCATAAGAAGTTAATTTATCTATAAATGTTATAAGTAGCATAGTAGTAACATGGAACAAATTATATAAAAATGACAATACTTAAAACAACTTAAAGGGAGTAGATTAGCAGTATTTCAACTTTCATTGATAAAGAGGAAAAAGATTAGTTCATTGTCGGTCTAATATTCAAACTAGAAACTTCTAACGTATATTTCTGTAAAAGAAAATCGATTGTTTTTAATTTTACTTCAATGTATTGAAAACAGCAGGAACATTTGTTTTGTACCTATAAATACGCCCCTGCATTTCATTGTATAAGCAAGCTAATGCAGTTACGTCTTACGTCCCGGCTAAGTGGCTATAGAGAATAAATATATCAATACTAAGTGGATTACATATTTCTTGTCTTCTGAATAATATAATTATGGTTGATAAATGCAGTTAACATTTTCAGTCTTTATAACAGTGCTGTTTGGGTTTGAGCTATTACAATTATCTGTTCAATAAATAAATATTACTTCGTTTGATAGGAAACTATATTGTTCATAGAAAATATTTTTTTTATAATATATCGAAGTTGACAATTTACTGAACAAATGCAAACTGTATCACGCTGGTAGCAATCATATGTCATTTAACTAAAGTTTAATGTATCTCATCTTTTTTTCGTTAATAAAAAAAAATGTACTGTTAACGTCGTTTTTTTTTATAACACCCTCCTTAATATAAATAAAAACGAAATCTAGTAGTAATTTACACATACCGTTTTTTTTTTGTTATAGTGTGAAAAATCTTCAATATACCATGCCTTTTGGGGTGAAGTCAGGATTACGTGTAACGGTCTCTGTAATTTCCTATTTATTGAAGGCATCCTTGCTATGTAACAGCGAACACAAAAACTCTCCGTATCTGCTGTTCACAAATATGGCTTAGTAACCGGTGGGTTCCTTAAAAAAAAATGTTTTTTTTTTAAATTCCTTTTGAATCCAAGCAGATTTATATACTTAAATTATTTATTGAAAATATATTTCACTGTTGATGTTTAAGCAATAAAATATTTTTTTTATCAAGTGTTCAAAAAATTTATCTGTGAAATAATATTCTTCATATGCTCAATGGCAACACCGTGTTTTAAGGAACGCATTACAATAGTCCTATGTCCAGCAGTGATCATTCATGAGTTGAAGTAATGATAACGATATGCTCAATGAAATTGATATGAAATGTTGAGGTATATATTCGTGCTTCTTGTAAAATTAGGTGTTTGAACATGCATATTAAAAAAATTAATATCAAAAAAAATTTACTAACAATTGTTTTTCGATTTTTAGCTAAAAGTTTCTTCTTCACCTGAATGTGTCATATGTTAATTATTTCATATTATAATTTATTATAAACGAGCCAGTATAAATTAGTCCAGCAGATGTCATGCTTGTATATTTACTGGTGGTAGGTGTCTATTGTCAGAGAACATCTAGGTAGGTAGTTCTGCAACCCCCTAACCATGTTCCCGCCTCGTCTTGGCGGTGGGGTTTAGTAGCTGTGGTTTGATCACCCACGGTGAAGTTAAGAGAAACTTACACGGCCGGTCCGAACCGTTGGGCCGGCTTGATGTCACCGTTCAAGGTAAGGTCACCGCGGATGTGTGACGGTGGACTGCGGGGGCAGACTTGCCCTACCCTTAGCAGCCGTGGTAGAGTCGCAGAGGAAGAGTAGTGTCACTATTGCGATTCGCCGCTCTACCTACCCTCAGCGACTAAGCGGTGCCGCACCGCTGATGCGGCGGCGGTGGGACCGCAGAGGAAGAGAAGGGTCGGTATTGCCTTTTGCCGCTCTCCTTATCCTCCGCGGTCATATAATGGTTGGCGGCGATGCCCATAATCAGATTCGCCGCAGGAAGTCGGCAGAATTTTCTCTCTTGGCTCTCACGGTCTCTGGGTTACGGTTTCGGGGGATCTATTGTGCAGAGGACGATAAGAGGCCGATAGAAAGGCGCGCTGTGTGTTCCGCCAAGCCCTTACAGAGGTGAGAAGATAGGTCTCACCACCAGAGATGGAACTACACGGTGCAGACGGCGCTGGCGCGGTCGCGAATGTATGCGGAAGCGTTCCCGTGACCCTGTCATCACGTGATGACGGTAGATCATCGTGAGGGTTTTAGTCGGTGCAAGTCCGATATAACGTCTTTTTTTTACCCCCACGAGGACAGATATGCGAGGGCATTTTGCCCACGTAAAACAAAAAAAAAAGTTCCACCGCAACTGCTATTACTGCCGCCAAACAGTGGTGTTAACACTACTGTATTGCGATATAAAGGTCACTGTAGTTCATAAAGTTACTGGGTAAAGGCACTTACAACCTATGTCACAAGGCGATAAGCACAATGTGGTGCAGTATTTATTATCCTAACTAGCGCCATGTTGATATGGACGGGCGTATTACTTACCATCAGGTAAATGCCTCGCTCGTGTCGTCACTTCTTAGAATAAAAAATAAATATTTTAATACAACGTATATGTTATCAATGACTGCAATCAATAAAAGAAAAACTAAGGTTTTATTGCATATGTAAAATTTTTACATAATGTATGCATTAACATTTCAATAAATGTATTGTGCCAAATTACATTATTCCTCAAATTCAGTAGATTTACTGTGTCCCGATATTTAATAACAGTTATAGAATAAAGATTATCAAAAATTGCTTGCATCTTTGGAAAATAACGCATATCCTTTGTTTGGTGAAGTTGTCCCAAGGTACACTAGAAATAAATTTTTTAATAATAAAAAAACACGTATTTAAAAATTTTACTTTGATACGCGAAGAGTTCTAAACGGCTGTGTTCATTTTTGCCAACATAAAAATTAAAAACTTGTTAAATAAGTAAATATATGTATTACCTTTGTATGATGATCTCGAAATAATCGATGTGTGTTATTTTAAATGTTCACTAGCATTTCTTTGCTTATTTTTATAGTAACATTGTGAGTAAAATTATAAATTCGTGTTAAAAAGAAATAAATAAATTTATGAATTAAAAATGAATGTTATATTTATACAAAAATATAAAATCTCAATTTTCTCAAACGTCCTGACACCATACAATCGATTAGAAGTTGTGAAATGAAACAGAAGTCATTCCCACTCTTTGTCGATGTAAATAAGCTTAACGAATGCTTTGTTAATTTTCTACACATAAATCCTTTCAAGTTCGAATTCCAATACAATTATAAGTATATAAGTGATACGATAACGAGCAAACTACTTAAACTAGTGACATTTGTTAGCGATCTTACGTAATAATGTTTAAAGAAAATCAAATCGCATATATTTTATAAAACAGTATATAGCTATAAAATTTGGAAAATAATGGGCCTCTCCCAGAATTTTGTCTTTTAAGACTTGTTGTCGTCATTCTGCACATTGCACAATAATTATTACATACTCGTAGTATAAAACAAAGTCGCTTCCCGTTATTTGTCTGTCCCTATGTATGCTTAGATCTTTAAAACTACGCAACGGATTTTGTTGCAGTTTTTTTTTAATACATAGAGCCATTCAAGAGGAAGGTTTATATGAACAATGCATTTATAATATAGTAGAAAAATACTGATAATTTTAGAGGTTTCTAATGTGATATCGTAAATAAACACATTTTTTTGGGCTTACATTGTAAACGCTGGCTGAACCTTACGAGATAGATCAAAATAATGTACTACAGTGTTATACATCTTAAGAAGGTCTATAAAAAAGTCCGCGATGATATGTCTTTTAGGGATAATACCGCCCATAATAACCATTTTTTATCTTTTATTTTTAGTTGCGACGATACCGGCCGGACCCATAAATAGTACGGTATAATGGAACCTTTGACATTAAAGACATTTTAGTTTCAGCGAAAAATGTTAATAAAAATCTATATGTATAGGAGATATTAAAAGATCCAGTAACTCATCACGAGATTTCCAAAACCTTTAGACCTAAACGCTCAAAGTTTGGTAGAGATACTGCTTCCGCCATTTAAAGGTCATCTAAGAACGGATTTTAAAAAATTCTTTCCCCAAAGGTAGTTGCCGGAGTGTTAATAACGGGACGGGACCAGAGGGACAGCGGTTTGTCGCAGGGTGGGAATATTTCTGACAAATTTCAAATCCAATTCCATATTACTGCTAAGAAAGCGGGCAGAGCACAGCTAGTAACTGTATATATTTGATGTGACTTGTATTAACAAAAGAAATTTTTACTAATATTATGTATTAGCCACTGCTGAGCATTGGTATCTCCATCGATGTATCTTTGGCAAATTTTATAATAAATTTGGAATTTATGTTTAAGTCATAAAATAAAATTTTTGTGTTATAAACATCTTTACATATTATGAGTAAATTTCCTGAATCTTTCTTTTTTAAAAACCTAAACTTATAAAGGTGAACTGAGCGATTTAATGTATTTATAAAGTTACATGTGCCAATCACTTTTGTTTTTGTCGCTTACATATCGGTTTTTCTATCTTCTGCACTATTGTGTTTAGATCATTAACGATATTTTGATTTAACATTCTTAATGGAATTGTTCATCACTAGATTTTCAAAAGTGCCCAAAAACATTTTTGGAATCTTTACTTAAAGATATATGGATTGCTGAACATAGTAAGTAGCTAATAGTAAAAAGAAAAGCTGCTGATTATTATTTCCTGATAAGTGGTTGTTTACGATACGCCGTTACGCCGGGTACTATTAAAAACAAAATTACTACAATTAAATATAAGATTTATAACAATATGCTTTATAAAAAAAGAATAATTAAAATAACTTGTTAAAACAAGGCAGTTATAACGTAATTGGCATTTTTTTATTTATTTAGTAACAGTTTAAAGGTACATATCCTATCAAATAAAAGTAGCACTCTTTACACAAACATTTTTTCGTATTAATATCCTTTCACATATTTATTTCATGACCGATGTATAAATAATATTTAGGCAAAGGATTGGAGTAGGATCTCTTTAAAATCTTATAATTCATATAGAAACAAAAGAAAGGCAGTTATAACCGCCTTTATCCAAGTAGTCGATTTGTTACTTATGGCGGGAATTTCTGCTTTAAGAACTGCCGCTGTTACCTATGTATAAAGTAGTGATGGGCCTGAGAAATATAATTGTATAATTGCTGTTTTCTTTTTAATTTGAATAGGGTTAAGAATGCAATTGCAGATAATTTTCTTGATATATAACTGAGAATAATTCAAGAATTACTGATGATAATTCTTGAAATATTCTCAATATTTAAAGTAAAGTTTTCGTATAACGAATGATGAAGGTTTTTCGTAATGCTTTTTGTTGAGAGAAAAGAAGTGCCAAATCGATAAACTTGTTTTCAAAGCTTTCATTAATAAAATAGTCGAACATACGATTTATACATCACTAGTGACAATGACATTTACACAATCTCATAAAAACAACTTTATGCTATATATAATGTATTTATTTATGACACTGCAAAAATAAAGTGTATATTTATAATTAATAAATCATGGACCAGGATAACATAGACTTAAGTGATGAAGAAGAAATTACAGCTCAAACAGTGTTAAAAACTTTGCAAAATTCTTGGCAAAACGAACGATTAGCGCCTGAAATTCTTCCACATCAAAATGATATGATTGAATGTATGTTAGGACAAATACAGCATATGGAACGAAATATAAATAAATTGTCTAAAACTGATCTACGTGCTTCAATTCATAAAATGGAACTGAACAGGATAAAATTCATAATTTGTAACTATCTAAAAACTAGATTAATTAAAATAGAAAACTTTTGCATATCTATTTTGAATGATGAAAAACAAAGAATAGAAACTGGCACTAATTATTTAACCCCTTCAGAATTTAAATATGCCCAGGAATATTTATTAAATATGGAAAATCATATGAAAACAGCCACATTAAATCATGTTCCAGGCAATATGCAAACTTTTCATGCAAATAAATTGATCATATATCCAAATTTACAGTCCCATGTGTTTCTTAAAGCAAATGAAACAGTTATGGGTATTGTTTTAGAGGATCTGGTAGGTGACCAGGATGAGGAAATTGATTTAGAAGGTAAATATCTCTTTTAAAATATTACTTACTGCTATTAATATAAATAACAATGCATTTTATCTTAGTTTTAATCAACCAACAAATTTGTTTTAGAGGGGTCGCAACACATCTTACAGTACAAACCCATAGCTGATTTACTCAAAAGTGGAAAAGTACAACTGGTGTAACTTATTGGTCAAAAATTCACAAAATTAGTTAAAAATAAATGTATGTATTTTTATCTACTTGATTTTTTATTGACATCAAATATTACACAAATTTTCTTGTAATAAAATCTCTTTAAAATTAGCTAGAGTAGATGAATTTTAAATTTTACAAGTAACATGATTAATTTTTGAATAAATAAACCACCTATCTAAATATTTCTTCATGTTTTCTGTTACAATCAGATAATACTAAAAATGGAATTAGATCGCTAGGAATACTTAATCTGTAATGTAGTTTAAATTGTCTAATAACTAAAATTGTAAGTTGTAGCACCATTGAAGCAGTAGTGGGTACACTTATTATATTTAGTAGTACCAATATATGGTATAATTTAACTATTAATTCATTTTCATTATCATTTCAACTGTTGGACATAGGTGTAAATATTGATTACCAAGTCTAACAGTTCTGTTTTTTTATCAAGAATGGACTAAAACTTGATCTTATTTTTACATGGTGTTGAGTGATACTGAGGCAGTGAATGATGAAGCATACTTTCCCACAAAAACAATACTGTTACAGTATATTACCATATTGTTAAACTTTATTAAGTTTCTTTTTACCCAAAGATAATCATCACATTATATACAGTAGTGTTCATATATACATGCATGCATACATCAATAAACAGTAGTGTTTACATCAGTGAATTTATAATAGTTTATGTAATTCAATTAAACAATCAGTATTATGTAGTTATAATAAAAAACAGATATTTTGAAATATGATAATATAATTACATTAATTCATATACATGTATTACGACACAGAATATCGATTAAAACTAATTCTTGTAATTCAATAAAATTTAAGTACAGGCATGGATTTTCAGCATGTGTAGAATTTTAGATAGTTTCAGTTATTTTTTTAAAAGGTATCCATTTTGAAATGGATACATTCTTTACATTACTTCCTTTTTCTAACTGCTGCCTTTTCATTATTTTAATAAAAAATGTATCAGTATATAGTTGTTACAGTTCATAAAATATTGCTTGATACCTGAGACTTCGTTTTAAAGATAGCTACAATAAATTTCTTATTGAAAATGTAAAGTTTTCAAATATTAATAAGACATTTGTATATAAATCTAGAACACTTTTTAAAAACAAACATGTTATTAAAGAGTAAATTAGTAGGGTTGTGTAATCGACTGAAAATTTCATTATTATAAAATGTGTAAATTACTAAATATAATGTTTTCACAACAGATTCGTATTTTTTTAGTAGCATTCCTACTGCTTTCCCATGCAGTGAACAAGCGGGCGCCATCTTTTTTGAGCCAGTAAGAGTGCCGATGCGACGCTCGTACCGCTACGTGATTAATATTGTTCTGTCTTCATTGCTGTTACTTTACTAAGTTTTGTTATTATCTTTCGTGTTTTTTTTTACCACAATGCCGAAAAGAACAAAAAACACCGTTTTGAATAGTGAAAGTCGCGGGTTTGTGATCCGTTTGCGAGAGAATCAAAATGGAAGAACGCTACTACCGTTGGAGTTAGTGTGCAATAGAGTTACTAACGCTCTTGGTATCAGACGAGTCACATTGTCTCGAATTAGCAAAGAAAAGTATGGAGAATCATCAACGGAGATGGGCGCCGAAGATGGAAACGACATTACTACATGAAGCTTGTGTACGCGTATAGGCCGATGATTGGAAAAAGGTAGTTGAAAGGACAAAAAAATTGATTCAAAAAGATTGGAAGCGCGATCTTTAGTTGACAGCATATGCGATCAAGAATTAATTATTAATCTACAGGACTGCTCCGGTGATGAATCTGAATTTGACTTTGACGTTGAACTGGGCTGTACACCTTTCAACAATAAAATTTTTTAATACCTTCCAATTCATTTTCATTCTTTTTTCTTTCAATGTCCTTAAGATGTATTTTTTAAATAAACTCATTTCAATATGAATATCGATAAAATACGAAAGAGTTCCCCATACCTATTACATGTCATTCCGACAAACGTCTCGGGTACCGAGCAATTTTTTATGAACTGTAACATTGCTTTAAAACTATGTTTAGTATTGTTAGTGAAATTTTATAACCTTTCCCTAACAATACTGTTATTGTTAATTGAAGATTGCATGGTACATTTTGAAAAGTGTTCACAATAATGAAAACACAGTAAAATATTAGTCTAGATATGTTTGCAATAACTTTGTTGTTACAGGTGTTCAGAAGGTATAGCAATTGTTTACCTGCAAGTAACTTTTATGCCTGTTTACTACTTCAGTGTTATAGAAGTTATTATTATAATAGATAATGTTTATTATTTAAGCACAACATATTATTATTTAAAACTGTCTGTCAGATAAAGAATACCTGTGACAATAGATGGTAAAGATTTTTTCTAATATAAACAGACAAGACATATGACATATCATAAATTAAGCAACGTTTTTTAAAAAAATATTTCACCGAGTTTTCATTAACAATATATTTTTAAACAATCCCAATATGAATACAATATTTTTTCTATTTTAATATAGAAATATTTTGACAAAAGTTTATAAATATATTTTTTTTTTAATTAAGTCAACATTTTTTTGTTAAGCTTTAGGCCAGAGGTATTTTTATATTTTCTTAGGTAAAACATTAAATTTAATCTTTTAAGCACAATTAATGTTTTATAACATGTAATATTTTGTATGTTTTACGTATAATGTGAGTACATCAGACACAATTTTTTAAAATAAATAACACATATTAAGTACTTATATCTACTTAAAACTTACGCTTACATGAGTGAATAAATTTGTGACAAAAGTGAAGGTCTTAACTCAAACCTTAATGTTTTCATTCTAATTTAATTTGCTTTCATTTTAGTCATATATTTAATGACATTTTACGATAACAAGTAAAACCTAAAGAATTTATTTATTTTTATAAGACAAATGTAGATGTTAACTATTTGAAAAGTTTATCAAAGTTTTAGCACCGCACATTTTTGTTTAAGGGCACAAAATCGGACGTATTGTTTGCAACATTAAAAAGCAGACAACAAAATAGTTTCAATTATTATCACTCTGTAAAAAAATTAATTTACTGTAAGAGATAAGTTATTTTAACTATTCAATGGTAATTCATAACAATATAGTTAAATGCTTATTATTGGCTTATGATAGGTGTTGCTAATGATGGGTGTGGCTGTTGAGTGGTAAAGGAATGACCTGATATCCTAACACCCAGAGCTTTAACCGTCGCATAATTCAATTTATTAAGTACTAAGTGGCATTTGATCGTCTGCATCTACATATTTTATGTGCTGCAGGTAGGCTTTACCAGCGATCTCCCGAAGGCTCTGTTCAGATGCGGCACTTAACTGTTTCACCATACGACTGAAGTAGCCTTCGCTATTCTGTAGCAACTCGTGTGGATGACCTGATTCAACTATTTGACCTGCTTCCATGACCTGTTACAGTTTAAAAATATTTATCTACGCACACAACAACATTATGTATTCAAATAAATTTTATCATACTTTTTGGTATTATATTAGAAATGTTAGTAATTAATTTTTTTCTTTTTAATAATATCAAGTGATAGTAAAGTATATATTGATGGTAGAATTTTGCTCCTGAACACCGATTGTTTGGGTAACATCACAGGAAAATTGCTGTAGTAATGGGACATATCATATTGTATCTCAAAGCGACGAGCATCATGTAACGTAGTGATTATCATCCAAATCAGCGCCACATTATTATGAATGTCCAGTTCGTGTTGTCGCTTCGTAATTAAATGCAATTATGTAAATGCTCACATTTGGCATGTGCAGCTGGTTTTTAGGTTTGGTTCTTCATCTCTATAGTCTACAAAAGTTTCACCAACAAATAATATATTAAATAACTTACTATCACACGATCGGAGTCAGCTACGGTGTGTAGACGATGTGCTACAGTTATCACTGTGCAATCCGCGAAGTGTTTGCGGATAGATTTCTGAATCAACGCATCAGTACTGCAAAAATAGATTTTAAATTTATAAAACATAGCACATTTCTTTTAGTAATATTTATTTGTATAAATGTACATTCAAATGTTTGTACTAGTATTGAGTAACTGCATGTTTGCTCATGTAAGTGGGCCTGTATTTATGTGTGTGTACGTACTTAGGGTCAACATTGGCAGTGGCTTCGTCAAGAACGAGCAGACGATTGCGTGCAAGAGCAGCGCGTGCTAGGCACAGAAGCTGGCGTTGCCCTGCACTAAAGTTGCTGCCGCCTGTAGCGACCGCCGCCGACAGCGAAGGCACTATATGCTTCAACTCTACCTACAGTACGTAACAGATTGAAACACTATTGTTGTGTCACTGTATCAAATAGCAAAAGCCAATTATCATAGGAATATTATAACAAACGACATAAAATTGCAATGAGTATCAACAATACTTTTATTACATCGTTTTGAAAAGAATATAAAAGATTAAAAAATATTATATTGATACGGTAATATTATCTATGTTTGATATTTTAAGTATTCTATATAAACATTGACAACTACAACAGAATTTTACTCTGTTAGCGACATTATTATTAATCTGTAACATCGTCATGAAATTAAGAGTTACAGTGAGAAATTTTTTTTTTATTGAAAGATAAGTTTCAGAAAAATTTATTATTATACTTAATAATTCTCCGATTGACAGTTTTATAAAACAATAACATTAGTGAACGTTGATAAAACCAACCTGTTCCAACGCTTGCCAGATCTCGGCGTCCGTGTATTTGTCGAAAGGATCCATGTTATATCGCAAGCTGGCTGAGAACAGCACTGGCTCTTGGGGAATAATCGCTATTTTGGATCTCAACTCCTACAATTATTTAAATAACACTTATGTAATTACTGATATAAGGGTAGGGCAGAAGTTTCTCGTGTTTCTTAAGTAGCAATTAAGTAGATTTTTTTTTTGCCTTTATATTCTTGTTTTCTACGCATTATTCACCAATAACAAGGTAGAGGTTTGTTTGACTCTTATATTTATTCTATGTGAATTATCAAAAATGCTTGTATTTATTATAAAATCGTAAGGGAGAAAATTTTAATTTCACACCAGAAAATGTCTTACGATTTGGTATTTTTTCTGATACTATTCAAATTATATGTCTTACTTCGATTTGAAGCTACAAAATTAAGCCTATTTAGGAAACAATTAATCATTATATTTCATATGATTGTCTATTTCACACCAATTAAGAGTTCAGATTAATATTTTTGTTAATTATTATCAATAATTATATAAAAGTAACTATTACCGTTTTTAACTACAACAGACGCTAAAATGACCTCTGCTTTTCATAGTGTTAGGATATAAAGAGGACGTAGATGAAGCGTGTTTATCGAGAATACTGCAGCGTGTGGACCCCCGGAACACAGAAATCATGTTCACGTACGTAAAGGTAGATTTAAAATATCAAGATGGTAATTAGTCACCAAATGTAAAAAAAAAAAAACATTTCTTTAACCCAACTCTAACCAGGGACGCCGTGTTACTCGGTAAGCGCCAAGGAGCCAGTAAATCGGACAAGGCAATTTACTTAAAATCTATTTATACCTTAAGAGCAATTTTCGCGGTATCCACTTCGTCAATGTATACGTTGCCATCGATTGGTGCGAGGCGGAACAAAGCCGATATAAGAGATGACTTTCCTGCCCCAGTGCGCCCTACTACGCCAACCTGTAAGAATTGTTTAACTTACGTAAACTTTAAGGTAATGTATCTATATATATTTGTTTTATTTTTCGAAGTGACGAGACTTTCACCTAATAGTCAGTGATGCTCCGGCCTGGAAAAATGTAACGTTATGATGATATATGGTATAAAATGCATAAGTAGCACTTTTAACTAGGGATATAAAATAAATTTTTACACAAACATTAACTTTTAAGTATTTCGTATTATAACAAATAAAATTATCAAATAGTGACAATAACTATTGTTTGTATTTTATCTGAACTAAAATTACTACCCCACATGGAAAATATGGCTGGTAAGCCTGTATTCAGCAAGCCCTGTTGTCACGGGTTAGTAAGAATAGGACTTAGCCAAGCGCGATCTGTCGTAAAAAGCGATTAAAAGGGTTTTCGGTTTTCCGAGGTTGGAGACTTGTCACTCGATTAACGAGTCCGAGGGCGACTGTAAATGCAAAGTCGTCTAGTACTAGCTAGCACAGCGAGGGTTGTTTTTAAAGGGCCTTACTCTTCCTTGGATATAGTTATATAGAGTACAGAGAGAACCAGCGCGTTTTGTATATGATGCCGGAACGGCTTTTAATGCACTGAACAAGACTACCGTGTCAAGGAGCCTTGAGAAAACTTCCAAACCGATACTAAAAAAGAGACCTATGTTCAACAGTAAACAATAGATTGACGTGATGATAATGATAAAAGTAGTAGGTAGTTTGGTTTTTTGGCAATTACCTTCCAACCGCTTTCGATAACGATATTTAAGTTCTTCAACACGGGTTCCGCCTCTTTGTCGTATCGTAGATACAAATCTTTAAAAACTAAGCGAGCCCTTTGTGGCCAGCCTGAAGGAGGCGATGGTCCTTCCGTGTTCTCTTGAGGTAATGATGTAAACTGCACCACGCGCTCCACACTTGTCATCTGCGATATAACTTCCGTGGTCTGCTTGATTCCGTATTGTACCATGTTCACTAAGATTAATCCTTGTGATAGTGCCAAACCTACATTTCCAGATTTAGTTGTGCCTGCGGTTAAGATATCGATATATATATATATATACTTAGTTTATTAATGCTGAAGCTATAAATGTCTATGACCTTTTTCGAAAGAAATCATTTTACGTCATCTGATAAAGATCAGTGCACAACAGCATTAGACTGAAGTTGTTTACACGACGTAAGTTATGAACAAATAAAAATAGCTCACAAATTGCACGTACAATACCATCATCGTATTTTTTTTACTATTAGTTTAATATATTATATAAATTGATAAAAATACATTGTTTTATGATTAATGAAATATTACTAAAATATTTAAATTTATTCGGCAAGCTATGCACTACGAATACCAGTTGACTTTTATGGATGGCAGAGTAATATCATTTATAAAATATATTAAAAGTGCAAATAATAATAAATTTTATAGTAAAACAATTGCATTTACCATCATCTAGAAGTAGGAATGTGTAGGCAACAACGACGACGTAAGAGGCTGATATAAGGCTTAACCATAGAGAAAAGGCTGAATTTGTTATAAGCGTTAGATACCTGAAAGGAAATTGTATAGAAATATTATCCGCACTGAAACACTAAAAATATAAGGATTAAGAAAAAGTTTGTGCCTGTTATATATCTTTAGATTTACTTTAATTTATATATGGATAATATTCATGATATTTCTGTAAATGATTATTACAAAATATAAAGACGACTACAAAATGTTTATTGGAATCCGTGATAGTTTAGATCCTGTTTGATGAAGTTGCCATTGAGACAAGCAACATCTTTATAGTTATAAAAAAATATATTAGCAATCTTTTTGGATGTAATATCAGTGAATTTACAAAATATTAACCAAGCGGCAGTGTGCACATCCTGCTTTTCGTCAAACTGTATCCGCAGCATCTCCTCGGCGTTGCATGCTCGTATCGTGCTTAGGCCCGCCATGCTGGCTGACACATGCGAAAACACAGGGCTTCGGGATACACCTTCCACTCTAATGATAATAACGGAAAAATACTATACACAATAAAGCTATATAAAGATTATAGTACTAAAATGTTTTATGTATTGGAATCTGTGCATCAAAGCGATTATGCTGAGGTGCTGAGCCTTTTCAGATCATTAACCTAATTACTATTATAAAATGTATTTACCTTTTAAAGTACATAAAACACAAACATATTTTATTTATATAATTCAGTCTATACGGTTAATGGCTAGGTGACAACTAGCCTTTTAATTTTACTAGCTACAGCACCTTTGAAACAGGAACACAATGCTAGGTCCAATATTAGACATACATTTTATTAACGCCATACTTCCCAGAAGAGATGTAGCTGGGCAGATTAAGCTTTATCATTTTTGTCACATAAATATGAAATCGATATTAAGTATTGGCTCTTTTATATATAAAATAGGGGCATGAGATTCTTCACAATAAAATTTTCTTGGGACCATGATTAAAGAGCGCAGAAAATACATATTAATAGTTTAAGTACATTGTCTATACATTTTGTATTTATATGCATTAAGTACGAAATCTAAAAATCAAACGAAATATACCTGTTATCTAAGTAAATAATACTAATAAACTGATCTTATTTTCCTTTATAAAACAAATTGCGCTTACAAAGTGTTGTACATAGAGAAAACTAACCACTTACAATCCAATTGTGTTTTGTTTTTCAAATGAAAAAAAAAAGAATAATTAAATTACAAATAGAACTACAGACCGTATATGTTTACTGGTATTGATTTATGGGCGATAAGTCAGTGATGCCGGAGACTATCTAGACAGAACAACAATAGCGCCTAGAAATGTCAAATAATCGTTTATAAACATTATTGTATTCCGGTTTAAAGGGCGCTGTAGCTAATAACTAAAGGTGCTTCACCGAATAAATAAACATGCGATTTCCTAAGCGTACGTATTTAAATATAACATCGTATCAAGATCGTACCTTTTTATGGCTTGCGCAGTATTGAGGTAGACGATTGTCCACAAATACATAAAGATACCACAGCCCGCTGTAGTAAGTAACATGTAAGGATTTACAATTGCCACCATAACCAATATTCCAATCATCACCATAAACACCTGTAAATAAGTTAACTCATATTGTTCGTTCTCGATATTTACTGTTAAGTAACTTATACGCGTTTGACTTCAATTGGTTTAATGCAAATGTTCCTATGGACCACTTTTTTATTTAACATTCATAATTTCAGAGTAACGAAAAAATATATAATTTATAGGAAAAAGAATATTTTTATTTGTGGGTTAAGATTTTATTTTAAAAACACATGGTATTAAGTGCCAACAACGCCCAGGATAGCGAAGCGTGTTCGCTCAGACTACACTACCTCTTATATGTCGACAGTCCGAGCATAGTAATGTTGTTTTAGCGGCAGATTTAAAGTGGTAGGTTGCCACTGGAGTACAAAAATATCCTACCTCCAACTAAACTCCACATATGACCCCAGAATTGAATCGGAGACCTCGGCGTTACTTGGCAAGCTTAGCAAAAATAGCTGTTAGCCCACGGAGGAAATTTAAACATCTCTTAATAATGACTTAATTTAATGTAAAATGGTTATAAAAGTACCTGGAGACTTTCTAATATCATTCTTGGTAAGATCTCGTCAACAACACCCATGTCTTTAGAAAAACGATTAAGAATACGTCCCGAAGGATTGGTGTCGAAGAAACGCATGGTGGCAGCTAATATGTTACTGAACATCGAGTTGTGTAGCTTTATTGAACTGCGCATGCACACCCATAAAAAGACCAATGATCTGAAAAGCGATTAGAAAATTATTATAAAATTGAGTCATTTAATTAACTTTTTTTTTTTACACAATCTTTAAGAGAAAAGAGCGATTTTTTCCAAACAACCTGTATGTACCTGATAAGCCAATACAATACTCCTCGACTTCCGTGACAAAAAAAAAACTTTTTTTTATTTTAATTAATACCTTTTATCAGATATTCGTGAAGGTGTGATTAAATTTTTTATAGTTAATATTCATGCATGGTAACTCATTTAGTTACTCTGCCATAAATATGACGCGGTAAAATATATTTTCAAGTTCCAGGAATGAGTGTTTATAGATATGTAAAATCTACCAACCTACACTTGACCAGCGTGCGTAATATATGGCCTTAACTCTCCTCGTGAAAGAAGACATCGTGTCTCAATAATGGGAAATTAAAAGAGGTTTTCTACCTCATTTTAATCCAAACATTTGAACAAAGTAAAAAGAGAAGATAAAAAATTTATATCGATAGGATTATTTTGATGATGTATGTGGTAAAAAGAAAACAAATAATTTTCTACCTTTCTGTTGTTAGTATTATGCAACCGAGAATAGTAATCGTCCAAATGTAAATATAATAGGAATGGTCCAATGGTTCTTCTTCACTTAAAGTTATATTCTGCATAGTAAGGGCTGTTCTCATCATAGTACGTATAATGCTAATATTTTTCTTCATTGTGGTGTCCATATCGCTCAGTGAATCGTCGGTTTGGTTAAATGAATCGGTATAATCCATTGGATTTGACAGTGTACTATGATTTTTATCGTTAGATAGTCGAATGTGTCTCGCTTCAACATCGTTCATCCTAAAAAAGTATTTTGTTTGAATCTACATTTTGTTAATAATCATCATTCAGCCATACGTTAATAAAAAAATATTACAAAAACATGCTACGTTTATTCAATTAGATTACACCGCTAATAGAATTTTAAATTGTTAATTTTTTGATAGTAATGCCTCGGATATAACATATAATCTTTCTGCAAAAAAACTGGATAAGCGCAATACATTTGGCGTGCATTTTTCGCGAAAATTTTATTTGCATCACAGAATTTTTTCGCGTCCTTTTATAATAAATAAAAATATAAATTTTATTAAACGATAATGTTGTTATAGCATTTATTTAAATAGTCAAGCAAAACGACGAAGTCTAGATGGATATTAAACCGAAGTAATAAGATGATTATAAAATATTGTAAATTCCTTACTTTACAAACGCATTATAGTGACCGTATTTTATATTACATTTGAATTTTCACTTTGCATCCAAAACACAAATTTTATATATTCAGAGATATAATAAATTACACAGAGTCAAAATTTTACCAATGCGTAACCCAAAGGTCGCTGACGGAAGTAATGACTTGCGCCAATATGACCGAGAGCAATGTGAACGTTAGCAATGCCCAGCTACCACCAGC
The DNA here is from genome assembly GCA_029030555.1 of Ornithoptera alexandrae. Taxonomy (NCBI): domain Eukaryota; kingdom Metazoa; phylum Arthropoda; class Insecta; order Lepidoptera; family Papilionidae; genus Ornithoptera; species Ornithoptera alexandrae. The sequence continues at coordinate 6,394,924 of JARDVY010000023.1, read as the reverse complement.
ACGGAAGTACTTCACGTAAACAGAGCCCGATACACGACCTGTACAACATTGTGAAAAATCAAACATGTTATATATGTAGGAACTTTTATAACTTCTTGTACTGATTAATTTAAAACATAAACGTTAAAAGAGGAACACTGATAAAAATATAAAATACGTTATTTGTGTGGTGATAAAACGCTTCCCCCACCCAATAGATGCTTATTAACTTAAGACCTACGATGATACGATAGTAAGGCCGTCCAAAACCAAGTAATATTCACATAGGCGCTTAGGTAACTCATCGTCATCATCACATAGGCCTCCCCCAAAAATCAACACATTGATCGGTCCCGCACCGCCAGCACCCAATGGGCTCTCGTGATCTTTATCAGATCATCGGTCCACCTTGTGGCGGGCCATCTATTGATTGAAAGCACATGGGGGGGGGGGGCGCGATTTGGGTCATTACCCACCACGCTGGCCCAATGCGGGTTGGTGGGATCAAAAGCCTAATTTGAAAATTACCAGGGTGCACCACGAACGGGTGAGATTACACTGGGTCCCGTTAGTTGTTGTGCAGTACTCCATACACTCCGGTAAGAGGTAACTTATACTATGAATCCGACATTAGCATTCGACCTTAAGGATATCTCAAATTTATAATTAAGACATGGTGCTAGATACTATCATCATTATCAGCCGATAGACGTCCACTGCTGGATATAGGCATACTACTACTGGATACCATTATTGAAAATAAAATAAAATGTTTAAAAAACAAATTATACTTGGAATTCACTTCTGTTATACAAAAATCGTGAGAGGTTATCAAAAATGCTTATGAAATCCCATTTATTAAAAAAATATGTAAGGCAGAGATAATTTCAGATACTAGCGTATTTAGACTGAGATTATATACTAATTATATTTTAGAACCGAAAGATTACATTTATGGATGAACTGAGATTTCTTGTACCAGTTTAACTGTAAATTATTTTATTAAATATAATTTTATTACATTTATCGTGTAACAGTATAAATATAATTACAATTGTTATACTGGCTAATAATAAAACAATGTCTGTAACAGATAAAAAAAGTTGATAATATCACAAGGTAATATGTCTGAAGTGTAATATTTTGTAATTTAAATAGAAACATTTAAATATATTGTAAAGTCATATGCAAATTATAAAGACGTTTTATTTATTTATACTAGCTTTTTTGCACCTTACAAATTAAAGGCTATAATGGTCGTAATTAATGTCTTCTTGCATTTACTTTCATTCGACCAATCGCAAAACGAAGGTAGCTATGGCTATATAAAATAACGGAAAGATCTTTTCAGAGCAGTGTAGCTGTCACAGTTGATAAGGAATTCAAAAAGACGGTACTATGTTACTGATGATTAGTTTTTAAAACTAGCAGAAGAACGTGGTATTCTTTTATGAGTTTAATTAATTTGAAAATATTCCGTTAGGCAAATAAGTGACCTTAGAAAAAAGAACTTAAAGTTATTTTGGGTCAATGTTTTTAACGGATCAAAGTTAATGTAAAACTCCATAAAAATGCAAATTAAAAAATCCCTGTACCTTTTTCCATAAGCTCGGCGGTTTCTGCGGGCTCATCTGCGTCCACGTCGCCACCTTCCGCTGCTGTGCTGGTACTTGTGTGAGACTGTACAATGTTAATGTAAAGAATATCACTTCAGTCACTAAATTATTTTCTTATACGTACTATGAATATGTAATTTTTTTTGTATGTATTTGCAATTAAACTATTTTAATACCAAACAATTCATACGTAAATGAAGATATAAATTAAAATACATTGAAGAATACAGATAACAGTGCTCTGGTAATGATGAACACCTGGCCTCACTCCTTGCAGAAGAGGTAACAATTAGGATTATATAAATTTTAAATTGTCCGATTGCTGTTTGTAGTTTATTAACAGAAATTACTAATTATAATTATATAAAAACACAATATATTATCGTCCATTATCGGGATTAAACCGACTCAAAGAATAATTTTGTTTAGGAGGGAATTTGATTGACAAAGATTATTTTGTTTGAATAACATATAAAAATCAAATTTTATATCTTTAACATCCAATTTAATAGATAAGACATAATTAATTCGTGTTTATTGCCAATGAATTTAACCTTGTTCGAGAGCATTTATTATACAATACACGATAGGATATCTTAGATATCGTCTTTATATTATGCCATATATTTTATCTTTATATAAAACTAGCTGTTCCTCGCCCACGTTGCTGGCCGTAACTTCCTCCCCAACTCCTTTTGGGGAAAGAATTTTGTAAAACAAAAACAATATCTATATCAAATTTTGAGTCTTTATGTGTAATAGTTTCGGAGATTTCGATATAAATCAATGAATCTCTAGATATCCCTATACATACACGCTGTTACCTGTAAAATCGAACTTAAAATCTGTCAGGAATATTCCTTGAGAGCAACCGCAATCGCAAATGACTTTTTATAGCAACCTTTGCTACGGGAACCGCATTAATAACATGAAATAAAAACGATTATAAAAGTTAGAAATAAAATTATAAAGGATCTATAAAAGTCTAAAAATAAATAGCCAATAATCATCTACAAATCATTTCGCGTAGAATGGTCATGTTCCCATGCCGATACGTTCATTAATGTTCACATGATTGGCGAACAAACAAAAACCATTTTCATTATATATATATAAATACGATAAAGTATTATAGATATAATATCACATATTTTATAAAGGTATGGCATTATATTATAATGCAACGGAATTGACAAAATTAATTTACTTGTCAATAATGATAAATGTGTGATATAAGTGACAAATGCCTTGATTATAAGCAAAATAAACAAAAGAAATATTGTTATTACTTGTATTGATAAAGTACGTTGTCGCACGATTTCGGTGCGGGCCTTCTGACCATTGTCAGAATTTGATGCGTCTTGTTCGTCTTCTTCTAAAAGTTCTTCAAATAACGGTGAACGTGATACTTCTTCAAAATTACCTTGCGTTTCAATTTCACCCTGCAAAAGAAGAAGCAGGCCAAGTTAATACAACGGATTTGGGATTAGACAACAAAAATCTTAAAACGCCGATATGAATAATGCAATTGGTCAAGACAATTACTCTGGCTATATGGACCGTGTATGAAGAATAAATTATAAAATTTATAAAATTTTCCTTTTTTTCTTAATACAGATAATTTTCATGGTATCATGGTTTACTTTTTATTTATAATTTTAAAATATCAACTAATGAGCAATATCTGCATTATTTTTTTATGTACTTCTTCGCGTGCTCTTAATTTGTCTATGAATTTAGTTACGAAGATCGACAAGTATATAATAAAAATTATAGTATTTCTATTTAGGGTTCCGTAGTCATCAATTTAAGTTGTTGTCAGTAGTAAGTGGAGACCGGTATAGACAAATACCACAACAGCGCCTCTTTCTGCCGCCATGTAACAGTGTTGAAACGTAATTGTTTCTGCTTAAAGGTTTCCATAACTAACTAACATTATTGGGGAACTCATTGATGCAGTTATGCATAACATCAATCAAAACTTTCCTCTTTAAAATTGCACATTGTAACGAACAACAAAGGAACCCTAGACTATAAAGAACTGGCCCTTGGCACAGTTTTTTAATATACCAATCCAGTTGGCCTTTGCCGTAAACATATGGCAAGTGGACCTCAAATTACTTGGTTGGTTCTACTTACTTGGTTCTAACTGTTAAAACCAGAATGGTAAATGATTATATACTAACATGTACAAATTGTTATAGATTTAAAGTTTTTTTTTTTAATCTAACTTTTAATTAAGTATAATTTTGGATGTTTAAAATGTCGTTAAAGCTAATGTTCCTTTGTTCCAACGTAATAATAACAAACAAAGGCCATTACAGATACAGTTTTCAATACAATCGGCACAATGAAATGAGAGCTTCAGACAAAACGTGCAAATTATTTGTATAGAAAACATTAACACAATGGCCGTGTTTTTGTTTAGGTTGCAACTTCTACATGTTTTATTTAACGCACTAGATTCCTGACGATGTGGGCGCTGCAAGCAATACGACTTCTACAGCTTATCTGACACTGGGCTCGTGGACCCGGATCCACGGCCTGTTTACAAAAAAAAGTGTATTACATGGAGTGTAGTTATCCGACGGCGGAATTTTACAATGTGTGTCTGGTTGTTAGTTTCTCTGACGAATCTACTCGGTCGTCGAGGGCGGGCGCGGATCCGTTCCCCGACTACCTGTATCGGAAATTTAACGCACGATATAAAGATAACTTTTGTAATAATTGTGAATTTCATTGGACCTATAACTTTATTAATTTTGCTATGATAACCTCCAGCGCTTTTCTAATCAAGTCGACCTAAACACCTCTTTGAACTTCGCTAAACGTTTAGTGCGCCTTCATACTCAATGCACTACTCACTTGGACGACTGATTCCCTCTCATGGTTTTTAAATTTCAACGTCAAAATAATTACACGTGTGAGATGGAAAACTGCATTTATGGAAACATAACCATCACTGAGATCTCTAATGGACTAAAGTGCTGTGCTCTCATTTCTGTTTCATGGATTTTGCAGTACGCAAGTCAGGAATTCATGCACTGCAAGGAATTTTTACTTATTGTTTGAAGTTGAACGCTTGTTTTTATATTTCCTATACGTATGTCCACAACAAAGCCAAGTCAAGGTTTTATGTTTAGTTGCCATTACTCTTGAATAATAACGACAGAGAAACAATAGGAGGAAGTTTCTTTATTTTTATACAAAAAACAGACAACATCTCTAAATGTAATAATTGTTCCTAAAATTACGTGAGTTAAGACGCATTCACTTAATAATAATTAAATCATTAACAATTTGTGTTATTTTTTCCTGTTTTGCTTCAAATTTCTTTAAATACGTAAATTATTGCCAATTAAAGGAATAATTTATTTGTAGATATAATGAAGTTTTTCAATGTCATAACATGAGGACTTGTTTATATTCCAATGTTCTATGCTGTTAACCTTTTTAATGTTTACTGGCTCTGCGAACTGACTGCGGCTAGGTTATGACACTGACTCGTGTTCAATAAAATTATGTATTATACCTATGTACCTACGCAGTCAAGTTTTATGCTTTTTTCATTTGTATTCATTATTTATTATCATGGACATAATATTTAAAACTAAAATTAATCATAAATTATAGTATAGCTATTTTATTGCCATAAACTATACATACATATTAATGAAGTAACGTATGAACAATTTTGGCATGTGCGAATGCAAATGTTCGTTGCAATATGATGATAATACGTGTAAGTTTCGACGGCTGGTACTTAGGGACTTTTCTCGCAAAGAGAAGTTCAAAGCCGTAGCTCACTAACCTAGACCAAGGTGAGTTGGCGGACGTCGTATGTCTTCGAAAGTTACTTTTTATTTTTCAAATTCAAGCAGGTAAACTGCGTACTTACGCGTTTCCGAGTCTATTTCACTGCACATAAAACGAAGCTATCAATGCTTTGAATCGGTCATTAGCTAAACATTGATATTTCCACATATATATATCTAGAAAGTATGTAGTAATATTTTGGCCGTACGCTCTATACGTCTCAAAGAGATTGAGCATCCGGTGAAGGAAGATATGAGTAAACTGAAATTTTCTGTGAAATTTTATGTTATATTCACGTAATCATCACACTTAGTGTAGTGGCTCAATGGCCATGACTCTTTTCTTGTGAGAAGAGACTCATTAAGCGAAAATTTAAGAAGGCTATTTAAACTAAGTTTTAATCATGATTAATATATTTGTATGTTAAATGGGCCGGAAACATTTTATTAACGTTTTTATTTATTATAGTACAACCCAAACTATTAAAAGCGGGCAATGCGTCATTGAGCTAACCCCTCTATTGCTAACGATCCTTATAATTTTAAAACCTTATAAACATTTACATAAAATTACATGGTATCTATTTTATCTACCACTCCGCTCTTTATAAGTTACACAGGTTTATCTGAATGCGAATAAGCTCTCTATTTGTATTATATTTAAGACATGTGTAATGATCAAATCGCTTTTATCACAGCAAGCATTTATAACCTTACGAGCTATTTATTCCGTTACCAACGGATTGATACGCTATGGTAGAACTGTGTCCAAACAGTGGGGACGTAAATTGGCTGTTATGGTATCTGAGTAAACATGATTAAACTGTTGATTATGAAAATGATGTTTTTAACGTATAAATTTTTTTTGTAAAATTCATGCAAGAATTTTTTTTATTAACGCAACTTCGAAGGTTTCAAAGCGACATTCGAAGTGTGATGCCATGTGACGTAATATATTTTTCTTATGGTCTCGCCGTATCGATTACCGTAAGGTGAATATCCTGTGCGTGTGTATACAACGTGTCCGTGTATATATATATATAACGAAAATTTTCTATACATATCTTCAATAATTACGTTGGTTAATTTTGACCTACTGCTAAAGAGGCATACCAAGTTCTGCTCTAAATTACATTAGTTATATATAGATTTTTTTTTATTTAATACGACAAGTCGATATTCGTTACGTAAATACTCCGAATTAATCTTGTTGCGATAAAAATGGGGACATTCAATACATGGGTTTAACCCAAAACGTTAAAAGGCGTACTTTTTAACTAACGTACTTTTATTGTATTCCTTGAAATCTGTATGTGTCATAGATAAATAATCAACATTCTACAGAGGTATTTTGAAAATAATCCCAGTACCAGTGGTTGGTCTCTTTTGCTGGACACCGTCTATTCGGCGGCAAAAATAGTAATATATAAAAGCTACTGTCTTCGAGTTAGAAGTAAGCTATAACTAACGTCTCAAGGCAATGACCATAAGGTAACGCAGTACACATCATGTTAAGTTTAGTGCCTGGTGAATATTCTGCTGGTCTTATCTCCTCGAATCGTGAAATAAAAAAACTTTTAAATTCCATTTTTTATTCTGTTTCGAACTATATTTCATTTTCATAAATTTATAGGTACGATTATTTGTTCCCATATGTTCTTAAACATCACATGACATCGGCGTTTTATCGTAGCTTTATGTTGAAACAACATTACAATCGTCTTAATTCAGTTTACTTGGTTAGTCATAGTATTTCTTGATTCATTACTTTGAATCATTTGTGACATATTCTTTGAATAAAAGGAAGATTTAATTTCTAACCAAGTATATTCATATATATAACTAGCTCATGTTCTATGTTATAGATTGAGAAAGATTTACCACTGATAGGTATATAACATAGTTACGTATTTATCTACTTAACAGCATGTCAATTAGCAAGCAAGCACAAACACTTGTTTTATTCATGTCTAAGTCCCCATAAAAATGTTTGATTTCTTTGGAAATTTGGTATCCATCAAGAACGTGGAATTTTCCACTTGTATGTTTTATCGTACGTATAGAGTAGAGCATATAAATTAAATATTGTGACAACGGAAAGCCACATCTGCTATAATTTTACTATTTACAACGTCTTTCATACCAGCTAACTATACTTGCACACTTCAATTTGATAACAGAAATGAGCAAGGCGTTTTAATTGTTGCAGACGTCATAGCTACATATTGTATAATCCATACGCTATAAAATTATAATATTTTATGTAGTACAAATAGTTTAAAAACAAACAACATAATTATGGAGAGAGCTTATGGTGTTCTTCGAGAGGTCTGAAGACCGACCGTCTACAGCAGACGAATGATGTCGATAACATAAAAGCGAATGACGAATTATAAGATAATCTTTATTCCCAGAATCCTAAAAACTCTACATACAGATTTTTTATATTTAACTCCTTGATCATTGAGAAGTTTTTAAACATAAACCATTTCTACTGATTAAATTAGATTAAATATACTTAAGCCATCCGCACCCACACTCTTCCATAGTAGTGGATAAATGGATTTTCTCTCTTGTAAGGGATGGCTCTATCATTCAGTAATTGGAACAATAAGAACAGTGTAAATTTATTCACAATTAATTTAATGTGGTTTTAAAAAGGACCTTGATATGTAGACAGTAAATTTTCCTTATTCGCGCTTCCTTCATTCACGTTTACACTATTACAAAATAGCAGATTAACAAAATGCGAACCAGTTCCTATATTCGCGGCTAAAAATTTCTTCATTCGCGGATCTAATAAGTATAGGGTGGCGCAAAAATAACCTTATAAAAAGTACCTTATTACCTGTGTTATAAGGTACTTTTTATAAGGTTATTTTTGCGCCACCCTATACATACATAACAATAAAAGGATTCCAATAGGTATCCAACCCAATATCCTTTGCAAATGCCGTAATATGGAGTAATAAATAGTATATTCCGTATTAACGGTTTTTGTATTCGCGGCACATTTATGGAACATACCCAGCGAATAAAGAGTTTTTACTGTACTGTTGGTTTTGATATTTCATGCAATATGTTTGTACAGTATTACTTATACTGCATGTGCAAATTTTTCCGTGCATATAAGGAGATATATATGCTGACATTATTATTATACTATTGTATCCACTTACGTTACGCAAAATGATGACTTTGTCGGCCGCCTTAAGGTGATGTAATTGATGTGTGACGAGAATACGTGTCGAATGTTGTAGCATTCCTGTTATACATTCCGATACAAGATGCTTGCCAACATGGGTGTCCACAGCCGACAGCGGATCATCCAGTAGGTAAATATCAGCCTGTTAAAAGAAAAAAATGCTCTATAAGTAAATTAAATTAATACAGAACAGTCTATTTGTAATATCAAGAAACCAGTTTCATTTGTGAAAGCGCTACACCGATTTTGGCGAATCTTTCACTAGAATATGTTATATACATGATAGATGAATACATTGTTTGTACAAAAAATTTTTACTTAGGTGACGCTTATACACATATAATGTATTATATATACTAAAAAAAATAGTTAAAATTACTTTTGTTCGCTGTCTTAAAGGCAGCACCACATCAAAAGGTTTGTGTATGTACTTATTATAATATATCAAAAAAAATTCAAATTATCTTCTTCGTCGTACATTCCGTTCGTAGCATTGAGAAATAAGATGTTAAGTTTAGTTAACCCAATAATTACACTAGCTACAGCGCCTTTCAAACCGAAACACAGTAATGATTGCATATTTACTGTTTGACAACTGAAATAGACATTGCGGTAGTATCTTCCTAAACGGTTTCTGGCAACGCAGACCTACCACATGTAAGTACCTCTGTACCACAAGTTCAAGATTTTACTTGATGTTATACATAAAACGAATTCTTATGGATGTTTGATAAGAGAACCGCGACTGTACAATTTCGACATAATTTATATTATCTTCACACCAAGTAATTTGTAAAAAGTTTTAATCAACTTTTTTAACTTTAATGTTACAAAAGATCAATGAGTCATTCGTATGAAATTGTTTGCTTACATTGAATAATACTTAGTGTTTGAATATTGTACATATGTATATATATATATATATAAGTAAAACACTTAAAAACGTTCGTCGGTTTTTTTATAACTGCGTAAGTGCACCGTGAAGTAATTGTCAACTCTGTAACAGACAGTAATTTTGTGTGGCTATGATATAAAAACGCCAAGTTGATCGTACTTTGCTATAACTAAACCACTTTAAAACAAATTACCATGTCAAAATATATTAACTGATACAGATAAAACCCGAATACACTAAAACTACTATTTATTGCAATTCGATTAACTATCGTTAAAAAAAATTAATTATTACGCCATTAATCCCAATTTGGTATCTAACCACGGCTTGATCTTTTTTTTATATGTAATTGGCTAAAACGACCTATTTTTCACATGGTATTATATGCACTTGTCTAGGATAATTTAGCTCTTAATAATGTTAACAGCCAGAACACGGCAATGCTGTCGTGCCGGTAGATTCACCCCGGAATTTGTCAAAGTTGATCAGGCGGGTTCGAAAAAACCCTAGCACCAACTAACGCTCATATGATAGATTTCTATTTAGTAACATGTAGACCAACCTGTCTGTAACAAGCTCGCGCCAGGCCAATACGGGCACGTTGTCCTCCACTAAGACTGATGCCACGTTCACCCACCAAAGTTGCATCACCGGCCGGTAACAATTCAAAGTCCCGTACTAGTGCACACGCTGCCACAACCTGTCCGTAGATAAACATTTTTTCAATTAGTTAATATAATAATATTCCAAATGAATGATAAATACTTAGTATTGTACACTGAAAGATTATAATAGTCTGCCGGTGTCAGTGTTTCCGTTGAGATACGTCGTGGGAGATTTTAAAGGAAAAGACAAATGAATTTATTTAATTATAATAAATATTGGATGTATAAAATCTTATATCTTAATTAATACTTTATGAAGAGAACAGTTGAAATTAATTACATAAAAAAAAATACCAACACAATGCTATGTATAGACAATAATCGTGTTTCTCAGCATTTATTTATAATTCGAGGAAGTGACGTAACGGAACAAGCGAAACGTGTTTACCTGATGATAAATGACACTCCTGTTAATAACAATATGACGCTATTTAGGATGCAGTGCACATGTTGCTCGTCGTCTTGAAACAAAAATGTTAGGTCTCATTACCCCAGTAATTTCATTAGTAATAATACCCTTCAAACCGAATCGCAGTATCGTTTGCCACACTGCTATTTAGCGGCAAAAGTAGCATCTGTATTCGTACCTTTAATTAATGTTTCCTTATATAATATCTATTTTAATTTTAAACTTATTTGAAAATAATTGTCACTTTGAATCCTTTATTTTCTATATAGAAGATATCTAAAGATTTAATTACTCATTACAAGATCTCCGAAACGATGAGACGTAAAGACTCAATATTTGGTTCTGCCATTTAAAGGTCAGCTAAGAATGGAATTTACAATTCCTTCCTCAAAAGTAGTTGCGGGCGTGTTAATAACAGGCGGTGATATTTCTCACAAATTTCAAGTCTAAATTTCAAATAGAATTCTATATTACGGCCAGCAAAGCAGGCGAGGAACAGTAGTCTATTAATAACTAATCCACTCCAAAATAAGTTACCGACAGATAATTAGTGAACATACATAATATGCTATCATATCAGGTTTTATTAGAAAAGAATAAGTTGGGTCGTTAATGCAAATTTTTAAAAAATAGTCATATACCTCGAATGAGGTCAATGTCTGATAATAAATGTTTTTATCTAATGAATTAGACTACAATATCTAATTATCTAAAATGAAGTGAAGCAAATACCTTCCTTTATTTAATAATTTTTAATAATAGATAGGTTAAAAGTATTAAGATGATAGACCAAAAACTAGTTGAATATCCGTAATAGTGCAAAATTACTATATGACACCTGTACAGTATCTGTTATAACCTTTTTTTATTACGTTATAAGTATTACGTGCACAAAAATTTAAGATTTAGTCATCGGTGAATACTGATAACGGAAACAAGTAAGAGGTAATGACCGAGTGTCCTTGAAGTAAAACATTTTACAAGAAACCTTGTCGCGTTGACCATTCAGACGTAAATCCGGTCCGACGTAAAGAATGGTTGACATTAAAGTATTTATATTTTTGAGATAAAAACTCATTTGTTAATATTGTTACGCAACTTTTAACACTTTAAAGTAAAGCGATAGCTTCTATTCTCTTTACTCTGTAATTAAAAAAACTTGTATAATAGTTATTATTAGCATTTGTACAAAGTAATATATTAATATTACTGGTTAAATAAAACTACTAACTTGTTATCCACGTTATTCCAAAAACTGCGAATTTGAATAAAGTTGTTTAATAATGTATACAGAAATACTAAGACACAAAAAAAAATTAAACAATGGGAATTACTTAATGCAAAAATCGAGATATTGCTTTTTCATTTCAAGGTCAGTTAAGAAAGGATTTTAAAAATCCTTCCCAAACAGAATTGCGGAAGGGATAGGGGATTTTATATTACGTTAAGCAAAGCGGGCGGGAAAGTACTTCTTAATAAATACTAATATTCTCTTCTTTAACAGTTGTGATTAATTCGATTTTTACGATTAACATATTCATTAAATTTTCATGTCCATGTACATATATAAGAATAAATATGTTGCGTTAATATATAATGCAAATGAATGAATAAATAAATAATCAAATGGAGCCTTGCTACGATACAAAAGCCACAAAAACAGGAGTGTGTCGCGAGTTCTTAATTAATAAATCGATAAGTGCGCGCGTCGATCACGCGAAGTTCTATCTATGTCAGATTACCTTTTTATATCTCACGCGATCGTATGGTAGTCCAAATAGAATATTTTGCCGTACTGATGCAACGAACAGCCATGGTTCTTGGCTTGCATATGATATACGTCCTCCACCTAAAGACACAGTTCCATGCGATGGCTCCAACTCTCCCAAGATCAATTGCAATAATGACGACTGTAAGGAATATTAAAGTTATGAAATTTAAACTTTAAATTATAACAGTTATTGAAAACGAATCTCAAAATCTCTATTGAGTGTCGATATCAACTATGTAAAGGACAAAAACGAAAAGTATAATTTGTTTACTAGCTTTATAACTAATCTCACCTTGGAATGATCATTAATATTTAAAATATTTCGTTTAGCCGCCTCATCTATAAATGTTATATGGCAAAGAGAAATAAAATCCACTAATTGACAATTGACGACATATTATTTATATATTTGTTTTGTCTGTACAATTTAAACACATCGAGGTATTACCTGGTCCTAACAAAAATACATATTGCAACAAATTTGGTATAAAAACATATCCTAAAGTCATTACATCATAACATTAATCGCTTTGTTTACCTTTCCAGATCCCACTAGACCAGCAACACCCAAAAATTCTCCATGTTTCACGTGCAGAGTAATATTTCGCAAAGTTTCGACAATAGGATTCTCTTGCCAACTAGCACTAACATTAGCCAAAGTCAGTCCTGTAGGCTGTGATTTTTCTTTTTCGATCTGTTTTTCTTTATTTACGCCGTTGGTGATAAATCCATGAGAATTAAGAGCGAGCGAATAAATTTCTTTTGCCTTTATCGATTGCAGTTCTTCTAATAATAAAAATTCCTGCAGTAAAGATGTATTTTGAATATTTATTGTATATAAATAAAATGGTATGATACTTATTTTTTATAAAGGAGAACTCACGGCTATTACACAAAAAATTTATATATAACTTAGAGCAACGTCAGATGCAATTTAGGAATTATCACCTTTAGTATATTCAAATGTTAACATTATAAAACGTGTAACACACATACTTCTTAAACAACTGCCAAGTTTCATGAAGTTATAAAATTTTTCAATTATATAACTTAACAATGCAAATACACTTATGAAAAAGAAACAGATTTAAAAAATTAATGGAAAGAAACTCCGTGCAAGTAATAAGCAATAAATTGTTTAACAAAGGAATGAATTGTGCAAACTGTAACAGTTAAGAAGGCTTCTATACACCATTGTGCGTTTGTACAAGATAAGCAGCGTTTATTTCATGAAATTACAGTTAAACATTATAATTTATGTCAATGGTATTGTTTCTCAACTATTCATTTTGCATGTATGTCCGTTCATATATATTAATTGTGTGCACGTCAGAGACTGTTTGAAAAAGTATTTTTTTTTAAAACGGTAGATTATAGTGAAGTGTTTTTGCATATTATTTAAGTTGATTGCCGAGTGATGTCACAGAATATAAAACATAAACAACTATCGCATCACGAACAAATGCATTTCCTTACCTCTAATCTTCGCACCGAGACCATAGATTCAGCTAGGAATGATAAAGCCATAGGGAAAAATATGTTGCATGCCAGTTGCAAGAGATTGAAATACTGGACTAAAGAGAATGTAATTTCGGCTCGTATGTCGCCGCCCATAACTACGAATGCAACAATTGCAGCAAACAAGATGAAACGCTCAGTGAATACGCTAAGAGCGATGGAGAATCCTTTGATCAGAGACGTTTTCAAAATAAAACTTACTTCCATTCTGTTAACAAGGAAGCAAACATCACAATGATTGTAAATTTTTTTTATAAATTTTGTTCAAAACGTTATTTTGGAGGATAAGATTATTGTAATGAAATAATTTATGAAATATTAAATAAGATCACGCATAGATCCTCACACAAAATAGAAGATTATCGTTATAATACGAGAATAAACACATGGTTTTACATCAGGTATGGCGGATATAAATTATGTAATTAAGTAATACAAATAAATTTATTTCATAAGACGCTATACATATCTAAACAAGCATTAAACGCATGCACTGGGTAGAAAAACGTGTGATTACCGTCCACAGCAAAGTCTCAGTTTAAATTACATAAAAAAAAATTGTCTATTACTACATATAATATTTTGTTCTATTAAAATTTATTATTTAGGGTTTTAATAAGCTTTCTATAATAAAGAAACTTTAAATATTACACAACGTAAATTTCACTGGCAGACATTGTATTAACTTACCTTCGCAACTTGTCTACCAATTTCTCAAAAGGCTTCTCCCAAGCGTACATCTTTATAACTTGAACACCGTTTACGAGTTCGCTCATTACTTTAACTCTTTCGTCAGTTCTTTGTGCGATTTTTCCTCGAAACTTTCCCTGTAGATTACTTAAATATGCTAAAAGAAAGAAAATAGGTACATGTTTACCGTATAATTAACAAAAGTTTATTAAATATCAAAATGGATTACATTGCGCAAATAATAATCGTTTCCAAATAATGTAAGCTAGTGTAGAATTTATACCTGTTGGAATTGTGAGAAATTTATTATAAAATATGTGGGAGAAAACCAAATGACATCAAAATTAATATTTATCAAGGTATTGCATTAAAATACTAACCGCAATACTACTAGTATAAACCAGTTCGTATGTGCATAAACACAATAGCTTTTATAATTAGTTAAGAAAAACACGTATTATTATTTAATAAACATTATTAGTACGTATTGTAGTAAAGCATACAACTACTTTTAATTTATAAGTAACGGACTGCTAACTGCTGACTTTGGCTTATTCTATTTCAGTGTCTAATACTTTAGTAATTACTGTATACCTTCTTCTGTAAGTAACTAAAATCCTAAAGTTCAGATTGTAATAAATTATTATTTCTAGAAATTATTGTAAATTTGTAATACATTTATTAAAAATGGAATAAAGGCAATAGAAAAAGTAAAGACGATCGGACATTGAAAAAATCCAAAGTGAAAGCCTTCGAAGAGCTAAAAGGCTTTTGAGTTTTTAAATTTCGGAAAGATTTTATTGTACATTAAAATTTTGCCAGTAAATGATTTACGACTATAGACAAATAGTACAGTACAAGTCGTACTTCAGTACAAGAGCAGTATTATTAATGTAATTAATATAAGAGTTAAATTATTTAATCAACAATTTTATATCAGAACTTATTGTTCGTCTAAACTTTATCCTTCTATAATTACAATGTAATAACTCTTGTGAAAGATGAAAGGGCGATTTATGCAACCGTTAGTTTTGTGATAATAGAGTATATAACACGGTAAACGTACCTTGAACAACGACCGTCTGGATAAAAATAACTGCTAGGGCTGCTAAAGTAGCCCAACCAACATGTTGCCACACCAAATATGACACAACAGGAACAACAATGGGCATCACCCATAAATAATTCAAGAAAACAGCTGTTATATCGAATCGGTTGACATCGTTGGACATTAAATTTATCACCTGTCCAGGTTCTGTTTTACCCAACGCTGTACGGTTGAGTTTTAAAATCTTAAAAATAAAAACCAAAATTTCTCCGTGAGTAATGAATGAATCTTTTTTAGAGTATTTTAATAAGAAATATGATAGTACTTAAAAAAATTTATGTATTGTAATATTTTTTAATATTTTTTTCAATGCAGTTTTTTTACTATACAAAACACTAACCTTTCTGTATACTAATGAACAACAAGCTATCCTGACTCTCATTCCAACGCGGCCTTGAATTAAATGTAAATGAGGTAATATTAGAGCTGTCGTAATACTTGTTAAATTCATTAGAAAATTATGAATATGAGCATATCTATAACTTTCAGGTGTCTTTTCGTCAGAGAAGTAAGCTATAAATAATGCTAATGTGTAAGGAACTAATGGCCTGAAACAAATAAGAAAAATCATATTTTTAATAAATTATCATAAATACATTTCCATCTCCTTCATATGTACGTACGATGTAATGATTATTCTGCAACTCACCACAATACTATAAATAAAATTCCAACTAGAAATCCACACATCATGTATTCAAACCAAAAAGATCTGAAGATAGCCTTTGACAGCGAGGGTTTTGAGCCATCACAGCTAGCATTTTTTAGTTCTTTTTGCCAGGCTTCTTCTAAACGATCGGCTATTCGTCCCGATTGATCACCTTCGCGAGCTTGGAACAAGTCTTCTATTGTAAGGCCTTGCTTATAGCCTTTGCGGAATAAGGGAAAGGTCCACCTGTCATTATAGAAAAATTAGAAATGTTTATTCAAAATAGCACACAATTATGAGACTTTTATGTAAAGAGTAATTCACATGTTCTTTCAAGCGTTTTCTAATATAACAAGTTCGAATGCTTAGTCACAAATAGTTTGATCAATAATTTATAATCAAATAAGGCTTTTGAACAAATGCGATTTTGACCTTTTTGATGATTACAAATTTTAAATACTATTTATCAGTGAATTTCCCTTAAAAAACTGTCCATATCGCGATAACAGCAATTGTAACTACGGAAGGGTTGGTAATATAAAAAACCTATGTTTTTTGCGATGTAGATACATTAATACAATATCAAACGTTTCGTTTTACATTAGTTAGTTTTGATCGTACTACAATTCAGATCGATAATAAAAACCATCCAAATGCGTTCTGGACCACTCACTGAACAGTTACGTAGTTACCTTTCACAATATCCGGTGTTATAACCAGGCTTTCTACATGAAATCATGAACATGGTATATATTTACTACCAATATTATTCACACGGGTAAATTATTACATACAAGTATTTTCCAATGACGTATGTAAATTATTCATTTTTGTAATATATATAAATGTGCATAGTAAACGTACTTTTATACGTTGGAGAATTATTACTTCTATAACCTGTAAAACTTAATTAGGTGCGGTAATATTCCCGTGAATTTGATATATATTTATTAATATTTATCGTTTTGTAATAATAAGTATATATAACTAAGTTAAACCACGAGCAGAGACAAAGGAACAAGACCAAATTATAATAATTGTTTGTTGGTAAGGAAATCCTAAATTTTGTATCCAGTACTAGCTACTTGCAATCTAAATTACCTAGGGTCACAAAAAAGAAGACAAAATAATAAAAAAATAAAAGTCAATACATGTGATTATTACAATACATTAATTGTAGAAGCCATAAAATATTAAATTTGTAATACTATTACAATATTAATAATATAGAGTATTAATATAAATTATTTACGAAGATGGTTTTATGAAGTTTATAGAGGAATATTAGCTTTGTCGTAATTTCTATTTTTAACTTTGGCAAACTTTGCACTGAATAAACATTCGAACGTAAATGATAAACATTCTCGTATTATTACGATTTTTTCCGGCGTTTGTTTATTGACATTATCAATATTTATTTGCACGTGTAAAACGCTTTAACTAAATGACCGGTTTTTGTGCGGTTTTTGTTGACCTAAAGCTTGAAACAAAAAATATATGCTACACATTTTATCAGATTACACAAGCATCACGCGATAACTACAATGTAACATATTGTATATATAATTAAATTGTTACTTTTACCAAAACAAGAGGGTGTAAGGGTTCCTGCACAAGAACTCACGGGATCCAAGCCAACCGCACGTGCTATTGATGCATCCTGCTAATTAACAAACGAGGCTCTAACTCCCACCAACTCGTATTGAGCCAGTGTGGTGGGAAATGTCCCAACTACCCCATATCCTACTTACCTACTTGATCGATGTGGGAATCTTTGGGTGAGGCATATGTCCTGCAGTGGACGTCTATCGGCTATGATGACGATCAAATTATTTGCAAATGAAATGATACATAATACTATAACTAAAACATTTTTAGATTCGTTTTGTTATTAAAAAACTCATCAAAAATAGTAATGATTAGTGTTAGCTCCTAAAATCAGTAATATTATTTTTTAAAATAGTATTATTAGGTCTAATAAACGCGATTCGGTTTTCACAATAATGTAACGAACTACCCTTAAATTTGGAAAATGCTCGTAGACAACGCTATTAAAAGCTGTTTCTGACAGCAAAATCGTCAATGGGAGGAAGAAGTATAAAACAACAATACACATCAATACAAACTTGAAATTCACTTACACGTTTTCCTTTTCTTTCTTTAAAGTGGAAAGGAAACTATGCGAATGCAGAGTCGCTTGTAAAAAAAAGTCAAGTCATCTTAAGTGGTAAGAGGACTTGAACATAAGCTAAGCAGTCATCATCACAACCCATAGACGTCCACTGCTCGGCATAGCTCTCTTGTGAGGTATTTTATAAAATAATTTTGCGCTGTTTGTGTCCATTGGCTCCCAGCGATTTGTTTGATGTCGTCTGTTCAGACACTTTAAGTCCTCATAGTCTCTACTACTCGCAATGCTGATACGTATCCTGCCCATTGCTACTTCAGGCTATGGCTCTGGCTCTTCTGCACATTTCCTCATTTTTTATTTGCTGATCTCAACATGCTTTGTTATTTCTACGATTAAAAGTGATTTTGAAGTGAATAATATGATATTGGTATTAACGCAAATTTTTAATGTAGTATGCTTTACCTGTTACATGTGCATCGTAACAGTCATTGAAAGTACAGTATCACAGTAATTGAAAGACAAACTGGGTATTTTTCCTTTCAACAATGATGTGTGATTGTATGTTATTAAAATCAATTATATAAGGACTACGACTACGATTAAGCAGATGTACAGTTAATACAAATGTTATAGTACTGTTGATTAATGTAATTGAAATCGTTTAAAATTCCTGGCGAGAAACGCTTAGACGGAGAAGAAATATTTTATTGTTAAATGCATTTATAAAGCGTATCTTACCATCTTTTTATCTGTTGTTCTTGTACGATAAATTTATTGTTTTACTATGCTAAATATCTCTTCGTCGCTTTTTAAATATGACTTTCCTGTCGTTGATATTTATAACTTATTATTTTATGTTATTATATGTTATTACATAATTGCAATAACTATTTGGAAATTACATAGTATTTTTGCTTTCATAAAAACTACTATTACGGTTATTAAGATTTATGCAAGTCATCTTACTAATAAGCAATTATTATATTACTATTATATTGATAATTGCCTTGTTTATATTCATTTAAATCAGAAAAGAGACTGAACAAAAACAAATTCCTAATAACGATTTGTTATTATATACATTTTGTCTCTTATTTTTCGACAACTATAGATAGGGCTTTAAAAACAAGCCTATCTTAAATGTTAATAATTTATTCCGAATATTTGAAGGCATATAATTGTAATATTATATATATTGTTAAGGAGAAAAATAATATAATTTTTTTTAAAATTATCTTCAATCAATCTTTGTTAAAACTAGTTTATTTAAAGAGCAAAGTACTTGGTTTGTACAATGCACAAAGGCACAGTGACACGATTTAGTGGTAGGTACACATGTACGTCGTGTTGTTATATAATAAACTTGCGATAAAACGCAATTACTGCCAGTGATCGTAAAGCTTATGTTAGTGGTTATTTTAGATTTTCATAGCCCATGTACGGGTACGATTGTTTCGAAGTAATTTCCATGAGGAAATATTCAAACATTACACTTCTTATCATTCGACTGATATATACCATTGAAATTGTTGTTTTCATCGTACTTGCGTCATTCATTGATTGTAAAAGTGTGTTCTTAACAAAAGAAAAAAGAGCAACAGCTTATTTTAACATATTCCCAAATATTACTTATAAATCTACTTTGTATTAATTAGATTCTTGCAATTTTTTTTTACTCGATCATTTAACATTTCAAGTAAATTTGTGATTTTTGTTATAACATTTGTTTACGTCTTACGTAAGTCACAAATATTTTTTTAAGAAATAGAAATAAATTAAAAGAAACACTGAAATTCGCAACCCATTTCTTGTAATGTTTATACAATTTTATCTTGTTAATTTTTTTATTTATTTATCTGTCACAAATTGAAGAAAGGTAATTTTTTACCAGCCATCTAAATTTAGTATATATGTAGTCTACAACGTTGTTTCCCCATCCACTGAACTACAAAGAAACACAAGTAAAAAATTTTAAGGAATATGTATATACTCTATACAGTCTTTTTAATTATAACATATTCTATATTAAAGTACACAGCGTTAACATTAGACTCGGTTCTTAAATCAATTAACAGAATAAATGTTTTAAATAACCGTTTTTAATGTATTAAATACATCAATTAAAGTGATGACATTCCTGTCTAACGCAGAAAACCGAAGCTAATTAATTACCTATTGTTCGTTACTGTCTATTAAATTTTTTACTGAGGTTTTCTTCTCGAATAATATTTAAAGAAATATAACCCTTCAATATTCATAATTTTTTTAATAAATACGAACACGAAGGCGTTGCATGATGTGATTTTTTTATTTATGCTAACCAATGTCGTGCCGTAACTATTGACCCTCGTAGGACGAATGTACGTTCTTAGAAACAAAACTAATTAGGAATAAAATCTATATTGGACTTGAAAAAATTCAACGAAGCGTTTTTAAATTTAAAGCGTCGCCTCTCTCTCCTTTTTTTAAAAAAAGATATAGTTTTTTTCGGTTTATCTATGTATATATATATTGTGCGCGGAATGATTAGTATATGGCTACTTAGTTTTTTAATTTCATAGATCCTTCATCTTTTATTTCTAATTAATTTGTATAAACATTTTCTTTTCGTATTATTTGCTCGGTTGCTGTGGTAACGTTTGTTATAGAAAGTCATTTGCGATTGCGATTTGCTATTTCTACATTATGGCCAGCAAGGCGGGCCGGGAACAGCTAATTATATTACGAACATAAGTGTCCATAAACCTAACGCTTTTAAAAGTACGCCACACTCGTGAATGTACCAAACTTACATTGGTATAGATTTGTTTTTATGAAATTATAATAGTAACAAAGGTACATAATTTACGTAGTTTGTTTTGATATGTTAGTAGTCTTTATGTACTATCTGTAATGTAGGTCATCATAAAGTGGAGTAGTGTGTAAGCATTAACAGTACTGTAGTTTGAATGACCTAAGAGGCCAACGCAAATGCGGTGATGACCAGTAGGTACTTTATGTTTATGTTCCGAGAACCTGAATAGCACCGCATTGTTACCGGACGTGCACATAATATTTACCATAAGGTGAACGCTTGGCTTCTGTCTCTTGTCGCGTCTTCATAATAAAATATATGGACTTTACATTTACATTTACATTTTATTATACAGATATTTTGTTATCGATGTTTGTTTTGTTATCGATTGCGTTGCAATACTTACTCCAAATTTTTAACTAATAAGTCATAAGGAATTGCTAGCTGTATTATTTTCCTTGACCTTCGTAACCGGTCGCCAATCGTACAAGTTATTTAAACGATACGCATGTAAAACGTGCTATGTAAATTTTCAAACAGAATAAACAAAGTCCATTTTAACTTTTGTCCAAATTAATCGGATAAATTCTTTCAAAGGGTTTTTTATTAAACACTTCAGAGATAAACTTTTTCTTTAAATATATACAATTATTTTAACAATTATAGAAAATAATTCGTTACAAATTATTATAACGAATTATTATTTAAGTAGTAAAGCTATTAAGCTTTACTACTTACTTCACCTATGTTACTATCAACGAATAACATTTTCCATATTAATGTTAATTTTTTATACATCCAATGAACCATAAAGAAAATAATTAATATTTTACAACGGATTATAACAAATGTATTTATCCAGCAGTTGTTGTTTAGTTATGCAAAATAAAGTTAATACCTCTCTATTATAATTATTGTGCCTGTAAAAAAACTACCATCCTGTTAAAAAAATTTTTTTTTTTTTCTAGTTCTATTTGCCTTTATGTAATGATAATATCATATTACATTACATAATCAGCCGCATAACGCTCATTCACGGCTGATCATAATATTTTATTTGACAATATTACGAAAAATTGGCCTCCATATCATTTTGAATTTAAATTTAGATTTTGGTAAATTTTTACCTGAACCGCATTTTTTATAAAGTTAAGTTTGAATTGTTGTTACAAGTTAACTGAGAACACCATATCTAATTCGCAGTTAATTTGTAGCAACAATTTAAGTGTTATAGTTTCTTTACTTTTACTTTACTATACTATCCGCCTTATCGTGGCGGAACAGCTTAAGTTTCCGTATTGTTGGGAAACTAAAAGGAATTTATATGGCACCACGTCGCTACCGTTCCAGGAAACCTAACCGACCCAACCTCGCATGTGTGCCAGTAGGCTGCAGTAGTAGTGGCCGGCGATCGAGGTGCCGTTAACACTGCCCACGGGAGTCGAGTATATATTATAGAATAGCTTTTCGTTATAATATAGAATTGACAATATTTGGTTATATTCTATAATTATCTAGTATATTTTGAGTCCAGTAAAAATAGTTTAATAATAATATTGTAAAGACTTATTAAATTATCTTTAATACTGTATTTTATTCACCAAGATGATAAAAAACTAAATTTACTGATAAATACATTTGTTACATAATTAATGTAACAAAAAATAAATTACCAATGTCTTATAAGACATTTCATACTCGCTCAATATTTAATAATTTAAAATTTTCTACTAATTTCATTTAACAGCAGAGTGCATATATAAAGATAATTTTCAATACTTCTAATAATACGAGAGGGATACTGTAAATCAACGGTAAAAGCAATTAACTCACAATGTTCAACTTTAAAAAAATTACAGACGGATGTAAACATGCGCAACAGAAATGTAAATAGTTTTTATAAAATAAATTCATCATATTCTTATCAGTCTTTGTTGTCTCTAAACGGACTTTTGTACTAACTAAAACTTCTTAGGTTATTATTGACATAAACTTTTATTTAAATGAATGTATTAAAGATAGACAAATAATCGCATTACTCAAATAATTACAAAGTCTATATTACAAGTAAAATCTAAAACAAACAACACAGGAACAAATAACAAAAGTATGAAGCAAATCTAAATGTTTCATCTTGGATATAACATTTTATTGATTCGGACCATGTATCGCGACGAACCTTACTAACATAACACTCAAGGACAGAATACATCCACGCTAAATATAAATACGTTTGGGTTTTGTAAACATTTATTTTCTGCAAGAAAAGAACTAATAATATGGAGCACTGGGAGTGTTAGACGACTTGACAATTAAACAAATAAACACCACGTGTAAAAGTTTTGTTAATAAGAAGTAAAAATTTTTTAAGTTTGTATTTTAATTTTTAATTTCTTTTAATTATGAAATTAAATCAAAATGTTTTACAACACTATTTAAATTGTTTGACCTTAAAACATAATAATTATCTCCTTATAGCAAATAAGAGGCGATAACAAAAGACCTATTAATGTAGTAAGCTTTACATGCACCAGATACAATTTACTTCAAACTCTCTCTTAATAAAAAAAAATGTCAAACAAGGATAACCGAACAATAATATTTGACGTTGAATTTGACCTACACGTATAATTTTTTACAAAGTAGTCCAATCAAGATCTTCCTTTTCTTTATAAAAGAGAATTTAAAACTCTTCCCTTAGCTTAAGATGTTACGTTGAGAATAAATAAATTAAATATTTAGTTAATTTTAATTTTATTTCATATTTTTTATCTGTAATGGTTAGCACTTAACCTTAATTAATATAAAATCAACTGACAATCAGGCCGTGTATGGTAAAATGTATTCACCTAGAATATACAGCTTATAATATTCTGGCTCTCATCTTTGTTTTTTTTTTTCACTCTATAAATACGCCTGCCCATACGCGCACTAGTTGGGATGTTACACACAGCACCACATTACGCTTTACCTCTCGTAACTGGCACCGACCTCCCGGACCCAAATAAAGGCCCCGGAAATAAAACAAGGATTTCGCTGTTATAGGTAACAATAATGGCCGAAATCCCCCATATGAACCTCCACAAACGACGGCCCCTAGTGTCCGGTGGTACCGGAGGCCATTTTGACTGTGGACCGATCGATGTGGAAATCTTTCGGGAGGCCTATTTCCAACAGTGAACGTTTATCAGCTGATGATGAAGTAATAATAATAAGCCTTTTAAGCTTATTAGTTATGTCGAAAATTCATTACATACACTGTAACACTTTATAGCAGTAAAAATATACACAGCATTGACTAACTCCTTACATTGAACACCTTCCAACGTATAGGTAACCTGTACATAAAAAACGAAGCGATAAAATAACTGCTGTTTAATTATTTTTTTTATTAATTTTGACGGTACTTTAACTGCTAAAATTGCCATAATCAGTGTTATAGTGCACATCTTAGGCTTACTTTTATAAAACATAAGAATATTCTGCTATAAATGTAAACAAATTATTAAATTATTTTCGTTCGTACAACTCCGAAACTATTGGTCAAGGGACTATAAAAATTGTTTTATACATGTAGAATTTTAATTCTTTGATAATATTTTTAAGTTTGCAATGATGTAACTCGCCTTCAAAGGGCATGGCTAGATAGCGTTAATATGTTTGCAAGTCTTAAGCACATACGTATAAAGAGAAGTAGACTTAACACAAATTCATAAACACATGGTGGTACAAATAACTTAATATCTTCATCCCATAAGGGATATTAAATGAACCAGTCAGTTTTTTTGCGTTTTATACATTTTCGTAAAATCACAGAGATATTTTTTGTTGATATTTATATATATTAAAGCTATTAATAATTGATACGCTGTAAACTATCGAGTTTTTTTTTTGAATAATCTTATCTAATCGCCAAATTTTACGCCCGGGATGATCAGTTAAACGTTTTATCTGCTTGCATATTTTGAGGGGCCATATTCAGTTATTTATCCCTATTTTTAAAATGCCGTGTTATTTTTATGTTATGTGTTATTCATATGTATGCTTATCATGACTTGCGGAGTTTTTCATATGAATGGAAATGTTAAATTGTCGTAGTTGACCAAAATAAAGTAACGTGACTGGCAGGTCACATCATCTTGTTTGCTATGTCTTAATATTACGATTAGTTATGATGTGATGTTCTAGATAAAAGTAGATGTAAAAAAATATTTTATTGAAAAAAAATAATAATAAGGTGTTTGTTTTTCGTTCAGCTTCATTTAAAAAAGACATCCAAATTGTCAAAATCTAATCAGTTTCACTCGGTTTAATGGTAGCGCGTCCAATTTATATACAATATATAATATAACCATAAGTTAAAAGCTGGATTTATCAGCCTAAACTTGTATTATAACAATTATGTGCCTGCGTATCAAATATTCATCACTATTTGATGACAATTTAAAAATAAAATTAAGACGGTAATAATAAACATCGGTAACAATAATCAATGTAAAATGTACTGTGGGAATTTATTTCATTGTAATTACTTTGGAATAATTTATTATTACTTAAAGTTCCTGAAAGCGGACCATTGTGTATGTGTGAATTAAGGATATGAATTTTTGGCATGATTTTTTTTATTGACATGTTGCCTGTTTCACTTTACGTTTGTGGTTTCAAGATACTGTGTCCTCCTTATGAATGCAGATTAAAATAATTGATAATACCACTTACATTTACGCGTACATTTAATGGCCTATATAAAAATTCAATACAAGATTTTAAGAACATTTTAGCAATCAAAACATCGAGCTAGTTACAAAGAATTTATAAATATCAGACATATTGGCACAATACGATCATGATCTTGATTTTTGTCGAGCATACGTACGATCAATAGATCTTTTTAACGCTCACTGCAAATGTTTAATCCAAATAAAATTATAGATAATTTTGTAATTGAGTTTATTAATATTATCCTCGATGGAGAATATATAACCAATACTATCAGTGGTAACGTACATATCTAAAACAAGTTACTACTCATATTATTCCGTCAGCTAATGAGAAAGCGCTGAATTATGTTCTGTAGTTTTCTTACATTATTTGAAAATAATGGAAATTTGTGGAACAACGACGGATTTCAAATTATGTAAAATGAAGAACAGAATTATATAGTCACAGTACAATTACATTTCTTTTCGTTCTATAGCAATGACACATCAATGTAAATAAGAACGATAAAATTTACATATTGATTATGGACGATCTTTTAGCTGAGATTGTAATTATCTAGCTTAGCAAAAATGAAGCGATGTTTGAATCACCTATCTCTCCTATGATTTTATTCCTTGATTTTAAAGGATTAGCCTTTCATTCATCCTTTCATCCTCCTTTCAAATCGTTACATGTAATGTAAATATTTTAATTACAAAACTAAGTAGCTTAATATCAATAAATATTTTATTATCCATCCTAATCAAGCGAAAACGTTTGCAATTTCAATTTAATAAACAACATAAAACATCCTTCATCCTATCTACTTAGTGTACGTTTTAGTCTTGTCAGTTATATAATTTAATAAGTAACAAAATAAAGAAATAAAGGATACACTAATTATGCTTATTGTATATTTCAAAATAGTTTCTGAAATATTTAATAACATCGATTATTTTAATATAATTTACATGTTTATCATAAAATTAAAAAAAAAATTTAGGCAGTTGTAGTAAAATTGAAATATTAAAAATACTTACAATAAAAATATTTTCGATATTATATTTGCATTATCGTGGGGATTCTTGTCTTTAAGTATGACTTTTGAATCCATGACAGCAGTTCATATGTTAGCAGCCAATGAATTTCCGTGAAGAAAAATTTTTAACAAGAAACTTAATAATCAACTTAATCTCATAGAATTTTTTTCTAATGGTAAGTACAGTATTAAGTACTTTCTTTTAGTCAATAATGATTTTTATACAGAAATTACACAACGGAGTCTGGCAACTCGGTCCTCAAAGAGTCGTCTCGCGAAATATGCTATGTGAATTTTAAATGTCCACACAATGGTGACGCACGTATATTTTTCGTTGTCTATAGAAAAATTTATTATTTGTAACTTTTTTCACTATAATTATAAAAATTACATACTACGTATTTTTATAATTTTATAAATATTTTATCACAGACTTTTACGAGGCTTTATTTCATAGCCACACGCGAATTCGTGCACATGCGTCAGCCGACGATAACGTACTGTCGGGCGTACTTAGCCTGGCGAGCTGGCTAGGTCGCTTCTATCGCTCATCTCGAACATCATTTGTTGGCATGTTCCCGTTTCATAATGCTGAATCACCATCACTATGAATAAATACAATCACAGATACCTATCTTTTCATAATACCATACGGTCAAACAATCCAGAAATTACTTCTGATAATATTTACTTTATATTAAAAATTAATGATTTTTTTAAAAAGAAAATATCAAATTTATTCGTTTGCTTACTCTCGAACAGTAAATGTTAAAGGGTACCAGTTACTGGTACAAATATATTATAATTTGAAATACTATAATAATTTTATCACAGGCACTGAGGACACAAGAAGACTGCGATGACATCTTCACGTCAGTACGTATAGTATAATAAATAATGTATAATATAATAATAAATAATTAAATAAACGCGGTGAAATCGGTGATATTTAGTTTTATTAAGTTATATAACTCTTCTTTTTCTGAGTCAGGGGTTAGAAGACATGTTTAAAACCAATGTCTAAACCAGAGTTCCCCAAACTTTTTTGTGTCGTAGACCCCTTGCCATGTTTTTCCGTGTTGGGTAGACCCCCTACTCACCTGATATTGATTTCCTGTAAATTTCTAACTGTAGTGAAGTTTAGTGTTAAAAACTTAAAGTAAAAACACATGTTAATTTATACATTTATTAATTGAATTTAAAATAAAACTACTCTAAATAAAATTTTGTATCTGTTATGTAAAATATACGTAACATTAAATAAACATAAAATAAACTATAAATAAAATAACAAAAGCAAGGTAACGAAGCTCTGACACTGCGACTCTCAGGTTTTTACAAGTTCAAAATGTATTGCGACCACAAAGCGAATACCAACAACCAACAACCAACATCCGACAACTTACACAATTTATAAACATATGTAATAAATTTTTTACTTCATAGGTACTTTTATAAATAATGTATATGTTTTGATATTATAAGATAGTATGATGTAAGTAAATAGATACTATCAGTGTATGTGTTGAGATCCACTATCGTGGACCCCCATTTTCATTTCATGGACCCCCAAATTTTTTTTCGCTGATGTAGACTCCTTGCAGGTTGTCATGGACCCCTAGGGGTCGATATAGACCACTTTGGGAATCACTGGTCTAAACAGTTCCACACTTAAAATAATTCTACATATTACTTGTTTCAACATGATATAGCATTTATTACTAAATTTTGATTTGTAAGATAATCAAATCAGATTGAAAGCCTATCAAATTCAGAAATCTCTCCATTTTCAATTTTAAAATCATATAAAAAGTAAAAAAAACTGGTTTGTGAAAAGAAACGCTTGGTTTTCGTTGTTCATAAGCCATTAATATCCATATTCATATTTCCAGACTAATATTATAAACACGAAAACGTCTGTGCGTTAAGCGTTCATGGATTAAATTTTTATGAACTTTATTGTTGTAAATAAAAACAAGTCAGGATGCAGAAAAACCTGAAGTTTTAGCCATGAAAATAAAACTTTGAATAATATAATAGATAATTGTTGGTATGGGGAACCAACCATTTCTGAAGTCTTAGTATGACATTTCATCATATCTATGACCACTTTTGATAACAAGGACAGATTTCGTAAAGAAAGATAATATGCGTATTATCTAAATGTACACGAACGAAACCGCGAGCAAAGTCACTCTTTCATAAATATGTTGTTGCAAATTATATAAAAAATTTTACATCGCTGCGTCAAATTTTATGAATTTTTAAATTATTAGTTTTGTAATGCTAATTAAGTAGTTACACAAAACGTTATGCTGTACTTGAGTGAAAATTTTAATGTTTAATGGCCACGTTTAAATATGATTTATAATGGTCATTAATATAAAACTGGGTTTTTTTCAAATGTTGTATTTTTTTAAATAAATTACTGTAGTAAAAAGGTGTTTTTGCTTCTTGCGCGATATGTGTATCTTTTGTATTGTATATGTTCGCAAGAGTAGCATCTTTCTAATATAGATATATAATAACTATAATTATAAAACTTTATTATTTAATGAATTGTCGTTACACTTACAATTTCCTAGCGACATCGCTTTTCAAACCGGAATATAGAAATGTTTGCATAGTATTGTGGGCAGAAATAGATAGTGCGGTGATACCATCAAGACGACCTACTCACATAGACTAATGAGAGAACAATCACCAACTCCGAAACAACAAACATCGTGATCAATTTCATGAAGTTTAAGAGAATTTAAAATTATAGAATCAGTTTTCAATAAATCTAATATAAAGAATCGAACAAGTATTTTTAATTAAAATTGTTCAGGAGATATATACAATCTTGTAATAATAATCAAGCTTTAGTTATTTTTTATTAACATTGTTTTAAACTGGAGTCGAAAGCATTTATGTACTACCTCCATAAAAATTAATATAAAATAATTCGTACAACATAATATAGAAAACAACAAACAATATTTATGCAAGCAAACTAGCAGTATCGTTGAATTGATGCTTTACAACCACTCCATTGTTTTTACATTAATTTAGCTCTAACATTGTTTCAAAACAATAGTGAACAAGCTTTATATTTTTTTGAGAGTTAAGCTATTAAATGAAGAAGTATATTGTTCGTATGGTACTAGATGTTACATGTTAAATTTAAAGAAAAAACAAATTCTTCAATTTTAATATCACACAACTATGAGACCGCTTCCGGAAACGAAAACAGATGATAGTACTAATGACGCCTTTGACGATGGAAAAAAATCTATTCTGATTAAATTAAAACATATTTTTAAAACGTTTTATTAGCATTATTTACGCTACATCATGTTAGTACAGCTAAATGAAACGAGTTTCATATAAAATATAATACTTTACTAAAAAAAAACCAGCAATGAAACACAAAATCAAAAACAGCTGATGCTCGCCCAACGCGATCAACGACCGCCCGTCAATCTTATGTTCCGTGGCCATATGAAATTCGGTCCAAATTGAAACCAAATACATCTTGAGTTCCCGCTGCGCCCGTGCGTTTGTTCATACGAGTATATATATACATTTGACTCGGAATAATTTGTAGACGGTTAAAGGATATTTCTTTTTTGAATTTCATGGATATTTCATCGTTTTATTTTTAATCGACTTTTATAAACATTTTCATTTGGTTTTATTTAAGTAACGGTTGCTAATAGAAAGTAATTTGCAATCAATTTTATATTACGGCCAGCAAAGCGGGCGGTGAATAGCTAATATAGAGTACTTTGTATTATACTGATAGTTTGTATATAACATATTAAAAGGTTTTTGCATAATAGGTACTTCATAAGATAAAATCAATTCTCGATAAATAGAAATAAAAAAAACCTAAATAAAACAAAACGCTTCAAATTAACCACCTTCTTTCTAGCGTAAGTTAATGAGCAAAGCTTATTTACAGCGTTATTAAAATAAAATTTAAGAATAGCTAGCTGAAATCTGGCTGCAGAATTATTAATGAAGTGTATTCGTGTATTATGTACATCCAAAACTACGTATAATACTACTTTTAAAATTTGTTGTATGATATCCCGCTCGCCTCGTAGCTTTCTCGCTCGGAAATCTAAAAAAATATTATTTACCGAACAAAAAAGAATAAAAATGATTTTATTTTAATAAAATTAAAATCGATATGGTACTGGTGGAGATCATAAATTTACATTTGACATTGAATTATCAAATAGATAAAATTGTATAATATACTCTCGGCAAGTGTAGATAAACGTATAAGTAAAAGATAAAAACATTATAAGCATAATGACGATGCGAAAATAACTACCCGCATACGAGTGTATATTCTCGTAAATTACGTGATTGTCAAAAATGAAATCATTTAATCTCGATTTATCTCTTTGACGGATGTGAGTAATGTAAATACGTGTTTATAAAGATATTGCATATAACCGTGATTTATTACATATGCTAGAATAATAAAACAGGGTTATACAATTAAAATGAGTAAAATAGAAAAAAATACTAAATGCTGTTCTACAAATTTTTAAACAATTATTTTTTGTTTGTTAATTCTTTCTATTAAGTTTTAAATTAATTAATCTCTAAGAAATATATATTTCCAGTGTAGACTTTCACCTTCATCAAAATGTGTATATTACAAGGAAGTGCCCCCTTACCAATTAACGGTGCACCATGTATATATAACGAGTATGCCTAACT
This sequence comes from Ornithoptera alexandrae, assembly GCA_029030555.1. NCBI lineage: Eukaryota > Metazoa > Arthropoda > Insecta > Lepidoptera > Papilionidae > Ornithoptera > Ornithoptera alexandrae. Next base: position 6,363,220 of record JARDVY010000023.1, on the reverse strand, counting down.
TCTCACTTAAACTTCTTTAGTTAAAACTTGCGTACGCAGATGTTTTATGCCACGGCGAAGAATGTAAATAAAAATAACTATATATTATTTTAATGCAAAACAACTTAACGAGTTGGACGACAATGTAACAAGAAGCGTAAAAAATATAAAATCATGACTAGTTAGGCAGCGAGTTAATAACAACGCCTCACATGCACTATGTCAGCATAAACTGTGTTTTGGTGTAGGTATTAATCCACCGACATTAATTCGAGTTTCTTTTTACTGCTACATAGAAACGAATTATCATTACAATGCATTCTTGTCGTGCAATTTACTAGTGGTAGGTCTCTGTTGCCGCGACCGCCTGGGTGGGTATCACCGCAGCGTCTATTTCTGTCGCCAAACAGTATTGTGCAAATATTACTGTGTTCTGATTTGAAGAGTGTTGTAGCTAATGTAATTACTGTGGTATCGAGGCTCAACATTTACGTCTCAGGCGAGGAGCGCAAAGTGTCGCTCTGTATAATATCTTAACTAGCGCCACGTTGTTACGGGCGTATCACTTACCATCAAGTGAACGTCCCGTTCGACTCTTCGCTTAATTGTATAAAATAAATATAAACGTAATTGTTACTAATAAACTTTACACTCTAAACCAATGGCAAGTGGAACAATTTGAAATTTGGATATGGCTTCTAATTTTTACAATAATATAAAATATTTTATATTACCATGTAAAAGAAGCCTCTTTAAAAATAAAATGATTTGTTAAAAAAATTCGACATCATTTCGTTGTACATTTTTTAAATATATTTATGAAATATTCACCAAAACGATTTATCATTTCAAATTAATATCTAATATTGTAATTTAGATATAACGAAGAATGATGTAATTTTCATGTTGGGTACCACTGTTCTACATAAATAAACTGTTCTAGTTACCATTGGAGCACTTACTGCTGTCCTTAAACAGTAGTATGCAAAATTAACAGTAGTATGCAAAATTTACATTGCTCCAGTTCAAATAGTGGTGTTACTAATGCAGTTATTGGGGAAAAGGCTGCAATGTAGTAGTGTTTATCATTCTGATTGACACCATGTTACTACGGGCAGGTGTATCACCTACCTTCAAGTGAACATCCTCATTGCCAACTCGTGATGTGACGAAAGACTGAAGTCCTAACAAAATCATATTCATTCCACTGAAACAAAAACCAGGGACACCGATTTTGAAATATTTAAATTGGCGGCCATTTTTTTCTTTATTTAATATTCACAAAAATACAGGAATAAAAAAATTATGAAAACAATTATGAATATAGTTTATTGAAAATATTTAATTTTTATCTGTATCATATGCATATTGTGTTTCTAGTTTTATAAAATCTTGTAAAATATAAAGAATTAAGAAAGATCTTGCATCAAGACTGGCCAAGTGCTACAGTAACTATTTCTGCTTTAGTGTTTTAAAAAGTTTTAAAGTGTTTTTAGTGTTTTAAAGTCTTGTCATTACTAGTGATAATAATGATTTGTTGTAAAATCATTTCCTTTTTCATTCATAATACCAAGCACAATACATTGTGATAATAACAAAGCCCGTACAATTTACTATTGCAAATTATACCTATTCATTTTTACCAAATATTAATCAAACAAACATCTTTTATTTAGTTAAAGAGCTCTCTGCACCTTTCTAACATTTTGGCTTTTTGATTCTTTAACTGCTTGTTCTAAAATATTTGTTAAATGTATTAAATTTGGTAAATCACATTGTAAAAGAAAACACTGAATAATATTCTGACACTGGCTTGCTGTTCTTGCATTTTGTGTTGATGAGTTAATTTGTATGTGTGTAGAATTATCCATTTTTAAATTATCATATCTATATTTATATTCCTCTCTTTGATCAAATCTTTTGGGTATTGTAACTACCAAATTAAAGGCAATAAGTGGTTTTATCATATAATTGCATCTTCGAGAGGCCATCTGGAACAAGAAAATATTAATTTCAATCGAAAGTATTTAGTTTTTTTTATATGAACAAAGCTCAAGCCAAGACTCATCTTACTGTGATATGCCTACTCAAAACAATATGGTGCTAATTATGATAGATTACGCAACATCACATTGTCTTTCTCCCCTTGAGACAAGATATTCAGTCTTGTTACCTCCGTAACTTCACTACCTATTTCACCATTGAAACTGGAACTGTAGTCTTAGCACTGATGTTCAGCAATATAAATAAGAGCTATGGTACCTATCTAAAAAATCTCTAATGACAGACATCTACAGTTTAATAGATTTTTATTCTGTACAATAATTAAAAATTTTCATGGAAGAATATGAATTTTTGATATATTGTGGTTGAAACAATATAAAAAACCATTACTTGAACTTCAAATCTCCACTTAATATCCTGATAACTTGGATCTCTTTGCTGAAGTATATTTAATGCACTAGATAGTTCTTCTTTTTTTGCAACATACAATTTCACTAAAACCTGTTGTTCGTCATTTGAAAATCCAGATAATGACAAAGATAACTTGAAGTCAGTTTCTGATAACTGAAACCAGATTATGTATAATAAAAGTTAGTAAACATATTAATAACATACAAATAAAAACACAAGATAATAACTTTTTACTTACATTATGCTTACATCCCTCAACTATTAGATATGCCAGGGCTTGTATCAAATTTTCTATATGACTTAAAGGTATTCCCAGTTTTTCTAGTAACAATAACAGTCTAATAAGTTCTTTATACATTTTTATGATGTATCAATAACAATTCCACTAGTACTCACCTGCACCAATATTACATTTGTTGTGATTAATGCCATTATTAAGATAGTCTATAGCAAGCTTACAAAAATCAACTACAACTGAAATAATAAAAATATTAAGTTAATATTAAAATTGACATTAAACTCTCATTTTTAAAGGTTAAGTAATATTGATCTATAATTTATTTCTAGATATTGAGAACCAGCATTTTTATTAATCAATGACTTATGATAATGGCTGATAGAGGGATGTGGAAGAGAAGTACATATTGTGTAGACCCCACATAGCTGGGAAAAGGGCAGGAGGAAGAAGAAGAATGACTTCTGATGATTGTCTTAGTTATGCAATTTAAAACTAATTAACAGATTTTGTCACTACTTATAATCATTGCGAACAACGCAGGGCAGATCGTCGTGGAGGTTCATGCGGGAGGCCCATGCCCAGCAGTGGGTGTTATCGGGGTGATATAAGTAAATAAATATGTATGAAAAGCGTATCAGAGCAGTCCTATTGAGATTATTTTTAAACAGCGTTGTCAACTTGTGAGTTTCGTCAGACTTTATTACTATTTATAAATTTGTGTATAATTTAGTAGAAAAATTTAACCTTGCGTGGATTGTTTGTGCAACACCGCCAAATGCTCTTTGTGAAGCTCACTAAGAAATATAATCATTTTTCATAATTTGCATTGATATATTAATATCATATTAACGTTATATTCAAACAAGCAAAACTAGAATAAGTTCCTTAATTTGTATAGTCTATATAGGAACAAGCATCTGTCACTGACTTGCCAGTGAAACTATATAATACTATCGTCACTTTTACTATCAGTTTCGTAATTCGTTCAAAAATGTGTAAAAGTTGTGTATTAAAACAACATAAGAAAATGTGCAGAAATTAGTTATTCCTATTTTTTTTCCAAGTATTAATGTAGATTAATAAATTATGGAATATATTTTATATATCAGTCGAGAAAATTTTAGGTCAACTAATAAACATAATTTATTTTCTATTAGAGGGACACAAGACAACAAAGGAGGCTCTGGCTTCATTGCTGGCTGGCATTGAAATAGCCCAAATCGCCCATATGAACCCCTACAAACGTGGAGATCTTTGTTGGAGGTCAAAAGTGAACGTCTGTCGGCTGATGATAACAATGATAATGATTCTCTATAAATATATGTAGCTGTTAATCCATATTAATTATCTAAAATTATAATAATATCTAAACTAACAAAATCATGTGTTAAATAAGTTATTTTTTAATTGTTCGGAAAAAGCAGTAGGAACTATCTATTAATAAAATGTGCAGAGTTATGCTAAAACGTTTATGATAATAAAACTTTATTAAACCTGATATTCAAATAACAGTTCCTTTTTTATTATTGCTTTAATTTTAATTAAATTGTTAAGAAACCCAACTTAATAAAGAGTGGTGTCATTGTTGACTTTCATTTTTTATTTAAAAAAGCGACGAGACGAGCGAAACGTTCACCTGATGCCATAAGTAATACTACTGCTCATAACAACGTCCCGCTAGTTAGGATGATATATACTGCATCACATTGCGGTTGTCTTCTGAGACATAAGATGTTGAGTACGGTTACCCCAGTAATTACACCAGCTATAACGGTCTTCAAACTAGAACACAGTAATGTTTGCACACTACTTACTATTTGGCGGCAGAAATAGGAGTTGCGGTGGTATCTATCTAGATAGTCTCCGGTAACAAAGACCTACCACCAATAAAAACCACTTTTGTAATCAGATTTTTCTTAAAACAATCTCCGACTATGTAATCGATTAGCAGCAGTAAGAGGCTAAAAACTAAATTACGGAGAACCATGAGTAATATTGTTCTTATATTGTACAATTTACCAAGAAGCGTTAAACTTGCAACATTTTAAGCCAACATTGCAAAGAACATATTGAAAGAACTGTCATTTACAGCTCTTCCTTTTGACATCGCTCATAGTCCTTCGATTTACACTTTTAGTATCAAAAATAGTATTTTGTTGTTTCACACAGTGTTATGATTACGAAAACAGCATTACCATCATGGCTTTAAAAAAGGTTAAAGGAAATTTCGAAAGGATGTTTGATAAAAATTTGACCGATTTAGTTCGCGGAATCAGAAATAACAAAGATAATGAGGTATTTGCAGATTTATCTAATTAAATTTAAAAATTATAATATTATTAATATTGAAAACAACAATAACTTTTTTAAAATTGCAGGCAAAGTATATAGCCCAGTGCATGGAAGAAATAAAAGTAGAACTAAGGCAAGATAACATCGGCGTGAAAGCTAACGCTGTTGCTAAACTGACATATGTACGTAAATAATTTAAAATCTTTAACAATTCTTGTTAAAATTGCTTATCTCCGTTTTTCGTTGTGAGTAACAGGTGTTCCAAAATTAAAGCAACATTTAAATTGCTATTATTTTTCCAGTAAATTGGTAGCAATATTAAAAAAAAGGCATTTTATAGCTGACAGGGAATGGAGCGTTATACGATATAACGCAATGTTTTTTTAATAAATTATATTTAAAAAACAATGTAAATTTGATGGCTGCAGTTAAGTTTTTATAATAGTGTTCTAACATCAATTGTGAAAAGATTAATTGAACAATCCAGAGAGACTGAATCAACAAAACAACTTAATACAGTGGATAGTAAAGAGTTTTTGGAATGGATTTTTAGAGATTAACAAACAACATAAAAACAATTCAGTGACTTGCTAGACCTAAATAGTGCAAGGCTGTGCTTTGTGGAAGACATTACAATAGACCTATGTCCAGCATTGGATGTTCATTAGTCGAATCGATGTCACATTTTACAATTTAATTAAAAAATAACTAACTAAAAACTGTGTGTTTTGTCTAAGTCAAATCTTATGTTAATTGTGGGATACTCTATATATAATTTTGTTAAGTTTTGTAACAATTTATATAACAATATTGATTAAAAGTTTAACTTGTTAATTTTAATTTTCAGCTACAAATGTTAGGATATGATATCTCATGGGCAATATTCAATATCATTGAGGTCATGAGTTCAAATAAATTTACGTATAAACGTATTGGATATTTGGCAGCTAGTCAGTCATTCCACGCTGATTCTGAATTACTTATGCTCACCACTAACATGATCAGAAAAGATCTTAATGCCCAAAACCAATATGAAGCAGGTCTGGCACTTAGTGGATTAAGTTGTTTTATTTCACAAGACTTGGCACGAGATTTGGCAAATGATATTATGACATTAGTAAGTAAAATAAGAGACATATTCCTAATAGTAATATTTTTTTTATGTTTGGTCTGTTTGTGTATTATTGCTAACAGTTATTTAGAGTGAATTTTATTATAGTTGATCTTTTTTTTTGTTCTCAATATATTTGTTAAATTACAATTAATAGCATAACATTGGAATTTTTTAAATGAGTGGATGAATGACTTAAAAAGAGTAGAATTACTTTTGTTCAGTAATGAAGGAATATGGAGGTCCCTAGTTTGATATGGGGCTACATGTTTAGTTTAGTTGGTGGTAAGATTTTTTTTAAACTTGCCTTTCTAGCTATTTTCCTCTTATCATACTTTTGGGGCCATAATAAATTTGTTCTGTTGTGGGTGTCAGCATATAAAAAATAGAACATTCTATTCTGGAAGAGCATGTTTTACTATCTACTGATCGATGTCAACCCGGACAAGAGTGAAGCCCTAAATTTCTCAAGAAAAGGAAATCCCGGATCCCCAGTCTGACGAATCTTCGACCTTCCTGTCCCTTGAAGAGACTCATTCAAATACCTCAGGGTTAACCTAGACGGAAGACTAAATTTCAAGAGCCACATTCGCAGAGTGGGGAACAAGGCTGCTTTTGTAATTTGCAGACTTCATTCTTTGCTCTACAAATCTAGCAAGCTAGCCCTAAATACAAGATGCACTTGTACAAGGCCTGCATAAGACCTATTATGACTTATGTATGAGTTGTAAATGCACACTCTTCTTCCGACACCCTTAAACCCATACAGGTCATCCAAAACCGCTTCACCCGTAAAGCCACGGGTGTGGAATGGAACCAACGAAACAGCAATCTTAAACTTCGCTTAAACCGACCTTAAACCTTAAACTTCATAGCACAATTCATACAGGATTTTGCTATCTATCACTTTGCCAGGGCCACACACCACTCGAACCCACTAATAAAGCAAACAGTCGACTACGTCCCGATCCTCGATGCCACCAGTAAAAATTGGCTTCCTCGGATCGTGCTTCCGCTCCACATCGATGCAGAGGATCGGCCCAACAGACATGACAAACCCACCAACGACACCAACACGCACAACACGACGTCCAAGCGTAAAGACTCCCACCAATCACGGACTCACCAAATTTCGGACGCGTCGCTTCCGTCGCTGGTTGAGGCGCCCGTCAGGCTTGTACACCGCACAGACAAGTCACACCCGGCTCCCCGGGCGGTCCTCACCGCCCTCCGCTCGCGATACAGGCGAAGGTGATCAGAAGACGGGCCCGAGCCCTCCTCGGATGACCTCAGTCATTGCCGCCATCCGACGCGCACCGTGCGCGTCTTAAATCCATACGTATATTTACCTATTTATATATTTAATTACACCCTCTATAACACTATCCAACTCTTCAACCCGTCCGCATCCAATATTTTCTCACCTTTCTCCTACCCCTTTTATATACTACTTCGTCTACATATATATGTATATATTTAATTTTTATGTTTTGGCTTCAGTTTCTTTTCTTCTTTTTATTATTATTTTAGCTTGCAGATACCCGATCCGCGAGCTCTGAGTCCCATGAAGCCGCAATGGTTGTCAATAAACCTGCGGCGCAAACATCACCATGAAAAAAAACTCTCTACTGCCTCATTGTCGTTAAACCCCATGTGTACGCCTATTAAAAAAACTCATTTTTTTAAATGGGAAATACAGATAGAGCTCATAGAAACACATATATTAGTTAAAGTATGAAGTTTTTAGTTTGATGTTTCAATGAAATTTAACTATTCAATTTATAATAATGATCCATTGTTAAAAGAAAGAAATATGTCATAAATACTTGAAAATTAAAGAAGTGAAAAAAGAACTAAAAAAAATTTAATTGATTTTTAGATGAGCTCAACAAAACCATATCTGAGAATGAAAGCAGTGCTCATGATGTACAAAGTATTTTTAAGGTATCCAGAGGCACTTAGGCCAGCATTTCCGAAGTTAAAAGAAAAGTTAGAGGACCCAGATCCCGGTATGTATAAACTTAATTTTTAAGATAATTAGGCGATAACTTGAGGACACCAACATTCCCAAATAATTTATAAGATATATAATTATAAATTGATTGATAAAAAGATTTCATAAAGTAAACTCACAGAATTTTGTTGTAACATTACCTCGAAATTTCAATGTATATTCTAAAAAGCTTTGAGAGATTAGGCATCAGGAATAAACCAAAATAATTTTTTTATTAATGTATTTAGAAAAAATTTAATATTAATAAATATATTTAGAAAAAAGATATTAAATTTTTTTTAAATTAATTCACTAAGATCATAAAGTCTGATTGTGGCACTAATCTATCTATAAACAATATTTTCAGTCAATAATGAGGAATCTGATAATGTAATAATACAATGGTTAGGAGTAGGATAATTAAAACGTTTAGGAATTAAAATGGGAAAACTGCAACTCTGTTGAATATGCTGTTTTAAAATTTGTTAAACATGCATTTAAGTAAGGAAAGAAACATCATCCTCAGCCTATATATACCCATTGTCGAACATAGGCCTCACCCAAAGATCTTCACACTGATTTGTCCAGCGTTGCCTACTTCCAGTGGTATTTCGTAACCTTAGTCCTGGAAGATGATGATGCGATCTGGTGAAGATTGCGGGAATAACATATCACTTTTCCAAATCAATTTTTTTTTTCATAGAAATAATACCTAATGTCCCTAATCTTATTTTATTATAGGTGTTCAGTCAGCTGCCGTTAACGTGGTTTGTGAATTAGCAAGAAAGAATCCGAAAAACTATTTATCTTTGGCGCCGGTGTTTTTTAAATTAATGACGACTTCTACAAACAACTGGATGCTGATCAAGATTATCAAACTGGTATTTTTTTATATATATATATTTAAAAACTCAATTATTAACAGACCTTTTAAAGTGCTTTCTTACTTTCAACAAATAATGTTTTTCTGTTTTCTCCACCAATTACATAGTACAAGGGTACATGACGTAAACCATAAATACTTTTTAGCAATCATTTAATACTAAAGTTATTAATTCTCCACAGTTCGGTTTAATGACACAATATGAACCAGATATTGGAAGAAAAATAACACAAAGCCTCATTGATCTAATTTGCAGGTACCACTTGTGAAACTTTATACAAGTTTACAAGTTGCTAGAATCGTTCACCATTTTCACCAGTTTAAATTATATAAAGGTTTCATGAAACACACAATCTCTGTTCACAGATCTGGTTTATATAAAATTTGCAAGTAAAATACTTTTAGTGATGATAAGGCAGTTGAAAGGATTATCTGCTGAGTCGCTTAATTTTATTATGTGACTACAAATAATACAATGATTTGACTGGTGCAAACTAAAAACACTTAAATGTTAATTTTGAATACTTAATGGTTATTGTTTCTTAAACATTTAAAGTTTTGTGACTTTGCTCTTATAATACCTATTAATATGATGAATAAATTAATTACATTGATATTTGCAAATTTTTTATTAATCATAAATCACAAAAAGATTAACACACAACAAACACAAAATTGGCATGTTTCACATTTTTATATATTTTGCTGCTAACGGAAACTACATAAAAAAATACAAAAACATCCTACAAGTTAAATTAATAAATCGGATATCAGTCTCAACTATTTCTCATTCTTACGCTGTCACATCTAAGCTAGTTTAGTGTCATTGTGTTTGTTCCAGTTTGGTGCCTTAACCCCATTAGAGCCTCGACTTGGCAAGAAACTGATAGAACCATTAACTAATTTAATACATAGGTGAGTTGAAATTATAGTAGGAAATAGCGAAATATTTTTATATAACTTGTCTGTCTCTATGGGGTGAAGGGAATGTAGGGCATTAGAACAGCTGTTACAAGATAGGTTGCTTATATATAGCTTCTTCCAAATTTTCTTTTTTAAATCTTGTTATTGCAAATATGTGGCCTAGGTTCATATTAAAAGCTTATAGTAACAGCAAAATGCTGTGGGTAGTCTGCACTGGTCTATTATTATTTTTTTCTTATTTTTTATTAAAAACTTTTAGACACAGGTAGTTTATACTCTCATATTTAATTCACGACTGATATTGCATTTAATGTAAGTAATAATGATCGCAATATAATATAAAAATTATTGAAATATCTTAATCACATTCAGCCTGTCAACTTATAAACCAGAAAATTTATTGTGTCTTTACATGACTTTTCTGTATGTCTCTCTAAATGGAAACCGTCTAGGTAGGTACTATCGCAGCTCCAATTTCTTCAGATGTCAATGGTGTCCAAAGTCAAAGGACATTGTGATGCAGCGTTTTCTATCCTAACTGGAGCCACCTTGTTATGGACGGACATAACACTTATTCTTACATCTATTTGTCTCGTTCATTCCTTAAATTTATGAAGTTAAATACTATCTTAAAAAAAATTATACTCACCTTGGCTCATGATCATTGCTATTGCCAAAATATATGTATATAATAAAGAAATATCATTAAATTATATTCAATATGGAATATTAATATGTTAAATAAAATAATCAAAATAAGTGATAAGTCATATATACAAAATGAACTTATTATTTAAACAACACTATAATTAATTCCTTACTTTTAAACCTGAACTTGTTTGCCTTCACATCTAATTCGGGTAACATAGTGGATTTACACTTCATATTTTTTTAATTGTACAATGGGATATCTAGTCTTAAAATTATTATAGTGCTAAGTAATAATGAGGCTGTGGATAATGAATCATGCTCGTCCAGAACAATCCGATTCTAATATGTTGACAATATAATTGTGGTTGCTGATTACCAATCAAAGTATTCATAGCTCTAAAAGGAAACCAGGAATCTTCATGTTCCAAGGCAAGCACTTGGCCACTGAAACTATTAAGGTGTTTAAAGTATTGAATTTTTATTTGAAATATTTTTTTAAAACAGCACATCAGCCATGTCACTGTTGTATGAATGCATAAATACAGTAATAGCTGTATTAATAAGTATCAGCAGTGGAATGCCGGGCCATGCTGCTTCGGTGCAACTTTGTGTTCAAAAACTAAGAATACTCATTGAAGATAGTGATCAAAATCGTGAGTAATTTTTTTTGTTAACAAATGTACCTCCAAGTAAAAAAGTATATCTTATGCTTAATTTATAAATTACATAATGCATCACTTACAATTGCAGTGAAATATCTCGGACTGCTCGCAATGTCTAGAATACTCAAGTCACACCCAAAGTCAGTACAGGCACATAAGGACCTAGTTTTAGCCTGTTTAGATGATAAGGATGAATCAATTAGACTAAGAGCTTTGGGACTTTTATATGGAATGGTAAGTAAAATATTTTTTTCTAAATTTTCATATTGTTATCTTAAGGAAAGTAAAGGATTGTAAACATGTAATACTTTTTTGTTTACATCTTGATTGTGTTAAGTGATGAGGCCAGTGATGGTAAAGCATGTTCACCCAGAATACTCATAGTCTCGTTCTTTATGTTCTGCCATTGTTATGGTTGCAGATTTACTACAATATATGGGTACACGCTAGCCAAGCAGGTTTAAAAACCTTTACCAGTTATCAAATTCCTCAATAGTTGTCCCAAGTATCAAATCAATGTCCTTCGTGTTACAAGGCAAATGCTACAACACCATGGAGGCAATTAAATTTCTCTAGCTGAAGATATTTTATTTTCAATTATAGTAAATAATTATACAAACCTAGTGTCCAGTTGGTTCAGATCAAGAAGAATTATGTTTTCTTATTTTTCTTAGGTATCTAAGAAAAATTTAATGGAAATAGTTAAGAAATTGATGGTTCATATGGAACGAGCAGAGGGGACCCTCTACCGTGATGAGTTGCTAACCAGAATGATAGAAATCTGCTCCCAAAATAACTATCAACATGTTGTAGACTTTGAGTGGTATGTCACTGTGCTGGCCGAGCTCACCGAAATGGAAACAAGTGCGAAACACGGTATGTTTATTTTTTACTGAAAATATGGCAATTCCTAGTTCAATGATACGTCAATATGTGTGTGGTTGTGTATTAAACACATTGTACACGGGACACGTAGCAATAAGTTTTCTGAAGATTGATACTTGAGCGCGGGACACGTACATGGACGTTTTCTGACGATATTATAATCAAAATATTGAGCGACTAAAAACGCCTAGCAAGTGCCAAATGGAGAAACATTACAATTCCAGAGATGAAGAAATTTTTAGGTGTAGTTATTTTGATGGGACAAATTCGTAGAGATCGGATAAAATTTTCAATCTATTGAAGTTTAACTGAATAACTAAATTTTTGCGTAAATCTCCCCGCTCCCGGTATAATTCCGCTGCGAAATGTGAACCCACAACAATGTGTTAATGTACCTAATGTATCACATTTTTTGTAGCTTAAAGTAAGGGCTTTGTATTCTTTTTAATCTCCTATGTATAATAAAGTGGAATTCGAGATTGTAGTTAAAATTCATATAGAGAATTTACTAGTGGTAGGTAACTGTTGCCGGAAACCGTCTAGTTAGGGACCACCGCAGCGCGTATTTATACCACATAAAAGAAGTGTGCAAACATTACTTTGTTCCGGCTAGAAGGCCGTTGTAGCTAGTGTAATTACTGGGGTAACTAGACTCTTGTGTCTCAGGCGACGAGCGCAATGTGGTGCTTTGTATACCATCCTAACTAGCGCCACGTTGTTATGGGCAGGCGTATAACTTAGTATCTGGTAACGTCCGAGTCGTCTCGTCCCTTAATTGAATAAAAGAAAAACAAATGTGCAAAAACACAGCTTTCATATCGTTTAGGTTGGAATGGAGTTATTTATAAAAATTATAGTCGGGTATGAACTTTCACCGATGAACCTGAAAAACCAAAAAAAAATGTAATCATATACTAACGAATATTTTCAACTAAGCATAGTTGGATTTCATTTTTCTTTAATAAATGCATACTAATAGTTACTATTGTTATTTTCATTTACGGTACTAAAATATGTACATACAATATGTTTTTTAAATAATTCGGTGTTATATATCGCAAATCAGAAAGACCACATGTGGGCTAACAATTTCATAATCTGGTTAAGTGATTTTTCGTGACACAGGCTCATATCTAAAATTATACGCTTGCAGGGTGTGTACTTGCACAGCAGCTAACAGAAGTGGGTGCTCGAGTAGCGGGCGTCCGAGCGTTCGCAGCTCGCGAATGCGCCTCCCTTTGCGCACGCGCCGCTGCAACACCTCCGGGCCCCGCCTCACGCGAGGTGTTATACGCTGCTGCCTACGTGCTTGCTGAGTACTGCACGTACGTATTTTTTAAAATAAATATGGGTGTTATATATTTGTTCAGATTAATCAATTTAGATTTAACCCTGCCAAATGTTGAGATTCATGGCATTCTCCTACAAGGAATGACTTATGGCTATTTATTCACAAAGCTGGCTAAGTGCATGTTAGTCACATGTTCACAAAAACTATATTTCTTGAAACATTACAGTCTCCTCACCACAAACGTTATTCTTTATCGGATAAAGACATGTAAAACTTAACGGTAATTTTGGTTTTGATTTATATATTTGTAAATATAAAATTTTCAATTAATATATGACAGCGAGGAAAGCGTAATGCGTGAGTCCATCTCGCCGTTACTGTCGTGCGCAGGTGTGGGAGGTGCGCACATGCGCGCGCGCGCCGTTTGTGTTCACGCCGCTCTCAAGATCTGTGCACGGCTGCTCCTCAATTACGAACGTCGTAACGATCTGCAAACGGCTCTCGAAGTATGTACCATTTGCGATGTTCGATCAATCGCCTTCCTTATCTTTGATTTATGTTAATGTTTCCAGTTACAAGTTATTAATATTAGGTCCTTACATATGAAATTAGCGTTTTGTTGTACTGACCACTTTGATCTAAAATATGTCCTCTTTGATTAAGAATTAAAATTTTTAATTTATAAATTAATTTAGCTGGTACATTTGAGTTGAGATACTTTATATTCCTCCCGTACAAAACGCTAATTTCATATGTGAGGACCTAATAAATATAAAATAATATAAATTATATATATATATCTGTATGTATACAATTTGAGATTGGAATGATTTGTAGATGCTATGTTATTATGAGCATAATGATAAAAAAAATGTATAATATTTAAGCACAAAATAACTTAATTTGTTGTACATTATTTAAAGATATATTACATTCTGTAATGAGGAGTATCTTTATTTATTTTATTTATAATATAAAAACTATAGCAACAGACAGTTACATAAAAATTTTGAGGTTAATTACAAATAGTATTTTATAATCGTAAATCTGAAAAATCACGACAGGTGATGCGGGAGACGTTAGCCGGTTTGCGACCATTGCTCTGCAGTGATGACATGGAGGTGCAAGAACGCGCACACAACGCCAGTGCGCTGCTAATTCTCGTTCTCAATCGCCTTCACCCGGAAGATCCGGCGCTACAAGTGGACGGATTGGTTATGCCATTAGCAAATTCAGTTCCTGTAGGTGATCGAATAGGAACTCTAGTCGAACATGAACAAAGGTGAGTTATTAAAAATTATATAACTTACTTTTATTGTTCTCCTACCTTGATATCAAAAACATGAAGGTGTTATTTTTTTCTCTATTTCCTCATTGTTATGGAGTACTCAACATCCAAGTAATCCTAACATTAATCAAATACTATAATGTGGTATCAAAAGAAGTCAAGGACGTACACGCTGCAGAGGTCATTAACACCATGTAAACAACCTTTTGCGTACTTACTCAAAAGGTTGTTTACAACATTTAAATTTAATCTATATAAATTCATTATTATAACTTAAAATTTTAACACTTGACACATCTAGTATGTTTAGTTTTGAAAAAGTTTGATTTTATTTACAGCAATGGTCTAGAGAAGGAAATCAATGAAGAACTAACTAATAACAAAAAACCATCCGAGCCTTTTAGTGGTGGTTTAATTGAAGAACTTTCCAGCCTATTTGACGGCGAATTGAAACCAGTAGCACCTAAAGCACAGAAGAAGGTGCCTATGCCATCCGAGTTAGTATTTTAATATTTGTTTACATATTCAATCATCATTATGTAGAGTTGGTATAAGACATTACCCCTAATGTTTTTTCAATTTCAAAAAAGTTATTTCTATAAAATAATGTTTTATGTTTAGATGAGTATTGTTACCAATTAAGAAATGGCATTTTTGCTAGGTTAAACCTAAATGATTGGCTGTCTCATGAACGCTGGTCCTCTGAGAGTTCAAGTTCAGATGGTGAGGGCGAAGAAGGCGCAGTTTTCACAATGTCTCAGGAAGAAACCAGGCCACTTTCTCAATTCACACCTGAAGAGCTTCACATGGTATGAATGATTGCGGTTGTTCTAATATTAGATGAGATCTATATCACACACACAATTATTATGAAGCTCCATAAATGTATATTCTTGTGCTGACAATTACAATATTAAATTAAAAATTTATGAATCGGAATATCATTCACCAAAGTTATAGTGAGCAATAGTTCTTAGAGTTTATGATATTCACATATTGTGTAACATACATACAAACATATGTATATCATTATCATCATCATCAGCCAATAGACGTCCACTGCTGGACAAAAGCTTTCCCAAAGAGCATATCTATATATAAACAATATTTTATAATAAAAAAATATGCATAAAAATCTTTACATATTCATTAATTCAAGAGATTAATCACGCAGGAGTTAAAGTAATTGTATAATAAACAGCAGAAGAGCCCAAAGGACCCATCAAGAGCCATTAAAACGATTTCTGTCTTTACCTTTCTTATCCTTTTTCTATTTAAAACAGTTGCGAGAGGCGCGGAAACAAGAGCAAGCCAACAACCCGCACTATTTAAAGGACGATTCGCCGCGATCCTACCAACAGGAAGATGTTCCAGTAGCGGAGTTGGCGTTAGAAGTCCCATTGCAGATACACAGTAATATTTATTTATCTTCAGTCTTAACCTTTTTTTTTTCTAAAATAGGCTAACACTTGACCTCAATTTTACACGATGTTAAGTGACCATAAGGTCATGCTAGTGAATAATGCCGTTAATCGAGAAAACTGCTGACGTGACGTTATTGAAAGCTGACATGGTCTGTTAGTTCAGTAGATGAAGTGTAGACATAAATGTATTACATATTATTGAGTGTAACCTTTTCTTTGACATATATTTTCAAGAGATGTAAGTTTTGTTTCGTTTAAATATTCACAGCCAAGAGATCTGATAAGTACTTAAAAGAAAATAATAAAAAAACAAAGAAAGAGAAGAGAACATCAAAAAAGAGGAAAAGTAAACAGCAAGAAAAGCATTCTTCTGAATCAGATGACAGTGAAGGTAATTATTGTTATATTAATTAATTTAGTTTAATAAACTAAGATCCCGATGATCTACTTTTTAAGGCAGTTGTACTCAATATACGTATTGATTAGGCGCGGGTTCGATCCCCGGTAAGCTTGAGTTTTAAATGAAAAAAACATCACGAGGATATGTTTCAACAATGACAGCTTTTGTGGATTTTCGATGTCCACCAACTTGCACCAGTGTTGTAAAATGGCCTTGAGTATGTTCTCGTACTCATCCTCGCAATGAAAACAATAATCTTATAAATTTAGTACATAGTTTAAGTATTTCCTGAGACGGATTGTCAATGATGTGATCATAAATAATATATACTTCATCATTCACGACATAATAATATTGATAAGTAACTAAGTATCTAGAATTTTTATGATTAAATCTTGCCTGTAGCAAGTTTCAGCCGGTCTATATCCTTATCTTATTTATAGAATAAGTATACAATAAAATACATTTGCGTGGCCGTTTTATAAGGATCATTAGTCTTCTTCAAATAGCTTTTTATTGGAGTCTGACAAACAGCGCGGAGATGTACCCTGATGGTCAGGTGCCATTTGGCTGGTACACCCATTCAAAGTCGTACAGCGCGCGATGAAGAGAGCTATGCTTGGCATTTCTCTAAGGGACAAAATCTGGAACGAAGACATTCTACGGAGAACTAACGTTATCGACATAGCTCTAAAAACTTGCAAGCTGAAGTGGCTGTGGACCAGCCATGTTTGTTGTGTCAGTGATGACCGATGAAGGAGGAAAGTCTTGGAGTGGAGGCCGTGTACAGGATGCAGACCTGTAGGACATTCTGCTTCCAGATGGATCGACAAAATCATCAGGGCGGTCGGAAATGTGTGGATGCGAAAAACTGAGGATCGCATTTGGTGGAAGACATTGGGGAAAACTTTTATCCAGGATTTAATTTACATAGGCTGATGATGACGTGAAGAGCACGACCTGGTGGTAAATTAACGCACCGGCGTCTAAGTATATCCCAGGCAGGACCGTCCCCCTTGGTGCTCACGCTAAGCTACAACATAGACGAGACTACCTTGTCTCCGTCGTCCACATCAGGCCCGCTCACTAGGCAATGAATTGTAGTCGCTTTCTACGACAGGCAGGGCTTACCTTAATTCTATTCTTAATTTTAAATCATAACAAAGGAAATGTTTTTACTCAAATCATTGATAGTAGTTCTGTGGTGGCTAAACGGTCTCCAACAATGCAGACCTGATATCGTATATTAACAGACGTATTAAACCATTGAAACAGAGGAACCGGAGAAATCGAGCCGTCCGTCAGTGGTGGCAGGGGGCGAGCTTCCGGAGGGCGCGGCGCTTAGTGATGACGAGCTTCCGCAGCAGCTGCGCGACGATCCGCACCGGGCACTCGACCTCGATCTCGAAATGTAAGGAAACTAATGTGATAAAAACGAACCTGTAAGATCCTTATACATACTCTTACTTAAAGAATCCCTACAGCTTCCGCTTAATTTTTCTTCTAGTCGTATCGCTTGTGCAAGGTAGAAAAGCATTTTAGCGGAAGTGATGCCGGTCCATTCTTTGTATGTCACGTAGTCACTGACTTCTATCTGCCAGCACATCTTTTGCATTCTATCTTGCGCATTATAATAAAATGCAAGCGATTTCCAGTAATAAGATAAAGATATGGAAGAATAATGACGCATAGTATGTAAGTTTTCCTATATTTCCAGGCCGCTGCGTGAGGAAGAGTTACTCACGTCAAGGGTACATCATTACCCTTCGCCAGAGAGTGGATTATTGAACAAAAAGAAAGAATCCAAGAAAAATAAATCTAAAGCAAAAATCTTAGCGGAAAAAGTTTCTAATAAAAAGAAGGAGAAGAAAACCAAACGTAATAAAGATTTAGATTTAATGTTAGCCGATGTAGATAAACAAGATGTCGTGGAAGATCTCTTAATAGACAATTTGGAGCAAGATAAACATACAGTGCGTACAAAGAACTCGATGACAAATGACCATGATCGCAGCAATAATAAGACTGAAAAACACATGAAATCCAAAAAAGACGGAAAGAAGGATTCCAAAAAACCTAAACCATCTAAAAAAGGTGAAAAATTATCATTTATTTTTTTTTTGATGGTAGATCTCTGTTGCCGAAGAATGTCTAGGTCCCGTAGCTCCTATTTCTGCCGCCAAACAGTAGTGGGCAAATATTATTTCTTCCAGTTAGAAGAGAAAGTATCGGTAATGAAATGGCTGGGGCAAGAGAATTTTTATCATCTCTCATGTCAATGCGACGAGCACAATATTTTGAACATTCTATTAGCGCATTGTTAATGGCGGGCGTATCGTCATCAGATGGATGTTTTGTTTGTCTGGTCGCTACTTAGAAGAAAAAAGAAGAATAAACTTTCCAAACTCAATATTTTGTAATTTCTTTTCAGATAAACACGAAACAAAACGTGGGTACGAGGAAGCGTTAGGTATTTCTACGCCTAGCAAGGAAGTTATATAGTCAATGAAGGGAAGTAAGCTCTTCACACATGAAGTCTGTGCAATTGTTTCTTGAACAACCTTCTTTATATTTCGTTATTAGTATCATATATAAATATATTGGAATTGCTTTCATTCGTCTTTCTAAGTGAAACATGTCCATTTAAATGTTATATTTAAATATTTCTATCGTTGTAGAGTAAATTGTATGTATAATCGTGTACAGTTTTATTAAGATTGAGATTTATGTAATAAACAAAGCGTTCATTTATTATTTTATATTGTGCTGTTTTTTGAAAACACATTGGCTTTAGTCAATCAGCGCCATTATACGAAGCCGTGAATGCGATTTTTTATTACATTCTGTCCTAACATCGTTGTTTTATAACACACATTACCAGAGAGTTTTATGTAGATATAATGAAATTATTTGACGACTAGAGCGTACTTACACTTGAAGTTATATATACTACATACAGTACTAATCTCATTTTAAATTGTTCCATGGTGTAAAGTACAAAAACTCCTTTCGTTGCATAACTTTGCATACAAACTCAATTAAATCTTAGAAATTACAGTGTACAAACTGACAAATTAAATTATTTTACATAACGCTTAAAATCCTTCCCGATAGTAGATCTGCTGCCGAAGACTGTATAGGTAGGACCATCGCAGCTTTTGTCTCTATCATAGGATCGGTTCACCGCTCAGTCGGCCCAATGGTATATCTTTTCCCCGGTTAACTAACGCCCGTCTTTAATATATGTACATTCATGTTAAATCATTATTCATTCTAATAATTAATAAATATACAAATTGTTTAGGTTATTTCCTCTAAGAAACTGACAATAGCCAGTTGAATGACAATAAAAATAAATAAAGCGGTGACCGGGAACCATACCTCGGCTGGACACGCAAAATTACTATATTCCAGAAAATCAATTACAACTTGGAAACAGTGATAGCTCGCCTAGGTTTCAATACTGTTCATGAACTCGAACCCAAATAATAAATAAAAACGAAGCTACACAAACTGCCACCTATACAACTTTAATTCTGGAAACTAATAACAAACAAAATGATATATTCCTTCATGTAATGCTTTAGCAACAGTGATAGAAAATATCAAGGATAAATATAAAATAATTGTGTAATTTGATTAATACGTAGTTATCCCATCGGTTAGGATTGGTTATTAGGTAATTAGAACTTTTTTGCAAATTGACTATACACGTTCCAGTTGGATCGGACGAAATGAGAATACGATTGCCCACGTTAGATTAGTGTGATGAACGAAAAAAAAGTTCTACTAGGTCGATTGACCTCTTCATCGATCGGACGAACTTGAAACTTCCCCACCAAACAGTAGTGTGCGTTTTCCGGTTTAATGGCGTTGTAACTAGTAAAATTACTGGCGTAATGAGACTGAACATCTTTTGTCTCATGGCGACTAGCACAATGTGGCGTAGTGTATATTATCCTAACGGCACGTTGTTATGCGTAGGCTTATCACAATCAGACGAAGGTGTTGTTGCTTCGTCGAATGATAAAAAAACATTCTCGTGCTCGTCCCGTATCCATTTGACAGCCGTATTATTAGTTTAGATGTATAGGCAACAGTACATTAGTACTTATTACGTTAGTAATTTGACATAACGCTATTGATATCGGTACACACTAATGTATGTGTTATTTGACAATAGCAGTAGGCATACTAAGAATAAAGATTTCAGGTTATACTATAATGAGCATCCCAATAAGCTATGCTCTGCAGTTTCTAGAAAAATTCTTCAACATCAATCAATAAACCGCTGCCGCCATAAAAAATACTCCTTTGTTCATCATTCCTTTAAAACAGAGAATCGTAACCACCCACAAACAGTATCCATTAGGTTCTCAATTTTGCCACTCACCGCCTTCTTGATACTAAGAAAAGGGTTAGTAGGTCCCATAAAACGGTAATATTCTAGATAGGCTGCTCTGTTCTTAAGTTAGATCTAATTATGCGAACATACATGTACGATAAAACATAATAGAGTACCTAAATATTAGTCAGATTAAAATAAAACAAGTTCAATTATAACTTTAGATGAGATAAAATATAAAACAATTACACAAATCATATACGTACTTATCAAATTTAAATAAAATATATCACGATGGCAAACACCTTGCGAGAATCTGAACGTCCTTTAACGACACAAGTTTACACAATAGGTAATAATTTTGTCTACGCGCGCGACTTAATGTCGAAATGAATATATTTTATAATGAACAACAGCGACTATTGCATCTTAGTATTTTCTAAGGTAAATATGCTACTGGTTGTGATTTATTTATAGACAATCAATACATTATAATAAAGGATGCAAGATCTTTTACGTGATTAAATTGCGTATAAAAAAAAGAGCAGCGTACAATCGCACTCTTCTCTATAGTTCTGGGTTATCTGACTCGGTCTGCTTTGGTCCCTTAATAAGTGTGTACAATGAAACTGAAAACACTGTCAACACTACACGTGCTCTTCGCAACTAAGGACTTCGCCCTTAGTCCCCGCCACTGCTACGTACGCTTTTGTAGGACATATGTACCTTGAACAAGAATTGGGCCATAGTCAAGCTAAGATTAGTTTACATCTATTCTAAGATCTACTTGATTACATAAACTCATGAAATACACTTTTGTTCTTTTTTTTTTTGGTCTACGATGGACCCTTCAATCGACCTCAATTTCTAATTGCCTTAAGTTACAATAAGGTTGTGGATACAGTATACACGGTTTAAGCGACGGAAGTATGAAGTTAATATTATCTTTTTGTAATCAAATCATTAAAAAGTATTACAACTAATTAGAACATCTAAAACTAGTACTGTATTCGTGTTACAAATGTTTAATGCGGATTCAAATTTTAATGTTTAATTCACCCCCGGATTTTTATACATTTCATGTACATACATAAATATTACATAAGTTTTGTTATATCCTCAGGCGGCGACACTAAAAATAAAATGGATAGATATTATTTATTAAACAACCTCCTCGGAAAAATGCGAATTCCAGTTATAAAGAAAACGATAGAACGAAAATATTCCAAACAAACCCTCTCCCGAGCTCGACTGCAAATCCACCTTGTGTAAAGTGGTGATATGGTATGTGGTAGTAATAGATAGACACGCTAGCCTAATAAAAACATATAAGTTCTAGCAGACACTGGACGGAGACTATCCTAATATAAGGGCTATTTATTATATTTTTATAACCTGTTTCTGGCCTTAAGATATCAGACTGATATGTCTATTTAATTCAGTAACGTCCCAAGTTACAGCGCCTTTGAACTTAAAAGGTTATTCACTATTTACAAACAACTGCTAAATGATAGTACTGTGTTATCCGGGGTCATATTACCGGAGGTGACAAAGTCCACTGATTTTAAATTTACCACACCAAAACATTATTGGTAATTGTTATGAAACAACTACAAAATCTATACATAATGGCATCATCTATTTTCCATTACCTAATGGCCTTGTATATACAAAAAAAATAATGTATCTAATTCCACTAACGCACAAAAGAGGCGACTGTTTGTATTTGTAAATAGGTAATAATTAATAAAAACTACAAAATCCTTGATGTAATGTATGACTTTATTGTGAGTAACCGTAACAACCAAATTTTACGATACTGAATAAATATTGTACTTCTTAGTAGTAAGGCGTATATTAGGTCAATAAACATGCTAAAGTACAATATAACAGAAATATATCAATTATTACTGTTGAGAGTATTCAAAAAATCTAATATCAACATAATAGGATTTTTTTTTATACTATATTTATAATGTTAGGCAAAAAAAAAATATACGCACTAACATTCTACTTAGGTAAATATACAAAATGTTATAAAACATTTTTTTCACACTTGTGGATCGGATCGTAAATGGCGCAGAATGTAGTACAAATACATATATATATATAATTTATTAGTTATTTTTAACTAACTACAACAGATAACATAACTACGGGCTATTAGGATCAAATAACTTATGCCTGTAGGATAAAATTTTTACTTTGTTTAGGGTAATAACTTTTTACGGGTCATTGAACATGTTTTTCGACAGAGTAAGAATAATTTCTCTACGGGCATTTTCAAATGCGCTTTTAGTATGGCCATCAAATATAAATATTTTTAATACCCTTGATATATATGATAACAAAATATAAGTTTATATAATAATAAATACGTAAATGTACAGAAACTTAGAAAATAACCATATTGATGTTTAACAATCTACATTTTCTATACATTAGAAAATAAATAATACACTCACTGTACGTACTTATGTGATAAATTGTAATAATGTAATAAATTATTTTCTAACAAGTCTAAGAGAGTTAATGAATACACATAATATTATTCGAAACAATCCAACGCGAGATTAATATAAGATGATATTAACTAAATACTGTCATCTAACACAAACACAACATACTAAAGATATTGATTAATAGTTTGTATGTTCGTATTCTTTTTTTTCGCTTAACAGATTAGCAGATCTAATCGTTGTATATGGGGTATTTATTTACTTTAAGATGACAGCGCATGAAAACAAATACTACAATAACAATACTGTTTGTTGGTGTCTACTTTTCAAGCATGTATCTAGGTATGTCAAATTTAACCTCGACGCCGGCGTTCTTGGCGAGCGCGACAATTTCAGACAGTTGCACCACCAACTTGGCGGCGTCGTCGAGGTCGTCGCGCGGTACAATACGAAGACCCGAATCGGCGATCAGTTTTCTCGCTTCGGTTACTTTGGTGCCCTGAAAATATTCCAAACTTTATATTACCGTTATGTAGATAAGGGAGCAATGATATTAAAAGAGTAACTAACTAAACACGCACAGTGATGTCTATTAGTAAAGTACGTTAGAGAGTCGACTATCCATGTGTGATTTAAATTTATGTTTTCTCTTTCTAGACTATTAAAATAGTTTACCTGGAGACGAACAATAACCGGAATTTGAATGTTCAGATTCTTAGCAGCAGTGATAATGCCTTCGGCTATGACGTCACATCTCATAATACCTCCAAAGATATTAACCAATATTGCAGACACATTTGGATCCGATAATATGATCTTAAATGCCTCCTATAAATATAAAACAATAATATGATATAGTCAATTTTTTTCTTTGCTACATTGCATAAGTGTTAAAAATTCTCTGTTCCTTGATTTGTTAGTAGTTTAGTTATGTAACAATAACAACTTGTAACAAGCGAATTTTTTTTTTTTGCAATAACAATATTTGCCACAACTCTCAACAACCTTATTATGTCACTTTAGTATGTGCATTGGAAGCATTAAATTTCTTTTTCCTGAAAACTACAAAAGCACATTTCCTATAACATAAATATGTTGGCAAACAATATTACCGAAACTGCTTGAGCAGTAGCACCACCTCCAACATCAAGGAAATTTGCAGGATCCCCACCATGCAACTTGATAATATCCATAGTAGCCATAGCAAGACCTGCTCCATTCACCATGCACCCAATATTACCTACAAAAATGCCAAGGTAAGATGTGCACTTTCACATCAACAAAGCAATGAGACAAACAAAATGTTCATCTTGATAATAAGTGAGGTGCTAGTGGGGATGATGATAAACTGCATAAATTAATGCTTGTCACCTTGAGCATAAAATGTTAAACTTTATTACTCCATTAATTCCACTTGCTACAAACCGTTCAGAACAAAGTAATATTTGCACACTACTATTTGATGGCAGAAATAGGGGCTGTGGTGGCGATACAGACCCACCTAATCAGTCTCTAGCAGAAACTTACCATCAATAACAAAGTATAAATAAATAAGTATAGCTAAAAATCAATACAATTCTACATCTATGACTACACTCTATCTACCATGCTTTATGCCATTTCAAACATACATACCATCAAGTGCAATGTAATTCAAATTAAATTTTGCAGCTTCAATTTCTTTTGGGTCTTCTTGTGAGATATCCCTTAAAGCAAAAAGCTCCTTTTGTCTAAAGTCTGCATTGTCATCAAAGCGAAATTTAGCATCCAGGCAAAAGACTGAAAAAAAAAATTATATTTATAAATAAAAGAACAGTATAATACAGTAAAGTTCATTATAGTACAAAATAGTTTCCAGTAACTTAAAGTTTAAAAAAAAATATTAAAAGGGATGTTAGTGTTTTAATCCATGAGGTATTCGGGACAATTCATATAAGAATGTTGCAAGTAATTCGTGTGATTACGAAGATAAATACAATTTGGTATTAATTTAAAATTATAACTCTTAATTTATTCTATGACATGTTGAAACAAGTAAGACATTAATCTAATGGCAAGTGACATGACTGCCCTCTGCTCTCAACAATATAGTGTTAGTAAGGATGATATACAATATACCAAATACATTGTGCTCCACACCTTTTAGATATAAGATGTTAAGCATCATTATACCAATAATGTAACAACTTACATGTTTCTAACTGGAACACAGTAATATTTAGACATTACTGTTCGGTGGCAGAAATAAGTACTGTGGTTATACCTACTTAGGTGGTTTTCAGAAACAGGACTTGTTACATTTGCAATTGACCAAAATTTGTACAACAAAAATTTAATGGATTAAATCTAGCCTAATACTAAAGTTTAAATTCAGCCTTTAAATTTGAAACAACTAAATAAATTATTGGAATCCATACATTAGGAAATTTAACAGTATTATATTCATATTTGTTACTTACATTTGCCAGTAAGAGCATCTTCAGCATAAGGATTCACTTCAATCAACAGAGCATCTTTTTTTAAAAATAAATCATACATTTTTTTCATCATGCCATGAGCTTCTTCTGCATAATCACTGAGGCCAATCTGTAAGTATTCAGTATAAGGAACATAAAAGAAGAAATCATTAATTCCACTGTTTGCATTATATTTTAAATTTACCTTCTCTATCACTCGACATATTTGCTCATCAGTTATGCCACACATGATATCAATAGGTTCATATGTAATAGCATCAGGATTTTCTGCTGCCACATCCTCAATATTCACACCTCCTTGAGAAGATGCAATTATAACTGGTCCCTGCAGTTGATAAACAGTTTTTTAGAACAGTGCATAAGATAATAGTAAATTATAGTAGATTGTAGGTGTGGCTAATGAAGTAATGTAATTGTAGTAATACCGATGTCATTATACCAGTGAATTCTTAGTTCATTAATGTAAATATATCACTCTCATCTATAAAGGAATGTCTTAGAGCGGAGGTCACATACAGGTCGCAAAAGTGTAGGACGCCGTCCCTCCAGATGGACCGACATCATCAGGGCGGTCGGAAATGGGTGGATATGAGAAGCTGAGGATCACATTTGGTGGTCGACCTTGGGGAAGGTCTATATCCAGCAGTGGATAAACAAAGGCTGATAATGATTATGATGATAATTTTTATTTATTTATTTATCCTTTATTGTACATCAGTGACAAGATATGGAATACATTATTTATACACATAAATGTACAATGGGCGGTCTTATTGCTCAAAAAGCAATTTCTTCCAGACTACCCATTGGAAAGGAAGACAAACTAAAAGCAAAGAAAAGATAGTGGGGCACTAAATAATTAAAAACTACAACACTTGATGAAAGACGCAAGCAATAGTATAATTAGACAGAATTTGTAATTTAAACTTTATGATAGTAGTTACTTAAGTGTCTTGAAAGAAATTTGGCGATACGAATATGGTTCGGTAAAGAGTTCTATAAGCGAACCGCCGTAACGGAAAAGGAGTTTTGGAAAAATGAAGAGGAATGCACGGGGACGCGAAGGGAAACATTTATTGAAGAGCGAAGAGTGCGATTGTGGCAATCGGAAATAAATTCCAATTGATTTTTTGGGTAGGAATGTGTTAGAGGATTGAACATTATCTTGTATAAATTGAAAGAATGTGAGTATTCTTGCGAAGACGGATTGGCAGCCACTTGAGTGTTTTGTGAAATTTAGATATGTGATCGTATGGGCGTAACCCAAATATGAATCGTATACATAAATTTTGAATACGTTCAAGCTTAACAAGCTGCGCTTCAGTTAAGTTAAGGTAGCAAACATCGGCGTAGTCGAAAATAGGCAGAAGAAAATTAACAAGCGCAACCTTAGCGGCTGTTGGAAGAAAATTGAAGAGTCTGCGCAAGGAGCTTATAGGTTCATACATCTTTCTACTCACCTCGTTAACTTGCGGTGCCCACGATAGGCATGAGTTAATGTAAATACCTAAATTCTTAACTTTACTATTATAAGGATTTACGTTACCATTAAGAATAATAGGCAGTACATCCACCCAGTTAATTGTGGAGAGTAGTCTAGAGCTTCCAATTATGACTGATTGTGTCTAGTTAGGGTTCATGTTCAGACCACACAATTTACATCAATCCATAATACAAGCAAGATCAGACTTAATGCTGTGGATGGCCTGACAGAGAAGAGAAGCTCGAGTGTAAATTTGGAGATCATCAGCATACAAGTGTTAAGAAAATATGTTGTGGGTTATAGAGTTGATGAAAATAGCAAACAGGTTAGTTTTACTTATTTTCTTTTCAACAGATAAATAGTAAATTAAACTCTACGGATATAGTGTGCACTAAAAATTCAAAGTGACCATTAAATGTTGATATGATTTCACTGTTTTCAGTAAGACTGAATTATAAAAATCTTTTAACAAAAAGTTTTAAGTCACACATTGAAACTGCGCTCCATCATGATGGCAACATAGAACTCTCTGCGTGGAAACTTCCTTTCAGTAACCATAACCATATTACATATGCGTCCAGCAGCTCCTGTCTGTTTGGTCACTAAATACTGTTTCAACATTTTGCCAGCAATTTCACCAGCCAGTTCAGGTCTATAAAAACAAATGAAAACATATAATAAATAATGAACATTGTTACCATATACCAACTGATTTAGCCAATAAAATATATTGTTAAAGACAATTTATTATTTTCTTTTAATATTCAACTGTCAACAAAAAAAATATTCTTACGTATCAACCATGCGAACTCCACCTTTCAAGCCATTTTGGAATGTACCTTTTCCACGACCACCTGCGAGAACCTTAAGAAAGAAAAGATATTATCCACAGGTTGCAATGGTGAAAAATAAAATTCTGAAGTATTCCAAGAAACACATTATAAAAATTCTTGGTGCTTAAACTTGCATTTCAAAACTGTGCTTGGATATTATCTTAAACCACATGCACAGGATATGTAAGGACAGCGTTGAAAATATGCAGCCCATACTGAGTTTAATTTCCTTCCACCAAGAACTCAGTGTATTCTGAGAAAGGGGTGTCCCAAAACCATAAATTACAAGCACCTTACTTTAGATTAATAAATACAAAAAACTTTAATAAACAAAATAGAAATATAGAAAATTATTCTATCACTGGTCTTCTAAACATAAAATATATATAATAAGGACAAAAAAAAAGATAATATAGCAACGATGATGTAATCCAATCACATTGCATATGTAACTTAGATGATACATAAATAAGGTAAACATAAAAAATTCAGCAAGATCAAAGAGCACTGCTAGAATGAATTTGAGCCCTTCACCCTTCCAATAGTAAATAGAAATTGAATAAAACTTCAGCTTTTTGTCCTACCTGAGCCTTCAGTACAATATCTTTGGTGTTAAGCTCTTTAGCGAAATTCACTACCTCTTCTTTCGTCTTAGCCACATTAAATTTTGGAACTGGAATACCATGATCTTTGAGTAGTGTGTAACTGATATATTCATGGACATTAAGATGTCTTACTTGTTGTTTATTCGGAAAGTTTTTAGTAGATGTTGCAGAAAAAATCTGCAATACAAAAAACCTGCTATACCAATGTTAAACAAATTTTAGAAACAAGGATAAAATTCCGAGTGGTATGGTATACTTGTGTAGTAAGAAATAAAAATTATTGTATTAAAAAACAAATTTTCTAATTTCTAATTAAGAGAGCAGAATATTTAATTTATTATATTTTATATTAGAGAAACCTTTAAAAACAAACACCTTGATAATGACGTAAGGTCTGGGTAAAAAGGACAAGGTCAAATATATAAATAAAGTAATTACATCAAATTTTTTATGATAATTTAAAATATAAATTTCCTCGTAAATTGCATAACAAACGTATTGGTAAAATGTAATTTAATTTTTAATGTAATGAATATTAATTACTATTTTCTAATGAATCCCCAATAATTTTCTTAATTATAAAACTTCCTAATAAATTGAAACTTTACCTTTGCTCCATTTTTTAAAATAGTTTCCGTAAGACCAAATGAACGAGGGAGTAAAGTCGCCATTTTTCGTCCTAATGCAGTATCAGTAGTGTTGCCTTTTTCTAGGTAGATCTTGTAATTCAGATCGCTCTTTAAAAATCAGGGTCAAAAATTGACAAGCGTTTAATAATAGTACAGACTAAAAATTCATGTAAATTTATGTGTAGAAATTAAAACTACTAATGTTTGCACGAAAGTCATTATGTACATTTCTATTAATACAGGTAGTGTAAAATATGTAGGAATTAAAAAATAGCTAACTGTATGTTAAGAACTTGTAGCAAAATTTAAAGTCACCTATGTGTAATATTATGAATTTTGCTTTATGAAGCATTAAAATTTCCTTCTTTTAAAATTTTCATTTGTGTATCGTATGAAACATAATAAAAGTGTATGTGAATTAAGATTTGGCAACTAATATGTAAATGTCTAGTGCCCGATATATAGGCACATCGTTCGAAAAAACAATTGTTGATAAGAATCATATAATATTTTCATAGAAAAAATATATGACTATATATACAGCGGTACTCTTCCACTATTTATTTTTTATATATACCTTTTAGGTCGCGGTACAGTTTCCAATGAACTATATAATACGTAAAATGAGTAGAAGCGTTAAGAATCTTCATCAAGAAATAGGTTTACAGTTCCGTTACTATTTCATAATTTACAATGGGATACTAGGTCATTTCAATTTCCCATGGTATAATGTAAAAGGAGATTGTGGAAAGTGTACTCGACCTTTTTTTGCAGCTGAGGCAACAGTGCTCTAAGAGGGACAGATTTACAAGTTAAAGGTGGTAACTAGGTAGTATAAAAAACCTTGCCATTAAGCATAGTATCCATAATCGAAGAATATTATGGCATATGATTATTTTTTCTTTATTTTAAAGATTAATTCTTAAAACAATGATCTTAACTTTAACGTAATATGTGAGTAAAAATTTCTATATCAATAATACTTACATATAATCATTTCCTTGTTTTTTAAATACAATAAAGAAATAAAATTTTTAGGAGTACAGACTTCATAAAGGTAAGACAATCCTATTTGGCCACATCAGTATACAGCCCTTGCTAATATTGCTGGTGTCTGATTCATGCCAGTGTGCCACATGTGTGAGCTATGGTGACTATGACACCATATGTAGTTGTGGTGTCAGGAAGGGTCTTTCTAACTTTATTCTAGAGAGTAGGTATTATGTTTGGCCAATCTGCCTATCAACCAAGTTTCTAATGCAGCAGTGATTATGTGAGTGGCCACAGAGAACTATCATATGCAGTTGATTACTGAAGGATGTAGCCCATCATTAATCCTACTGTGGGGGGGATGGTATAGACTGCTCCTTTAGCTCCAGTGACCCCAAGCAATGTATACAATTGGCTACAGGTAGAACAATAAAATGACCAAATAACTTATATATTACATAGACATACTTCACATACACAAATCTTTAAAAACGCCATAACTTAATCACAATTTTTTATTTTAAGTGCATTACCATATGTTTCAAAATAGTATTCATTGTTACTGATTTTAGTTTCAATCCAAACACCATTTCCAGAAAAGTAATGATTTTTTTCAAGTAAATATAACATTAAACTTAATTTCTGAGAATTGCTAAGTTTTGACATGTCAATGTTGTCATAAGAAAGCGTTTTAATTTTTTCACAATTTAAAATACACATGACATCTTTAATCTTTTTTGAAGGATAGAGTAAAATTAAACAATTGTCATAAACATCTTGTGGTGTAAACTGTTTTAACAACAATTCTGAAACTGTTCTTATTTGAACCAATGGTACATTAATCCAAAATGGATGTCTTTTAAGTGCATTTCTGATGTCACTTGATGAAAAAGCATTTTCCAAGATTTGATAAACACAAAAAACTACATCTTTGCCTTTTCCTAAACTATCTCCAGGTGCCTTTTCATAAGCTTCATAATGTGATGAACTGCTTGAAAGAACGTTGAGGCTCATACACTTTTTGTTAGATTCATATAATTTCATAAGTCGTTTTGTTGCTGTTTTGTTGTAGTATATCATTTTAAGAAAACGTGGATGTTGAAGGTATGTCATAAATTCAGGCACACTTTGAGCTTTTTCTAATCTTTCTCTTATAGTTTCTGGACCGAGTGTGTAAATTTCAAAACACCTTGTCTGTGCTTCATTACTAATATTAAATTCTTGTAATACCTTTCTTGTTTCTAGCATAGTTAAATAATTTCTCATAGCTATTCTTGGGTGGAGTCTAATAATTTCTTTAATATCAATACCACCAATAGATTGAAAATTGTATATTAATTTTTTTAAGTTTTCAGGGTCAGCATGTATTAAAAACATATTTGCCTTTATTTTAGAACTAGGCATCATTATTTGTGTTTGTAATATTTTCAATGCTTCATTGATTATTCCCAGTGGACGATGTTTAATAGTTGGATAAGTTTGTAGGCCTCTAAAAAATTCATCATTATTTATATCTAAAACTAATTCGAGGTATCTTTGTATAATTTTCAATCTAAGGGAATACAATGAAATAGTGTTTATATCATTATATACCAATGTTGTAAGAGATGTCGGCCACTGTGTCATGAAACTAGCTAGTCTATTTTCAATATTCATATTATTGTCAATATAGCCTCCACTTCTTAGTTGTCCTATAGTTTTTTGTTTCATTAAATTTATATAAAGTAATAAACCTTTTGGAGTTACAGTTTGCAGTCCACATTCTTTTAAAACCA
This sequence comes from Ornithoptera alexandrae, assembly GCA_029030555.1. Taxonomy (NCBI): domain Eukaryota; kingdom Metazoa; phylum Arthropoda; class Insecta; order Lepidoptera; family Papilionidae; genus Ornithoptera; species Ornithoptera alexandrae. The sequence continues at coordinate 6,331,188 of JARDVY010000023.1, read as the reverse complement.
TATATCGATATTTTATTGTAATTGGTACTATTCCATATAGTGCAGGGTTTGAAATCAAAACGTCATAAGAAAATCCAAGTTCAGTAAGAGTATCTATTAAGCTTTTCATTTTTTCATTAGTTATTTTATTTAAAACAGGATGTTTTATTTTCAAATATTTAGCTTGATTTTTATCAACTTTGAGATATTTACATATAATGTGAAGGTTATTTTCCGAAGACGTTGTGTTATAACGCCAGTTTCTTATACCAGTCACCTTAATGCGATCTAAAAGATAAATATATCTTAAAAACATTTTTCATAATAATTTCTATCATTTACACTGTCTATTATTATGTCTCAAATTAGTTGATTTTCGTATTGGGTGGGGCAAAGGTTTGAAATCCATAAAGCCAAGTTTGTTATTTCTTAACCAATTTCATAGTCACAGACGTATTAAGGAAAGCAAATCTTCAAGTCAATAAAAAAACGCGCAAAAAATTTTCTCACGGAGGTTTTTTTCGCGCTTTTTCAATGAAATACTTTTACTACGTTACAATAGAAATTTTTAGCTCGCTTTGTACGTGCATGTCATAATTCTAAAACAATTACAATGAAATACTTTTTGCTCCAATTACTGTTATTCATGTTTGACTACCTACCATCGTGATTTGATTTTCAATTGTTTAATATTTAATACGCGCACACAGAATTATTTTAATATTAGTTAGGACGAATGAACTTACCATTTAACCAGTCGTTATGATCTTGGTAATAACATTAAAAGGCAACCCCAATATAGGACTACACTAATTCGACAGGAAATTTAGTTATTTTTATCGAAAATTGTGGTTATCGGACTATACGGGCTTAACCTACAATTGCAATTGGATGTAGTTGAAGGAAAGACAGACAAATGTTACAGAATTATTTATTTTTGAATAGAGAAATTTCTCTACATCCACCTTTATCTATTGAGCATCAAAATGTTTAGAACATACCACACTAGACGACATGAACTTCCAGTCTTGTCTCTTTTTGTTAGTCAACCACACGAATTTCATATTTTTACTATTTGGAAATCTGCGCAATAGAAATCATAAGCATTATTCTGAAAAATCCATTAAAAATAACAGCATCTTTAAAGTAATAAATGAATGCGGCATTCAAAATATGCTAGTAGATAAAACGTCAAACTGAAAGTTATAGCCATTATTTGTCCAATGGATAAAGATAATCAAAATAAAGACTGTGAAGTCGTTGTTAACGGCGTTTCAATTAGGAATACCTTTAATATGTGTCTGATAACCAAGAACTGCGATCATATGAGAATAAATAAATCCCATAAAAAATTGACCGATGTAAAGTAATTTAAAGCGTTTTATTAAATATTGCACTGCAATGTAAAAGCGCATTTCACTTTTCCATTTTTAAAATTTTATTATATAATCACAACGATTCACAAAAAATATAAAGAAACTAAAACACACGTCACTTGTTGTTAACATTATATGGCTCTTATTTATAGCTTAACAAAATAGAAAACTATTTCAATTCAATGTTGTTTATGTTATTGAATATAGCAAAAAAGAAGGAGATAATTTTATTGATCTTTAATTGGAGTAAATTATTTTTTCCATATGCTCGTAAATATATGTTAGGTCGGCTTCTTTTTTTACGTCTGTGTATATAGTCGAGTCTTCAGGAAAATTTAAACGAAATGTTTTAAATCTATAATTTTCTCTTTATCATTTTTAAGTGCATATGTGAAATGTATGTTTAATTTGTGATGTACATATTGCAAGAGCAAAAGCGACGTTAATAAAATTCACAGAAAAACGTACCCCAAAAATAAATGATTGTATACTGTAGCCATAGAAAATTGTTACAATGTTTTTGTAAAGTTTTAATATGTCGATAAGAGAATTTAAGGTTTTACTGAAGCTGTTTATTGTTTTATTTATTTTAAAGTGGAAACACATTGTTACTATTTTACAAAAAGCAATATTTTTTCTATAAGACATTTTTATCAACACTATTTTTATAACAAGTATGTTACTAAGGCCATGTTCTTGTACGTCAGTATATACATACTCACAGTTATAAAGTATATATTTAATTTAACTATTGTGAATATTTAAATTATGCGTTTTTTCCAGCTTCAGGTCCAGCGATGATAACGTTAAGGGAACTGTTTATTATAATTAATATCTTTATTTAAGTTAAATGAAAAAAAAAATGTTTTAATGAATTTAGATTATTTGAGATTTTCTTATTATATTTTATCAATATTTCTTCCAGGGAAGCGAAAACTCGATATAGTCTATGTCCGGTGTCATCGATGTTAAGAAAATTTATGTCGATGTTAATGTATAGAAGTATCATAACGTCACTATATGGTTATTTTGTTGGAAACGTTATGGGCGTATTATGTTTGTATGCAATATATAATATCCACTTAAATAGCAAAAATGGTTATTTCTAAATCTAAGACGGGGTTGTTCGCGTTAGGTTTTTACATTCTTTCCTCAATATTTATAATAGTGGCCTTTATTAGTCCCTTTTGGTTAGTAACTGATGGAAAACTTAAAAATCCAAAATTTTTAAAGATTGGTAAGTCGCAGGACCATCCATTAAAAAATTATACAGGAAACATCATAATTTATTTACTGTTTATGAAAATTTTCCTTTTCTAATTACATAATTATCTTCATTAGGATATATATTTACTAATCATAGAATCGTCTGGGAAGACAGTCGTAACAAATTTTTTCTCATAATAATTATTTCTCAGGATTGTGGGAGGTCTGCTTTAACGGTTTTGAAGAAGTTCATCACTGGTATGATACAATATTCAAGGGTTGCTGGTGGATATTTGAAGAAGAATATTACATTATTCATGACATTCTTTTACCTGGATTCTTTATAGCAACACAGTTTTTCTTTACCATTGCAACATGCTGTGTTCTTGTTTCTACGTTTATGATTTATCTTTATGTAAAAAAAGATAAAGACGATGATAGCTATGTTACACTTTTAGTTAGTCTTGGCACAGTTCTTGTATTTGGAGGTAAGTTGTTGTATATTCTATTTGCATACTTAATTTAAACTCTTATAACCAACTAAATTTATTTTACTAAAAATTTTATAAAAAAAATCACAAAAATATACTTTAATTTATTATTTATCCCTTAAATAGAAAGTAAATATCTTTTTAACTTTCTCCTGTTTTATTTGTCTTAAGTTTAAGAAGAATTTTACTTAAAATAGCAATTGACATTTTATTTAAAATACAATTGGAATTAGCTATTGCATTTTATCTGGGTGTATCATAATCATGTTCTATTGTACATTTTCATTATGTTAATTCATTTAATAGTGTCATTTTTTTGTCTTTATTTATTAAACTGTATTAAATCAAATTTCAATATAGTATGAGAAAATACAATAAAATAAAATATTATCGAAGTTTATGATTTGACAAATGGTTTGCTAATTTTCATTCATTTTATTAATACTTATTACAGGTCTTGTAGGAATTATATCTGTAATCACTTTTGGAGCTAGAGGAGATGGTCGAGATTGGATGCCAAATTGGGAGCACAATGATCTTGGCTGGGCATTTGCTCTTGGTGTAATTGGAGTAATCTTTTTATTTCCTGCTGGTATTCTCTTCCTTGTTGAAGCTCGTGTTCAAAAGTACAAGAGGCTTCATGAGATGCAAAGCAGGGAACCATCATCACATACAATGCATGAAAGAAAAATTGGGTTTTCAGGGCATACTGACATTTAAGTAATAGTCTTTTGTATTTATTGCAAAGAAAAATTGTTAAAAATTTCCTTTGTGTTTATGATACATTTGGTAATTTGCATCATACTAAATGTTATATGACATATATTAATCCGTGCAAGATTTTTTAAGTATTTTTATGTGAAAAGTGATTGTAATAGTAATTACTTATAATCTTATAAGTTATTGAAAATTATGTAATAGAAATATTTTTACTGACAAAGGGCCTCAATCTTAGAATATAAAATATTGGCACCAATAGTGTGAATTTGTGTAGATATATTTACCCTTATTCTTCAAGAATAAAAGGCAATGAGCACTTTTCAAGTGGTTATGACTATCTTATGGACTTAGATCTTATTTTACATAATAACATAAATTTATACTTATATCTGTAGAACTCTTTAATTCTATGTCAATTATTTCTTCAAACAAATAAATGTTTTGTATAAATTTGAGGATAGATTTATTGACTGTTTTTATGTATATATCTCAAGCTACTTTTAAACCCAAACAGCATTTGTGATCAAATGTAAATAATTTTTGAGAGACATCCATAATAAAATTATAAGATTTACAAGATAATAAAAATATCAGTATTTTTTATTGCCTTTTTGAGAAATTGCATCAATATACAAATATAAATCAGAAGTAATGTTTTTAACCGTACATATGTTCGTTTCTAAAGAACACTATATATGATATTATTATATGTAGTATTCTTTATATATAATAATATTATATATAGTGTAATGTGTAGTATCATGTTAAATTGTAGTTGTTCACCTAATGTGAAATTTTACATAAAAAAAAGGAGGCGATAAAAACTTATATAACATAGAATGGTTCTAATTTTATTTCAGCTAGTGCTTGAATTTCTAGGAAATATCCTAAGTGTATTCTCCCATTGATAAAATAAACAAAATTAAATTAAAAAGGGCAATACACTGCCTAGTTTTACTGTAACATAATTTCAATTATAGGTTTTTGAATGGTAATATAAACTACCACTTTATTATAAAGCTATGTTAAGTAATATTAAGCAACTTTATTTTCAGTAATATACCTTTTTTTTCTTTAATATTTAGCAAATAATTTTAAAGTATTTGGATATTAGTAGGGACAGTACTTTTACAACGTAAAGCTAACTTTGCTGCTTCAAATCCTAAGGATACACATAACGGTTCTTCATAGCCCGAAATTACACCATGAATGTAACCACTAGCGAAACAATCGCCAGCTCCGGATACATTTTCGACAGTATTCAGCTTTTCTGTCGCGTAGTAATTTACGTTCAGTATTTCTTTATTACAAATATTTCGTTCATTGGCCTTTCGAGATACAGTAGTAACTCCTTCGTCGCCCAAAGTTACGATAAGTACTTCGATAAATTGTGTTACAATTTTGGAAAGATTAGTGATTTCTTCAATGTTTGATTTTTCTTCTATATGCAAATTAGGTTCGAGGAATGCAGCCATAGCTCTTAACTCTGATAAATTTGGAGAAGAATAAGTAATTTTGTATTGTTTGGAGTTTAGAACTTTTGCAGCTTTTCTTCTGTCCGTTGGTTCGAAGAAAACTGAAATTGGATAAAATAATTATTACACCGGGTGTAAATAAAGTAGGCACTCGGTACAGCACTACAATTGCTAAGTTTAATTAGGTGATAGAAGGAATCCAGAAATTCAATATACTTTTACGAATAAAATTGTAATATTAAAGGTAGTAAAATTAATGTAGATAATTTTTTACTAGTCAAACATAAAAAACAACCAAAAATAAAATGTTACGAAGATTTAAATCGTATTTCACTTAGTTTATGAATTGTAGGCAACATTTTTTTCGTATTGTTGTCTGGTATTATTACTTTTATTTTCATACACTAAAATCATTATTTTTTAAAGATAATTTTAGCTTTTTATATTAATAAATTTTTTATAGTTTTTTTGTTTATAAACGATATTGTGGTATCAATTCGCAGAGGACAATAATTATAAATAAAAATAGTAAATTAATATTTATTGGACACAAAGAATAAAAATTTTTAATGTCGTAATTTGTTTTTATGGAATTTAAATTATTTTCATTATACTAGAGCCACGGTTTATTTTGTTTATATTTCATTAACTATTATATACTAAGTTTTTAAGAAAACTACAATAGGAGGTATAGAATAGTTATTTTGATGCCCCATTGACAGAATGAGTTCAAAATTGTAGTTCATAAAAAATTGTCTATGATTCGGTTAATTTTCGTTTATTAAGTAGGACTACGCCCAAACAATGCGTACTGTTAGAAGTTAGGTATTTGTCATGATATGGGTTCTAGTATAATTTAAAAAGTTAATTTAGTTTCTTGATAATTACTCTGCTTTGTAAAATTAACTAGAATCAGTTACGAAAAAGTAGAAGCAGCGAAGAAAACTTTAACGTGTTTATAAACATTGTGTGTGTATAACAAAATTTGTCCCTCTAGTTTTTGAAAATATTTTTAAATGGACCACATATTAAAAAAATTTTGACAATTCGTCTTAACGGAAAATATTGTGAAAATTATATAAAGATAGGTAGGACCAAGTAGTTTTCATTAACTATTGACTAATTTAAAAGTGTAACAAAAAATCCTGGTAGATACTTACGTATTATAAGACGAAATACTTTAGAGAAACGATACCGTTTTTTTTTATTCAAAGATGCAAAGAGGTAGGGCATACATTTTGTGATATATATACGGTGCTAGTTAACTAAGTAACCTCAACATAGCCCTGTAGTCTCGGGCTAGTACGAATAGGAGTAAGGTAAGCTCTGCCTGTTGTAGAAGGCGGTTAAAAGAGTCTGGGACTTCGGCGGGTCTTCAGAGTGGGCACCCTTATCGCTCAATAAGCTAACCTGCGTGGACAGTGTATGGCTCGGCGATAATGCTTAGGAATGTTAGGCTCCTCAGACATGTTTAACACAAGTGTAGAGTGGCACCGGTGCATTCCCTATGTCCCTCTAGAAACAGAGTATCTTTCGAAGATTTCCTTCCCGAAACCAAAAAAAAAAGTGGCCTCAGCAAGAAAGCCATACTACAAGTTAAACTCGGTTTTAACACTAACCTATTAATCTTGGTGTTTAAGTAATTAAAAAAAAAGCGTATGAATTTTGTGACAATAAATATGTAATAGGTCATAACTCAATGTTATTGCTTATCATATGTAATCTTCAAGGATCTTTATATCTTTATTTTCCAATCTACGACAAGGAGTTAGTTCTCAATTTTAACCATAGAAGTTGAGTTGTACTCTTTACTTCATCACTATTTATAGAGGAGAGGTCCAGATTTTAATAATTCTTTTAGTCTTTTAGTTTAAAAGAGGATTCATAAAGTATAAAACATGTATTCTGTACAAAACAGCTCTTGAAAATATATAAGAACAAATGATCGACTCCATACCTGGTAATAATGATAATTTAACAAAGATGATTGAATTTTAAGATGGAAAAATGTTTTTTCTCTTGTTCTATCTTAATAATCATTTTATGTTTTTTGAACTGTACTCCTTGAACTAACAAATTTTTGTCTATTACATAAAATTTAAATATATAAAGTTATATACTTTAAACCATTACTTTAAGCAATTACTGAATTGTTTAATAATTCTTATATTATACTAACACAGTACATAGGAATCATGTCTAATTCATTTAAAAAAAAAATTGTAAGACCTTAGTTAAAGGTTTTGTCTTGAGCTTCCCACTATGATTAAGCGTGTGAAATCTTTGGCATTGTGTTTCTGAGTGAATGTAATGCTTATGTATACCACACCAAAAATGTATGTATACTTAGTGTGTATTGCGAAATGTACTTGTGACTTGTTATTCATCTCAAACAGGTAACCTTGGTTTTTGTTTAAAGAAGCATAATGTTTATGTAAGATTAGGTCTAAACTTTAAAAATGTAATACCATTAATACTTGATTGTAATGATTTTTTCTTTCATTTTTAACATAAATTATTCTTTTAGTTTTGTTGTACTACTATTTCAGAGTAATGCTCAATTACAAATATTTTCTATGCAATGATTTATTAATTAATTTATGTTAAATTATATTCAACCTTTTACAGACAATGAAGAATAGAAGTTTGGCTGGTAATTGTGGCATTGCTGTATTTATAATTGCCCTTGTGACAGTGGCATTGGCATTTGGTACACCTAGCTGGATAGTCAGTGATTCAAGAATAAGAGGCAATCAATTAGAGAGGTGAACATTTTCTTTTTACAATGATTAACAATTATAAAAACCAAAATATAGTACCAAGTTTACCAATGGTAAAATTTTTATACCACTTTTATTTTCACAGGTTGGGGCTATGGAGTCATTGCTTCAGATCTTTACCTGATCCTTTGGATCAATACCAAAGGCGATTCTTTGTAGGTTGTAGATGGGTTTATGATCCATTTACCACAGGATATGATAAAATACTGGGATATTTACTTCCAGGTATTTTTTTTTCTTTGTATTTTACTTATTTTATGAAAATGTTTAAATAATTTTTAAATAATAATAATTTTTAAAAATGTTTTAATTTGGTAAAATTATTGTAATGTATTTTTACCAAATCATTTTCTTATTCTGACTTGATGTGAGATTAATGTACATATACAACTGAATCTATGCATGTGTCCTTTATATTATTATTATAGTTATTAAGGTCTCTTGCCACTACTGCAATTTTTTGCCACTTACTCTATACCTATAATTTTATGTACCCCATAGTATACTTAGGTAGTTTTGGAAATAAATAACACCTGCAAATTTGATTATCATTTCTAATCTGATTAATTAAGCATTAATGTAATAAAAAAATTAGAGATTGCAATAAGAAATTGCATACAAATATGCCTTATTATTAAAAAAGCCTCAATTGAGTTCAAAATAAATTTTGGGTGATGATGGAAATAATTTACATAATTTTTTTTTTACAGGCTTCATGATAGCAACTCAGTTCTTTTTCACCATATGTCTACTTGGAGTGTTAATCTCTACAATTTTAGTCCTAGTCTTCTTTTTATGTTGTGGTCCAGATCAAAATAGATTTGTTTTAATAATCCGGGGTATAGGTTACATCATGTTAGTTGCTGGTAAGTAAATGTGGTTTTCATTTATTTACAAGAAGACAAAGGGAACAACTACATTATCCATGTTTGTTATATTTGTAGGTATTAGTGGCTGTATTGCTGTCATAGTGTTTGCCTGCTTTGGTAATACTGAGGGGTGGATGCCCGGCCATCCTAATAATTACTTGGGTAAGTAAACATTGTTAGTTTTTTAAATGTTCTCTATATCTTTTATTATTTTTCTTAAAGGATTCATTAAATATTGTTCCTAGTTTTTAATGTAAATAATAAAGGTGATATATTCATTAAAATGATACATGTATTTTGAAAATTAAACTATTAAAAAATGTTGATATTATAAGATATATTACTTGAGTTTTTATTTTAATTATGTTGGATGTCTCAATTTATATTTAACACACACAGTATTATTTTTTACTATAATATTAAAATAAATCTAGATAAATTTCAAAGATAGGCCAAAACTATCTTGAAAACCCATAATTAGTTAAAAGTGATTTAACTAACTTATTGTTTTGCTCCATCTTTAATTACAGGGTGGTCATTCGGTCTTGGTGTTGTTGGATCGGTTGCATGTATCATAACAGCCGCTTTGTTTTTAACAGAAGCAAACATACAATCTAAGAAACGAAACAGGTTGAAAGAGTCGCAAGCACGTTTTGAAATGGAACACGAGTCCAAGGCCTAAGACAAGAGCTAAAGATAAAATAAATAGCATGGATACCAGAAAGTGTTATAAGATAAGATCTGTTTTTTTATATCCGTCCATTTAAATATTTACATTATATGTGAAATAATTTAAGTTCAATTTTAAAATATAAGTAAATACGGATAGACTTTTATAAGTGCCTAAGTTTTAAGAACAAAACAGTATTTATAAATCTTTGCACATTCCACACTATCTCAGCAATGGAGATATTTAAGCAAAAACCTGTCAATTTTATTTTTAACTAACAGTAAATTAAGTAAAAATTTGTTTGTATTATATTATTTAAGTTTAAAGTTCAAAAATATTGATGTTGTTTTTTTTTTCGTATGAAATAGTACATTCCATCCAGTAAAGCTTTAATTATTGCTGTTTTTGTTTTTTTTTCTATTTTAATTCAGGTTTTTTAATTTGCTTTTTTTATGATAGAACTAATATTAAAGTATGAAAATATTTTATAACTGCTGCTTAGTTTTAATTAACACACTTTGATTTTGTCATGTATTACAAAAGCTTGTAGATGAACTTGTAAGTCATTGTTATACTTATCCATAGTCTATTTCTAATTTGAGATGCTTTGCTTTCTGTCAATTATTTTAAACGTTTGATAAATTCGCTTTGTTAACTCTCGTAACTATTAGGTAATTTTATTTGGTTATTACAAAGAATCTACTTAGGAAGTATGTACCATACTAAAAATCCAAATTTTTTAATGAACTTAACTATTATTAATGAAAATGTGTTCATAGTTAATGAAGTTTGATTAAAAGATAAAATGCACAAATATTTACTCTGTAATTATTTTACATTTGTATGTTAGGTTTTACGGCTGGTTTAACAATAAACTCATTTATTTACCTGATGTAATATTTCAATACCCATTACATTATAGGTTTGTTTTACTTAATAGTACCTGGTTTGTCTATTCACTTTGAATTATAAATAAAGTGGCGAAAAGACATTACAAGCGTATATTTATTTAGTTAAAAAAAAACTTCACAAATTCAAATGACTAAACTTAAGCCGAAGCAGCATGGTCTTAAATATTAGCCTGTTCCCATGAAAGGGACGAACGGAAAAAATCAAACAACTAAAGCTGATAACCTTTTAAGAATTTAGTGCTCTTAAGTCAAAATTAACGGAAACTAAAAGAATGGTATTACAGTTATATTATTAAATGTCAGGAATTTTTGTTTTATCGATTACAGTAATATCATCAGTAGCAAATGAGATATAAAGTGGTTTTGAGATGGTTTATTAAATATAAATCAATTATGTTATAAAGATCGATCATGTTAGTGAAAAAAGTTAGTACATGTTTTTATAACAATGAAAATAAAATTTAATATGTATAGTTGTGTACGACTCGTTTATTACGTTAGAAACATGCTTGTTCATACAACCGATTATTATTACGAAGTAAATATATATATCTATAAAAAATATATCGCTTGACTTCTGGAAATCTAAGGGAAAATGGTATGGAAATATCCAAGAGAATTTACTGAGAAGACCATGGTGTAATGACCTTAATATAGATAGCCGTGATTTTATTGCATAAAATTGCGATTGGGCTATAATGCTGGACTCGCACACCTCGCAAGACTGAATATAATAAATACCAATTTTTGCATTTTCAATACTGACGAAATCGCCGGCCTGAGCTAAATATTCTTTAAATGTCCAAACCAAACGTTAATTTTTCTTACACTGGTATTTGCAAGTGACATAATAGAAGTTAGTGGTTTCTCCTGCCATCTATTGTGTGATTTGCTCAAAAACTATTACGTTACTTTAACAGTTACGGTAATTTAAATAAATAAAATAAGTGAACAAGTTAAAATGCAAACGTTTGGAAATTAGTGTCTGAAAAAAAAAACTTGGCTTAAAGGTCATGTTACCAAGCCATAAAATCTACAAAAAAAACTCGTTTATTTTAAAAATCTATTTATATTTTAATGTCGAATATTTGTTTCTGATAAAGCGTAGTATTGCCTTTACTTGACACTCTCTATAGAACCAGAAATAATAGAAAAAAAATCAACTGTCAAAGTCGAATGAGAAGCGAGTATAAATAAAAACTATCATTTATATATGCGAAACAATTCTTATTATATTGCTAGTTTACGACTATAGATTACGACACAATACACTAAAATCAATTAAAATGACTGCTAACAACGAGTATCCGAAAGCATCTAGTAAGTTAAAACAAATTTGGTCACGCCCATAATGTTTGTAAATATTAATAAAATCCGTTGTATCATATATCGAATCAAGATATTATGTATTTAAACAATCGATGTTGTTAAACCTGTCGGCGATACGAAAACCAGGGTTAATTAATTTTGTTTTTATTTTTCAGATGCTACTTTGATAGGAGCTAGTATAACATATATTGCTGGCTTATTTTTACTTCTATCTTTTGCCGGGCCGTATTGGATAGAATCATATTCAGAAATGTTCTCACCTTTTAAACACATGGGCCTGTGGGAATATTGTTTCGATCGTTTTAGATTCCCTTCGTTTCAGTATGATAAGTTGTTCCATGGTTGTCACTACATATTTAGTGAGGTAAATTTTATAGAAATTTTATTAAAAAAATTAGCTATTATAGAACAGTTACAGATACAGCTATTATAGAATGTTTTTTTTTAAAAAAATCACTATTGTTATTTTTAGTTTATTCATTGGTTCAAATAATTAGATCAAAATTTGTCTGACAGTAAAGACAAAGGAAGAGATATTCTTATTATTTATAATAGAAAGAAATTATTATTTCTTAATAAGTTTCTAAAACATTCTTATGATAGAACATCTATTGAAAGATATCGTAGTTTTTAAGTTTTTCCATGTTTCCATCTAATTAAATGACCATGTTTGATGTAACCATAACAGCCAATTTACGTCCCCACTGTTTGGCACAGGCCTAGCCCACTGTCTGGGCACAGGCCTACCCTCAATATGACGGTGATGGGCTATAGTCACCACATGGGCCCAGTGCAGATTGGTGACTTCACACACACCTTTGAATAAATTTTAATTCATGTGCAGGTTTCCTCGCGATGTTTTCCTTCACCATTTGTATTTTGCCGTTTTAATTAAAGTTCACAAATGTACATAACTAAAATATTAAATCCCTTCTTCGGAGTGAATGCAGTATACTCTAACCATTAGGCCAGCAAGTTTGTTTTGCTGAGCGAGTGGTTTGATATTATTTTGTTAAAGTATAGTCTCAAGTCTCTTATATAAATTATATGTTTAACTATAAATAATTCACCAATTAAACCAAAGTTTTCCATTGAGTTAAGGAATACTTTCAGTTAGATTGATACATTAAATGTTACCACTGTATAGGTCAAACCACTAATATGATTCACTCTTATCTGTATTTGATATGTTTTGAGGGTGGGGTCAACTAAACAAGTTCATAGAGGTAAATTTGAAAGCGTCTTGCACTTGCCCTACTATAGTATAGATTGCACTATCCTATCTGTTAGTACTGCTTGACCCACAAAAAGGATTTTAGATTATAGAAATCTCTCATAACTAGAGGAATCATTTACAATATTTTCTGAAGACTTCATTTCACAATATTTTCTCATAGAAACTAGTCATAGTAAAGAGAGATATTTTTAAAGTGGGATATGTATTTTCAGGAGTATTATGTTATAAGAGAGTGGCTGCTACCAGGGTGGTTGATGGCTGTACAGTCTTTCGTGACTTTAGCACTTATATTGTCATTTACTTCACAAGTGCTATTAGCATGTGTGATTGTTCGTTGGCCTTTAAGAACTGTTCTACGCTATGAATGGATATTTGTGTCTTTTGCATTTGCAATGGTAGCAATTTCAAGTAAGTATCTATTATATATCATATAATTTAATAAGCAATTATTTTCCTTTTTAGGTGTATTTTGGTTTTTATTATTTAAACAATGATTGCTTGAATATTTTAGTGACAAAAGCTTACCAGATTTTAGGATTAAATGAATCTCCTAGATATTTGATTTATTTGTTGTAAATATTATTATATCACTTTAAAATATCAGTGTGGCTTAAGTTTAGTAGATCCCTTGGAAATATTGGTGCTAAATTGATGAATCATTAAAACCATGAATTTACACAGTAAATTTGTATCTATTTTTAAGGTACCTTCTTGTTTTTGGCTGTTGCAATCTTTGGAGGAAATTGTTACCGTCGTGACTGGTTGCTTTATCCATCATTCAATGTGCTTTCATGGTCATATGCGTTTGCTGTTATTGCCTTTATACTCTTTGGTAAGACTTTAAAATAAAAAATGTTTTCGAAAATAATATATATATATTTTAGAGCATAGGCCGTAATAGAATTATAAAGAAGATTTGTGGCATGTATCTATCATCACAAGAGTACTGTCGTGTTGATGCCTCTCTGGACAGACGTTTTTTATTATTTTGTCATTGTCCTCTCACCTAGCACTTGAAGACTAAGCAATCGAATCTGTCGCTTATGTTTGTAACAAGTGCTGAGTTATTAATTTGTTTATTTATACAATGCGTTGAAGGAAACAAGAGCGCGGTATGTACGAGTATGGCGCTTTCAAATAATTAAGTATAAAAGACTGGATGTCTTGGATAGCCAAGTTAACTGTAACTGCTAATATTTAATACTTCTACTATGGTAAAGTGAATTTCACGAAATACATGGGTACTGTTTGAAGCACGCGATTTATATACAAGAACTTAACAATTTCCATATTGGTGACCCGACTTCAACTGCACAAAAGCCCATAGATTCATTTGAAGGACAGTGGAGAATATAACCACCATCAATGTATCTTCTGTGTATCGTAAACGACGCTCAAGAACTTAAAAAACGCAACATTTGGTAAATTACCGAGGTCATTGTTAGATTGCCTGAGAGCTCACACTCAAATGTGTTGAGAGTGAAATATTTTTTTTAATTGCGAGATATGTTTAGTTGTGTACTACGAATTTTCTATTAGAAATAAGTTTTATCTTATTATATAAATGGAGTAATAGAAATCTTTTGTTCACGGTAGGTCTTGCAGCAATTCTACTATTCTTGGAAGCACGAAAATTGTACGAACTACGTTCAGAAGCGAAAAACTTGGTGGCTCAAATGCAGCATAGCCAACCGGAGCATGCCTTGCATCAACTGCGGGACCAATTGCAACAACAGCAACAACACCTGACTTACTATAGACGCTGAGATTTTCTTTTCTTTGTACTTTTTATTATATCACCGATTTACGATAACACCGTTATCACTATAAATAAATCTATAAGCACAAATCTTTACGGTGCAAGCTTCTCATATAACTGCATCTATCTTTTATTATATATAAATAGGGGAGGCATGAAATGTTTGAGAATGCTACTCTCTAAAAGATCTTATGGATCACCATAAAGATAAACCATATAAGTTTTCATATTTTTAGATATATAAAAATAATATACACTGATACTACAAAATGTATGGCGTTTAACTAATGGCTAAAAATTTTTTTTATGATATAAACATTATTTAGCTTTTGGAAATGTAGGAAGTGTAGGAAGATTTTTTCTGATGATCTGAAAATTATGTGTATAGTGTTTATGGTTATATAGAATCGGTTTTATTTTATATTTTCAATCTGAGTAATATTAAAAAAAAAAATATGTACTACTACTAACACAACTGTTAGCTAATATAAGATCGGACTGTATTTTTGTGTGCCTATATGATAATTTGTAATAGTTTTAAGTGAATAAATTTATTGTTATCCGTCCATTTGCAATGTATTTGTAACGTTAGGTTAATACATGGAAGCTCTTTTAAAATTATCAATAAACAATTTTATTTCTTTATAAGAAAACTATTTCATTTTAATATTTACTTGATTATTACTGTTATAATGCGGCCTGTATGTCATTTAATGTAAATGTTGGTGTTAATGAAGATTAAAAAAAAAAAAATCAAATATAGCTACTTTAACAATATCGAAATATTATTTCAAAGATGACTTGGACGAATCGAAAAATAGAAAGATAATATTGTTGAAATAACATTATAAACCATAACTATGACTTAACCAAGTATTTGGAATGTTACATGATGATTTCACTTTCTTAATGCAGTGTCTTCCTGCTTGGTTTTGTACCATAGTGGTCATTGGTTTATCCCAAAGCCACGTATAGACTGGATGTTGACGATTTCTCGAATCTGCAAGCTTACTACCTTCTTAATAAATGGCCAGCCAGCATTATTATTGTTTTGGTTGTCAACTTATGAGAACTAGAGTACTTTAAGCAGGCGCGCTTCACGATACACGACTTAGTCACTTGACATAAAGTGAAATTGAGGTCAAATGATTGATGTTATTGTAGAAAAAAACTATTGGTAAAATTGTTAAGGATATCTAATTTTATAAAACAATTTTTTGGAATGCTTTCTGAAAATGGGTCCTAGAAAAAACAATTAAGTGCAGATCAATTACTTGCATGCTCACAAGAAGTGATTATCATTTATAATTTGTGTTATTTTCAAATATTAATTCATAAAGGTTTTATTATGCTTAGAATATAACAAAAACATATTAAAACAGTTTCGAGTTTTTCTTACCTGGTTTGTTTAATTTGTTACATAGTTGCAACACATAGTCCAATGTAGTTTGCGGCACATTACCGTCAATCACAACAAGGGGTGCTTTTACTAATATTTCCATATGTTGATCCACCTAAACAATATATATATATATTTTATGGTGTGTTGTTACACTGTTTTGTTTAAAGCTGACCTATTTTTTGTAATTCTTACTATTAAAAATTTCGTTGAATATTTATTTATAGCGATACGATAATAAAGCACATGAAAATCTAAAAGCTATTGTCTATACATGATAAAATGAGTTTATTTTGGTCGCCAATCATGTGAAAATTAGTGAGAGACATGGGAACATGACAATTCTATCCGGAAATGGGAAATGGAAAAGGAAAAAGGCAAACAGAAAATGAAAAAGTATATGAAAATGTTAAATGTACATGGAAAAAAGGAATTAATTTTTATTCATTTTAATTATTATTGAAATAAAAAAGAAAATAGAAACTTGCAACTGGGAAATTGGAAATGGGAAAAGGAAAAGGAAAAGGAAAAGGAAAAGGAAAAGGAAAAGGAGAGAGAGAGAGAGGGAGAGGGAGAGGGAGAGGGAGAGGGAGAGGGAGAGGGAGAGGGAGAGGGAGAGGGAGAGGGAGAGGGAGAGGGAGAGGGAGAGGGAGAGGAAAATGAAAAAGGCAAACAAAAAATATATATGAAAATGTAAAATGTATATGAAAAATTAAAATAGAAAATTAATAATTGAAAATTGAAAATTAAAAAGGAAAATGGAAACTTGAAGTTGGGAAATTGGAAATGGGAAATGGACAACGGAAAGGACAGGATAGGGCTAAGAATGGATTTTAAAAAGTTCCTTCCCTAAAGGGAGTTGTGGTGGTGTTACGGCAATCGAAGCGCCCGGAACAACTCGAATTATATAAATCGATTGTGAGATGATTGAAATATTTTATTAAAGCGTATATACGCTGCTCAAATATTATATAACGTTTTTTCATATTGTACGAAAGTGGGGTACGTTTTACAAATTTGTTGCTTAACACACTTAACAATCTTATTTTAGTTTTATATTTGTTATACATGCAAATTATTTTATAATAGTTACCATTTTCGGTGTTATTCCTTTATGTATGTCCATGTTTCCCAGACCTAACAGGCATTCGCCTCTTGAGTCAAATACCACGGAGTACATCGCCGTCCTCGCACCGCTAATGGTGCTACCTACAATGTTAATTTTTATTGAGGTAGTTGTAACATTTCTTATTTATTAACTGCTGCTTAATATTCGAGTCATAATTATTTTAGTTTATTAAAAAAAAGGAGTAAATATTAATTACCATCAAGTAAAAGTCCAGGTGCTATATCGAGAAGATAGCGTCCGTCTGAGTCGTCGCCTATGGCAGTTAAGAGGCGTGCATTGCCTCCTCTTAATCGCCACAGCGCTTCCGCTATGTTGCGCCCCACGCCACCTCCACAATGTTCCGTAATACACGGATGTGTGCTGCCATCTAGCTGAAATTGGGACTCAAAAGTAGGTTAAATTATCCTTATCAAAGTTGTAAAATAATTTCACTTGCTATTTTGAGTTTAGTATACAATTTCTTAAACAATTTACTGATAGTGTGATATTACATAAAAAATCATTAAACAAGCAATAAAACATATAAACCACGAATTGATTTCTTACGGACACCGAATATTATATAATAAAATATGGTGTAATGTAATTCAATCTTGATTACAATTTATTTCAGGGATTTGAAATGTTACAGGAATACGCTGTATGCTATGAATCGCTTTGCGTAAAATATACTTTTCGAAGTATTACGTAAGCTAGACTGCGAAGTTGTATACTCATAAAATTGGTACTACAAAGTATTATGTTTTGTTTTTTTTTTAAATTTAACAATAGGATAGAGACAAAAGGCTGTTTCATATCATTGGAGAATATTTTTTTGCAATATAATTCACAGATTACTATTTCAGGGGCTCCATCAAGAAATTAGATGCTTGTGAATATTAACCGTAGCAACTATGGCGTTCCATCTAACGAAATATAGTATTAGCGACATGGTATTTACCGTCAAAGTAGTAATTTAACCCGAATCATGTTGATATCTTACTACTGGCTGACACTCCAGGTAGAGGAAATCGTCGCATGGAAACCGACATATTCTAAGAACAACGTCACTCACATCGGCCAGTGTGATACCGAAACGGCTTTAACTGTTTCCTTGTGAGAGAAAGCCAGAAGTCCCAGTTATGGGAACATTAAGTAGGCTATTTACTTATTATCACTTATCGATCGATGTTGACACTATCAACGCTATTTAATAATTACTGTTCTGACAATTCCTGAGCATATTCAACCATATATCCTTTAATAAATAAACATAGGTGTATGTTTCGATAAGTGTTAATGCGAATCTCTTTTTTATCGTAGAAATCTTCAAAACATACTCTGGTTCGGGAAAAGACAAAGTTGTGTGGGATTTGTACGCACTAAAACCCCATTGGCCTTTAGTGCGTTGCGGGAGGCCCCGGATCTCTTACAGAATGCACCGGTGCCTTCTTGCATAACGTTAAAGCAAGGCTCAGGACAGGTCTTGCCCAGCATTATTGATATGTCGCCACAAGCACGACACCACTTCGTATTTGTTGTCTACCCTGCGCTCAGTTAACGGTCATTAATCATCCACAATTTTAAAGCTCGTGAATTCAAAGACACTTTTAGTCTCCATTTATGACAGCCATGGCTTATCTTAGTGCTATTCTTAATAGCTCGTGACTACAGGGAAATATCATTTCACTACCTAAGCAGCAAGCACACTTTAAAACGACACATAGGAGTGTTTTTACTCAAAGGCTTCCTTTGAGACTACACGTTAGTAATGCAAAAGTCTTAACTACTCAACACTGAGTCTTTTATCTTTGTTTTTATCGTTATATTAAATAATGTTAATAGTGGCAATTTATGGCGTGACACAATTTGCAATCAAAAACACATTTAATATATTAATCATACTAAAGTATGACAACCCTTGATTCAATAAATGCTTTCATTAAAATGTAACTCGACCCTTGACATTCTCAAGTTGTAAAAAAAGGCGAGGGTACTTATAATGCATGTTATACTTTTAATACGTATAATTATTTCTTACTCACTGAAAAAAAAATATCACCATAACCAAAATTAGAATAACATATGTTCAGATAAAAATGAGAAGTTAGTTGAATACATACATTATTCTTAACGATTGATCTTTACGTCTATATAATACTTTACACAAGATTCATTACTTAAAAAGATACTTAAGTCGTATTTATATCAGATCGATGTTTTAAGTAATCTTTTTATTTTTTTATATAACTAAGCGACAACGCAAAATGGACGACGTTTACCCAATTGTATGTGACACTCGTCTATAACAACGTAGCGCTAATTAGGCTGTTATGCATTGCATCACATTGCGCCCGTCGTCTGAGACATAAGATGTTGAGTCTTGTTACCCCTGTAATTATAAAAATATTGATATATTGACATATATTCTGGAGTGTGATTGGTGGTAGGGTTTGACCTCGGCTAGCTACCATCATCATGTAAATGGTCGTCAAAGCAGCGGTATGTTATGGTTTTCAACATATTAGAGCCCGAGTATTATTGGTGAATACACATCGTTCAGTTCATTTATATTTATTCTCGTACGAAATTTATTATCTTTTTGTTAATAATAACAACGATAATTTCCGTATCATCTTTTACCCACACATATCATAACATTCATCGATTTCAATTTTATTATGTAATAAATTAAAAACTAGTAAGCATTTTTTCCTGCACTACAACTCACGGGATCCAAGCCAATCTCACCAGCTTGTGGTGTTTCTTACTAATCAACAGACGAGGCTGGGCTCCCACCAACCCGCGTTGGGCCAGAGTCGTGAGAGTTCAAATCATCCTATGTGAATTCCGATCGATGAGGGAATTTATGGGGGAAACCTATGTCCAGTATCGACTGTTGATGATGATGATGAAGTATTTTTCGTGGTTTTAATTTATAGTCATAATTTTTGATATGAAGATTTTATAAGGTGTATCTCTATTAGTGTATTCCATTTCGTTATATTTCGTATAATTCTTAATTTGTCTTATCTTTTACACCCCTTTACTATCACTTCCTTAGGTTTCCACTTTTTCTTTTAATTCATATCTTTGTATCTCGGTAGCTGACCGCCTTATCGCAATTTTAGTTATCATTCCATAACTACTACATTTTAACTAAAACAATATAATGACGACTTTCATTAATTTCGAAAGCTTCACTAATAATAATACATTCCGAAAATCATTTAAAATTTAACTGTAACAACTATAATCCTCTTTGTTAGAGAAAGATTTGTTTTATGTAATAGTTTTCCGTTTTGTCATTTAAAAGTGGACATTCTTTAGTAGAGGCAGTGCTAGATTCCTAAGTATATGTAAAGTGTTTATGGCGGCGGTTACACAACAACATTATTATTATACAGTTGATTGAACTTTCTAAAATGATAAATCACCAAATTTATATATGCCTTTACAGTGTATATACCTTCACAGTGGATATTTCTTCATTTGAGCAATAATATATATATTTCAGCAAGCTATCGACACTCTTCAAATATATTTTTTAAACGCATTCCATTTACATCATAACTTTTTATTTAATTTACATTGTAGTTTTATAGTTAAACACTAGTTTAAAAACTAAGAGATTTTTGTCCATGAAGCAATATTATTTCTGGTTAATTAATAACTAAATTCTAATTTAATTTGTAAAAGCGCATTCGGGTAATTTAAAAATATTAAAGTCTGTGAATTCCGCGGCGTATGCAATATTTTATTTTGGTCGTGTTGAGGG
The DNA here is from genome assembly GCA_029030555.1 of Ornithoptera alexandrae. Taxonomy (NCBI): domain Eukaryota; kingdom Metazoa; phylum Arthropoda; class Insecta; order Lepidoptera; family Papilionidae; genus Ornithoptera; species Ornithoptera alexandrae. The sequence goes on along the minus strand of JARDVY010000023.1, from coordinate 6,310,101 downwards.
CGATATTTTCGTAAGTACATTATTCACATTTCCTTTATGCTATAAATGTGACTCATTTATGTTAATATAATATTCGGAAGTACACAATTTGTATCGTTGTGACAACTTTGTTCATTTGCAAATATATTAACTTGCTCTCGCTCCATTAATTTTATTCAATGTGGTCAACTAAATTTGTGCACGACTCATTATGAAACTGAATTAAAAAATTTTTTTGGAACTTTTAATTTCATTATTATAACATGGAAATTATACATGGATTTCTGATACGTATTTCTTCATTCCGATGCTGTTTTGAACTTATTATATATTTGGTGACATGGTTCATATCTTGAAGGTTTGTGTTTTTAAAAATCTCGACTGATATTCAATCATGATGAAAGCAATTATGCTATCACAGCATATAATTTCACAATTAGTTACGAGTATTACAGTGATTCATTTTACAGAGAATTTTTAGAAAAATGCGAAATTAATTAAAGTACAAAAGATACAAGATGTAATCATTAATTAATGATGGAAATCAACAACAATGTAATGCTGACTAGTTTCTTTGTAAGCGTGTAATTTTTGAAAGTTTGACTGAAAAAGTAAAAGCAATTTTTTATTATTATTTTATTATACCAGTACTATAATTTTCAATGCAATACTAAATTATTTAAATGCCTCTTCAAAAAATTATTCTTATCACTATTTTTAGCCGAATAGATGATTACAGTTCAGAAAACTGTAACGGTAACAGAGAAAGTTTCCGTTCTATCCCTGAAATGATTCATTCCTTTGTTGTATTTTAGATACAGTAGAGATAAGAGTGAAGGTAAGAATATTCTAAAAAATCGTGTAATCTAGAGTAGATTTTTCTATCTTACTTGTTAAATAATACAATTTTTTTTATAAAACTGTAAAGTAAATAAAATCACATTATAAAATCGATACAAATGGAGTTACAATACGATAGATTTTTGCAAAAATTTTGTAGAAAAGTACATTATATAAATGAATATTTCCAAACATTTAACTTTGCGATATGTTGAAGACGTAATGCTTTGTCAGTAGAGAGGGACAATTTTATGGTGTTCGCAATCGTTACCGTTGTACTACAAACTAATAAAAAGCTCCTTTGGTGAACATCGAGTCTTAATAAGAATGGCACACGTACATGATGTCTTCAAACGGTGTCTGCTGAAGTTTCTTTTACAAATCGTATGTTTCTTTATTCGTCCTGCCCTGTCTACGAATGGACAGAAACAAAAAAAAAACTTGAATATTTATAATAAAATTTAACAAAATCAATTTATAAATGAATACTTAAATTGGTTATACGTAGTATTTGGTCAGTAAACAGATGAATTCTTCAATGGTTTTGCAATGTGGGAGGGCGCTAGAGGGCGGCGGTATCGAGCGTGGGCGCGCCGCCCCAGCTCTACGAAGCCACACAGTCCAGTCCGCTGAGAGGCACAGAGCGCGCGTCAGCCGTGTAGCTGTGCAGCCGTGCTGCTGTTCTCCCGTACTCAGTGTACTCGCGCGCCGGCCGCTTCAAGTGCACATGACGGTATATACATATACGACTCCCGCGACACTTGCCACACGAACACGCGTCGCCCCATAATGTGCACGTGAAAAGGTCGCCTACAACTAACATAAAGGTCAACCGTTAAAGTTTTATATCGTCCTCGTACAAATTTAAGTTGTTAGTGAGTTAGAAATTGAAATGATTTGTGACGGTTAACTAGTGTTTATAGAATAAAACAGGCGGAGGCGGAGGCGGATCTACATCATGCTACGAGGTAACGTATTATTTACAGTCAACGAAATACTTACGTTTAGATAAAAAAAAATATTGGATAGCCTTTTAGTTAGCAAAATTGGTAAGGGAAATCAGTCATTACTAAATTGTACGATGTCCTTACACGAATTTAGTTAACCATAAGTAAAAAATTTGTGTTGTTCACATAAATTTTAAAGGCGTTGTGGTTAAAATATTTAGAAATATAATTTTGTGCGTTATGTTTTGGCATATGTTTAAAGATTTTATTTACGTTTGTTGTATACCAAAGCAAGCTACAAAACTAACGTACGTCACTATACAAGTCTAGTATTTATATTATAAACGTCTCAAAAACTTTATAAAAATCATAAAATTATTCATAAAAGTTATGTTTTTAGTTTTAATCATAAAACAAAAATAAAATGCATCTACATGAAGAAGAATCTTTGAAAACGACTTAAGAAGCCATATGTGTAACTTGAATTTTGTAAGTGATTATGAAGGGCTTATAAAATATTATGATATATTAGTTAGTATATTAAATGATTCTCATTATTGTTTCTATTCGATAATAAAATTTAATATGTGAAGCAATATTAGTAAAGATTACATAATGACTTTTTTCTAGAAGTGTCTCCTAAAATAGTTAATAAAAGAAAAATTTACTTCGCATTTATTGTAGTCACTTTATTTTTTCCTACATTCAAATAATACGTGTGTAACATAATAATATGTTTTCGCTACGTAATTAACAGCGAGAAGCACCTAACGGACTTTCTCTAAGAAAGTGTTCAGTAATGGGAGATTTGTTAAGCTCAACTAATCTTTTTATTAGGTTTTTGCAATTGGACTGATGAGATAGATGTGCTTATAGATTACTTTCATAAAAAAAATAATACAAAGGACATTTTTCATTAAATGGCCTCCCTTTTGATAGTAACTAGTAGTTAACCTATTTTATATACAGTCGTAGATGTTTTATATAATTTTTGGACAATTTTTTTTTTAAAAATATCTTCCGAAAAATTATTTTCCGTTATTTATAACTACATAATTAATCAAAGTAATAAACGTATTGTCTAAAAGTCTAGATTATTTTATAAAAAAAGGTGTAACCATTTGTAATTACAATGAGATTTGTTTCCATGCAGATTTACTGATACAAATGCAGATTTCAAAATAAGCACACTTTATGATTATCAAGAATTGGTTTACTCAGATATAGTACATAAGTAGTGATTTCGAACTTTCAACTACTATTTCAGTTATGCAGTTATCATAGAGAGTCTGCATACAATGTAATTTATGTGCCCCCAAATGTTACCACGGGTTATCTTAGATAGTGAATAATTTATTAAATGTAGCAACAATAAGAAGCGGGCGACCTTGTCGAGGCTGTTTTGTGCTTGTAGGGAACCTAACGTCGCCCTCGAGGCCTGGTCCGGAACTACGATCGATGTACAAAGGTTTCGGTCCCTTTAGGGAACTTCAAATTGTTGTCAATTCCTTTCATTGTTCTACGGATTACATCATTGTGAAATAGAATGTGCCTGGTGATATGTGAATTTATGTTTTGTCTCGACCCCTCGCCAAAGGATTCCATGTAGATGTCAGTTTAGTCAGTAAAATGATAATGTTGCACATTTTATTCCTTCCATGTTTTGTATGAAAGTACCCATCTATATTCATCTTTATTATATTATTACTTAATCTCTGTTATGTAATAAAATGTGTATAAATATTTTTGTTCCTTATTGCAAATCTTATGGCAAATCACAAAAATTTTTGTTCTGGTTGATTAGTAAAACAGATGCGTTTGTTTTTTATATAATACCATTCATAATATTTTTCAAATTTCATAGAGAGATTCCGAAGAAAACTATAAGAAATATGGTTTACAATTACAAGAGTGTAATAAAGTAAAATCATTGTTTTTTTTTGTTAATTTTTGAAAAAACTTGGGATTGTTTCTGTAAAAAGTTATTTCTATAGCATAAAAAGTACCCTCGTGTGTTGTCTGAATATTTTAATATATTATTAGTGGACATCACACGTAAATTTAGTAAAATTGTTCAAAATTTAATTCAAAATATATTTTCACATAAAAGATTACAGGTGGACTACGTGCATGTAATATTACCCTTCGTTTATCTATAAGTTCTTTTCAAAATCTAGTTGTGCGACGATAGGGATTGGAACATATTCCGAAGCGAGTACGTGCCGCGGGTGCAAACAATCACAGACAGATTTATGAACTTGTTCAAAGATCCATGTTTTGTTGTTTTTCACATGAAAGATTATATTTTTTTTAATATCTGCAAATTAACATATATGGGATTATGGCTCTTAAAATATAACCTATAGTAGATATAGTATTTGCTATACTAGCCATAATCTCTAGCGAACCCAATGTGTAGAAAGAAAAGAAAATATACATTACTTACAACTGTTGTTAAATGAGAAAACGAGGACTAACAGCAAAAACCTATTTTGTTCAGTTTCTGCCCTAAATATACATCCGAATATATTTTTTACCAGAAATAGCGGAGTATATGACTAGATCCATCTGGAATGACTTAATATTTGGTTAAGTATTTGTTGATCTGTTACCGTTTACTCTGTATATTGTTTCCTCCTGAGTGGAAATATTATTGACAGAGTAAAGTGTTTGTTCTGAACGTTAATGTGGTCGCAAGAGTAGAAAATATCTTTGACTAGTTAAATGGCAAAGTTAAAATTTGTTAATTATTCATAACAAATTTGGCGGCATATAATGATAATTCTATATTTGGGAGAGATCGACTAGGCTAAAACGGATTTCTTCTAACAATGATGTGCAAACATACTGTGAATTCCCTTATTTAAAAAAAAAATCCGGTTGAACGAACGTTGCTAATTTAATTACTGAAACAAAAAGAGAAGAAGATGTTAGGGATTAAATTTAAATGGATAATGTGGTGATGAAGAAAATTGTAACCAACACCGAGTTCTGAGGAGCTGTATTATTTATCACCGGATGAACGTTCTTTTCGTTGTAAATAAGATATTGGACGCGCGACAGGTATTAAAATAATAATAATTGAAATCAAATTATTGTTATTCGTTGTTTATAATTTTGAATTTTGAAATTTGGTCAGGTATAAATTAATTACATTGAAAATATTTTTACGCAGCATTTTATAAATTGTTTTATATGGAAATTTTATTATTTTCTCACAAGGATATTTGACCGACTATAAATGATAACTGAGAAAGTATAAAAAAATTAAAAGGTACAAAATCAATTTTACATATTTTCGCATTCTGACGAGTGGCTTATAATAACAAAGTTGTTATGGGAATACCATTGAGCTAAATTCTTTCAAGGAGAATAAAACTATTTTATTTGGATCATTATGTAAAAAGTTATACATAAAAGTCGAGGAAGTAAAAAATACGGTGATAATTTTGACTAAAAATAGCAGAGTACTTGTTTAGTGATAATAGTAAAGACAGTTTTAATTCGTATGTCAGTACTAGATGGAGTTTCATATGATTACTTTTATTGTCTTTGCTTTGTTCAATTTATATAGGTGCTAAAATTTTTGATGAGTCACCAGAAACGGTTTTGCAACGGAAGCGTAATACACATAACTACCAGTATCACCCATGTTAAATAATTATAATTTTAATGAATAGTTTTATTATGGTCTGAGAGGAACGTTTGTAATGTTCTCCTCTTTGTTTAAGGTTTATGAGTTTATAATTATTACTAGCTGTTCCTCGCCCGCTTTACCAACGGTAAAGCCGCCGCAACTCGCATTGAAGAAGGAATTTTTTAAAATATAATTTTGGCTGAGCTCTAAATGGTAGAAGCGGAGTGGAACAATTTGCCAACGTCAGTGTTCCCATCCAAATATGACGTGGGCGTCTTCAAGAAAAGAGTGAATAAGCTGCTACTAAGTTAGTGCGCCTTACCATCACAAATCACATCGGTACTTAACATCAGGTGGGATTGTGGTCCAGCGTTGACTTTAAAGATATAAAAAAAGAAGCAATATTTCTACCAAAATATTTATATTTTTTTTCGTGTAATAGTTTCAGCATTCTCGTGATAAGTCAGTGAATCTCTGGATATTTATTTATATATATACATATATATATATATATAAATAAATACAAAATGTATGTATATGTATGTTCCCCTAATATAGAATTAGAAATTTGTCTAAAATATTCTTTGAAAGCAACTGCAACCGCATAAATAATACTAAATGAAAATGTTTGTAAAAGTTTATTACAAATAAAATCATGAAGGATCTATGAAATTCAAAAAATAAATAGTCTATAACCATATACAAATTATTCCCATGTCAATAGGTTTAGTAGTTTTCAAGTGATTGGCGAACAAAGGAAATCGATTTTCATTATATGTGTATAGATTAGTATATTTTGTTTATAACAAATAATTTAAACTCAGTTATTATAATGACCTAATAATAACACTAATAGTAACGATCAACACAGATGCTTAGATCCTTACTTTTGACTAAATGAGTCTGCAATCGTACCATCATTTGAATCGGGGGCGAGTAACCAACATTAATTTACATAATCATCTTGAAGTTAAAGCGAGCTGGAATATCAAAGTGTATTCTCCTCTTTGGTTTATGATAATCAGTCTTAAGTCGTCTTAACCAACAGCCAAAAAAGAGAGGTATTATAAGAATAACGAGCGTATTTATGGAGCCTTCAGGTTTTGACTACTTCTTTTGATTTGAAAAGCGACTATTCTAAGGATTGTTAATTTTATTTTAATTTTTATAATAGTAAATGTGTTAAAACTTCAACTAACAATGAAAATAATAGTAAGTTAAAACTTAACTTAATTACTAGAGTAACTGGACTGTAAATACATTTTATGCCTCATGGTGACGACTGAAGTATGGTGATGTGATGTTTACACGACTACTCGCTCATTGTTAAGCTCAGAAGTTTGACTTATTATATAAAAAGAGTTTTCTTGAATGTTTGACAAAGTTACAGATTTGTTAAACGTTTCTAGTATATAATCATGAAAGAGCTTCCGTTAGAAATAAATACCTACTATTGTTAAATACTTTAAAGTATTAGTTCATAATATTATCAGGGGCGTTGAGAGGTTTCCTGGTGGCACAAATCACGGTTATGAACCTTTATTCTGCTCCCCCTTTCCTCTTGTTGATGCCTTAAATATTACTCCTTGCTATTTTATGTATTTAAATAAGGTAACTAAATCATAGCACATACATAATTGAATTAATTTAAAATATCTTTTATACAGGAGAAAGAGAATTTTATTCATTCTAATCATTGTTTCATATCTTTTATGGTTAATTTGAAAAGTACTGAAACAATGATTTTTGACAACACATTTCGATACATATCTTTCAGTTTTTTTCCTATTTCTGCCTCTTTTAGTTTCGAAGTATTAATAAATAAAATAATAGAAGATAGCAGCAATACAAATTATGAAAAGGTATAGTATTTATTTACTATAATTGAACGTCGTAAGTGAATTGATTTGTGCCAAGAAATAGAAAAATAGTAATATTTACTTAATATGATAATTCATGTTAGTAATGTGACAAGCCTTTAAATCCGGTGGTAGTTGATGTAAATCATAGTTTTTAGTAGAACTAGTGTTAACGTCGCATATATCTCCTTTAATTTTTTTTTAAACTGTTACCCCGGACAACAAGTTTTATTTTCAGTCTTTTAAAAAGATTTTATGGAAAGGAATATGTCTTGTCAGAGTGGCTTGTCTCTTTGCAGTTAGTAATTTTTGCACACATAGCCATTTGGCTTAGTCGTGCCGTTTTAAATGTTTTATTATCAGATTCATTTATTTTTACGATGTAAAATTTTCACTACATGTTCATGAAGGTCATATTTTAAAAATTTAAATATTGTTATGAAATTACTCATAATTTTATATCTTTATAGACCAGGCCATGTTGCATGACAAAAGTAAAATTAAAATGAAAGTTCGTCTTTTTCTTTTAGTATTAGATTAAAATCCTATATAAGTTTTTACAGCAACAATACGGCGCACCTGCCGCCTGCAGCAGCTGAGTGGACCTTTGACCCGAGGTCAAGGAATAAACATACCACAATACAATTAACGTTGAGAACCAGAATAAAAACCAAATTGACCTTAATATTTATTAACTTTTAAAAAACTAAATTACTTATAAGTAGAAGAGGGATAAAAAATTCAATTCGTTATACTTATTATAAATTTTATGAGATATATATTACTATAATCATTACAAAAAATTTTAAGTGTTAATATGATACATCATCGTAAATATACATTAAGTAACGTGTAACGTGTATATATTAATTCAATTTTTATTAAATTTTTCTGATATTAATTTTCTTTAATTTAATTACTCAAACTTTTAAGGCATATCATTTTGTAGTTTTAAATAAATTATGTATTTATTTAACATTTAAGATAACACGTTTTAATATTTACTAATAAAATATTATATCTTCTCAAGAAGAACGTAAAAGTTCAAAGTAAATATAAAAATTGGTATTTACTGATAGAAATCACGTTATGCTTGCTGTAAATTGAATATATTTGGAAAATGGAGAAGGCGGCGTCTTGTAGATACTTTCCTTATTCATGCAACCGTTATGTTTATATCGCGTTGAGAATATTGCTGGATCCCTTGCGCTATCAACAGAGCTTATATTATTTTCTTTTATTAAAGTTGCATACCCCTTTATTGAGTAGATGGCAAAAGTAATACTTGCAGAAGGTTTCAAGGTTTCTATATTTATTAGAATTGATAAATGCATTAAGTATTTGAAATATACGTGTTGCCATATTATACTAAATATGATAAATAAATAACCATGTATCATAATTAAGTCTAAAGGGAAACAAATTAGTTAGGGATACTATTGTATTAATGTTAATAACACTTCTTTTCGAGGATATTCATTCCACATTAATGTCTTTTTGTGATTGTTTTATCTAACTGAAAATCTTAAATAGTTGTAGTATAACTACGTAGATTTGATAGCTAAGGAGGCTGAATGATTGAATAATGGTTACAGCCGGTTGCCTGATGAATTATACCACTACGAATTTCACAAGGAATCATTGAAGTAAAGTTGGTATGAGATTGGTTCCAGAAATTATTTGACTCATACGCTGGTAATATGAACCTTGTAGTTTTATTCATGTTATTAATTAATTAAAATAGTACGTAGAAAAGTTTTTACAAGTGATTCTTTCATCGAGTGTTATCTCTAGTTCATTTAGCACAGTAAAAGTTCACACTGCATTAAGTTCTAACAAAGTTCTTGGCTTTCTGCCATAACGTTTCTACGAGTAGGGGATCCAGACATTTTTAATTTGCTGACTCAAATATTCATTGAATTCAGGAAAAATTGGCGTTTGGTTTCGTCGTTCAATACAATATTTAATCAATTGTGTATGTTCTATTTGTGCATAATAAACAATTTATCTATCTATTTATTAAATAAATAACACGTAATCAATGCAATAATTAAAAAAAAATGTTATTGAAACATGATATTGTTGAATAAACACTTTGAAAAAATATTTATTGAAAAACTAAACTACTTTAACTACTCTTTTAATCGTCAACTAAACTAAACGCGGTATATTTGAATAAATTTTTAAACGATTGGATAATAATCTTTTTAAATAAAAACTGTTTTGACAAAAGGTAGCGTACGGAAAATATTTAGAAATAATTTTCAAAAGCTGCATTGGTAATCGCTGTAATGTTAAATAAATAGAACCAGTGCATGTAAAGGGGTATACCATTGGCGAATGCAACATGACAGTGGTCTGGCTAGTTGCCAGGTCACCACGTTGATCGCCTGTTCTGCAGTAAGCCACAAACACTGTTTTTCTACAAATGCTCTGATTTCTTTTAAAAAATATCTTTTTGCGGTTTGATGCTAAGTTCACATAGCTAGAGAGTTGTCTTCTTGTGTAGGTATAACATAAAATAAAAATAAAAGCGTGATTTACACGATGAGAAAGCTTACTTCTTACTAAAAGGTAAACAATACAGTTGCGATACCCCAGGTGTAGCAGTTGCTTATTTTTTCTAAAAAATAAAATAAAAGAAACCAAAAATATTTTGACATAAAGCAAATCTTTTTTTTTTTGATTCAGTGGATAACGCAATGAACTTAGCATATACATCATCTTCCTGCCTAAATTTAATTGCTAATACAAAATAAACATTTTGATAATAAATATCAAGCGTCTTCTGTCTCATTAGCTCTATGTTTAGTTAATTTAAACTTCTATTACTATTTTAACATACGGTTGTCCTGTAATTTGGCGCCGTTTTAGTTACATAGGACTATTCTTTATTACACAGGACTACTAAGCAGAGAGATTTTTCATGTGAGACCTCCTGTACGTAAATACTAAAATTGACATATGTATATAAAAATTTGCTACACACACACAATTATGGCACAAATTACCTATATTTTTTTTAGTAATAACAAAACATGATATCGAATAATTTAAATATGAAATAGGAAATTGTACATGTGGGCGTGCGGTCGAGAATCCATTAAGGTTATAATAGACAAACGCATATGATAAGAGCGTAGATTATTCTATAATAGAAGTCCATATTTCAGTAAATAAAACAGTTGTTTCATGTTTGTTGTTTAGTGCAATAATAAAAAAAAATTATTAAAAATAAGTAAGTCAACGAAGCGTTGAACAAGCTCGTCGCTTTAACACATAAGATGTCAAGTCTCATTACTCCAACGCAAATTCTCTTTGTAGTTTGTAAGTAGTATTTAGCAGCGTATAGTGAAAGCTCTCAAATGACAGTGATATCTGTGCCCTACGAAGTAATCGTTTTAAATGCATCTCGATGCGCCACTAGTTAGGATGATATACACCGTACTATTCGTTACCTTAGTAATTTGACTAGACAAAGTGCTCTTTAAATTGGAACACTTAACATTTGCATAACGACGGCAGAAATAAATGCTGCAGTGATACTTTTCCAGGCGTGGTCCGGCAACAAAGACTTGTCACCGGTTTTCTTTTTAGTTAATTCATCAATGTTAACTATTTTATATTAAAACAAATTTTCCCAACTGTCCACGCATAAAATCTATACCTGTCATGATAATATAAACCGTGTTAGTTATAATACTATAACCATGCTGTCAAAATTATTAATAATTGCACACAATATCTACAATATTATTAATAATCATTTGTTTTTACCATATTTAGAGTATTTCATATTATCATTGTGAAATATGACACTTTGTAAGATGTGTAAGACAATTTGTTAGTAATGCAATTTTTACTACGTTACAAATAAATTTTCACGTTATGTTTTAAGGCAATGCTTTTATTATAAACAAACGTACTATTTTCAGATTTATTTTTCTTTTTATTTTTTTTTATTGATAGAGCGATATGGAAGAGAAGTATATATTGTGCCGACCCTACATAGCTGTGAAAAGGTCAGGAGGAAGAAGATTTTTATATTAGAAGAAATTTTGTAACGCAATAACTAGTGATTAGGCAGGTAATTTATATAAATTGTTTTTATTCATACATACATAAATTGAAAGGAAATAAAAAAGGTTTTTATTCTTTTGTTCATAATTACAATGGTTTAATGTTAAGTTAGTTTATAGAAATATTAAGTAGTGAGCTTAAATGTAGTAGTGCCACAATTAACTGGATTAAAGCGGGGACGCTTCGTAAGACGAGGGTGTGTCTATGAAGATAAGTTTATTTTCTTGAGACAACCTGTGAATCCAAAACTTTGTTTTTACTATAGTAAGTTGGAGAAGCAGTTGTAAGACATATTTGAAGGTAGATTAGGAGAGATGAATAACCTACAGACAGTTAAGATCTATGTATATTATTTACCTTTTTAATTAAAGAGAGATTGTAATTTCATCTTAGGTTTATTGCATTTATCGAGGTGATGTACCAAAAATGTTGAAATTATATAGTTTTTTTTTGGTTTCTTTTTACGTTCGAGTAGTTCTTTCTCATAGATCAGCACAAGACTCGATGATTCATGATATGAGAAGATCGCGGCTATCGATAAGCCTTAGTAATCATATACCATCTTATAATCCGCTTGTTTGCTAATTTACATAGTAAAAAATGTACGGATAGATAGTATATATATATATATAAACATAAATCATTCTATAACAGAGAATTATAAAATTTACCTGTAAAAGGGTATGGTACAAGCGGACATAAGATATTGAAGTTTTACGGCAAAAATGTAGTTATTAAGCGTTGTTTGATTATAATTAAGTCAAGTATTACTTAAATGTTTTAACCTTAACTGTTTAACTTTTTTTGTCTCTAACGATAAAACAAGTGCACAATATTTTGACATACACGAGCAATGTTTATTATCGGTTTGATACCAAGTAATGCATGATAACAAACACTTCATTTATAACAAGAAGATTTAACAAAGCATTTCAAAAAACATGTATGTTAAGGTATATTATATGTTTATTTCACTGTTGGTTTTGAAAATTATACAAAAATAGAATATATAACTAGTTAATTAGTCTTTTTGTATTTAAGTGGGTGTTAATTGAGACTGCGATATTTATTCTGGGTAAAGGCATTTTGTTCGGTGGTTAGCCACATACATTTAAAAAGTTCTTGTGTCAACCAGCCATTCTTCTTTCGCTTTATATTTAAAAATAGAGGAAATTAAAGTAAGCGCGAACATAAGTCAATTGTCTTAGAATATTTAGAAAATACTAGAAATGTTTAGAAAATTATCGATATACTTATTTCGCAAACATGGTAAATAGATACATACTTTGTTTTTTATTTATTTGTGAACGTAGTAAAATCCCTTGAAAAACACAATAACAATATTTTGTAATAATATTTGTCATAATTTTTTAAACAAATTCTGAATAAACAAAAATATAGTTCAACAGGAAATAAGATGTAATAAATGTATTGTGGTATTATACTTTTTTGAAAAAAGAGTTTGAAATGTGCTTTATATTAATCTTCAATAAATCAATGAATAACACTCCAACAAAAATAGTCGCTAATTCTGTATGCCTGAAATCTACGTAAACCACGATTATAACATACAAACAAATAATTTCCTTTTCAATCGTATGTTAGAAAATAAAGTCGTTGACGTACCTCTTAAACTTGAGGAGAAGATATACATAATTATAGTATTTTTTCTAAAACTGCTGTTTATTCTAAGGCAATGAAAATATTTTATATTGTGTAAAAAGTTAAGAATTTGTAAAAAATTTTGTTCTTTTAATATATTTACATATCGTTTTATAAGATACTTTTAGTTAAAAAATCTATTTATAAGATATGTGTCTTGTCGTTCCGATACAATTTATAAAAAACTGTTAAACTGTAATAAAATATTAAAGTTAGAAAAGGAGAGACACTATTATCGCAATTAAGAGAATAGCTAATTCATTAAATAGAAAATGTTTCATAGACATGTTCCGGTATAAACAATTCTACTGTTTGCCTACATACATCAATTAGGATTAGTATAACATATATGCCATTGATCGACAGGTTTTTTTTGACGGCGGGTTAAAATTAACTAAAACGTAAGTATTAAAGGAACCTTTGGGTTACTGTTATTTTTGTTATAATTTATTTCTATATTATCTATTTCGGTAATGAAGTGTGTAATTTTGTCACTTGATGATTCTTTTATAGTCTACAATATTTTATTTTTAAGGGAGCCCTACAAATTATTTCGTTTATTTTACCACTGTTTTAATTTTTTTATACCTAAAATATTCTCAAAGAATAACTCGTCTTGTATTCAGCAAAACAAATTTGTGTTGTATGTTAACAATAATTTTAATTTAACTTCATGTAAAATACAGATATTTGATGCTGTAAACAGAAAACGTAGAATTTTCTTTTCAGTTTGATTAATCTTAAAAAAGCAGGTAATTATTTTATTACATATTTTATGATAGGAAAAAATGTTCGACACCCTTAGTTAAGTACAATTTACAGAATTCGAATTATTTAATATTTAGATTTGTATCTAATAACTATTCAGTAAATTACTAACGACCTGAATGCTGCGATAAATTTCAATCTATAGACCCAATGAGTAGCTGTGGCAGCACTAGACATGAACAAAATAATATATTTCTATATGTCCTCACATTTATAAATAACATAAAAAAGTTTTAGTTACGGTTTCAATTTGGGTGTGGGGTGCTCAAAACAAATTTTACTTTTGTGGGTACGATTTTTGTGTAACTAATGTCCTCTTACACGCGATGTACAAGTCCAAAGTTTTCCTTAACATGACAACTTTACACGGTATATGAATTAAAATGTAAAAAATAACCGGAGTCATTAGAAAGGAACACAATTTAATTAATATAACGACATGGTTGAATATGCAAACATGTTAAAGGTTAAGGGTACACAAATAGATACCTCATTCAAGGTATATTATGTACTTTCTAAATTATTTTAAAAATATCAGGCGCCTGGACGTTTCTTTTGTAATACGGAGATTTGATCCTGAGCCACATAAGTAGTTGAGTTTTCAACTATGAGCCATCCACGTTGTTAATTTAAGGTCACGATAACGATGTTGTGTTCGAGCAGGTATATACATGAGAGTAAGGGTATACAAAGTGAACATGCTTCTCATATTCATCATATTTTGCTGCATGCCTTTAAATATTATAAAATTGTTGTTAAATGGTTTTACTCATATACATAACTCGCAATATACATCGGTGTTATTGTTTTTATAAATTACATTTATTATGTACTCTTTATTGAAATTGATCGATTGACTTGTTTATGTCTTAAGTATGACGAATTACGCTATTTCCACGATCATAAAGCTGTATGACTGATGAGACGACGTGGAAACGAACCTTGAACGTTTTTTAAATTTTTAGGAATACATGCCTTGAGTTGTTTTCCCTTTTTGCTTATCAATCTTTTATTAAGAGCTATATTACAATTACAAAGCTAATAGTTAAAATTTACTTTAAATATAAATAATTTTTTTTACGTAATCTATTAAAGGTTGTTGAAAATAAGATCTTAAACTTTAAGTACTTTTAAACACGTTTGTATTTTTCATGTCTTGATGGGTTATATTTTATATTAGATGGATGCCAAAGAGATAGCTCTGTATAATTTATTTATTAACTGTATATAATAAATGTATCTGAAAATGGTATGGCAACTACATATTAATCATAAACACATTGAAAATTGGATAAATAAAATAGAGGATAGAGGTGGTGTAGCTTCATCTTCTCAAAACACGTATAACATAGACACATAAGTATGTGCTTAAATTAATATTCGTCGATGTTGTGGTTAGAGTAAATGATAAAAAATTTGACTCGAAATAGGGCGACATACATAGACAAATAAAATATTTCAAATTTGTTATAGGGGCTTTAGAATCAAGTAAACACATAAATATTAAGCAAAATGCAGCATTCAGGTCCCAGTACAAAAACAGACAGGTTTTTACGTCTTTGTATAGATTTATACTATATAATTCTTTTAAAATATTCCTTCTTTTGTTATTTTACATTTACCGATATTTAGTACTAAGGCCGTGAAGCTTATTACCTACTTAGAATGAAAAAACATGTTTTTAGTTCGCGTGGCAAATAACTCTTGTTCTAGTTAATAAGTGCCAAAGGCTAACGCGAAGGGGTCATAGCGACCGAGGTAAGGCTTTCGTGAAACTTCAAAGGAAACATTTGTCAGTCTCATGAAAACCGATCCCGTTGTCTATGATCATGAAATTTCATACGTTTTTTTTACTTAATTTCTATTTAGTTTTTATAATGAATAACTTATTATAAACTACAAAACTTTAAAAATAAATTCACGTATTCTTCAGGGGATTGTATGTTTTTAACATAACTTAAGTAATGTGCACAAAATTTTATAAACATTTATGTAATTTTTAATGAACTAATACCAAGCTTGTTAGCGATAACAACAGAAAGAGTTTTAAAGATTTAAATGAAGTTACTAGATTTAAATGAAATTCGTGACATAAGTAGACGCTTGTTTTACGATTAAATTTAAATTAGCTAGTTCCGTCGTACTAAAACGATTCTGCGAAAATATATTTGTAATTTAAAATTACAGTATACCAGTATACCTACAAAATTATACTTTACATCGGTTTATAAATTAACTAATACGTCAACTACAACAAACTTCGATTTACAATGATACTTTTGCATCTCATGGACATCATTAATCAATAATCTTTAATTTTTGTACCTTGTGGACAGTTAATTGAAAAACAGAAAATAAATGTTGTAAAAACGTTATTTTTTTTATTTATACTATCACGCCTTTTTTCCTAGTAGAAGTAGGCAGAGGCGAATAAACACCCACTTTTCGCTAGATATGGTCAGGTTAGGTCCCATGAAACAGGGGGCGAGCCTGTTACCATTTTACTGGGGCCACCACACACACACAAAGATAATTTCAGTATGCATGTTTCCTCACGATGTTTTACTTCACCGTTAAGTACGTGGTAATTGTAACAATATGCACATTAGGCATTGAAAAACTGTCTAAGAGGTAAATGCCCCGGCCAGGATTAGAACCCTCGTCATCTGATTGCGATGTCCGAGTTCATAGCCATTGAGCCACCACGACTTACCACTTACTTAAAAACGTTAGCCTTATATAATTCTACTATCTTCATATATGTATTATTCTACTATATGCATGTATTTTACATACAATGGAGTCAAATGTTTCTACACCATTAAGAATATGTATATATGTACATGTAAGGGTTATAAGTATAGGCTATGAGTATTGTGTATTTTGAGATTGTCGTGAACAGGTATGGTGCTAATATATTCATCGTCTGGGTTTCCCGAAACAATAGGTGTTTGATTCATTTTAAATACTTTAGGAGTATACATATTGCGATTTAAAATAATTCAAACTGTTTTTAATCAAATACTAAATAAAGACTAATTGTTTGTATAAGTAAAAACATTTACTTTTTGAGGGGATGTTATGATAATTAAAGAAGACTATAATGTTGGAAATTTGTTGAATTTGTAATGTTTGTATTAGTCTACTGCTGAACATAGGCCACTTCAATCGATTTCTTCGTTCTTCTTGTTATGTGGGTCGCTTCTCGCTGGGCGATCTGAACGACGTATGTCCTACGGATATGCTCGTTCCTGGTTCGATCGTGTAGAAAAATATCTAGCTATACCTATATACCTACCATGATCTTCATAAAACAAGTCTTCTGTATTATTACAAAATGAAATACATGTTGTTTGTGTTATACAAGAGTGTTATTAATAGTAATAAAAAATATTTTTAATCACAAATAATTATGCGTCATCTGAAAATTGAAAATACTGCGTAATAACATATTTACAAGCAGCATACTGTTTGTAAATATGTTATAAATTCAGTTGCACAGTTAATTTTGGATGTCACTGTCGGTGACAGGTAGGTGTTGGTGTCGACGCTCAGGACAGCTTGTAGTAGAAATGTGACGTATAACGACGGGCGGGCGCTGTTTGTACGAAATGTGAAATATTAAAAGAGAATGTAGCAAATCTTTTTTTTAAAAAAAGCAATGTATTCAAATACCAACCGATGAATGTTAAGAAAATTTCAAACTATCCTCATAGTGTATAAGACATATTTTATATTCTAGGGTCATGTCTTGGATGACATTGATCGAGCGAACTGTACGAACTGATCCAAAACTGTCATAATTTTCAAATCTCGTTAAGAAGCTTTAACTTTCAAATTACTTTCGGAATAAATTTAACACATGTATATGTTAAATTAGAGTCCTACGGAATTGTTGCTCCAAAACTATGAAACCATTTTTATTTCGATTCCACTTGAAAAGATAATCGACTTGGAGTGATCTTAGATTGGCTAATCATTGAAAACATATTTGTTCATCAATAATTATACATTTATAGAGATTCCAACAGCAATATTACCTATTTATTTTATTTATGTTAGCGAGTTGGAATTTCTCTATACCCTCTATAGTTCATTGTACATTTTATATTTTTACTTTACTACGGATTTCTATTCGTACGAGTATACAGATTACATGAAAACATAAAAAACAAGTCCCAAAATTAAACGTTTCATTTCTACGATCAACGTGTTGTTTGAAGCAATTTGCAAAAGCAAATTGTTTCGAAAGTTTTTCACATTTCCGCGCTTTCCATTTTTTACGAGGTAAAAATAAATGTATCACGAAAGTTACAATTCTTTTTAATTTCGTTTCAAAAATTGAGTACACGAAAGTAATTATCGTTGCATGTTATGTATAATATAATAAATTTTACTAATAAAGCGTTTAGTTCTGAATTATATATAGTTTAATAATAATTTCATAAACTTTTAGCTATATTAATGCACTTTTTGGTGTCTTCTATAATGAACGATTGAATAATTTGCGCACAGTATTTATAGTTGCAATCTGTTCTTCGTAATGTAAAGTTTTAATCCTCGTCGCTTCCTTGAATAAAAAAAATATTATACCACAAAGAACAAATGTTATGCTTCGCAGGTAGTGACAAGTAAAGAGGTACTACTTATTCCTATTTATCAATAAAAGTATTTTACTGTTAAAATATGGTTTTGATCTGTACGTTTGCTTCAAATATATTTTGTGTGCCAATATTTACTTATTTAGTGCTTTCCAAACACGAAGACGCTTAGCTACAAGAAGAAGATTAGTGATGCACTTGTGAAGTTCTTGAAGTGAAAAACTTGTTTTTTCACAAGTGTTCTCGTCCAAAAAACTTTAAAACTTTACTGTTTCTTTTTAATTGTTAAGGTGTGTACCTTCCTTTACAAAGTTTTTAAATAAAATAAAAATTTAATCCATTTAAAAAAGCTTACTACAGTATTACGAGTTCTAACGTTAATTCTAAAATGGATAGTTCCCACATCGATTATGTAGTTTAGATTTTGTATCTATACTTTTATTAGTGGCAGATCTCTGTTGCCGGAGACCGTCCAAGTGAGTATCACCGCAGAGCCTATATCTGCAATATTCAATGGAAAATATGTTTACTTTTAAAATTTTTTGTACAGAGCCTATAGAAAACCACTTCTGAAGATTGTAGTGTCGCATTTTCTAAATTGAACAGAGTCAAATATCGAACCGCGCTTATGTCGGGTCCGGTAGTTTTTAAACGATACTCTACATTCTGCATCAAGAAATACATTAAAATTTATCGTCATTTAATATACTTTATGTAGTTTTGTTATTATAGTATATAAAGAAACTTCTTCAATGACTAGTATTCTTTTCTTTAAACAAAGTGACATTGACTTAATAATGCTCGTCTGTTTCTTAGGACGTACATATATTCCCATTCTCTGATGGTGATAGCGCTTCGTAGTTATTTTGAGTTATATAGTTCATCTGATACTGGGCTCGCGGACCCAGGCCCACGGCGTATTAATACATGTATTATTTTTATTTGAGGCGTCTCATTAAATGAAATATCTCATAATACGTACAGTGTTTTAAGTTGTTGTCAAATCGTACTTAGAATATGGTACTTGTTATCTGATTCTGTTGTTATGTAATCTGTTAATATTTTAATTGTTTTTGGTAAAATTTTTTGACAAAAGAAAAGCTTTCAATATTGTTTTTTTTAATATTAAAGCTCGATTTAATTTTAAGTCGTGCTTTTTTTTTTCAGATAGAAGCTGTCCTCGTCCAACTAGTTTTTCCAGACAATGAAGAATTTAAGATTTCGCAATTGGGGGAAAAAAGTACAAGGTATTTTATAGTATCGAAAATAGGATTTTTTCTCTTATTACAAAATTGTACATATAGTAAATATAAATTGTACATACAAAATAGATTTTTCGACCAATTTCAATACTGCTTGAAATATTATTTTTCTCATTGTTAGCAGTTATTAATGTACGATATAGTATACGCATAAATTAAATAAAAGCGTGGGAAAATTTTATTTTTAAGAGCTTCGCGTTTAGATCGAATAATAAAAGTTCAAATAAGCTAGCTTTGTTAATATGTCATAATTTATTAAGACGTTATTTCAAGCGTATCAAAACAACTGTTTGGTCGTATCGGTAGTCTAAAACTAATTTTTTAACTAAATGAAATTACTCTTTTACTTACATTGAACTAATACCAGGCCTTGTTAAGTGACAAAAAGACTGGATAGTGGAGCGCGTGCCTTGAATACCCTAGGTTTTATATGGATACATTCGGAACACAGTACTGTTGATTTGGCGACAGATAGTATGACGGTGTTAGCTAGCCAGACATTTGAGTATATTATTTCTTTCTAGTAATATAAGCACCCAATAAAAATCACATGCATATTCACTACTAAACTAATTCGGAAGCACCCTAAAAATTTTACTAACATATTGTAATAAAAATATTTATTACGACTCCTCCTCTCGTGTCTACCGCCGCAAGCGTGCTTTAGTTTTCTAGGTTAACGACAATAGCACCTAGTGAGGCGTGGAAAAACAAATCTAAAACAGTATAAATTATAACCTATCACGCTCACTAGCAACATTCGTTTCACTGAAAATTCCATAAGATGTAAAAATATTCGCCAGAAAATAAATAATTGTGACATTTTTGTAACGATTTTTAAAATTTTAATGAATTTCCTACAACGAAATATAAAATATTATGTGATATAATATGTGAAAAAAATTAAATTAAGTGAAGCATAGTTTTGTCCAATAATTAATACCAATGATAAATAAAAAGAAGCTTTAAAAGCAGGAGTAAATATTAAAATTTGTTTAAAAGGAAAAAGGTGCTTTGCTTAGTGTTGAAACGTGATTTTTTTTTTATCTTTTCATCGTAAAATTCATTAGTTTCACAAAGGTGTGGTTATTACAATGACAAAGGGTCGTTTAGCCAAAACCGTGAGGTAGATGAAGCGCAGGTTACGATGCCGATAAGGCACGAGCTACCACTATCGCCGAGATTGCTTTTCATCCACGGGCCTCGACCTCGCTGGTCTAAGCGCTCTTACCTTTACATCCACTGTCATTCTTTCTTCTGAATTAAATATTAAATAAAAACTACTAACTTTTAATTTAAATAACGGCTGTTTTTAAATGGGCCGTAGAATTTATAAAGTTTGTTCAAAATATATTAACTTAAAAAAAAAAACACTTGGAAACAGAATTCTGTATACCGTGTTGTTGCATAAAGTTTAAGCGAACTGAAAGGAAACAAATTGTCAACATTTTATTTTTATTACGTTAGGCCGCTTTTAAACGAGAGCTTTCACTAGGCATCTATAAATTGCTGACGAGGTGGCTGCAGTTTTGTTGAAGCTACATATAAGCAAATTGGATTAAGTGCTTTTCAGTGGTATATTAATGTTTCAATTCTTTTTATTTGTTTAACACTCTTTAATTTATATAAAAATTGCTTTTTGTAATTTTTTAACATTTTATTAACGTTAAAAGATCAGGTAACCAACTAGAGCATTTTTTTAATTTACCAATACAAATGTAAAGGTTTTGTTTAAATTTGTTCAAACCGTAGTATTATTTTAATATTTATGAGAGAATTTCAAGGTGACTCGCGTAAATTACGCAAAGAAACCTTTGAAGAATATTTTGTACATAAATACCAGTCCAGTCCGCCGAATCAAAAAAAATAAAAACAAGATTTTGTAAAGGGAAAGTGGAAGTAGACGTGATAGGTAGAGGTTGCTAAATAATAAAGTGAAATTATATTTGGGACCGAAAATTGGTGGGTATTATATACTAATATTGTACGAATAAGTAGAACATTAAATTGACTGAGACGTTCGGTAGACTATAAACTTTCATTAATTTATAGCTGTTTTATATTATATACACATTTTATTTGGCATAAAAAGTTAACCATCAATATACTTTGTAAGGCTAGTCAAATTTTTCAAACGTAATATTGATAACGTTAGTTTAATTTGCCTATGAAATAACAATTTCCATATTTGATGCAACCACTGAGTTTTTAAATGGAGTTACTAAATTGGAAACATGTTTAATTAATTATATTGAATTTATCGAAACAATATAACTTACTTTTAACCTACTTTACTGGTAGGTACCACCGCATCTTCTATTCCAAACAGTAGTGTGCAAACATTACTGTGTTCCAATTTCAAAGGAATTGTAGCTAGTGAAATTACTGGGATAAATTTTAACGTCCTACGTCTCAAGGCGACGAGCGCAATGTGGTGCAACGTATACCATCCTAACAAGCGCCACGTTGTTATGGACAGGCATATCACTTATGATAAGGTGAACGTCTCGCTCGTCTCGTCCTTTCGTTGATTAAAAAATTATTTAATAACTTCTGTTACTAACTCTATTGTTGTTAATTATCAAGTATAGATGGATATTCAATGGTTTAAATTTAAGGTCCCGCTGAAAATAAACGAGATCTTTTACTAGCTTTCTTTGATTTTAATCTACTATTATTAATGTGTATGTTTAATTTCATGTTTTTATTGTATATATATATCATGGATAGTTAACCCTAACTGGCACAAGGTTTATCTTTTATTTTACAAATCTTCCATCCAATTGGCGTCTGGAAAAGATAGCTGTTACCAATGGGATTGCTTATGTCTATCTTAAATGATGGTATTTTATTTCTTGTGCAATTAATGATATATATTATCGTATTTTATGATGTCATTATATTTAAATTATTAAAATATCTGTTGAATTAAATGTATAGTTCCATTTGAACACTGATAACTTTTTAGAGTCAGTCAATTTTTTAAATTCATTGTCTATAAAGAATGGTATTGCCGATGACAGGGAACTTTTAGCCCATCGTTAGTCATTATTTGACCTGTTACTCAACAAAATCGACGTCATAACGGGAAAGAAAGGTAAAGTAAGCCAGTCGGGTTTTATAATTTTTCTTTACATGGATAGTATTTAAAAGCGACATGCGTTTTTTGAACTGTGATAACCGTATGGAATGATTTAGATAAGTACTAAAAAATATGCCTCTGATATTGCATAAAATATGAAAATTTTTAGAATACAAATTACTTAAGACGACGAACAATGTAAAAGTAT
Source organism: Ornithoptera alexandrae (assembly GCA_029030555.1). Classification (NCBI taxonomy): domain Eukaryota; kingdom Metazoa; phylum Arthropoda; class Insecta; order Lepidoptera; family Papilionidae; genus Ornithoptera; species Ornithoptera alexandrae. Next base: position 6,287,176 of record JARDVY010000023.1, on the reverse strand, counting down.
ACGACCAGAAAACAATTTAAACGCAATTGTAAGTACATTAAGAGAATCTGATGGAAAGACGAATTAGGCTTCCACGTTGGTAAGTTACAAGTAGTTTTATTTTGAAATAGTCGTTACAGATCGCGTGTCAACTGCTAAGTTAGCGATTGTGGCGGCGACGTTCGGGGCATGGCGTGCTGGACGGCAGTATCTGTACAGGCACGCGAATATTGCACAAAGCGTTGTGCAGTGTTACCATCCGCCGTTTCAGCGCCACAATTCAGTTTGCACGTCACTCCGCTATCGTGCTTCCGGCATTTGCGGCGTACACGTTAGCTCGTCTATGAACTAATGTAAATATTCTGAACGGGGGTGAACAACCCCATAATCGACTTTAAACATCGATTTGTAGGTTGCATTTGTGCGCTTTAAATAACTTTCTTCAGAATTAAAAACGGAAAAGTAAACAGGTTCGTAGTAGCTTTCTGGTTGGTTGGTAGGTTTTTTGACCCTCCTAGCTAACACTAAATCTGTTGCTATAATAGCATCGCTGGATAACGGCTATTAAGATACGAGAGTCAAAGTATTCAGGGCGAACTACACCGACGTCGACCTTCGTCACTTTGAAATACCAATATCATGAGAGATTTGGGTTAAATGTTAGCCCTTACATTGTAGACAAAAATATCTTTTAAATTATCTGAAATTACTGCGATAATGCGTCTTGAGACAGACTTTAAAAATGCGTGATTTATCTCAAAATTCATAAATCAATATTATTTCAAATATTTGTCATTCTTTGTCTTTCTGTTCTTTTAAAAATAAGTCGATCGGGTGAAGATAATATTAAATAAGTTTTTTGCTAAAAACATTTAAATAGGTAATGCGTACATTTTATTAGAGGGGCTAATATTCCACAATACGAACAGATGGAACTTTAAGAAAACGTAAATTTGTATAGGACACTAATAGTTTTCTATAACTTTGTTGTTTGCTTAATATTAACAAGTTTACGCCCACTGAATACATATCAAATGGGGATTATTCGGGCCCTGGCTTTCGACGACGGGTGTTATGTACACAACAGATAATCGTATTATTATATCCCTTTTGGTATTCTATAGCTATAAATAGAATGAGTAACCCGTGACCTGCAGGATGTCTGTGAAAATTACGGTTTACATTTCGTTATTAAGGTACATAGAAACATTTGAGACCACCGTAAAGACATCGATTACACTAACAAACCTTTAATTTTATGTATGACTATAATATTAGCAGATTTAATATTATTTTTTATCATAACGGCGGTATCCACTGCCGTTGACGGATTATAGCAACATAAATTCCTTTTGTAGTGTGTTTGTGTGATTGTTTAACAAAGTATACTAATACCCCTCAAATTATAGTGATCTGTGCCCGACAAATTCGTTATAAACTCGTCTCCGCTCTACTCGTTAACCTAGTAATTTCACTAGATATAACGCTCTTTAAACAGGAAAATAGTAGTATTTGTACACTGTTGTATGGTACTATCCACAACCACAACTATCCACTGCGGTGGTATTTATCAGTCTGGAAATAGAGCTTTTAAAGTAAATAGTAATTTTAGGGTTTAATTGTGATGACAGAGCTTGGAATTTTATTTATCACCATTGGTGTAAAAGGTGGATAATAAATAAGGAAGAATAATTAAAATATAAATTAATGTATACATTGGTTGAAATAATTTAAGAGTATCAAGTAATGAATTAATGACTTAAGACAAGAAGGAACGCATCATATTAAGCAAAAATTGTTGTAATAAATTGAATATATACTGTAAAAGTGGTTTGTGTGTTAAATCGCGAAGGCAAAGTAAACACTTTCCTGGGATTTGCGATTGCTTATATGGTTGATGTGACGGTTTAGGCGACGTTTACCGTAGCGAGTTTCCTCAGTTTGTTATTATAAAAAACAAGCTCTATGATACTTTAACATTTATTGTTTATGATTATTATAACTATAGTTTTCCTAAAATTAGTTTTTTTTTGTTAATTTCAATACAGAAATGCGTTACTTTGATAATGGCGTGTTTTCGTTATTATATTAAAAATTTTGAAATTCCCGATCCAAAGTATCCGTGTCTAAGTCAGTAAGTATATAACTTCGGTTGAACCGATTTCGTACATCCAACATAGTTTAGTTTAGGTTCAGCATAACTTAGTTTAGCAGATTGGAGGCTACTTTTTCTTTTCCAATCTATCATGCAGATAAATAATAAACTAATTTCACGTTGTTTGAGATTTCAAAATAGAAAATTATAAAAAAAGTATAAAGAATTAACAGTTGATTATTGTCTTAAATTTTTTCATAATCCATCTTTGAGGCTATTTGATTGTAAGCATTCTAACATCCCACAAGTTTAATATTACAACATAGTTCTATACATTAATAGTACAGAGTAGTCATGAAAACACAGTCGAGTATAAATAATAAAAAAATACCCTTTTGTAACAAAACAAAGACAGAATATATGAATCAACAACGCTGAGTCGGTGACTAGATTTAATTTGTTTCTTGGAGAGTGGCTCTTCGGCTTCGCTACAAAGCTTACTCGACGGACTGTAGATATTTTTCTTTCATATCAGTGCCGAATTTTTGAGGCCGGGAATATCAAAGCTTTTAAAGATTTATTATTTGTTTATTTATAAAACAATAATTATAAACGTTGTCATGATTAGCTTTCGTTACGTGGTTGATCTCATAAGTAATAAGTTTCCTAGGTATATAAAAAACAGAAGTATATCTTTAATACTAGAACAGAAGTGTATTTAGCAAGTGTAGGTGAGTACCTACACTTGCTAAATATGTAATTGAGTAATTATCAAGACATTATCGCAATTGTCTAATTTTTTTATATTACTAAGTACTGCCTGTAACATGGAGGAGCTAATAATGAATATTATATTGAACTTCATGGTGAGATATGAGATGGTGTATCTTGTTACCTAAGTAATTTCGTCGATTACAGTGTACTTTACAACGGAACGGAAAAAAGTTTGCACAGCACCGCATGGCAGCAGAAACTGATGTTGTGATGGTACTTATCTAGATGGCCTCTTTGAATGCTTTACTCTTAGATTTATCACAAAAAATTTAAGAAATTTTGCTATCAGCAAATTCGCTTTTTCAATAGATTCTATAAAAGATACGTTACAACTATTTTAACATAGGAATCATAAATTAAATAATATAAATGGTAATAAAAGGTTACCCTTATTATTTCAATGATACTTGTGTCTACAAATTTATAACGTAAAGTGAAATCAATACCCATTAAACTCTAATTTGAACAGAATAAAGTTGAATAGCATAATAAATACAAAGGCGATTTTTTTTTATTCTACGAAGAGATGTAACGAGCGGGACGTTGACATGATGGTAAATGACATGCTTGCTCATAACAATGTGGCACTAGCTAAAATGATATACACTGAATAACATCGTGTTCGTCGCCTTGAAGTCTCGTTACCCCAGTTATTTTACTAGCTACAGCGCTGTTCAAATTGGAACACAGTAATATTTGCACACTACTGTTTAGCGGCTATAATAGGTGCTGCGGTGGTACTTAACTAGACGGTCACCAGCAACAGAGACCGGCCACCAGTAACATTTAAATACTTTTATGTTTTTTGGCAAAACATTTTTTAAACATTGTTTTAATATACAGATTTAGTTCTTTGTTAAAAATAAAAATACAATAAAGTAATTATCACGCCTCGTGAATGATTATAACTGTAAAGTAACACTCCCCTTCAATTAAAATACCTGTTGAGTGCTTTGAGGTCAAAACGTCGCGCACGTCCTTTCATTACTTGCGTGTATACGCAACACTACAAACGAACTGTGTGTGCTTGACTGAGATCTTTGACTGCATGCCATGTTTGTGAATCATGAAAATGACCGGGACATGTAACTTTACCCCAACACGACGAAGGCCAACAACACTTTGATGTTGCCTTTACAAACAGAAACGTTTGCTTGTCTGCCGAGAATTTAATTTATTATTATATAATATTGTATGTAGTTGGGTAGGTTTAAGTATAATGCAAAGTTATAAAGTTATCTCTTTCAAATATAATTATTTCTATTTAAAACTATACATCGATAGTTCACTGTTACAAAAATTTGAAAAATGTTTAGTTTTGTACAATTGATAAAATTATAATAGCCAACATTAAATATTAAAAGATTTAATCGTTAGCTTAAAGCCCTTTATTGATTTGTTCGAATAGGTTGGCGTAAGTGTAGTTATAACTATGTGGACTATTAAAAAAAAGTAATTAACTATGAAAAAAAATTTAAATAAAATTGCTTTGAAACGGGATCTGAAACCTTTACTGTTAATATTATTGGTCATTATGATTTTTTTTAGGAGATATGTAATGTTTATTTTAGATCCCTACCCGTCATAAATTCCTCTAAAATTCAAAATGAAATTATGTAGTGAACTGAAGATTTATAATAAAATCTAATATTCAATTTCAATAATTGCGAAGGACAACCAATAAGAAGTATAGACTATAATATTGTAGGTGAATAATAACACCAGCATTAAGTTGGTATGGCTCGCAGACAAATTTTGTAACGTTGCAATATTGGGGTGGGGAAGGAAATGCTTTCTACAATGGCGACCCGAGCGAGGGTATTTCAATTGCATATTTAACGAGAAGTCGCAAACTTCTGGACGCGACGAGACGACACTAGACGGCAGCAAGGCACTTATAATTGCGTAAAATATTTTTAGGTTTTTATTTGTACATTGTTGACTGAGATGTAAAAATTAAACAATATTATAAAACTGTTTCTTTTTTTGTAAAAAATATTTTTTAAATTAAATGTTATTAATATCTCTCAATATTTAGTTATAAAGAAATATTATCGAGCCGGGCTAACTTTCATATAACAATACCGGTGTATTTGCATACAGGATCAGGATTATTATTGTACACAAGCACTTGTGTTAATATTCACTTGAAGCGTAGGCAGCACGTAACAAGCTTTTAAAGCCATTTACTGCTGCCGTTCGACAACGGCATCGGATCAGGAGATAACCTTAATTGAATTGTAGCGAGTTTCCGCTTGAGTTACATCATAATATTTGGACTCTCTGGAGACATGTTCAAACTTACAACTAAACTAATTGCAGCAATGAAGTAAAATTTACTCTGTATAAAAGAATTAGAGTAACACCTATATAACGATGTAGGTTAAAGGAACGTGATATATATCAACGGATTTGTTTATGAAGTTATAAGGGAAAGAAATAGCTCATAACTGTACTAATAATTTATAATTAGCAGAACCTAGTTTAATGTGTAGAGGAAGCCGGGTAATGATTTTTATATTTTTTAGTTCCAAGGTGACATGTGGAATCTGATGATGTGTGTATTATCCTAACTTGCGCCACATTGTTATAGGCGTCTAATACCTATCCGGTGATCGTTCTACACTCCTCTTCAATTCGTCGAATAAATGAAATAAGTTATTAACTTTATTTAAATTTTGCCTTTATATTTATCTGTCTATGGAAAAATGTCACTTTAATTTATATTTTAATGTTAGCGTCACTAACATTAAAATATAAGGGAAAAATTACCATGGGCCTATGACTAAAAAGTAAAATTATGGAAAGTAATATCTAGTAATAACTAAGAATTGCTTAATTGGAATTTATAACTGAAGTTGTTAAAGCCGAACGAGCCTCGTAATGCAAGATAACTCTTGTCGTCATCTTACCAATTAAACTTTGAAATTTGGGTTGAAAGGCATTGCCAAGAATTGGTTAAAGTTTTATTTAATAATATGATTAACATAAATAAAGATTTGATTTTGTATAATCATCAATTTAGAGCACTAATATGATTATTACAAGGTTGTAGTGACAAATTGTACTATTTACTGTTCATCAAATATGTGGTACATTATATAATGAACAAATTCATTACATATTTCCTGGATTTTAAATATTAATAATTGACAGTAGTCACAACATAAAATTAATATAATTCAATGTAGGTATTAAAATAATAATAATAATTAAAGGTAGATACATGTTGAAAAATGTTACAATAGTATACAAGCGTGCTATATTCACTGGTGAAAGGTCTCTGTTGCCGGAGACCATCTAGATAGGTACGACCGCAGCGCCTAGTTCTACCGCCAAGCAGTAATGTGCAAACATTATTGTGTTCCGGTTGGAAGGGCGCTTTAGCTAGTGCAATTACTGGGGTAACGAGATGACAAGCACAATATTGTGCGGTGTATATCATCCTAACTAGCGCCGCCTTGTTATGGGTAAGCGCAACACTTACCATCAGGTGAACGTCTCGTCCGTCTCGTTCCTTAATTGAATAAAAAAAATACAGTTACATGTTTACTTCATATTATGGAATTTCAACTTAAATATATAACATATACTGTTGACTGATGAACGTAGACAAATTACCGTAATATTAATAAAATAGTACGAATATCAAATACCATTTACTAATAACGTTTTATTATCTTTAATAGCAGCAAGAAAAATTCACACTCACTTGGTTTTCGTTACTTTATAAAATTATTCATTATTCGAAAACGCTTACTAAGAAGATTCTTTAAAGAGGCCTATGTAAATTACACAGTACTTTTACTTCATTCATGCGGCATTATTAAAATACGCTCCTTTGGAGGAGACTGCTTATCTTCGACGATATAAATTATGTTTATAGGGGTGTACGCGCACCCAACCTCACTCCCTGCCTGCCCGCAGGCTGTAGGGGTCGGCGGGGCTATGAAAACGGTCCGAATCTATTTTTAACCTAAATACTTGTACACGTGCTTTCAACTCGGCAAATATTATAATATTGAAGGTATGAGAGCGATTTTAATGCTATATACTGAGAAAGGAATTGCTTCGATTGTGTAATTTCGGTGGGTTTTCAAAGAAAAGGCCGTAGGGTTTTTGAGCGAGCAATTAATTACAACAGATTTTTTATTTTGTCTTGAATAAAGACATTCTGTTCGTATGGACATTATTTTATTGTATAATAAAAATAACGATTTAATTATTATTGTAAATTACAACCATTAGATATTATATACAAAGATAATAACTTCGTGTTCGTGATATTTTGATGTCATTACATTTTAATTATTTTATTATAAATTTATCTTCTTAGCAAAAACAGGTTTATGAAGTCCTTTTCGAAGAATTTTTAAATAATATCATATGATCTTATTATTTTTGACCATTAGGATATAACAACCTTAGCATATCCTCAGTTTTTTTGTGTAAACGATTAATATTATTCTTCTAGTTAATATATTTTTGTTATAATATAGCAATCTGATGTTTAAGAAACAAAAAAAATGAATGTGCTTAGTGCACAAAACTCAATAATAAGATAAAACGAAGTAACTAGTTCTAAAATTATATATTTTTACGTACATATAAAAAATTGAATTATTATCGCTGTTTATTATTTACAAAATAAATATATCTTCAATACATTCTCTACTTTTATGTTGCGCAAATAAGTGGCAAGAAAAATTTTAATTTACTACCATATTGCGAATTGATAGATTTATTGTCTTTAAAACATGTTAACTCCTCCAATAATTGTCAGTTGTTAATCTCCTCCAAAGTCAAGAGTTGTATTAGATCTATAATTAGAAGTACCAATACTCCATCTTGATGATATCAAAATGAGATTTAGATTGTGTTTTGATTATGACTCAATACAGTAGCGACTATTTATTTTGTCGTTTGATGTTATGATTTATATTTCTTTACTCTTTTTTTTAATCCACGTAATAACGAGACGAGCATGACGTCCATCTGATGGTAAGTGATGTACCCAGTCATATAAACGTGGGGCCTATTCAGATAATATACAGCATCACATTGCGCGTTGCCTTGAGACTTAGGCGTTGTCACGTTAGCTCATAACAACGTATCCGCTAGTTAGGATGATATACACTGCACCAAATTGTGCTCGTCGTCTGTGACTAGGCATTGAGTCTCGTTACTCCAGTAATTACACAAGCTAAAGCGCCATTCCAACCGGAACACAATAATTTCTGTACACTGCTTGGCGTTAGAAATAGGCGCTACGGTGGTACCTACTTAGATAGTCTCCGTCAACAGAGACGTACTACCAAAAGTCGATTTTAATATTAATCAAGTAACACGGTTTATCAAAAATACCTTTGTCATCAATCATTCATGTACTCCAATATTTAAATAGAACCGTTTTTATTTGTTCAATCGAAAGCGCTTACGGCATGTAAGCTCGAGGGTCATGCTTTTCAACTCTGAAGGATATTAAATTTGCCTTTTTTTTCTTTTTAACATTGTTAGAATTTCATTATTATTTACTCGATAGAAAATACTGTGTACTTTTTTAAAATGTATTATTTAGAATATTAAAGTTAATGATTACAAGTAGAAATTTTATAATATGTGTGTTTTTCATATTGTCATGATAATTTAAAAATATTTCCATTTCTGTTTAAAAACAAATTTATTAATCGCCTTAAAGACTATAACACAAATTCAATACATTGTATTGTGCATTGTGTTTCAATATGACAATTTTTATAACTTAAGCGCATATCACTTGTTTATTTTTTGTCTCATATATAGTAGGTGGAAATTTAGTTTTTTTTTTAGCATATATTGTCCGTTGCAATTTTGGTGTATACACGGATATCTATGAGCTTGAGTTAAAATTCAAGAAACTTGATAAATATTTCAAAAAATATTCATAAGTTTTTATTGCTGTTTTTGGTTGTATGTAGGCTTTTCTCTCTCTGAATCCTGAGCAAGATTGTTTATCTATTAAAGCTATGTCAAAAGACAAGTTATAGCCTCTCGAATTCTTTAAGGAGTCAGCTAAGCGGCAACAGCTCACTACAATGTCGTTTCGAGGCAATATATTATACGCACATTCATTTCCTTGTTATTTATGTCAGTATATATTTGAGAATTCCTAAACTATGAAGTTATGGAACTATTTCCTCAATTAGTAGCATCTCTAAAGTTTCTCTTAAGAAATTGTAAAAATATTTTATTAAATTAAAATGGCACTTTCACCATTGGCTGCATGACGTTCTTTTCAGGCATTTGATTATAAAGCAAAATGTACTTATATCCTTTTTTTTGCTTTGGTTTCTAGTTTCAATAGGAAATTGTTGATGGAAATGAAAAGTGAAAAAGGCTACGGAATGAATACAAAATATTTATTCTATTACAACCTAACAGAACTGGGGAATTGGTTTAATTCATCTAAGCTGTGAGCAAATAAGTGTTCTATAAAAATCAGTAAAGTGTACGCCAGCGTATTCAGGTTTAATGAATAATAAAAGTTACTTTGAAGTTTATACAATTGCTGTATATTCTCTCATTTGAGGTACAGTTCTAACGAACTAGTAAAGCATAGTTAATACTATACGCACATGATATAAATTCGTACTATGTTTAGAATTTTACAATCCCAAAGCTTAGACAAGATTTACCAATTGAACTTTTAAGGTTTATGTGATATTTTATTATTTTTTATTAAAGATTATAGACTAAATAACATAATGCATTTTTTACTATACAGATATTTGTGTTTTGAGCAGACTTTAGTAATAATAGTACGATCTAGACGTGAAAACGTGACTTTATAATCTGGCTGATTCATAGGTTACTAATTTTACATTCCAATATTTCTCATGCAATACACAGTTTGTTAAAGAATAATAAGGAGCTGTAAAGTATTTTCATCTCGCTTCTCTATTCTAGATTCATTCTTCAGTGCAAGTCTAAATTAATTAATTTGATTGTGCAACTACCTTAGAATTGTGTAGGCAGGTACATTTGAATGGCGTGTTATATTTCAGTATAAACTATAAAAATTATCGATTCACATTTTTTCAGTAAAAACAGATAGCACTTACACGTATCTAACATATAGATTCAGTCTATGCTTATCTTTAGATTTTACGCTCAGATGAAACTTTTGTAAAGTTATAAAAATGTGATTATTTCCATTTTATTTTATTCCATGAAGTGACGGCGTAAATAAAATATTCACTTGATGGTAAGTAATACGCGTGCTTATAACAATATGACGCTAGTTGGGATGATGAACACTAAACAATATTATGCTCATTGCTTTAAGACAATATGGTAGGTAAGTCTGGTTACCCAAATAATTTTAGTAGCTTCAGTGTCCTTCCAAACACAGTAATATTTGCAAACTACTGTTGGACTACGGAATTGGTGGATGCGGTGATAACTAGGTTACCTAGTCTGTCTACAGCAGCAGTCTTACCACCAAGTAAATATTGTGTTTTTACAATTACAGTGAAAAATGCGACATACTCGTAGTTGCAGAAAAGGAAGGTTTTCTAAAAATAACATTACACTGTTCTTTTTCCAAACGTATGCTGTATATAAGCGCATTACTCATAACGTAGAAGATTATAAAGAGTAATCATAACTTGTATTAAATTGTCTGGCTGAATTTTAGATAACAGTTTTAGATAACGGTAGGTAGGAAAAAAAGTTATAAACTTGAAAAAACGTATTATGTTGCTGGTCTTTACATCTACTGTACATACATTTACATATTGATAAATATATTTTTGTACAAACAGAGTAAATACTTGAAAAGTAAGTGTTGAAGTAAATTTCAATTTATTTTCTTTTTTAATTTGGCTGTAAATTTGTTATGCTCTGCTAAATTTTATTTGCGTGTATGTACAACAGTCGTAAAGGCTGTGGTATAAATAAAACCCGCTAATTTACAAGCTACATTTAAAACAGGCTAAAACAAACATGTTATTTATCATTAATATTCACGGGGTGTGTTTAAGTCATGCTTTTATAATACCAGCATGGATGTTTGATCAAACATGACATAAAAAAAAATTTGTTCTTCACTAATAAATCTCTTAGGTAAATATAATATTTACTTGTAGCATTTATATTTGAATTTTGATATAAACTGTACTGATACCAGAGTATAAACTAAAATTGATTGCTTTATATATTATTTACTGCTTATGTAATATGTTAGTGATGTTGGCTAAATCATTAATGGTTTGTATTTAAAATATCCACACTATCATTAAAATGCTGTTGGAGCTATCTCGGAGGCGATGTATCATGTAAGCTGCTTTTTTCGCATGACGACGTGAAATCAAATCCTATCGCGCTTCGACGGTCCTATCAGTATCTTGGATATGTTATTACATTGAACAAGCAGAGCGTTGAAGGCACGACGCGAATACTTCAAAGGTACTCGGCTGTTACACGTAACGAGTGACCTGGTCACCGTAGAAGGGTCAGGAAAGGGGACGCAAGGCGTGACAAGCGCTATGAGGGCTGCGAATGTGTGCGAAAGCATTCATATGACCTTGCCGTAAATCGACAAAGATGAAACTTCGTGGGGATTTTAGTCGTTGCAAGTACGTCATAATTTATTATGGCCTCCTTGCGTCACATCTGCGATATGCGAGGGCATTTCCCACATGTAAAACAAAAGAAAAACGTCTTAGCACCTATTACGCCATTAAATAATAGCATGTGTATAGTATAGAAATTACTAGGTCATCAACTGATGTACGTCTACTGCTCAATATAGGACTGTTGTAATGTATTCCACAAAGCACAGTAGAACATGGAGAAATTACTAGTTGTTTGACATTTAATATTTTATTTTTTAAGGTGGTGAGTCCACACCAAAGAGCAGGAGCGCTCCACACAATCCTGGATAATTTTTATGACCACTATATTGTTTAATCTCCTTTAAAAATAAGAAAGAAGTTTTAAGTTAGTTAATAAATATATGACAGTTTGGTAAAAGATTTTATACCTCAAGATAGTGCAGCACCAAAAAAAGAACAAAAGGTATATGATCTTTTATGTCGGTTATTTACACATTGTAGTAAACTGCCTATCAAAAGATCACCTATACCTTTCCCTATTCCCATTTTACAGCGTAGTAAATAGGTTAGTAATTTTACAAGGCTTCGTTTTACGAGGTCTTTCAGACATATTTACAATGAACGCTTAGCTAGGTGTGTACATTGGATTAGAATGATCGTAAAAGACATAGAGATATGAAACCTAACGTATGTGATCAACAAGAACAAATTAAACGTTTTAGAATTATGTCATGATTTAGAAATCTATTAAAATGAAAAATAAAATACAAAGAGATAGAAAAGATAATGGCTACGGTCCTGTTTCTTAAAATCTAAAAATATATTTTTAATATAACACTAAACATTTTAAAATTAATTTTCACTAATAATTATTTCTTTAATATAGTGTTTACTTTAAAATTACGTATTCTTAAAGCTATGTACTATTTTTTATAATAGTAATAGCGAATTACAAAGTTCTTGAAAAGTTTGAAACGGAAGACCTTGCAAATGACTCGTTATATACAGTATTATTATTTCCAGACTAAGACAGAGATGCGTTAGAGTAAATAACTAAAAATCTAGCTATTGCATAACTCCACCTAGGTTTGTAAACTAACACTAGATTTTTATATTATATGACTTGTTATTAACGACAGTCTCGTATAATATTATTGTTTCCTACACCATTCTTGCTCTAATTTGTTTTAAATTAGTATGTGTGTTAGATTTAACTTTCGTATATTCATGTAAGTAACGCACTTACAACTTTTAATAATTTTCGAAAGTTTTATCGACTTACTAATGGGTATGTTTTTACGATTCAATAAAGCTGAATCCCAAGCACTTAAGTGTGTGGTAATAAAAATAAAGTAAGGCGACCTATAATATGAAGTTTACTCGATTTTATTGTTCGTGTCTGATATTTGAATTAATTTACGTACAGTTTTTACGGTATAAACACAATTGTAAACAGTTATATTTACAACACATACATGTGGTATTACTTGAAAAAATAACTGCCTTACATTTACATATAAGTTCCGTATATTTTCAAATTTGCGGTTATAACATTGTGGAAATTGTAAGCATAAACCTTTTGTGGAAATAAGAAGAATAATCTTATTTGTTTTACAAAAATAATAGTGTAAAAACAGCAACGGTTTAAATTTTGTTAAAATATATAAGAAAGAAGACAATAATGGTCATTGCTAAGTAAACATGGTAGCAGTGGAAAAATATTTCCGGATGAGATTGGCGAATCAATCAATGGGACGTGCCGAACGGTGTCTATCAGAGATAGTACACATATATACTAGATCCCGATGATTGCTTTGTGCCGCAGGAAATTAGTTTTCTACTAGAATCCAATTCCCATATAGCCAGAACTGTAGAATTTAAAAGTTTCTTCCTTGTGTCACTTCACCAAATAAAATTGCAATGAACAAAACGATAGCAATGACCTAACAATAGCTGAAGTATTTATTTAGTTTGATTCCTAATAACAAATAAATTTCATTAATTGAAAACCTAGATATAAATTGTCGAAAAAAAAACAAACCCGCCTTAGTTTCCTGTCAGTTCTATGCATAGGATAAACGAATAGCGAACAAAACTGACAATTAATTGCAATCGTCTATTTGTTTATGATTAAAATCAAATTCATTTTTATAAAATATTATTTGAGGCATTATAATGGATACTACAATATATAGTTACCACCTCATATAATCGTTTATGATTTTTTGTGAAGAAATTTAAAAATGGGATCAGTCTAAAAAGTTACCTATCAGTGGTTATATTCGTATGCTCTAAGATATATACTTTAAAGTGAAGTGTACTTTCTGAAATATTAAAAATAAAAAATTACTTGTGTTATATTAAGTATAAAATATTAATTTAGATTAAATTTTAAAATGGGTCTAAACCGATAAAAAACACTGCAGATTATTTTTAACAAATTATAAAGAGAAACAGTTGATAAATTTGGTTTATCGGGAACGTGATAACAATTAACAACAAAATTTTATCAGATCTTGGCCCGCTCCTGAAGGTCACTGAGGTTTCCAATTAATTATATCGAATACAATTTTTAGACTCGAAAGGCGAGTATTTAGTTTTATTTTATAGATTTTTTTTAATGATTACCTCGTAGATATCAACCTAAGATTTATTATTTAAAATAATAGTGAAATAGAAGAGTAGAACAAACTTGTTTCTCACTTTTTTTAATTTTTTTAAATTAAAATATATTTCTTTTATCTCCATTCTTGTTGTATTAGATTGTTGTGTGTTGTGTTAACAGATTAGCTTATAGCTATATTTTGTAAATAGTTATTAAGTTTTGTTATTTTGAAAAAAAAAAAGATCAAGTAATTGGAACTGATTAATCTTATCAATTGTTTTATATATTAAACGCAATTACAATCTGTTGCTGTATCATCATAGGTGGCATCATGACGAAAGAACTAACGTCTTAATAACATAAATGTTAAAATTGAAAAATTTGTGATTAATGATATTACTTATAAGTACTATCATTTAAAAACAATGTGTAAATAATGTGGGTATTTCAAAAAATTTGTGAAATGTACACACATAATGTAAAAGCATAAAGTTATTAGTGAAATTTTTTGATAACTCCATTTTTGTACAAAAACATTTTCAAATAATTTTGTTGTTTTTGTCTTATAATCAATTATCAAATAGATAATATGTTCTAAGCAAATATTTCATAAATACACACTGACAGGCAACGTCTGCGGTGAAATATCGTAGTAATATCACTTGGCAATAGACCCTCCGAAACGTAACTTACTAATGATTAACCGCTGCTACTACTCTATTAAGGGCTAAAATGGTATTATGTGTAAGTGTACTGTACGAGTAAAAAAATATCGTATATGTCAAAAGTTACTTTGTCAGAAGAATATGTAACTATGTAACATTTTTTTTTTCAATTAAGCGACGAGACGATCGCGGTATGTTCACCAAATGGTAAATAATACGCTTGGTCATTACAACGTAGTGCTAGTTATGATGATATATTGACCGATATTGCGCTTGTCGCCTGAGACATTAGATGTTGATTCTCGTTATCCCAGTAATTACACTAGCTACCTCACCCTTTAAACTGATATACAGTAATGTTTGCACGCTACTGTTTGGCGGGAGAAATAGGAGCTGCGACGGTACTTAACTAAACGGTCCCCCGCAACAAAGATCTACCACCAATAAATTAAAAGAATAGTTATATAAACAATTTTAGTAATGTTTTGACTTTATAATGGAATTAAACAAAGAAATTCGTGCTAGTTTTATCATAAAACTTTAATGCCTGAAACTGTCGTTTACGCAGCGATGAAATTGCAACTTTGTAGCGAGATAAAGAATTTGCTAACGGCACAGTTCTACTAACATTTTAATTTCATCATAAAATAGTCATTAAATCTTTACAAATAAATAAAATAATAGTTTTAGTTTGTAATATCAATATTTCAGTCAATCAATTCAAGTTTACATACAATATTTTTCTTGAGTATAAGAAGTTATCCGTGTCTTTGTTTTGGAAAGTCTCCGCGTCGAACAAATAGTATTAAAGATATTGTAATGGAACATTAGTAGCTATATCATAAATATATCTTTCGCAATTAATATTATTTATACAAGTATCCCTCCTTGTTTTTAAAAAGATATAACAATAATAATTATCGTTTGTTAATCATTTTATGCACAAATGGACCTTTGAAGGGACTTTGATGTAGATGTACTAACTAATCCTTCGTTTTTCTATCATTTTCATTTTCCACTATTCCATTTATCCATCAGATTTCAAATCGAGTATATGTTGTATGATCTGTCTGGATTTCCCCAATTGTTTTCTTTCTCTTTGATTTAGTCAGACGGGCCAACAATAATATATGATTGGGTAACTTGAAAACAGATAAACATTTTTTTAACAAATAGTAACACCTAATAAAATCAAATGTTAAAATTAAAATTAACTTTCACTTTGTAAATTAAAATTATCGTTATTATTCAATAGTTGAAAAAAAAAAGGAGCTATGAGGGTCTTTGGCGTATAGCCAATCGATTTTATCTTTAAAGATTACTACAACGTATCTATATAACACAAAAGACTTATTTCTACTTTATTTTACTTCTCCGTATTCCTATTGTAAGAAATATACCATTGTAAAATAAAGTTACAAATTATTAGATTACATTTATATTATTAACTTTTTCCTGGCCTCAACATTCTTAGATTTAGGTTTCATTCAATTATTGTTGTAACGCTACCATATTTGTTGTTTTACTGTAGTATTATAATGGAAACTGATGCAAGGAAAACTATTCTACTATAAGTTTTAAAATAATACATGTTTTAATTTTAAAAGAAAATGGCACAAAAACGTAAGGTGTAGCCTCTGTGCGTGTGTGACCAATTTTGTAGGCGCCAGTCAGTCGTTGACTATTGGCAGTACACACCTCACCCTGTCTGCATTAAATAGGGGCTAGGATCGATTTTCGATTAGCGAGGATTTATAGTCCCGTTGATTTGTGACATATGATTGAGGAGAATTAGCTGATTGTAGATAAAACTTATCTTCCCTTTGGCACTATTTCAGCTTACACTATATATAACGCGTGTATAGAATTATAAAAGGAATTTTTTGATTCTCATTGAAATTATTTTACAAAGATATCTTGATATGTTATAGAGCAGGCTATGACTTTTTTAGTCTATGGTTATAGAGATTTCTAATCGTCGATATTTAGAAACACGACTACTAAAACTTCTTTTTTACATAAAAGCTTCTTACGAATTGCCTGAGTATCATATAATAATATTCACAGAACTTTGATATTTAAATAAATAAATATATGCAATGTATTCGATGATGGCAGTTTTTGGATCGTAATAAAGTTTTTTAAATCTGTTTGGCTTTTTGCCACCATATTAGCATTGCAGTTCCAATAATCACATTTGAGGACCAGATTAATGTGGGTGAGTGAGTATATGTTTGTTATCATAAATAACCTTATTGTTACCAAACAACGTTAAATTGGTGTGATACTACTTCAAAATATAATAAAATTTAATACATGCTTTTCGTTTTTCATGCATTTTACATATAAACACATATTATATAACGTTTACACGTTTTTACTTCACAAAACGAAGACTTGACGGAGATAACTATGTAAAGTTTGGTAATAAGATGTGAAGCCACACGTCAAGCCTTAATATCATTAAGGATAGCCCTCACGTGAGGAGAATTGAGAAGTTGGGTTTTCTTTCATTGTCAACTCAATCTAGCTGTAACGAAAGCTTTGATTGTGTTATGTCGACCAACTTGATTTGCCGGTACCGGTGCGACACTACATTTAAAGAATCATATAACTTCTTTAGGAGATAAGTAACCGCAATGGTTTATTGTATTAGTGCCTTCGTAATAGTAAAATCTCGCTAATAAGGAAAAAAAAATATTATAATTTTTTTGTAATTAAGTAATCATTCTTTTTTATGTGTGAGTTTTCGTTTTCATTACAAATGTCCTGTGTTTATATATAACGGAACTATTTGAGAATATTGGTTTAATAAATTAATAATTTCAATTACTTTATGTTATTATTCAATTTTGAATTATTTTGTAACAATTAAATATACTATATATAGTACTTGTAATATAAACAATACTTTTACAGAATACTGTATACAATACACGAGTTTGAGTAATCGGTAAAAGCGACTGACATTTACATAAATAATACTCAAGCATTTTTAATAGTCTTTTTACTTCTACAGACGAAGAGAGAGACTTAACCTTTAAAAACTTATTGGCTGTTGGCATTTCGTAAATTATAACCACTTCTCCATTGCCCATAGCTTTATTGTATGATATTAGTCGTCTAAATATCAAATTGACTCGTTATAAAAATCTAAATATAATACAGCAGTGCAATTTATGGGAGAGGCCCATATCCAGAGGCGAGGATTAACCGCTGATGAGATAAAAAAATTAACCAGCATTCAATTAGTGATTAGCAAAATTGGTGTTGGTTTTGCGAAAACGCAAAGAGCAAATGAACAAAATCAAAACCGAGACAGACTTTCATTTAAGACTAAGAAATTAAATTTCCGTTGAATTTATGAGTCAAAATATTTATCATAACTTGAATATATCCTTTTCTTCAGGAAACAAAATATTTAATATATTATAGGACAAAATATGCGAGACCAAGGTTAAAATTAAAAGTACAAGTACTAATTAGAAGTACAAGACTAATACCAATATTGTCCAAGTCTTGGTCTTGTTATTGCTTTGCTCATAACTACATCCAATATTTTATAATTAGCTCTTATCTTATGCGACATAGTCTGTATTCAAACTTTTTAATTCACTTAAATGGTATTACAAAAGTGCGAATTCATTATAAAATTGATTAGCATTAATTTATTAATTCAACAAACACATAAATGTTGTTTATTTGTGTGTATGTGTAAGTGTAGCAACAATAACTTGTTTCAGGGGCCGCAGCGGCGTGTTAGGCGCAGTGATCACTCTCGCACGTCCCCTTCTGTGACTAGCCAGGTTTCGTGCAAACGGCACGGGCGGCGGATTGTAAGTTTAGATAAAGTTTTAGGTTTTATGTTTTCTTTTAAAAATATTGTTGCGTATAAATGTACTTAAAAGATTTGTATGATATTCGCAAATTTAGTATTTTCCTTCATTCTTCATAATGGATTGAAATAGGCAGTCTATTTATGATGTGGGAATGCTTAAGATTGGATAGTTTACTTCTAGTTCAGTGAACTTCACTATCACCAACTACATCTCCGCTTATCATCACATGGGATTGTAGTCAAGCGCTGGTCTACATAATAAAAAAAGTATGTGGTTGTCAGTAGTAGCTTTCGTTTTGTTGAATAGCGCACAGCGGCGACATTTCTCGGTAAAGAGTACTGTAATAGCAAGAAAATGTGTTCTCCTTCTGTCATATCGAACACGCAGATTGCCAAGCGGAATCGGGAAAGAGCAGTACTAGTATCAGTAATACCAAGCAAAAGTCTAAGCAAACACTTCAAGAGCACGTAGTGAGTAATTTTACTAAAAAAATTTTCATACTCTATAGCGATAAACGCAATGTGGTACCTCGGTATCAATATAAGTAGTGTAACATTGTACCCCTATACGAGGAGGCATCATTCACAGCGGAATTTAGTTTCTATTCATTAGAAATTAAGGTATATTTAGTTGTGTTATGCTTAAATAAGTTTGGTGTTGCAGAGGCGTGGGGCGCGGCGCGTGGCGGCGGCGCGGGCGCGGGCGGCGCCACGATGCGGCGCCCGCCACCATGACGCTGCCGCCGCCCGCGCGCCCCGCGCACTATCCTGCTGCGCACCGCGCAATGCGCTATTACCGCATCTGGATCTACGCGTGCAACGGGGCACTACTACTGGGCGCGCTCGCCTTCTGTGCGGCAGCGGGGCGCGCGCTTGCCGACTACCGTCGCACACTAGTGCCCGGTCTTGGTGCCGCCCAGCCCGGATTTCTCTACGGATACGCGGCTTTGCCAGCGCAAGCCGGCCTGCTGCAGTTACTTGGCTGTTTCGCCGCGCTGCGTCTATCTGAACGCATGCTCAACGCATACTGGCTGGCCTTGTTGGCACTTCTTGTGGGAGACGCCGCAATTGGCGTTTACTGGGCATTCCGTTTTGAACGCGTCTGCAGAGAATTACGACCTCAATTACGTTTACGGCTCGCAAAAGACTACGAATCAGACATAGAATTTTCAGAAGCTTGGGATCGGCTACAGCGAGAACAACGCTGTTGTGGTGTAACAGGTCCCGCCGATTTTGCTGCTTTCAATCGCTCTGCACTTCCACCTAGTTGCTGTCGAATACCGGCGCACATACCGGCCGTGACACCCGCCTCAATCGCTGTAATATCTGCAACGTCTCAAGCACCCATAACGCCTGTTCATTGCGCACCGCACACAGCTGCGTGTGCTGAGAGATTGCTTTCTTGGCTTCGTCGAACTGCGGATGCATTATTCGTTCTCGGGTATTGTGTTATTGCATTTTTAAAGTTGTGCTTCCTCGGTATTCTCAGATACGAAATAAAGGAGATGATTCAGAAAATAAGAATATTACGAAGCGAGTTAGGCGCCGGAGAGCTTCTAGATGGTAGTCCCATTCACGGAGGACCGTTATCACAAACGGTTGTCGTGAATGCTGTCAATGTGAATGGTGGCGTTCGAGCCCACGGAGGAAGTCCGGAAAGAGCGGGAGAAAGAGAAGCTCTCCTAGGTAGAACATCGGATCCCTGTTCCCGGCGTAGTATACATGATGAGTCACTCGGCCTCAAAACTATAAATGGTAACAATAACTGCGAGATGAGAGAATTGGCTCGCGGAGACTACCGCCCACTCGCGGCGGACAACGCGGCTACTCGGATTTGACTAAGATGTTACTTGGAGCGGTTGTTCGGGCGGCGATGGCGCTCATTCCCTGCCGCAGGGTTTGAGGTAGAACCTTCGATAGGACGCGGTGCACCAGTGTGCGTCAGGCGCACCGGAGCCCGTGTACGTCTTGACCATCGCCGTCACACTCGGTCCGAATTTGAATTGTAAGACGTTCGTTTAATTCGTGTGCTAGTGAAAATCACAAGGTGTGAAATTTCATCTACTATTTGTACTTATTTTGTGTTTTGTGGTGAAAATATGTGTAACCTTAAAATCAATGTCAAAGTGGTGTTACAATAGATAAAACTCTAAGAAAAACTTATATAAATGTTGAAGTGTAATTTAGTTCAAGTGAATATGATCCCACGAGCAAAGCTTGTGTTTAGTTCCTATGCTTGGCAGTTGTAATCTGATTAATGATTAAACAATAATATTTTCTAATATTAATTTTCCTTGGCGTGCTATGAATTCTTATTATTTTGTTAATAAAATGCGTAGTAGTAAAACTAAGCTGTAAAGGATTTGTTTTTGTTTAATTAGGATCAAAGTTATAAATATTAGGAAGAACTACAAATGTTTCATTTATATATTATTTCCGTGTGGATTTATAATTATTCAGATGTAAAATAAGTTTCTCGCTATTATTTTTAGATATAATAACAATAAAATATGTATGTGTTTCGCACAGGAACGCACTGTCGTAACCTTTCTATTATTTCCATATGTTGTATTGTGTTATCTTTTGCATAAACTGTTAAGATTTTGTATAAATCTAGTTCAAAGTCGTTTTTGATTGCACCATCGACCAATATGACCGAATTATATTGCAAAAGGATCGTAAAGTATACCAAAACTACCGCAGTATGGCAACAAAAAATAATGCCAGCAGTTGTACATAGTTGGCTTTGTACCAAGTGTACCAAAATAAAATGAACTGTTATTTTCATTAAAGGAGAATAATTCCGAAGAGGCAAAAATTATATGTTACCGGATACAAAGTGTATTTATAATTTGATAAATATTTCCATACATAATAAACACATTGTAATCTATAAAGGTATCTCAAATTATAACAGTTAAAATAAAAAATAGTCACTACATTCACTTGATATGATTATAATATTTTTGTCTCTAGCGCCCTCGAAAATTTTTATTGTACTTGCTTATATTTTAACATTGTAAGTCGTAATAATAATGGATAGTTTATAAATGTATAGAATTAACAAGTATTGTTTAATTTCAATTGTAGATTCTTTCATCACAGTTCGCTAATTATTTATTCATACAAATGTAAATAAGTATAGACCTACTCGTAATTTGTATGTATGTACACGTGTAGAACGCGAATCACTGTGTATGGACAGACAAAATAGTACTGATATGAGCTTAAACGACGTAGTGCCTACGAATATATGCTTAATACAGTATAAAGCGACTAACTACAATTAATAATTATCTTTTTTCCATTGCTGGAGAGGTATTTCATATGACATTTATCAAGTTTGTTAGAACAGTTATGTATTTTATCACGCTTTAGAGTGATACCTATATTTACGTCGTAGTCAGACGGACGTTTAAATTTATATGGCTGTGTCCAAAATGAGGTTCGAAACCTTTTTAATACCTTTTAAGGTTATCGCGTATAAAGGTATATTTATAAATTATATTGACAGTGAATGAATTCGGTGAATTGTACTGCCAAAAAACTTAAAGATCGTTGGGCAAATATACAACACACGATATCAAGGGAAGGGCAGTGAAAAACAATAATTTAAATTAAAAAAGAATAATATTATTATTAAGTTATTAAATATATACATATAGACAAATGCACGTAACACCACGAATGTAATAGTTGTGTCACCGAGTGTCTTTAATTTGTTTAGGTACTTTTATGCCCAATTCGTATATATACCTATCTACATATTTGTACTTATTAATATGTAATTTTTTAGACTAAATATGATATTTATTATGAATTGATTACTATGTTTGCTTAGAATAGAAAATATGTGAAATTACAGCAGATAAATAGTTTTTTAACATTGTTATCACATGGACGTACCAATCTTATAAAATTTTGTACCTATGTTCGGAAAGTTGGATAATTTGTAGCTAGGTTTCAATCTAACTTCTGCATTTCTTACATGAAGCGGTAAAATGCCATGTGCCTTGGCTTTTGCAACCTTAGGGACTATGTGCTTTTACCGACAACTCAAAAATATAATTTTATATTAGATATTACAAACCATGCTACAAAAAACAAATAAATAATATGTGATTGGGTAATGTTACTTATTTTTGTAATCAATCATAATTCAATTTCTAGCAAAAAATTGTCGAGACTGTCTCCAGTCTTCATTTAATACAGAATTGGAAGTCAATAAGAAATAAACCAAAATTTTAATGATAATAGCTTATTAATCAACATTGAAATATCAGGTACTTTTTAATTTTATTACTAACAATATTTGATGTAACACGTTTTAAGTAATAACAATATAAAAAAAACTGTATGTCAATATATAGAGCTTGTAATTATAATTTATCGCTGTAAAATTTATTATGTGTTCAATGTAATTAATTACATGTAATGAGTGTTTCATAAATGTATTCAGTATTCGTAGAGGAGTTGATGCAACTTTCCGAAGGTACGCACTAGGCGACTGAGAGCTAATATTATCATAATAAATGCATCAAATAAAGAGTTTGTTAAATGTTTATTTTTTTATTACGTATTCGAGATTAGACATTGATTTCAACGACATACATATATGACGGAAACAGCATTACCGGAAACTACAAACTATTGAGCAATCATAATGCTAAATCAGTTAATAGGTGTTGGAGTGTTAAAAATTCGAATCTTGTCTACGTTACAAATATATATTATTACAGAATAATTACTTAATAAACAGGTTTTATGTTATAAAAAAAGAAATATAAACTTTCAGTAATTTAGCTATTAAAGTTGAAATAGATTTGAAATATTAGAATATATACAGGGTGAAAGGTAATAGGTGTTAAAGATCTGGGGGGGCTAAAGTATAGCTCGTATCCTATCTATCTACGAGTATGTATGGAATACCCCATCCATAAACAATGGTTATTAATTTTTTAAATTATTTTCAAAAAATTCCCAATTTTCTAAGAAAAATTCGATGATTTTATTCCTTACTTATTTGTACACAAATTTTAATGTAATAATTATTGTTTAATCATTGTTTTATTCAATTAAATTAATAATCATCACTTAGAGGCTAAAACTTTAAAATCATTTAAAAAATTAATAACTCTAGAACCATTGTTTTTGGATGGGGTACTCCAAACATACTCGTAGATAAATAGGATACGAGCTATACTTTAGCTCTTCCAGACCTTTCACCATGTATATTAGACTAGATGTTGGTTGCGAGGAATTCCCCATATGAATCTCTACCCGATCGATGTGGGAATCTTTGGGACAGGCCTATGTTCAGTGGACGTCTATCGGCTGATAATGAGACGATGCGTAAAAGATAACGGCGGTCAAAGAAAAGGCAACGTATTTTGTTTTAAGTATATGCGAGTTGTGACGAGTCAACTTATGAAATTAAAACCTTTTATTTTCTCGGAATAAGGAGTAATTAAAATGGTCATATAACGGATAACCAATTACCATTTCGCCTAATTACGATAGCATGGTATTTTGGGGTTGTAAACAAGTTGTAAAGAAACCAATTTTTTGCAATTACATTACAATGAAACTAAGCAACTTAAGATTTTCCGGGTCTTGGAAAGAATAAACTTATAGAACAATAAGGCGTGTCTATAAGCATTTACTAAATAAAATACTTAACCATTTAACCATTACTATAATTTTTTAATTTTAAATGCAATAAACAAGCAATTAGTACTAATTATTACACTAAGTACTTGCCTGCACATGATCCTCACTAATTCTGTAAGTTCTATCCACATTTGCTCCTCCTATAACAAGCACTGGGTTTTCAGAGGTATTATTTTTCTTGTATGTATTGAATTTATCGTTTAAACTTAGAGAACACGCAGTATGCAGCTGTCTAGTTCCTAAAATCGTGGGCTCCTTTTTACTGTAAGAGTTCTTCAAATTTTTCAGTTTTTGAAATTGGGCCGCTATTTCAGCGCCGACTCTTGCATTGTTTTTGATGAGAGCGATGTCTAAATTATTAAGGAATTTATAAATATTACATTGTAATTTTACCCAGTTTATTAAGTTTAGCAAAAGTATATATATACCTGAAATTCATGTTATAACACGGAAAATATAGTAAAGATTAGTTTTGTGACTGTCAGGTTTTTTTGGGGATTTGTGATTACAGCAGTTTCTGCTTACCTTCAGTAAAATTGATGTTCATTATTATTATTTATGTTTAGTTTCTTGAAATTAGGTTCAGCAAATATATGGGCTTGAATGAAATTATTTATTTTTTCTCTTTTTTTAGTAGTTAATTATAATTCATTCCATAGAATGTTAAGTAAATAATGGATAGTTTTTTTTACGTATCGTGATACAGAAGAATTACAAAATGTTTGTGATTTCTTTTACGTCTCATTTTTATGGTCGTAATACACAAGTCAGAGTATATAAAATAAGAAGAAGGGATATGAACATTTGGAATGTTCACGTAGTAACATAATTCACAATTACCTCATGGTACTTTCGTTACGGAAGTATGTAACAAGAAAAACAAAATAATTTATATATGTAATGTGCTTTTTCGTTTCATAATTTAATAATAAATACAGTATTGTACTATTTTGCCTAGAACCTCTTAAAGTGTTCAAGTAAGCCAACCGAACCTTCAGGTAGTTGATTTATTCTACCAGAAATTGTTTACTTTACAGATGTAAAGAAATTTGAAATTGAAGTTTTAAGGTGATAGGCACAAATTGTCATCATTTTTACTGGCACAGGCAAACGTATTGTCTTACTAAGACAACGTGTTCACTCTCACATTTGATCGTTTAAAAAAAATTAAAAAGGATACTGGTATTAAGTGATGCACCACTTGTCGCATTGGCTACCGCTGCTAGTATGTAGGGTGTAATTTCTTTTCCAGATATTCCTTTTTTCTTTGCATTTTCCAGAGCTTTTTGTATTGCACTTTCAATGATATTATCTGTAGGTGACAAGAAAAATTAAATAATGCTAATAATGATATAAATTTAACAAGAGATTTTTAAATATGATTTAGACATATAATAGAGTCACTAGAACTGGAACTAGGACTCAAAATGGGCTGACTTTTTTCCAATTTAATTTCATGTTAAACGCCAAACAAGGCTGAATATGATATAGCTTAGTCAAAATTTTCAAGCTGCCATATGACTCCGACGATTTTTGAACACAGAATAATGCTTCTCTATTATGGCGGCAGATTTAGAATGAGTCCAGAATCTAGTCAGGCGAATTTGACTAGCATTGAGTTTGTCTTACAAAATATGAACTTTACTCATCGAAGGCCGGAGTTAACATAATTAAATATTTTACCATCCATAGCGTGCTCCGAAGGCACAGGTACGGCGATGACGATGCCGGATTGGAGATTCAATTGTCGTGCAGAGTATAGAACTTGTGCCGCATGAGTCGCATCAGCGACACGATGCGGCGCGCGGTGCCCAGAACGCATAGTGTAAAATGCAGGGAATTCGTCAGTATCACCAAAAGCGCATACAGTTACGCCGTGAGTTTCCTGTTATACATTTTTTTTATTTAAATTTTACACAATTACACATGGTTAATAACTTAACAATGACGCCTTGAATGGTAGAATGCCTTCGGTTTACATAATACAGAAATATTGTCATAGCGGCAAATTTACCATTATAAGAGTAGTAGCTAGCCAGAAAGATATGAAAAAACCCAATCACCAACCAAAATCCATAACATGTGACCCCGAAATCAAAACAAGCACCTTCTCGACCAGTGATTAACCAAAAAGAGAGTTACTTAAATTTCTTATAACCTCATACGAACCTCTAATTTTTTCTCATTGCTGCCTTAGTGTCTAATGATAAGTTTTTCTAAACCCCGCATGCATTAAGGGTGGTATTTATAACTGTTTATCTGTCTGTGTGATAAATTTACGAGTATACAGAGATTTAATTTTGTTTAAAGCAATAGCTCAGGAGCGTTCTAACTTAAACTACAAAAGTCGGGTTAAACATTTGAAGATGCTGTTCTAGTTTATTTCGCAAGTGTTTTAAAATGGTTTTTGTTTTAGTTTATAGATTGAAGATTATTTTTATTATTATAATGTTATTATGTTTAAAGCTAACAGTCTAATTATTAAATCAATTATACGTAACAAGAAACAATTACCTATCATGGTTTAAAGTAAACATTATATTTGTAATAAAAGGAATGTTTTTAGGTAGCTATTAAAGTATGCGATTACATAGGGTAATAGGTTCTTAAATAACCTTATCAATTGTATGAAAAAAACCAAATATATAAATCTTTCAACAAAATAAATTTTACGTTTAACACAAGTGTATATTATTTTCTTAAATAGTAGGTATAGTTAATGCATAGTGTTAATTAATTTTTTAATGTTTTATATTTTAAGTTGACATGAGTTATTAATAATTAGATTGAAATTTAGTATATATCTCTCATTATACAAATTAAATAAGTAAGATAATGGATATTTTACTTACCATGTACTCCAGAGTCCTTCCAATATCTAGAATGGATTTAACTCCGCTACAAACAACTAAAGTGCTTCTTCGACCCAATTCAGTTAAGTCAGCAGAAACATCCATTGTTATTTCACCTTTTCGATGGACTCCTCCTGTACATACATATATGTTCGCTATTTAAGATAATTTAATTTAACTTATAGGAACGAGGAAGCTATATTCAACTGTAACTAATAGATTTAATCTCGTTCATCAGTGTTATACACCAATGTGTAATACACCAATATCAGACTAATAATTTATAATACTTAATTACTAAGTACTTATTACTATTTATAATACTTAATTACTAAGTACTTACTTACTTAATTACTAATAAGTAATACATATTATTGACATTGCTCTTTCGAATTTTCATTTTACTACGTAGCTTTAAGATTTTTAATATATAAGACCGTACTTTATTTCATATAAAATTATTTGCAAATGCCATAACATCAATATAGATATATTATTATAGAAATATGAAGTCGGCGAATAATAGCTTAAATCTAATGAATATTTTCATTATTTGTAGTATGAGAGCCGGCTTTTGAATATAACAATATCAATGATAAATGAGGGTTTACTTCATACTTGGTTTTATTTGGAATAACGGCTAAATACAGCTCTGAGTTGTAAAATTTTCCTTTTCATTTATTGTAATGATTTCAACATTTATTATAATAATTTAGGATAAGTATTTTAAACCTTAATTAGTACATAGAATTATAGTATTTTAATTCTATAATTCGCTAAGTATACCACTTCGCTATCATCTGTAGTCGATAGACGCCACTGTTGAACATAGGCCTTTCCTAATGATCTTCAACTTGGATATACTACTTTAAATTGTTTTTTTTTTTCTTCTGCGAAAAGGCTATTGCTATTGTTACCTTGTTTTAAAGAATTTGTCCCATTGTTTCGAATGAAAATTAAAATATCTGTATGTACATCAAATATACCTAAGTGGATTGATTTTTAGATAGTCTTATAACATTGATTTAAAGAAAATTTTATTTGTAGTATGCAATTTGATATACAAATATTTCGCCCTTTCGCATACCACGAACACGTTGATGAATATAGATACTATTAACCTATTTTAAATTTTCATGATCGGTCTATGTCATCGTGCTTGGCAGATTGTATACAGGTACACGCTCAATAAAAGCGGAATGAAATTGTGTAGGGAACTACGTATCGCTCAACGTAGGGTGTGAACATTGCCTTATTAAAGTACATATTACGCAATTGTTTATGTTAGATTCTTTTGGTATGAATGCAATAAAATACTTGCAATGAAAAATCTGATTATTTTATAAAAACTGTACTTTAAAACTACACCACTAAATATATTACACATACGAAGAATTATATGTACTATTAAACGTTACATATGTTATGTATGATGTAAGGCAATAAAATATCAAGGACCATTTTTTTTCATCGTAAAATGTTGTCGTGTTTGCCCTACGACTACTAATTCTATTATCACTTAGTAGTGTGAAAAAATAATCTAGTTTCTATTTCAACTTTACTATTGAAAAAGGCTAAGAAAATCGCTGACTTTACTAAGCTAGTAAGCAGTCGTTAATGCTACACATGAACCAATTATAGCTGGACATTCAGGTCATCCTTCACCTACACAAGTCTCGGTACGTTTGCATAAAATATATATAATTGTTTTTTAATACTTATGATTATTTTACCTTATATCTATTACAGCTTGAAAAATAATAATTGGTAACATTATTCTTACCTATTCCACCAGTAACAAATACATCGATACCCGCCAATTCTGATGCAATAATTGTGCCTGCTACAGTTGTGGCCCCGTCGCGATTTTCTGCCATCACAACCGCGAGATCCCTCCGGGACGCTTTGATTACACCCTTAGCCTTAGCTAAGTAATGCAGCTGCTCTTTTGTTAAACCCACTGACAGCTTGCCTTTGAGTATTGCAACTGTTGCAGGAGTTCCGCCCTAAAATTGAAAAAGAAAGTGTATTAAATATAACAACTAACAGTAGATCAAATAGGTTGATGATGAAATAAATTTTAAAAAGATATTATCACGAAGAACTTACTTGTTGCCTTATTATATTTTCGACTTCTTCAGCTGTTTCTAAATTTTGTGGATAAGGCATTCCATGAGTTATAATTGTTGATTCTAACGCAACAATTGGCTTGTTTTCTAACTTTGCTTGCAGCACTTCTTCCGATAATTTTAGTGACGGTATTGTTTGGTTAATATTAGAATATTTCCGAACTATAAAAGATGCTATGCGTATTTTCGATGTACGTACCAAAAGAAATGCCATGGTATTTCCTGGAAGAAGTATGAAAATATAACAGCATATTTAATTGTCGATTCATTCACTTTATTTTTCGAATCCATAATTTTAATCAGTATGCATTAAATAATTTTCGGACCCGCACGTAATGATATAGTGTTCATATATTTATTAATGAAACGTGCACTGAACAATAGACACGGTGTTAGTTATAATTCCAATAATATGACTCTATTCACATAAACAGAACTTTTTTTGAATAGTGTAAAACAGACAACCGCATTAAAATTTTTGATATTTTATAGGTAACGACGTATGTAAATTAACGTTAAAGTCAAAGCTTTAAAACATGGGATAATTAATACTTAATAGTTCGTTGAGAAAACGGCAGCAGGTTTTAGATAAACCGTCTTATCTGTCATTTAACCTGCTCATATATGTGAAAACAGTGTCGTTTAAATAAGTAAAATAGTAAGTAAATCTGAATAGCTCCCAGTTAAGGAACAAAAAAAGATATAAACTTTTTTAAATGAAAGAAAAACTGATTTTATTTTTATTTACGTTAGCATTATATCACTTTATGGTTCAAGTAACGTAGCGTATAGCATTCGCATTCATTATAATGATGTCGCACTATCTACATTTTATGGTAGTTATAATTTTTAAAAACTCTTCATATTTATGCAGTTTACTTAAAAAAGTTTTTTTTTTGTACAAAACCTGTTCTCTTTTCGTTCTTTAAATTTTACAAAGCTTGCAACTGTTTTATAAGAAGAAATGAATAAACCGTCCGTCCACTTTAATTTATTTCAAGTTTCACATTAATTTGAATATAACATATTTAAAAGTTACCGAACGTATTTTCAAGTTTACTAAGTTTAAAGTTGGTTCATAATGCTTGACAAAATTATATTGGAATGGCTGATGTAGCTGCCGTATATACACATTAATAAAATAAGTGCAAGTTATTCAGTAGCTAATTATTGCACAAGAAAGTTTACTAAGCTATTAGTAATTTGTTTATTTTGTGACTGTCTTATCTAATAATTGCTGATAAAGATATACCGCGTGTTGAACGTGTCTTGATTATTATTTCTCTTTCTTTTCCTTAACCTAAAGTTACATATTTTATACTGATAGAGATGCCAGCAAACTTCAAAGACACTACATATTTATTTGCCGTATCATAGTATAGTCTAGATAGAAACTCGAATATATCATGCACGGTTGAAAATTTTAAGTTCCGTTTCCATAATTTTATTTGCTCCCTAGCTATTTCAGGAACAACTGCTTTTGCACCCGAAGTAATGCTTTGTTTCTTTTACAATAATATCTGTATCCGAAATATAAAACCGCTTTAATGAATATTGCATAAATAATTTTTTGTCGTATATTCCTATCGTATATGTAGGTAGACTAATTATTGTACAAAGTCGGGAGAAAAGGTTGCATGATCAAAGTATTGCCGGGAGCTATTTCCAATTACGTGCTACTTTTATTTAAGTCCATACCACTACGACAGGTTTTGTAAATTATCAAAATTTGCTAAACAATAATAATATAAATTAAATTTAATCTTTCATCATTTCAAATTTTCATGCTATTGTAATTTAATATGTACATATAACGAAAAATAAATGCTAGAATATTAAAAAATCGTTAAGCTGATATTTCAAAACATTTAATATTTTGTATTTGGTTTAGAAAATGTTTTATGTATAATATAATTGATTAGAAGAATACAGTCTGTATTTCATAAATTTTTAAATAAGTTTTACTATTATCGATTACTCGATAGTGAATCGATATTTAAACCAAACTTTTGTACGTTATCTGTGGCATTCATATTTAGTTTATGTTTTGTTTCGTGATTGAATGTAAAATAAGGTTTGTGCTTAGTTAATGTTCCTAGCACATTCTAAAGATTTTTAGACAAAAATTTGATGTATTGTTAAATTATAAAAAACTAAAAGTAGCTATAATACTTTTACTATGAAATTTAAATTCTAACCTCTAAAATTTTGTTTAAAACTTCGCGTTTAAATTTTTTAATTACTAGTTACTGTGCGTAAAGTGGGATAATAAAATAATAAATTAATCTTTAAAAATAACTGATATATGAAAAGTTATGTGTAACGTATTTACTTACGTATGTGATCTAATAGTTTTTCGGATGCCCAACGATGTTCCGCTGTCACAGCGTATTGAATTGAAATAGTGATTGCTAGTTTTTTAGTTAAGACTATTTTTTCGAAATAATGTGGTTTCAAGTTTTTATGGAGAAACCTAGTAGTAACAAGAATACTGACAAGATTTGATAGAAATAAAAATATTTATTAAAGTATATTTGGTATAAATTTTTATATAGTTACGTTTTTAGAAGTTTTTGTTTAGAAGTCTCTTCTTTTTATTTAAATATTTATTAAAAATAAGAAGTGGAAAAAGGAAACAAGTATCCATTACCACATAAAATACTAAATAAAAACAGTTAAATAAAATTTATTGTATAGGTATTTCGAATCCGCGAGCTCTGGCGCTGATGAAGTAATAATCATGAAAATGACTAATACATTTGGATCTAGTATTGTATCATAATAAAAAAGCTAGAACAATATTTGCCTCAATACGTGTTACTTAGCTCAAAATGTAAATAAAAACAACTAAGTTGTATCAATATTTTATGCGGGTTTTCTGTTGCTTTTGCAATGGTAACATAGATTAACATACAGCGAAATGTAATTAACACAATCCCATGGGTAAGTTAATATTCACGGGATGCGTAAAAGTAGTCGCAAGCTATGAATTTATAATACCTGGTGAACGCAAGATTCCCCTTACCTTATAATATAAACTAATTTAGGTGAGAAGGCGAAATGTGAAATGCAGTTTAATCTTGTTAGTTTAATTAAAGTTTATTAAACCATAATGTTAACTTGAAACCTTGTTTTATGTGTTTAGAGTTTGAGCGAAATATTTTAAAAAAATAGTACATATGAGAAATATATGATTCAATTCGCCAAACTTAATAAGTAATTGTTTTTTTAGCTTAATAATGAATAAATTATATAAGATTTGATGGTATGAGAGATTTTGCGGTATATATTAAAAATCATATATTTACTGATTATAAACAAGAAATGATTTTATATAGTCTTATATTTGTACACTTGTTTGCTTTGAACGTGACCTAAATTTGAAAATATACAAAAATTCATGATCACTCAAATATATGGCTAGAAATATTTTGTACAGCAAATATAGATCAACGTATTCAATGCGATTACTCAACCTTCTCGCCAAAAATCTAGCACTTATAAGGGTATGTCATTCTTTCTGTAATCGATGTTTAACTGTAGCAAAGCTTTTTCATAAAATATCTTTCCAATATGTTTTTAACCACTGCATTGCGTACGTTAATTCTAATTATCCTTTCAACATATTTTGATAAAACGTTAATTAGTACAAAGCGGTGTTGTAGAATAAATTATTGCTAACGCGCAATACAATTATTACACGATCTTTGATTGTTACGGTAAAATGCCAATATTAAATGTTTGTATCAAAACTTGTGATAAATACTTCGTTAAGAAATCCGCCTGACCCACATTTACGTTTATATGCATTGAACCAAGATTTTGTCTATGGAAGATTATGGAGTAATATTAAAAGAAATCAAGGAACACTCGTGCATTTTTTTTATCTCTTTTAGTAAATAGTAATTTTGCTAAATTACTATTTAGCACTGTAAAAGTACATAACTGCTAAATAGTAGTTAAAAAAAATTTAAATAAATGAAAAAGAAAAGTAAATCGATGTAGGCACTAAGTGTTTGGTCATGGCATAGATTATGAAATGGTAGTAAAAAAAATTGTGAGGTAACCGGTAGGTTCTAAGAACAACAGCTTTTAAGAACCAGCGTCATCCGTTAATATGTGCCTGGCCAACGTGATGGAAGATACTTTTTTTGTTACGGAAGGTTCCGACGCGATCATTAGGCAAGAAGAAATACGCTGTTTTTGTTTTACATTACATTATTTATAATCACCTGATGCCGATTCTTAAATATTAAAATTTCTACTTTTTTCGTGATCAAAAAGGGTTAGTGTTTGACTACATTTCAAATTGGTGTTAGTGTGATGTGTCCTTAGGTAGTGGTGATGTGATTTATGGTCCTGTCCACTTTTTTCGTGAAGACACTCTCATCGTTTTTGAACGGGAACACTAACGCTGGCAAGTGGTACACTTTTGCGTTTCTTATCAAGAACGAATATCTAAACTCCTTTGTTCGTTGTCCGGAAATGTTTACAATAATACGAGTGGAAAGGCGATGGAAGAATTCTTTTTCTCTCTCTTCCTAGCTATTACCTATAAGGTGGCGGGATCAGCATTCATTATTTTTCTTCTCCACGTTGCTCTGTCCTCGATATCATCATCGGTAGCTTGGTACTCACCCATGTATACACTACAATATTCCATCTTATTTTTGGTTTGCTTGTGTGTTATAGATCGTTGAGGGACAATTACAATACCAAGTTACCAATGTACTAAGCTTGCCTTCTATTTAAGATGAGGGAATTATATCATAGAATGCCAGCCCATCCTCTCCAAATTGTATGTGGCACTGACTCGACGCCTGTATTCCAGACTGTCAAGTCTACTATCTATCATGCTTGTTTGTGGGCATTGTTCCGATTTATTATGACTTGTAAGGGATTTATATTAATAATTGATGTTTTCGTGATTTTTTTTCTATAAGCAGGTTGAATTATTTGTTTACAATTAAGTTTTCGGCTTGAAAAGAGTGGTAAGACACTAGGTTTTAACTCTCGAATTCAAATTATTAGTATCACGATTACTGAGAAGAATAAATTTGATATCGGTGACCCGTGAAATGGAAAACTTCAATTCGACAAATTTAATTAACAATGCCTATGAGAACGATGCTTTAAACTAATTAATCAGGCCGTATCTTTGGATGGTGGCTAGCCCATCATGACTTAAATTTTTATATATAACTACGTGCTTCTAATTTCTTATTTTAAAAAAAGGTTTGGATGCAGTCACTTTGGGCAATAAGATAATCTTTTGAGCGTATTATTTTACAGGATTTCTATAAATGTGATGTGCAATAAAGCATGATAAATTACATGTTCTATTCTGTCGTCTTATCTTTTTTTTTTTGTTTTACGGACAGGTTGTGTCAGAATTGCACCGCCACGATGTTCCACCATCGTTGCTCTATGGCGGGGCCACGGGAAGGCTTTCGTACATCTCCGCAACCCTACTACCTGTCTTGTCCTGTCCTGTCAAGCCCGGCTCTGTTCTATTCAACAGAAATGGAAATGTTTTATATAAATTAAAAAAATCTGCTGATACGCTCGTTTAACTAGACCCTATGACTTTTCAACAAGTAGAACTATTTAGCAGTACAAGTGCTCCTGTAAGGCAATTAATTAATAAGTGCAGCCAGGCACGGATATTGTATGAGTACGTACCTATATTTCAATATTCTGTAATCACAGATAATTTTATTAAACATGAACTAATTGATTTATATTCAAATTTTCATCAACATCTATTTGTTAATATAAAAAAATTTAAAGTTTTTTTTATTTAATTTAAAGGTATTATTTTTTGAACACTAGTCCATATTCAAAGATTGAACCGCTAACAAGATGTGGTAATGATTCATCGTTTCTCCCAATGTTTGCTTTACCATCAAATTAGTACCAACAGTCTTTTATGTCTAAAATTCTCATTTTGATTTTAATTTTTTTTTTATTCAACGTAGCGATGAGACGGGCGGGATAATCATCTGATGGTAAACGATACGCCGGCCCATAACAACGTGGCGTTAGATAGGATGATATACAATAAACACCAGTAATTTCACTACCTACAGTACCCTTCAAACCAGAACTCTGTAATGTTTGCACAGTACTGTTTGACGTCAGAAATAGGTGCTGCTGTGATATTTACCTAGACGGTTTCTCGCATCGGTCGTTTTTAAGAATTAATTACAAAATAGTTTATTGTGACTTAAATAAATAAAAAATTACAATTTTTTTTATTTTTACTTACATTATTAGCCAGAAGATACTTACTGCAGAGCATGACATTTTTACTTGTATAATTTTTTTTAGATTGTAAATATACATAGAACAGGAATATTTTGAAGGGATAATTTTTATTTTACTAAACAATATGAACGTGACAACAATAACGATATGACTATACATACTTTTATTCATATACATATATAACTCACAGTTATATGTATTATTTACCGTAAGGTATAGTACCTTTCTCGTTTTTTTTATTGAGGGTGGAAAAGGCTTTCGAATAACGGAAATCGCATTATAGTCAGTTTTATATTTATCAATAGTTACGAAAAGCATTAACTGAAAAGTAAAATATTTGTGCTTTCCGTATGGTTTGGAAATTATGATTATTTAAGTAATAAATTATTCAATTTAAATGCAGTTATTTAAACTTTGGTATAGTCTACTATATTTTATTTTCTATGTGTGATTTACTTTATTTTTAATGATAACGATGTTTGTATTGTTCTGTTATATATAATCTTTATAGATAAAAAAATAATTTTGCTTTTGTTGGAACAAAATATTTTTTTTTAATACTGTAATATGCAGTAAACTTATACATAATGATTTTATCCTTACTTTAACTGCTAAAGCAACACAAATTGGGCCATGCAATCAATCGCCATGTCGCAAGAAAAGCATTGGAACAATTTGTTGGAATAGATAGCGATTGCTGGCCTCTTGCCAAAAATCTCTCCCTGGCTAAAGTGTTGCGGAACAAATCTGTTCTGTAAACAATTAACAAATTACAAATGCTGATTTACCTCGCTTTCAAAGCTATAGCAAAAGAGATTTCATGGAAGTCTTGATAAACTTTATCGAAATAGTAGGTCTTTCTTATCTGAGACCACCAAGGTAGTTATTTCTTTTATCCAGCAAACAAGTTGTGTGCAAATATTACCGTTTAGCTTTGAGAAGTGTTGCCGTAAAGTAACTGTATTAGGGGAAAATGTAAAATGGTATAAATTTCAAGGCGATGTACCTACCTACTCCCTCATTGTGATGCGCACGTTGTTAATTGCCATCAATTTGAGGTTTTATTCGTCCCATCGTTTTTTTATATTAAAAATCTATTTAAAAATTTATGATCATCAAAGTTATGATCCAAATTCATAATCATCATCATCAGCAGAGAGACGTCCACTGCTGGACATAGGCCTGCTCCAAAGAGTACCTCATCGATCAAATTCAAAACTATTAAAATATTTTTTCAACTACAAACTTTTTGGACAGAAAGAGAAGATATAACCAAAACGAATTCATTGTTAAAATATTTTTAAATTAATAGCAGAATGTTCAATATCTTAATGAACCTTGTAATGCTTTTGGTCTGCAATTTTTCAAAGGGCTTATTGTTATCAGACCACGTTTTAACATATTCCGAGCTTTGTATATCCGTTTCAGTTACTTTGCCTTTGTGCGACGTCCTACAAACCAACGGGAGCACTTCGAAATTTTTGAACTTCATTTGTATATCCGAGAAAATATATTTTTTTGTTACGAAGCTTTTCAAAGCGTATTTAATTACGATTTTAATTTAAACTAATGTGATGTTAGGTTGAATCATCATTAACACATATATGTACAGTTGCTACCTTTTAAATTTTTACTTTTACCGCTTGAAATCCATCCATTTCATCTTTAAATTGTAAACAACTTTTACGTGAAATTTGTGTCCTACGATTGCTTTGTATCGTAGCAAATAAATTTCTAGCGAACCAGCTACATAAAGCGAGCAATCTTGAACTTTCAAGAACCTTTGATGTCTCGATTGTTGTGCTAACCATAGCACAAAGTTTAACCTTTTAATTGAAACTGGTTTAGTTGCTAATACGGTACAATAGAGACAAATAACTCTGTTTATTTTATGAGAAAACAAAATAATCTACCTATTTATTTATATTTTTAAAGCTTTAATTAGTTTTATCATGTAGAAATGCGATAAAAATTATATAAAGTTTGAAAATGGTTTGCATTCTCAAAGTGGTATAAGCAAAAATGAAAATAGTTTGTTCCTGAAAAATTTTTTTTTTAACTTTGTATAGTAACCCTTGCTTTAAAAGACTGAAAACTTTAATAACCGTCATCATCATTGTGTCTGGATCGCTTTTCGGAATGAGTTTTATTCAAATTAAGTCAACACAGTTGAATGGAAACTCTGGTGAGGCTATTGTTCATGTCCTATCATTGAAGTTGAAATATCGATGTAAATAAAGACTTCTGGCAGTTATATTTAAAGTTCAACTTTTAATTTTATTCCGGAGTGTTACGAAAATTATTTAAAATATTGATAAAAAACAAAGTAAAACGTTCCATATCATTAATTTTTTTATACTTACTTAAATTATGTTCAACCTCTTATGCTTTATCATTTATTTTTCGAGCCATAAATTATTTTTAGCAACTTACGTGTTTTGTTTATTTCTCTTTATTGTTTAATCTTATAATAGTATACAAAAGGCGGGGTTAATGCCTGCAGGCATTCTCTGCAATCCAACTTGTAGTAAGGTGAGATGTTTTGGTAGGTGGTATTTTAAATGATGGTATAATTATAGAATAAATAATATGAATAAAAATTGCAACATACATAGCAATATACATACATAAAAAATTCTAATGTCTATATATGTTTTAAGGGTGTAAGGGGTCCCGCACAACAACTCACGGGACCAAGGTAACGTCACCTACACGTGCTGCACCCTGCTTATCAACAAACGAGGCTCTGACTCCTACCATATGAACCAGAACCTCTACCTACGAAAGTCACGGTAAACCGCTAAATGCGGATAGCGTAGGACCGATCAATGTTTGGGTAAGGCCTATGTCCAGCAGTGGACGTCTATCGACTGATGATGATGATATTGTTGGTCTTGTTGCTTTTATACTTAAACATTTGATTGTTTCATGGTTGCCGCACTGAAATATTGATATGAGCGCGATTTGTGCGGGCAATGTTGAATGAGGTATGAAATTATAATGATTTCCGCACGCCGCCGGCCAGAGGCGAACGGAATTTCGTAATAACTGAAATACCCGATTTTAAGCTCATACGTTCATATAATATAATTGTTTTCCTAGAAATACCCAGGTTCTATTATTTCGTAAAACAATACGAATTTGGTATGTTATTACTGGCGGTAGGTTTCTGTTGCCAGAGAACGTCTAGGCAGGTACTACCGCAGATCCTATTTTTGCCGCCAAACAGTAACATGCAAACATTACGGTGTTCCGGTTCGAGAGGCACTGTAGCTAGTGTAATTACTGGGGTAACGATGCTCAACATCTTGTCTCAGGTGACGAACGCAATGTGGTGCAGTATATATCATTCTAACTAGTGCCACGTAATTATGGGCAGGAGTAACACTTTCCATCAGGTGAATGTCCCGATAGTCTCGTCGCTTAATTGAATAAATATTTATCAACTATATATTTACTCCTATTATACATGATAATATTAGTATAAATTTACCGTGCGAACATGTATTTAGTTGCTCTTGAGTAAAATTAATACATCCTGAATATTTTAAAAAAATTATCTATGAATTTATTCCTCAGACAGATTCATCATATTGGTAGCTAGAAAAACA
Organism: Ornithoptera alexandrae; assembly: GCA_029030555.1. Lineage (NCBI taxonomy): Eukaryota > Metazoa > Arthropoda > Insecta > Lepidoptera > Papilionidae > Ornithoptera > Ornithoptera alexandrae. The sequence continues at coordinate 6,248,097 of JARDVY010000023.1, read as the reverse complement.
TTGTAACAATTTGTCGGAATCGTTAGCAGTGCCTGGCTGTTTGCCAGAAATATCTAACTACTGTTCTAAAATGCTGTTTAAAGAATTCTTTAGTTATTTACAATTACAAATATTTCTTTATGCTGTATTCTGTTGTTAAAAGTGGCCAACTGTATATTATTAAAACTAATTAATCAATCATTACAGAATAGAAATGATAAAACCTTATGAATACTGCTCATAAAATGGCCCCAGGTTTTTTTACATACGCTTATATGTTTATTTCATTACATTAGCAATTCAATTAATAAGCTATGTTTATAATTATAATGGTGAACTACCGTAAACCTCCGCTAGTAGGAGAGGCACCTTAAGGAGGAGAAGAATAATTATAAGTATACATGTATTATTCAAACTCCAATCACAACTGTTCTAAAATAGATGGAGTTCACTAAAACTTCCTAGGTTAAGCAGTTTAAGTAGCGTGTTGTATTAAACTTATTTTTAGCAGATTTTATAAACTTTATAATTAACAAGAACTACACTGTTCTAGATGTTGATGTTGAAAATATAAACATTTAATGACAACTGTTACCTCCATTAAGTAAAAGAGTGTAAGAATTACTAAGTTTATATTTAAGGGGTAACAAAAAAATTTACTAGAGTGACGAGGCTTCTAATGTATCCCAGAGAGTTATCGCTGCTGTATGAACATTTTAATTAGTCTTTCATTTTTATTATTAGAATGTTTATTGTTAATTATAGTACACCAACGGGCAGATTGTGAAGTTGTTTCAAAATTACGTCCATCAACGTCAAGTTAACTTCAGTAACATCATGAGGAAAAACTTAAACACTGATATTCGTAATGAAATCTTTTACTATTCACTAGACAAGTGTGGAATCTGTCCTCACAAAACTCAGATTCTCTTCACCGAAATAAGCATCTAGTTTAATAAAGTGACTTTTCTTGTCAAGGGATGTTAAATACACCCATGTATATACAGGGGATATTTTTGTACTTATTCATGTATTAATTGTAGTTATGGATATCGTATAAGACTTTTTCATTATATGAAGGTTGGTGTTTAGAAATTTAAGATAGGAAAATTCTCCGTTAAAGTAAAGGATTACTATAAAGTTCTTACGCCTTCAATCATAGAGCGTGCAAGTGGATCCAAGACCAGGAAAAGTTTATGTTTTCGAGCGCTTGATCGTAAGTGCCTGTGGCCTTTAGGTGATAGACTCATATGAGTGTTTCCTATCTAAGTAAGGATTAGGATGGCGTGCTATTCAAGGAGATGAAGGAGAAGGAAGAAAATTAAGGACATCCTCCTCCTTGAAAAAGAGACTATGATTACTATTAATATAATTGCTGTCTATAAAAAATAATGAAATAAACAAAAAAATTATTATATAGTAAATTAATATATACATAATATTATATAATAAGCCACCCACGAAATAACTTTCTGAATGTAGTTATAAATTATGACAATTCAGTGTTGACAATATTAAAATTTCCTTTTAAATTTCATTCCTAGTTTAGTTTCATTGAAAGTATAAAAAATAAGTGTTTAAAATTTTTTTTGAACATGTATCACAAAGTACCTTAACATGCATATGCAATAAATCGTTTTTTATGTTATTTAGGTTTAGTTTTCCTTATGTTAGTCTGATGATATAACTATAAATGAAAATAATTAATGCAAGAATCAAAACAAAATTCAATGAAATGAAACCTGCAAGCTAAAATTAAGTGTACCATAGAAGTGATAAACTAAAATCGTGCTTAGAATTTAAGATTACTTTTGTAGATAGCAAACAAGAAATAATCAAGTCTAAATTACTTTAAATAAATAATTATTCCTTTCATAAAATTATTTAAATGTAATGCAAAGCTTAGAATCTTCATGGTAATTAACATAACTCTAGGTAAGCTACGGCGGCTTTAAAGGTTCTTTGCTTAATTAAAGTGTTAAGCGAGGTTAAAAATTCTAAGATTGTAATGCAACAATATATTCATTTTTGTTAAAAAAATACAATTGTGTACTAATTACGAAGAAAGCGGAATCTTGAACATACCAAGGTAGAATAATGCATGGCATTAATTCAATGTTTATAAAAATTTTATTTTAGATGTTATGAAACAATGAATAGCCTATTTGGTGAACATAGAACTAAAACCAGAACTTTTATATGTTCTAAATTCCGAAACATAACTGCTGATTTACTTGTACTCATACATATCCACTTCATAAATCTTTTCCGACCATCACAAATTCTGAGAGCTAAACTATATTTATTACTTTGAAGTAATCAATTTGCTTTTCTGACTTTGACTGATGTGAATAGTCGAGAAAGTAGTTTGGCAATAACTCCAAATTTGTAAAAATCTTTTGTTGACATGCCATCTAATGTTTTTTTTAACTATAAACTAAATGTACGCTTTCTTATATACTTAGATGTAAAAGAAAATTAAAAGATAACATGTTTGGTCCATTAATATTATAGTTAAACAAAATAGTGACAGAATCTTTACAATCAGCGAATCATTTTATTCGCGATCACCAATTAACAGTAACCTACTATATTTATTGTTACACTTCTAGTTATGGAATCATTCACTGAGCGGTCTATTATAAATTGTATGTCAAAGTACTTCACCGTTCATATGTTAAATTTTATTTAATTGTGTTTGTGTTCTGATTTGTTTCCATAAACGCTTCTTTTATCTATCAATGTTTTCGAGGATGCTATACTTTTGGTTGTATTAAAAATATTCTAATAAATAATAATCATTTATACGTCGTGTAGTTTACAGTTATTCGTTATTCGTATTAAAGTTTTAATCAAGCGAGCCAGATATTTTGGGAATGATTAACTGTTTTCATAGAGTAATTTCAAATTTTAAAAAATCACTGGCCAGCAGCCAACAGTCATTAACAGTTGACCTCTAAAACTTCCATGTTATTTTTCTACAAGGAGAAATGACGTTTGATTGAGTGTACATCAAAAAATATCTCTTTTGCGGCTCTATTGTTCGTGTAATTTATATGAATTAAATTAAAATTCTATTAACAAACAATTCCAATTTGTTTATTTATATCCATCATGGATATATTTTTTGTTTAAGAGAATCATTGTAGAAAAGAAGATAATTTTTTTTAAGACAACTCCTTCATTAGGGTCAAACTACGTGACACGTAACAAATTACACTGGCAGTGACAAATTGGACAATTACTTTCTGCGCAAATCCTGAAGAAAAATGATTAAAGGTAAGAAAGGTCCTCTCTGGTTTTCAATCTTAATGTATCTTAATAAAAGTAAAAGAAACTCATTGCAACTTTTATTACAACATTTGAATGTTCATTTACTGTTGTACGGTCACTAAATGGAGTTATGAATCCCTCTTTACTAATATTTTAAAATTGGTGTTCTGGTATCGTGATTATATATATACAAACCTGTCTCGTGTTACGCGATGATTCGCGATGTTTGGGTTAATACTGTGGTTAGATTGTAAGTTATTTTCTTCTTACAAGAGTACCCACGTCATAATCCATAGGTTGGGTTACAAATAGCTTGTCCGTATGCGGTATACGTTCGCAGTGTTACGACAAAGGCGTCTAGACACTGAACAGTAAAGACAAGCTCCTGCAATTGTATTATACTCGTAGTATATAGTTTCTGAGGACAAGGTTTAACTAAATGTATATATTTATATGTATGTATAACTTACTAAAAACTTTTATAAAGTATGTTAAAGTGAAAAATATAAAAGATCTAGTATCACATAGCAAGAAAATACAAGAAAGAACAATAATGGTTCTCCAAGACTATGACCAGGCTGTCCTTGAGCAAACAGCTTCTATCTCCCTCCCTGCTATTATTGGTATATATTACTAAAACCTCCAATACAAATTATATCGTGCTACACTAATTAATAACTTCTTAAAATAAACGACATTAAAAATAACATTACTGTTGTATGAATTGCGTCATCAATGAACACTAACTTCGTCTATAGATTTAATTTTGTCACGCCAGTAATACGTATGAATATCTGTACTTAAAAGGCCATGGGCATTTATTTCTTAATAGTTTAAGAAAGAAGTATGAGGTAGTGATTAACTCGACAAGTACAATTATTATTAGACTGATGCTATGTAACGGATTCCAAATTCGCTACCACATGTGTCAATTAATATATTGATTACCCTTGATTGACATAAACGGAGGAACGTAATGGGAACCCTATGTTTCAATTTAGGTTAAATGGTAATTTATTATTTACACACCGATTTTTATGTTAAATTTTATGTTTATTTATTATGTTTTTTTATTTTTATTTTATGCTTTTTTAAATTTCCATTAACGTAAGTATTCAAATCAAAATGTTTCTCTTATGTTGTTTTAAAATAGTACTTAATTTATACATGATTAGTTTCTGTAATAAAACAAGGTTATCTAGCAGTAATTATTGACTGTAATTATATGTAATTAAATTACTAAAGTAACACATTATACATTAAAATATTAAGCGCAATGTGCTGTGTAAACACACAAACTAATAATAGAGTTAACAGAAATAGGCAAGCGTAGGATTTGGAGACATATTGGATGTTCTGCTTTGCGTGCCACGGATGCCGAAGTTAGCGGTTGTTAACGTACGACAATAAAAACTAAAGAAATATTTCGAAATACAAAAATAAGAAGCTATAAGACATATTTTTAACAAATGAAAAATCAATCTATTTCGTTTTCCCTACCCTATTCATTCATTCATAATCAGTCGATAAATGTCCACGGCTGGACATAGGCCTCCACCAAAGATCCCCCACATCAATCGGTATAGCGCTATCTGCATCGCCGGCCGCCGGGGACCGTCGTTTGTAGGGTTTCATATGGGGGGGACTTCGATCATTTCCCACCACCCTGGCCCAACCTGGGTTCGTGGGAGCTTCGTTTCGTTCCCCCCCCCCCCCATGGGATATATATTTGCTACGGGTTAAATAAGATGAAAGGAACAAAACAAAAAGGTACACGACTTTTAGTTCAATCTCTTCTTTGTAGTCAGTTTAAAAAAAATTACATAAAATACAAGTAAAATTTTCATTACTTTACAGTTTACGCCGTGTTCACAAAGAAAAACACGTCACAAAACTGTATTTTAACGAGTACTTTAACTGAACTTATTTTAACAGCATGTGCAATTTTCCTTTGTCCACAAAGAAAACAGAGTTTAAATGAAAGGGTGAAGAAAAACTCTCATCTCGTCCGGAAATTAAAATATACACTAGGTTTATTAAAAAAAATGTTGCTCTACATGATTGTCCCTGTATTTATTCTCTCATGATTTTTTTATATAGAAAATTAAACCTCATCCTTATGTACGTACATGTGTATTATTTACCACCACGGGATTATGAATATTTAAAAATAATAGAATACTTAAACTCAATGCTTAATTGATGAATTCGGTTTCTTATTTGTTAATATTTGTAACAATTTACGATTGTTCATTCAGTTACATAAGTTCAATATTAATATGTATGTATACAATAGCGGCGTATATTTTCTACGAAAATCATTTTGAATGCCCCTAATAAAGTCTTTTAATGGACCAGCAAAACCTTCCACATTTCATAATGAATATTATGCAAAATGGTCGTTTCACTTTCATATATGTAAAGTAACATGACATTAAATTCAGCTTCTCGTGCCTGGGTGCCAACAGTCTCATAATAATGTCGTGGTATATGAGTTTTGAAGTAAAATATTTTTTTCGTCTTTCGAATTTATTATCTATCCGTGTTTATTGAAAAGAAACTTGTCTTAAACATATTATTGTAGGTAAAAAATACGGGAATTTTCTATTACTTAAATAATATATAAAATGGATGTGTATTAATTAATATCTGTTATAATAATTTTGTGGATTATTTGTTACGGTACTGGACTGAAATTATTTACATTTAAAATTAATAGATGTCAACTATAATGAAGGTCTTTGAAAAATTTTAACATTGTCTTAAATAAAAAATTTAAATCATAAATTCAGTGATTGCGTGATAACAAGGGTTTGTTTTTATTAACTTGGGGGAAATAACTGCGCATACCCGTCCATGCGGGAGCAAGGACAGGTTATGTCGGACTTGCACCAACTAAAACCCCCACGATGTTCCAACTTGTTGCCTGATGGCGGGGTTACGGGAACGCTTTCGCAACATCCGCGACCCAGCCGGCGCTGACTACTTGTGCAACCTCATCTCGGGAGGGAGGGTTGAACCCTCCCTTTTTAGAGCGCGCAGGAACATGCAGCGCTCCCCTTTTCGGCCTCCTGCTGTCGCGCGGGCAACGGATTCCACCGAACCCGTCGCCCAGAGGCCATGGAAGCCAAGACAGAAAACTCCAGGCTCCTTGCGGCGGATCTGATGATGGGCCCGCCGCCACCCGTTAAACTGCCGCGGAGGATAGAGAGAGCGGCGCATACCGACACTCCTCTTCTCCCGCAGCCCCACTGCTGCCGCATCGCCGATGCGACACCGGTTAGTCGCAGAGGGTACTCCTTCTGAAACTCCACCTTGGCTGCAAGGGGCAGTATGAAACCGCCCCTGCAGCCTAGCCGCAAAGGGCAGCATAAAGCCGCCCCCGGCAGCCCCAGCTGCTCTGCTGAGCTCCAGTTATCCAACCAGTGCTCTAACCTGGAGCGACCGCCACGGGCCGGCCCTACGCCGCGGGCCGGCCGGGTAGGTTCCTCTTCGCTTCACCGTGTGTCTATCTCACGGTTACTAAGCCCCTCCGCCACGACAAGGCAAGAACCCGTTGGGGGTGATAACAAGGGTTGGAAAGTTTTTAATAACCTCACGATGCGTATAAATCTTTCCTATGTATAAATAGTTACACCCAAAGTTTGATTTAGAATAATACTCTTAAATTTCATGTCAAACTGTCTTCTATGCAGGCATATGAAGAAAATGTTTAAATAAATTGTGTCTAGAATAAAACAAGTAGTAATAGCACAGTTACAAGTATAATAGAATTTATTGCTATTGTACGCGAAAATGCGTGAGTCCAATTTCTGCTGAATTCAAATAGTGAAGGTAAATATTATAAACCTCTGACCTGATGTTAATTGACTAGCATAATAGATAATAGGAGGGGACCGGTATCACATCCGCCGATCAAGTTTTCTACCTTCCAGTGGTGGATACGGACAGACTGTTGATAGTTAACATTTTTTAGTTACTTATATTTAACAGCTAAACCTTCAGTAATGAAAAAGTACGACAAGAAGATGATTCATAATCTTAGGTCTTATTTCTTGAGAGAATGCTCAAAGTCTGGGGCTATAAAGGATTATGACAAAGATAATATAATTAAAAATTTTCTTAACTTTCTTGCGGTCATACAATTATTAGTTCTAACACCATATCGCCATCGCTGGGATTATTAATAACTGATTCTTATAACGGAAATAAAACTAAGATTACCAAAGTAAACTAAATTTACAAAAATCTTTTTTATGCGTCTCGTTAACGTAAAATACTAACTTACTGTCACTGCTTGTTTTGTTGTGGGTCAAGATGGCTGTTGTGCCATAACTGCTGACGCAGCGATACTTTAATATCCACCCAAGTACCTCTTGTTGTTCCAGGACATTACAAGTATCTGTTGTCTATCAGGAATATATTATATCATTAGATTTTAACCTTGTAGCTATTTATTTAATTAAATACACTAATTTAGTGTACCAATGTTTAAAGCAAAAATCGTTATTTGCAGGAATGTCTTTTTTTGCTCTATATTTCGTCACCATTTTTTCTTGTTTTATTTATTAATAGTCATCGGTTATCATGTATACCATTACATGTATTAATTTGTTTATTCGTAAATAGACCGGAAACAGATTTATCTTACAGTTTTATTTATTTATCTTTTCTCCTATAAAAACATTAAGGTTCGGTATTAATTCCGACGTATACTGAATCGCAAAAACTTTCTATACTTAAATATATAAAAATAATAATTTTATTTCTTATGCGTACGAAATAAACTTATATTCATTATTTTATTTTTAATTAATCACACGTATCTATTGGTGAGCCCGTAATATTTTAAATATTGGCTAACATTTTTATCTGTCTCCTTTGATTGATTTGTCAGATCTAAGAATTATTAAATACTTCGTAATTTCCACATTAAAGAGTATTATTGTAAAAATTGTGCTAAAAGTCACGGCTAAGCTATTAATATATAGTAGCATCATGAAACCGCGACTCGGTTGGCGCAACAACCGCCGTGTGGTTTTAGACAATCCGACGTGCATTTACTTGCGTCCAAACATTTAAAATACTATTAATGGATTATCGATTACTTTATTGGTAAGGGTAAACCAATTTTGTTAATTTATTAATTTTATAGAATTATTTTGGCTCAAATCCAGCCTATATAAGGACTATAAAAATAATGCCGATGACGTATTAGTTTCAACACTGTATCTTGCTTTCTTTTCCTGAAGTATGATGCTACACAGGGCCAGTGTCTGTACAAATAGATTTAAATATAGTTCATCGAGAATTATTTCTGGCTAAAATTACGTAGTAATTAATCTACGTCAGTCCTGTTAATTATATTAGTCTTTACAATTTCCTTCTCATCTGCAGGCAAATACCTAATTGTAAGTTTATTAATTAAAAATAATAATTCTTTCATGGTGTTTGACTCTCTCTATAATTGTATTGACCCATAGCAATTAAATTACTTAGTTTTTTTATTAGGTAGCGAAAACTTATAAAAATCCAGGTTTTTGTCTCATAGTTTTGTTATATTAGCAATATCGTTGATAGTTTTCTGATGGGTAGAAAGACAATAAATGTTTACTTATTATGTACGCGAATATTTTCGTTATTTCTAAGGTTGGGTCATTGTCATCTCTAGGAAAAAAGGTAAATTAGTCAAGACTGAGATGGGAAACTCAGATATGTGTCTTATGCAGCCCTCGTAAAATAAAAAGGCCGTTGCAATGTTCGAACAAAACTTTAGTTCAGTCACTTGTGAAGGTTATAATCAGTACCAACCTTCCTCAGGTTACTTAGGTTAATTAGCAGGTATAAAAACGTGGGAAATTGTGATTTGTATAATTCTAATAAAGTTTTGGTGCTGATTTTTATATATTTAATTAAGCTAATAACAGATGAAGACAAAGTAAATTATAAATTAGATTTATTTTGATGATAGATAAATTAATAACACTTCAGAGGTCACTTTATATTTCTTCTTTTTTTGTTTGAACATTGAACAAAGCAATAAATAACCTATAGCTTAACTTTTATTGCAGTTGAAATTGTCTATAATAAAACGTTCAACAATGTAATTATAGTTTCGATAATTACGATACTGCATCGGACATAATAAAGCGTTTAACCGTGTTGCTAACATATGTGGTTTTCCTGATGGTGTTATTCTCAATGAATATTTCATCAGTTCTGTTGGATATGTTTTTCTTTACTATGATGAATTACTATAATATTTATTATCTCACCGATTATAAAGCTATATTGTAAAATTATTTGATCGTCACTTTAAATTACGTTTACACCTTTTATTCTACTTTATCTGGTATTTATATAAGCTAATGTCTATGAATAAAATTATAAATTATGATATCGTGAAGCAGCTATAACAGAAAATAATAGTTTAAATGTTTAAAGATATCAACAATTTATTTAAATAATTTTTAAAAACGCTTTTGATACATGATCCTTCTGAAAAACCCTGAATAAAAATCAGTGCAACCCTTAAACGAACACAGATAAAAAAATCGTCACGAGGTGCCATTCCCTACCGGAAGTCTGCAAACATAAAGGATATCTTTATATTTGATAGCTGTACTAAGCGGGATCTGATTAGGTTCGCAAGCCATGAGATCTGAATTCTTCAGTGTATTCTCCTTTGAATCTTAGTAGGAAAAGCAATTGTTTGTAATTTCGTCTTATGCGAACTTAGACTAGATTTTGCGTTTATTATTACATTTAAGACGTCTTGTTTTTTATTGAACATCTAAAGAGACAGACACTAAGATACACGCGTTAAAGTTGTAACATCCTTCTTTTCGGGTCGTGGCCTAAAAAATATGTGAACACTTCTAATAAACATTGGGGCCGCATTGCGGAATGTCTTATTATCATCGAAAAGGAGACGTATCGTCTGTACGTACAAGTTTCAGAGTGAGCTATGTCACTGGTTTTAGTTATAGATTTAGTAAATCAGTCGACAGGCCGCGTCGAGGTTATTGAAATATTACGACAGTTAATAACTTTCCTATGACAACTACCTAAAGATAACTAAAGAAATTGTTTCTGATTTCACTTAATGCTTATTGAGAATGACACAAGATATATTATGTATATTATTTGTAACAAAAAAGTTACTTTTTAATATTTTCAATTAAAAAAGTTCAAATAGAAACTACTAAATATATAAAAACAAAAACATTTCAAATCTATGTCAACGAGACCTATATTTTTTTTATTCATCAAAGCGACGAGATGTGCGGGACGTTCACCTGATGGTAAGTGATACACAGCGCCATATTCTGCTAGTCGCCTTGAGGCATAATATGATAAACCTCTTTACGCTAGTAATTTCACGAGGTACAGCGGCCTTCAAACCGGAATACTAATGTTTGCACACTAATATGGTACCTACCTAGATGACCTTTTACTGGTGGTAGGTCTCTGTTGCCGTAGACAGTCTAGGTAGTTACGACCGCGGCGCCTAATTCTGTGGCCGAATAGTACTGTGTAAACATTACTGTGTTCCGATTTAAAGGGCGTTGTAACTAGTGTAATTACTGGAGTAACTAGGTTCGACATCTTATGTCTCTGGCAACGCGTGCAATGTGGTGCTGTGTATATCGTCCTAACTAGCGCCACGTTGTTATGCACGGGCCTATCATCAGGTGAACATCTCGTTCATTTCGTGGCTTAATCATATAAAAAAAGATCTCCGGCAAGACGGACTTACCACCAGTAAATACGTAATATAAATGAATTTTTTTTTTTACAAGTTGAAATCACTATGCTACGTTGACTCTCATGTACGAAATATGTCTAATAAACGGAAATAAACGTTTTGCTGTTTTGCTATTTGAAATTAAAAACTAAAAAAGGTTATGTAGAAAAACTAAAGTTAAAGAACTATTCTATTTACGTCTACATATTACTTGGTGTGTAACTACTCGCTACACATTCAATTCTGAAAATTGACAACGGATACCGCACCCGAGGGTCACTTTTTCATTCCAGTAACTTCTGTTGTAGACGCTTTGACCACAAAAAAGGCTATATAGAAAACTAGATTGAATGGTTAACAATGAAGCTCGTATTCAGGCTACAGTAAATTGTTTCCAAAGTACTACGAAAAGCTATGTATATGTTTGTTATTTATTTTACTAAAAGTAAGAATATTTTTAGTAAATCCACTGCTGAAGGTCAATCATCTTCTATTGTCTTAGATTAGAATTGTTTGTGAGTTGCCGGTTGCTTTGTAACACGGAAGTCTATAGTTCAATTACAGAGCTATATATTGTTTAGTTTAGTTAGTAGTGGAGTTTTTCGAACCTCTCTGGCTATTTACCACTCTTATATTGTAATTATTGTAACAGAGTTGATGTGTTTTAGTTGTAAATAAAAACATAAAAGGCAGAGTATTCTGCACGAGCACGCCTCACAATCATCGTATCATTGTTACTTAACACCGTGTGAAAGTGATGCCATGTTAATCCATTGTGTATAAAAAATATTCTCAACAAATAATGCTATTTTATTTCAACGTGACGACAAATTTGATAGCCGCGTAATTTACCGGACAGAGCACAAAGTCGATATTCAGTAGAAATTCGCTCAAAGCTCGGAAATTGTCCGTAATCAAAAGAAGTACGGACTGTAGCCAGGCTTTGCTGGAGTCAAATTAAAGCAAAAGTTCATGTTTTATTTCGTTATAAAATGTTATTAATATATTAGGTCTTTACATATGAAATTGGCGTTTTGTACGGGAGGAACATAAAGTCAATTTTTTTATTGTAAAATATATTTAATTAATCAACGTACGCACCACCATTGTTATTTATGCACTTTTGCCATCTCATAGGTAGTTCATCGATCCCTTTACTAAAAAAACTATAGGGGCGAAAATCAATAAATTCTTTGAAAGCAGTTTGGACTGCCGCATCGGAGTTGAATTTTGTTCCTTGTAAGAAATTGTCCAAATTCCGGAAAAAATTGTAATTTGTTGGGGTAAGGTCCGGGGAGTACGGTGGATGTCGCAGAAATTTCAATTGTAGCTCATCTAACTTAGTGATTGTGTGTTGTGCATAGTGTGGTGTTGCGTTGTCGTGAAGCAGTAGTGGCCTAGAACAATTGACCAATTTCAGTTGTTTAGCAGCTAGTTCTTCCTTCATGGTTTGCAGTTTCTGACAATAGATATCTGCCGTAATCGTTTGGCCAGATTTTAGAAAGCTGTAGTGAACGACACCGGCGCTAGTCCACCAAACATTCAAAAGTAACTTTTTCTGAGTAAATATTCTTTTAGAGCAGGATTTGGCTGATTCTCCACGGTTCAGCTATTGCGACGAGTGTTTCCGATTATCTTACTGTATCCACTTTTCATTACAAGTAATGATTCGATTTAAAATCCCGTCATTATTGTGTCGGTTAAGCAAAGTAACACAGCAGTCGACGCGTGTTTGCAAGTTCGATTCACTCAATTCATGAGGTACCCATCGTTCAAGTTTTTTTACTGTGTTTTTACTAAGTGCTTTGTGATGGATCCACTTCCAAAATATCCTTTAATTCTTATTTTTTCACTTAGGTCTCCGGCCGTCCATGGGGTTGATTCTGAAGGTCGAAACTTCCAGAACGAAAACGTTGAAACCAAAACGGTACCGTGCTTTCTTTTGCGACACGAGCGCTGTACACATCATTAATCCTTCGAGCTGTTTATGCAGCAATGGTGCCACGGTGGAACTCGTACTCGTAAATATACCGATAGTTCATGTTTTCCATTGTGCGGTAATAAGCGACGCCGAAAAAAAATAATGAGGAAAAAACAAATGAATGACTGTTTTCAGAACTAAAATGTACCAGCTAAATGAATTTATAAATTTGAATTTGGAATTCTTAACCAAAGAGGAGATATTTCAGATCAATATAGTCAGTACGACAAAACGCTAATTTCGTATGTAAAGACTTAATTATTATAAGGTGAATTGTAGATATTCTTTCTCATCGACTTCTTTGTTTTCTCAGTGTATTCTTCTTCTTGTGCCCCTCCAATTAATGAATATTGGACACCAGTTCTGCGAATCCATTAGTTCTTAGAGTATAGATGTACACATTTTAAAGCAAGTTACAATACATTTTCTATATTTCTGCCATGTTAATAATAGTGGTAAAAAATTCTTAAGATTTGTCATAATGAAAAACATATAATTGTAGGTATAACCGAAAATCGATTTTGATATTTTTTTTATTAACAATATTTTGTATGTCAATGAAGGGAATTCCGACGAAAAGGCCAGTAGCCTCATAGCACTAGGAGTATCAGAAAAGTTCTTTACATAGTCCCACATTCGCAAGAACGCACGTCACTTAGAGATAAGATATTAGATTTCATTACCACTGTAGTTTCAATAGCTACGGTACCCTTCAAATGCTACACGATAACGTTTATAAACTACTGTTTAACAATAGCTGCTGTCATACTTACGTCTCTTCTCCATTTCTTAAAACAGACCAACAGCTTTTAATGTTTCGTCATTGAAAACTGCAGTTAATCACTAGAAAAACTCAGCATTTTCGAGAGCCGGAATTATTTTTCAAATTAGTTTGAAATGTACTCTTAAAACCTTTGCGAAAGTTTTTGCTGACGATGCAACATCTTCTCTGTGCCTTATACAAGATCAACAAAATTATATTCTCTAGTTATATCATCACAATTGGATGAGATCTTGTCGACTTCTGAAACCGGTAAAGACTACTTAAACAAAATAATTGTATTACTTTGGTTTAAATGATACGTAATACCCGTCCTTTTAAAATTAATATATTTCAATATTCTCTTTATTGAAAACTCCGATGTTAAGTTGTACTTTTAGTAATTGTTTTTCATTATTATTCAACGAATGAATTGTTTTAAAGAAATAGTTTAATATTATGTATTTATCACACATAAACTAACTTAAGTGAGAAAGTCTATTGATCGTTAAGGGGAATAAATTTATAAAGAAAGCTATTCAAGGAACGAAAGGCGTTTAAACGGTTCCGAAGAGTCGTGACTGGAATATAAATAAGGTATAAAGGAAACGAATTTAACATTTAGGAAACTCATTTAAAACATTGGGTATGATTTATACTTTTACCGTAATTAAAAGGAAGTAGACAGAAAATTTGAATAAGTGTTAACACGGTTCAATAATACATTATTCTTATGCCTAAGTAGCTCGAAGTAAGTTTAATTAAATAAAAAAAAGTAAACAGAAATATGGAGATGTGAAATCATTAATATTCTAATTTTCTATGTTAGGTTTGAAAAATCGGTATATAGTCCTTGGGAAGAGACCAAGGACAATAAGGAATATATAAAATCGAATACTTACGAAAATTTTATCTAATTTACAAATATATATTTAAGTGATTTTTTGATATAATCGTTTCGACTTTCAATATTTTATACTTTTGAGCTTAGGTATATAAGCATAACCATATTTGAAGTTAAAAGATATAAAACGTATATGGAAAATCTTGAGCCAATATATTGTATTAAAAAGAGGCACAATGTCAAATTTGTAACTACCGTGTTATTTAAAATTTTTTTGCCTAAAATTTTTTTTATAGGGGCATCTACAGGAGTAGAAGTGTCACTGATGTAGCTTTAATTGTGCTTTTGAATTAGGGAAACAGTTTGGTATCATTTTACCATCAGAGGCCATTATACAGCAAACTGGTGAAATACATTTTAGTAATCATAAAATATGATATCATTACCTAACAATAAAGTTTGATTTCTTCAAAAAATTTGAAGCTCATTTCGAAAGCATTTGGTAATTAAAGAAATTGGCTATTACAACTTTTAAAGTTAACTAATTATTCATCTTTTATTAACACTAATGGTGTTAGAACAGCAAAACAAAATTATTGCCAAAAATAAGGAAAAAGTTCAGTGGCAAATAGGCAGTAGTTTTTAATAGTTACAAGAAACTTAGTACTTTGTTGTCCTTAAACATAAGGCATAGTTATATTTTTCTGTACAAGACAATTATTTAATTTATACAATAGTATACATTTTTAGATTACTTTAATAGCTTTCGAACTTTATTAGCCTCCGAAACTGTAAAAAACATATGTGAGTTTAAAGTTAAAATTTAACAAATACAATTATAATTTTTCTTATGCTTTATTAATGCTTATAGATGTTGCTACGTGTACGCCATTAACACCACCACCATCATGTTCTTTAACACTAATTTATGTTAAATATTGCAGGCTCTCGAAATTAAATTCAAGTATCATTTTATTCTAAAGATTTAATGACAATAAAAAGTATTTAAGTCATATTTTTATTGTTTTTTTTCTTTGTCCTAGTCTAGGATCATTGTAGAATAGTAATAATCGTTTTATCTTTTATTTCACCAAACACAATCTCCTAACAAAGCCGATTGATACATTTTCAGACTATTAATATAGCACCTTATCCAACTGTTTACCTTGAACATGCTCATTTACTAACACATAAAATATACCCGAAGTACGAACTTTATGGACCAATAAAATAAACTAGAAAATATTTTATTGCGCACTAAATATGTTATATAAATTAAAAAAAAAATCTAGTTTATATACAACCATTCATAGATATAATAACAATATGTATATGTCGTTATAAATTTGCATATACAAAACACATAATTAGCAAAACGTGATATTTTTATCAACAAGCATGAAATATGAAATAAATAAGTCTAAATGTCGTAAGCGTTTAGATTAACATACAAACAGCTTCTTAACATTTACGACTGCGGCTCCGGCTTATCTTAATCGCGATAGTCATAAGCAAACTTAGCAAGAACCTAATTGCATAACTTTAAAGTTATATGGCAGAAAAGTATCGCGCGAAAACGTACAACATTTAGAACAAATATATGAAATGTTATATATTACTCTTTTTTAAACAATTAGACGAATTAAGTTAAGATAAAATATAAAGCATTTACAACAGAATAACGAGTGAAAATAAGAACCAATATTTCTTATATGCCGTTCCTTATACATGAATTTTATTTAAAAAAAAATGGTCTTCTTTTTCAACTCCTTTTAAAGTGTATTAAAAATCATTATAACAAAATAGTTAAAAAGAAATTAACAGTTGAGAAAATAATAGTTACCTCACTTCTTTTTGTTTAATGTAGGACACTTTTTATAATTAAAAGGCTACGTAAAATCACACAGTCCATTATTTCTTTATATATTATATGTTATATCTTTATTTATTATAGTTTTTTTTTTCATCACTTTTTTTAATTCTAATTTACCTGGGAAATAGATATATATGTACGTACCTGGTAATAGTACAATACTTGATGCATCATGTAGAATACCTATTACGACTAACTTTATTTCTTCTTCTTATACCATAAATTCTAGTAAATCGTGCATGTTACAAAGTCCAGCTTTACTGTGAAAGTACCACTACTTATATGGTAATCATACCATTCTAGAAACAACTTTACAATTTATGTCCACGACGATGATTCCTAGACTTATAATTCACAAAATATATTTTTTAATATGTTATATATGATAGTCAGGTTTACTTTTGAATTACATAATAATAATCAACGTTGTCCTCAGTTTTGAAGTAAACAATAGCAATAATATACTGCTTTGATAAAACAAACTAAGTGTCAGCAACACTAAACAAGTAAAACTGCCAACACATTTCTAATGCGCACAAAACAAATACAAAAATACTGAGCTACAAATGTTCTTGTCATTTTTCTATACACTACGAATGGCATCGCTTGCAAGTTCTTATTTACATTAGTACTATCATCGTATTATGTGCATACTTTTCAATGCAAAATAAACAATAACTATAAAAAAAAACTACATCAAAAATAATAAAATTTTATCATAAACAATAAAACAAAATTCCTTCGAGCCAAAATCATTTATTAAATAGTTAATTAAAAATTTTATTCAGGACCACGTTTTTCTGGATCGCAGCACGGTGTACCAGGTTCCACACGTGGGCAGCTAAAGGCCACATCCTCCTCTTTATGCGGAGGACATGGTCCATCTTCACTTTTGTGCTCCATACAAGTAGCAACAGGAGGGAATTCTTCTCGCGGAAGAGCTGCTAATCTTTCAGCCGCTGGTGAAATCTTCGGTACGTCTTGCCTTAACTTCTTTACTTTTTCATATGCATCATGGGATAAACGCATGAAATCGGGCACCTGAAATAAATGTATAATTTTGAAGATATTTTCAGTTCATCATTTCATTAATTTTCATTCCGATTTTCAAGTCGTAAACAATATTAAATGAAATACAGATTAGGGAACGCATTAAACAAATTAGTACTAAAAGATATTATTACTTATACATGTACTTATATATCGAGCTAATGTACTATTCAGTTCTTGAACTTATTTTCAGTTCATGAATTTGATCAAAATATTTTTAAAATATATTGTACAATTGTTGACAATCTGTATTAAATATTATTTTACCTCCTTGCAATGAATGCCGAACTTGCCAAGGTATCCTCTCTTCTGTGCTGCTGCTGAGTAACTGAGCACTTGGTATAATTTCGTATGGACATATATGTTTAGCTCGACGTTCTGCTCTTTCCGCTACACCCTGTTTAATTTTTTATAGTAAAAGATTTATAACATAAAATGGATAGATGGACATATTTTGTTTTCAGCAAGAATTAAGAATAAAAGAAAAAAAAAATAACCACGCTTATCTTAATGTAAGTCACACCTTTCAGTTAATAAAGAATTGTTACTATGCCTGAGAAATAAATTTTCATCAACGTTGTAAAAATGAGTAGTTGTTTTACCGGTTCTTTGTATTTATCACAGAAGTTAGGATCTTCATCAAACTGAGGATGCTGTCCTGATGGGTATTGCTTGTCAGTTTTAGATTCACGATGTTCGTCAGTCGAAGGTCCACTGAAGCATACAACTTTCTTATGATCTTCTCGTGCTTCGCCAGATTTTAGTATACCTTTGAGCGGTAAAACGTTGTCGCAGGTTGGTTTGCTGCAAATAAAAAATACAATTACATCTCAGAATAACTCTATAGTTTATTATCATTTCTTTAATTTAAATGGCTAATTACGAAGGCCCTTCGATATGACTTGAAGAATATCAATTCAGAAGTGTTTAATGCTTCACCTACTTACATTATTTTTCAACTAGATTAATCAATATAAAGTTGTAATAATTTATCACATACCTAACCCTTGCAGCACGTAGTGAGTCATCATAAGATATATGGTCAGTTGTCATTGGAGGGGTGGAGGGACGAGGTGGAGTAGCGCTGCCTTCAACCACGCCAAGTTCCGAAAGACAACGTTCCATGGCACTGGGTTCTGCCACCGCAGCCTGCCCGATTTTAGCAAGCTGAGCGCGCATTTCGCTTGCTTCAATATCTTTTAATGCACCCTATTAATAAAATTATACAAAATTATAAAAGTAATCCATTGTTTTTCATCAACAACACAAATTATACTATAAACCTTAAGCCATCACAATTATGTTACATATTATAAAAGTGTATTTGTTTTTATTCAAGAAAAATCTCAAATCATCTCCACACTGATGTATGGTAGTGAATATTGGGTATGGCAGAAGAAATATGAAAGTAGGATTAATGTTGTGAAGATAAGAAGCTTGAGAAGTATAACTGGAGTGAAGCTGATGGACAAAGTGGGGAACAGTGTGATAAGGGAGCGGTGCGGCGTGGTTGTAGATGTAGTGATAAAGATAGATAAAAGGATACTTAAATGGTTCGGCCATGTTGAAAGAATGGATGAAAGAAGATTAACGAAAGAGGTATACAAGGTAAAAATGATTGGACAAATCGGTGCACGTCAACCTAGGTGGACATATTCCGATCAAATCCAAGATGTCCTAAAGAAAGGCCGAGTCAAAACTAGTCGCAACCGATGAGCATGCATGAAGACGCCCATGAAAGTGGAGGAAGCGGGAGAGGTGTGCCAGGATCGTAGCAAGCGGAGAGAGGTGGTCTCTGCGTACCCGATTGGGAACGAGGCGTGATATATATGTATGTATGTAGATTTCCACTGTATATTAACCTCGAGCTCGTCCTTCAAATTGCCTTCACGCATATGATAATTGCGCACGTTGTCAATCACCTCCTGTGGGAATTTCTCTGGATTAGAGCTCATGTACCTATATACGTATAAGTCACAGCCGATTATCTTGAAACGATGCTTGAATATGGGCACAATTCCTCCTGTAAAATGCATTGAAACATTATTACAGATATTAGAAGTTAGTTTCAGATGTAATTATGTGAATGTTGTTATAATCAAGAAGTAAGCAGGCAAGCAGCCTTAATGGATATTTGGCGGTCTGCAACCTTTACGCCACCAACACCGAGAGTAGTGATTGCGTATCTCAAACCCCAAAGAAACCTTTTAATGTTATGAAAGCGATATTTTTTTATTTATTTTTATATCGCTTTAATTAATATCTATTATTTAGGTTTTGTACAAAATTACAACTTTTAAGTGCATAAAATAATTTAGTTCTTTGAAAGATGTTTGATTAAAAAACGTAGTGTTCATACAACAAAATCATCAAAGACAAGTATAACGTACCGATATAAAATTTGTCTGGTGTAAAGTAAGTTGGAAAGTTTGGATCGGAATCTGGTGTCTGTAGAAGCATTGCCTTTAAGAATTTCCCTCCACGAAATCCAGAATTCCTTTGTGGGACTTCGCCAATTTTTATAGTACCATCTGCAAGACTATATGATAGCACGAATTTTCTGCTCTTATCCTCTGGGTGAATCCAGTCCAATTCGCAAAGATAACGGAGGTACTAAAATTAACATAAAAATAGGAAAGAAATACAGAGTTAAAAAAAACAGTAATGATTCATACCAAGAAAGAACCACACACGCATAGAACATAAACACTTCACGAAGTTATTTAGTAAACTGAAATACTAATAATAAATCTTCCGTTTCGGTACGCGGAAATAACAATAACATTAAATTTCCATGATATATTCACATTTAGTAAATTTTTTAAATAAAATGATTGATTTTCGGTTGAAGTGCTTGGTAGTACCGTCTTTTTTATTCGATCATTCCGATAATTTATATAGTTTCAAATCATCTCATTATGTGTAATTTTTTAGTTTCTAATAACTAAAATTCTTCATTAACGCGATTTTAAATCAAAACAAACAAAATATCATCCATTTATATAACCAAAATTACTTATGCAAGTCATAAATAAAAAATTTCTTGGCGACTTTATGTATAAAAGATGTCAGTGTGGATGAAAAATTGTTGGAAACACAAATATAATAACGCAGAAAGAAAAATGAACTTTGCTTACTGGAAAGCTTAATCTTATGGCACTAAGTGTCATATATATTATTAAAAAATATTTGGACACTAATAGAAATAATTTTATTAAAACATTAAAATAAGTTTCTACTGGAATAAAACTGACGTCTTTATTGAGATTTGCAACGTTAATAAAGTTTAGAGAAGCAGTAAAGTTAAACAAAGACGTTAACTATATTCCCACCGACAAACGTCACAAACCTCTCCCAAATTAAGGCGAACTAAACTTTCACACGTGTTACACTTGAGAAGTTTGTTGTATTAAAATTATGGAGAATATAATAAGCTGTGTGTGCATTTAGCAAACACGGTATATTAAATAGAATTTCTTCATTTAACATTAATTTTATGGAACTATTAACAAAACAAATTAACCAATGTAAGGTTTTCATCAGAAAGAGATTTGATAACCGGATATAATAATTTGGTTAAAAAATTTACGTGATGGCCATGTGTATAATAATATAGTATTTATAATATGCTTCCAACATACATATAATATTTATTAATAATTTCGTAATAATTATAAAAGTTATGTTTTGGTTCTTGTAATGTCAAATTTAATCTTGTGATTTCTGTACGTTAACAGCGAGAGCGTGTTCCTTCTCAACAGAGCACGTCACTCACTGCACCTCAATGTAAATATTTTATATGATATTAAAGTTACCTTATTAGCATTTAGATTGTATTTAATGACGTCCTTGTGAGGAGGTTTGGGCATTAAGCCGAAGCAAGAGCCGATAGAATCCTCAGGTGTCCCAATGCCAATATGTGGTGGAAATACCTATCATGTGTAAAGATTACAAAGTTAACTAAAAACATGCATAATGAAAAAATTACATAAATATATATGGTATATTAGCGTGATAACTTTACCTTAGGAAATTCTTTAATTTTTTTCTGAGGTATCTCTACTTTGGGCGGTTGTTCAATGTTCAACATTGTACTAAAAACATAATAAAAATCTCTAATTATAAAATTATGCAATATTATAATTAATTTATATTACTATATTTAAGTATATGTATACAGCTTTCCAATGTACTATTTTATTTGTATGTACATAGAAAATTTTACCCACTTGTAGAATATTATAGCAAAAAACATGAGATTGGGATAAAATTAAAAAAAAATACTTACCGGTAATATTTTCTAGTGAATTGATCACAATCAAAGATCAAGAAACGACGACCCAACACGAAAATTGTCTCCCCCACTATGAGATCCCGTGGTGAATAGTATTCAGTCACTTCTTCTTCTGTAGTTTCCATCACAATTGAAGGAAAAGAAACTGAAATTTTTTGTTTAACTTAATAAAAAACTATTAATTAATTTTATTCTCTGAAATCGGGTAGCTAACATTATAATATAGCGAATTGATAACTGGTCATGAAATATTGAGAACTACAACAAAAACGTGGAATAATTCTGAAAACCATCGTTGGGTTTTTTACTCCTGACCAAAAAAGAGGCGTTAGAACAATTGGGGCGCCTGGCAAAATCTGCTGCATCAGTGTGATTCTATCGCTCCCAAAAAATTGGACTATTTTTTTTCGACTTCTTTATTTTTATTATCTAAAAAATTCTATCCAAACGTTGAAAGATTAGTGAAGCATTTTAAATCTTTATATTTTAATTTCTTTGTTGTGTTTTCTCGTAAACTTTAACTTACTAGAAAGAATAGTTCATAACGATAATAAAGTTCGAAATCTTTATTCGTAATGTTAAAAAGATTTTGAAGATGATTCTCTCTGTAATAATAACTACGTATTATGGGTTTAGCCCCGTATTGAAAAACGAACTCATTTCTTCTCAACAATGCTTCTTGGAATATATTACTAGGTCGAGAATAACAAGACAAGCAATATACATCTTTCCGGAGAGATATTGCATAACTTTACTTTGACGTTATTACTTATTAATTCTATCAGTGTTTCCGGTAAATGAACATGAAGGATATTAATAATTTATTTCTCGAGTGTCACTGTGATAAATAAATCGGAATAAAATAATAAGTATAAAGAAAAAATGAGAAACTGACGTTTGATATCCTGTTTTCAATATCTCATGTCTATATCAAAAGAAGACAATCCAATAGTCTATTTAATAAAAAAGATACCTACCTGGTTTTTCTTTCCATTTTTTAGGTAATTTGTTTTTCTTTAATAGCAAAGGAAAAGGATCCTTTCCACCTCTGGGATCGTGAAGTTCCTGTGTTAAAATGAAACGTGGCATTACAAAACAACACAAAAAATGTATATATCAAATTGACGATAAATTACAGAGAATAAAAAACATTGGAATTTAGGATGTCTTTCTTTAGATTGGGTTGTCTTTACGAGTTTTTGTTATTGTATTTTCAAATATCATTCATTATACATTATACCTTTACAGCAATAGTGTCATCTTGCAGAAAGTAAATCATCTTGTATTCGATAAGTTCACCATTCACAGAATCACGATTGTCCCACACCACATTAAACCTAATAATAAATAAAGAATATAAACATTTAGTTGACGTTACGGTTATATCATCGTATGTTCCCTTTATTCAAATTATTATCCCAATAAATAGACATCGATTGCAAGGCCTAGCTCACTTGTAATATAATCAACAAAACACGGTCTTGCGCAGTTACTGATAAAACATATTTTTATAAACTAGTACTGCAATAATAATAATAATTCAAAGTTGTCGAAAAGAAATAAAGGAAACGTTTCTATTGTGCAGGGTTAAGAAGATATTTGTCTTTGATTTATTAGGAAACTCCAGTGTTTGCGACCCTGTTTATTATCATGGCGAAAGAGTAGGCAAAGAGACACTCAAATAAATGATCCTTACTTAAAGCTTCATGGGAGGATCGTAAAATAGCTTTTATTTTAAATCATCTTTTCATTAGCGGTACTTCATTCTTTATTAAGGAATTAGATAAAACAGTAATACGAGTTTGAGTTTTTTGCAAGTAATCTGATTATTAAACATGAATTTATTACTGTTGATATTATTTGTTGTCGAGGACGGTCATTTGGGTGTATTCCTGCTATTTCTATTCCTCCTATATCTATCGTCAAACAGTAGTGTACAAATATAACAATGTATCGGTTTAATGAGTATTGTATCAAATAAAATTACTGCGGTGATGAGACCCAACATCTTGTCTCAGAGGTATTAAAACCCGAAAGTAAGATAAAAAAGGTATGAAAGAAGAGAAAGAAGTAAACAAAACAAATAAAAAATGTGAACAAAGTTAACACTAGACACCCAGGCTCACAAATGCCCGGAGAACGCGTAAAAAAAACATCTTGTCTGAAGGCGAAGAGCAGAATACGGTGTAATATACCATTCCACCTAGCGCCACTTGTTATGGGAAAGCGTATTACTCGTACTTACCATCAGGTGGACGTCCCACTCGTCTCGTCGCTTCACCGAATAAAAAAAGCAACAGAGTAATGAGCTTGAAAGACGAGTGAATACAGAAGGGCAAAGATTAATTTTGGAAAAGATTTATATCGATTTATTTAAGTAAAAATATAAAATTGACAGATGTATGAATGATTATCAATGCAATAGCATGATGTATGTTAACAAAATTTTACAATTTTCATCTACATGAGACAAAACTGATGAGCAATTTTACCGGATGGGACGAGAAACTAGCATGGTTAGCTTGCGGTTTACCCTTACCAACCAATGACCTCTATATCAACTAGCTACATAGATAGAAAGGTAAATTAGCTGTTTCTACTTGCTAATGACTCTAAAATTAATTAAATTAAGCAAAATACAACAGATTCAAGTTATTGCAGGTGTACACAACTTTTTAAAAGCATGTTAAACATGAGTTAGTTATATTTTTGCACAAAATTATTTCTTGTTACGAACGACTCTAGATTATTATTATCTACGTCATACGTTAAATATATCTGCACAAAAATAAGGTCGAGCTTTAGGCTTTATGTAAATTTATGCTTATAAGAAGTCATGTTGACTAAAAATATCCATTCAGAAGAATATCTTCAAAATATAAATTCATTGCTGCGCAGACATACTGATTTAACATCCAATACAAGCCAAGCTTCTATGAATTACCGAATACCTTTATACATACGACATCAAAGTTGGCTCTGGTAAATTTAGAAAGAAAAATATATTTATATATAATTGTGAACATTCAGTGCTTAGAATCGCTTAATGAATATAGATATTAGAGACATTAGTACAAAATCATTTTAACGTAACTGTTCATAATCATATTTGGTTTTACTATGCATCCATTTTCAAATAGGTAGATTTTTTCTTTAACAAAGCGAGATTTATGAACAGGCCGTTCACCCGATAGTAAGTAATATACACACCGATAATAACGTGGTGTTAAATAGAATGATATAAACTGAATTGCAATGTGGTTGTTGGCTCAAGACAAGATGTTAAGTCTCGTTACCTAAGTAATCACTAGCTTCAACTCACATTAAAACGGAACACAGTAACGTTTGCACAGTGCTATTTGACGGCAAATAAAGGTGGTGCGGTGATGTAATAAACAAAATGAATATCCTGGCAGGAGAACGTCTGCGAAGTTTTAGCTAGTATTGATTAACATAACTTACGCAAGGACTTTTCCGTCGTATTCCAGAAAACGTCGAAGCGGATCATCGTGTGTTGTTGTTCTTCGCGGTGGTTGCAATTTTTTCCAACGTTCTTTTTCCACATATGGGTCGATTGGTACATCTTCTTCCTTAGACAACTCGATTCCTTGTGATTCCAACCATTCCTTTAAAACAATTTATAAGTTATTGAGATAATCAAAAAATGTTTATGTGATACTAACAGGAATTCAGGTAAATAAGCGTTAAAACAAAAATAAAGAAATTATTGGAAAGAACAATTTAGGAAATAAGACTTAGACACAAGAAAAATATTATAATGATTTGAGATTTAAACAATGCAATACTCCGCGGTACGGTATTAAACATGTAGGTATT
This sequence comes from Ornithoptera alexandrae, assembly GCA_029030555.1. Lineage (NCBI taxonomy): Eukaryota > Metazoa > Arthropoda > Insecta > Lepidoptera > Papilionidae > Ornithoptera > Ornithoptera alexandrae. The sequence continues at coordinate 6,222,459 of JARDVY010000023.1, read as the reverse complement.
TATCCCCTAAGTTGAATCCTACGTTATCGTGACGAGATGATTCGGTAGCTGTAGTCGATGGTTAATATATAGCGTGAAGAGCAGGTGTCGGGTGGGAGTGCTTGATTTTACTTCCCACATTGTCTCTGGGTAATAGATTTGCGAGTTTCCATAAGCGAAGAAAACAACCAAGTAATAAGCCGCACAGTATTTACAGGCAAAAACAAGTGAAAAAATGCGAGATTATAATTCTCTTCAAAAATATAAAGGTAAGAAAGCAAGCCTAAACCAGATATGTCCTGTTTAAAAATCAAATTTAATATCAATTTATTTAATGTAATGATATAAAATTTTTATAATTATATTATATTTCAGCTTGAATATAATACAGATGCATAGATTTTGCAAATCAACTGTAGCCTCCGTGGCGCAATCGGCTAGCGCGTTCGGCTGTTAACCGAAAGGTTGGTGGTTCGAGCCCACCCGGGGGCGTGTATTTTATTTATAAAATATTCATACACCTTTAACAACTTTTATGGAAAATGTACTCATTGACAACATAGGCGTTTACAATAGGCACATCATTGACAACCTTTAAAGACAATGTTTCAATATAGAGTTACTTATTAAGATCTTTACATTCCTTCGGCGTCTTGCATTCTTCACCTCAAGCTATAACAATACATCGCTATATCTCCTGCTTTATTCGTTTTTGCAAAAATGATAAATATGAAGCGATAGTATAGTCATAAATATTTAACTACATTTATAAATGTACTAACAATATACTATGTGAATCTGTTGTATTTATTAGCAAGTAAAAATTAAATGAATATAAAATTCAAATCTTCACACTTTATTGACTTTTAATTGAATTTTGTTTACTATTTTTATAATTGTTGAACACAGATTTTTTATACATTTTGTAAAATAAAAGTACGTTAAGTGTCTTATAATAACAAAAAAGATGACATAATACAGAAGTCAAAGTTTGTAACCGTATTTACGGATCCAGATAGTATTGACACAGATACGTAGGAACTTTAAGATAAGACGTATTGTTTATTATATCCGAGACAGTACTAGCATATAAATTCGTTATCTAAATAACAGTAGGAAATGAAGTGACAAAAGTTATAGGCAAATTGTAGACAGTATAAAATTTTGCCTTACTAAAAGCTAAAGGGGCTGTCGGAACAATTAACATACAAATTATATAATAATATAGAAATGTTAAAAAGTATGTGTATTTATTACTAAAATTATATTAATAAAAATACAAAGCATTTTTTTAGTTCTTTTCATGTCATACATGTATTCTAGGTTTATTTTAAAATAAAAAATTATTTCTTTATTTAATAACCTAACCACAAACATTCTTGTATAAGACAACAATTTAAAAATGTATAAACGCCATTACCGCTGCTACTTTAAAACCCGTTTAACCTATTCCTCTACCACGTTAAACATAAGCATTAACAAATACATATTGCATAAATTAAATAAATATTTACATTTCAATTTAAAAGACAAAATAGTTTTTAACATGTCATGCAATGTATTGTGTTATAACAATGAACACATAGTTATTTATGAAATAACGATGACTTGAAAATTGTGATTTACTAGATATAAGTATGATTATATACCGCTTATTGGTTATTAGTCGCGTCACGCCACTCGGTGAGGGAGCACTTGTGTTAATATTATAAACGATGGCGCCGTTAACACTGTCAAACCCGGTGGTACAATCGTATATAGTGTATTCAGCAATTTTGGCACTTAAACTACTCTCCATTGGAGCCTTAACAGGAATCACACGTATGGCCCGTGGCGTATTTGCTAATCCAGAAGATGCAAAGACCCTGAGAGGCAAGGTCAAGTTCGATGACCCAAACGTCGAGCGGATCCGTCGTGCGCATCTGAACGATTTAGAGAATATTCCTGCATTTTGGGTACTGGGCGCGTTATATTTAACCACAGGACCCGTTGCTGCTTGGGCGACACTCCTATTTCGCGTGTACACTGTAAGCAGAATTATTCATACTATTGTTTACGCGGTGATACCTATGCCGCAGCCATCGCGCGCAATCGCCTACGCTATCCCATATTTTATAAAGTGGTATATGGGCATCCAAATTGTTTTGTATTACATTAGTGCTTTGTAAATTAACCTTCATTTAAAGTGTTATGCCACATGGGTGAAGGTTATTTTTTTTATATATTTTAGTTGTTAAAAGAAATAAATCGATTGGAAATTAAAATGTAATGTTTTTATTGCAGTCAACTCATGCCAATGTACGAAAACGAACTCAAAAGTAATTTAGTATATAGTTATTACATAAATTGATTCTAATTGAGAATGACTTACGGACAAAACAACATGAACATGTAATTCCCATATTATATATTGAGATTGATCATAAGGCGAATTATTAGCAAATGCACTCTATGAGAATATTAAACTGTTAATATGTTATCTGCAGAATATTCTAGATTCATCCATAAGTATTCTAACTTTATTTCGTGGTGAACGAGGCAAATCATATTATTCATTTTTATAATAATTAATATAAAAAAGTAATATTTCAATAGTGTTGTATTAAAATAACAGCTTTTTATGTAATTCATATGTTTTGATGATTAATTAGTGATTTTATAGTATAGCTGATATTATAATTCGTAATTTGGACTAAAACTAATTTTGTGTTATCTTGCAACTCTGCTAGCCAAAATGTATGTTCAAGTGGTCTCTGGTGTTTTAGTCTATGTAAAATTTAAATCCTTTCCTACTCTTATTGTCTTTAGAAGATTATTAGTATTTCACATTTTTACAAAGCGTCTAAAACTTTAATTCACTTATTATAATTAACCATCATTAATCTTAAAACTGCAGTTGTGATAAGTACAAAATAACCATTACTATATTCCATTATATTCTTAATGAAAATATGTCCATAAACTTTTATTCGTTCTTATTAAATAATCAGTTGTTAACATTTACTTTCAACAATTTCGGGGACCGATACAAAACTTCGCGCCACCTTATAATATAACCATATAATTCGTTTTTCTTATCAAACTCTGTACAGACAAAATATACAATACTATATGTTTTAATTATATTTTACTAGAAGTTGCAGTGGATAAAGACAAAATTTTTTCCATGTTAGTGAAAGCTGGAGAGATTTTGATTATTTCTTATTCATGAGTTGCTACGTCGACTAAGTAATTGTAAAAACTGTTAACAATTAGGTACATATATTTTAAAACTAATTGTGAGTGCATAAAGAGGACAAAAGAGGCGTAATGCGTGGATTACATTTAGAGTCATTATTAATTAATAAAATAAAAACTCATGTCACATAAAACAATCAAAATTCACTCATTCATAAATTAATAAGACATGTAACACAAACATTTATGTAATTCACTATTCTGATTATATTTTACTATAAATAGTAACAGTGACGGCGATCGTAGCTTAGTACACAAAGATATTAGTCTCAAGGTAAATCAAAGTCCAATGTTAATGTTACAAAACCGGTATTTATACTTTGTAAGTTTAACTTTAATAGAGACAAAAATGTTTCAAATAAAAAAAATTAATAGATAAAATTATGTATGGATATATTTAATAATTCCATAATAAACAATTTAAATAACTACTTGATATTAAATAACATTGCTGACAGAACATTCACAGTTCCAAGTATAAACGTAAGTTATCTGTGCCGGAACGCATAAGAAAATGTTTTATTCATATTACCCATGACTTGCACAAATTGTATGTCTTATCTCTTCACTCATACATACACAGAAATAAACACTAGACAGAATCATTCTGTGTGCACGGCTAACGCGCGTTTGGTCTAAACTTTTCATAGAATAATAATAAAATATGGTTGCTCTTAACGATCCTGCTGTACAATCATACATTTTGTACTCGGCATTACTAGCATTGAAATTACTTGTCATGGTTATATTGACGGCACGAGTTCGATACGCTAAGAAAGTATTTGCCAATGAAGAGGACATCAAAATAACAAAAGGCAAAGTTAAATTAGACGATCCGGACGTTGAAAGAGTAAGACGCGCCCACCTCAACGATCTTGAAAACCTTCCTGCGTTTTGGATTTTGGGAGCATTATACGTTACGACATCGCCAGAAGCAACTTTCGCAACTTTCCTCTTCAGGGTTTATACAGTTTGCAGAATAATACATACAATTGTATACGTAGTGAAACCTGTACCTCAGCCGGCGCGCGGCATAGCTTTCCTCATTCCCTACGTCATTAAATGGTATATGGGCGTTAAAGTGGTGACCTATTTCATCGGTGCTTTGTAATTATTACGTTTGTAAACTTAATTAAATAGGTGATACATTTCGTGGATGACCTCATATTGTGTAATTTTAAGCGCATTTTTTATTTTACTGTGCAAATTTTTAAAAAGCATATGATTTTGTATAACAGTTGTGATGTTTAATTTATAGTATTTCAAAATTTTAAAAGAATGTTGTGAATAAGTAGTGTGAAAAATTATTTTACGCTTTATTGAAGGCTCTTTGGGATCTACTTATTTTTAAAAATTGATGACTTTTTCTTATAAAAATTAGACGTTCATGTTTATCACATACTAGCACATATTTACAATGATGACAATGATACGTTAATTCTACTTTTACTAATGTGGGTAATAGCTACAGTAATAAACGTATTTTAAAATAGTTCATGTGCAATTTATTTGTTACTCTAAAAATTTAATTCGAAATTTACTTTGGCGAATACGCCAGGGAAACTTGATTGTGGAGTTCAGATTTTATTACTGGTTTTGTATGTTTCATCGGAATGAATTAGACATTTCTCAAAACTAATCTAATGGATTGACGTGGAATTCGGTATGTTTTTGTTCCAATCAATCTCTGCCTATTGCCAGATGACGCTCATTGATGAGTTTAGATTTCTTCTAATTCGTATACAATTAATATAAAACTATTTTTATTTTACTATTGTTATGTTGATTTAAAAAAAAATTCAAGTATCGACATAATGGCACGAAGGGGATTTTTATTAACAAACACTAAGTTATAAGCAATAACAGCTTGTTACTTATAATTACTTTAACAACAAACAACATGTAGCATAAAAGATTGTTAAGTTATAAAATCAGAATTATTTAAACTTAGAGACTGAAATCAAGCTTAGGATGATTTTTGAGTAGGTGGTGATTATCTACGAAAACTACTGAATGAGATCGACGAAAGATTTTCTCAGTTTTGTGCTTTCCAATGGATTGATACATAGAACCCTTTATTATCTATTCAGTCAGTCAATAGCACCTAACAAGAGCATTACATATAAAAATGTAATAGTGTATTCTGTAATTGTACACTATAGCTGTAATCTAATGTCAAGATGGCCAACGCACTTATTATCAGCAATCACCTTATCTAGTATTATATTATGTGTGCCAATGATATCCAAAAAAAATCTGAATTCTATTTCTCAAAAGGGATGGTACATTATTTCAGTTCTTTATCAATCTCTTAATATCGGAAACCACCAGCACAAGAGCCATACGTATGCTGATAGGCCAAAAGATAATAACAGAAGCGTATTAGGCTGTATTTTCATGAACTTAAATTTTCATTTGGTTTATTTTAAAAATATTCTGGAGTTTTAAACCTTATTACAGGAAACAGAAGAAAAGCATCTGTCCTGTTCCGACATGTAATTCTTGATTATTTGTCTTGTTCCGACAAATAATCATGGGCATATTAAGTAATAAATCCTAATAAAGTTGAAGACTTAAAAACGATTATACGTATGCGCCTTATTTGTTTTATCTGCAAATCTGTACCAAGGAACTTTTGTAGATTAGTTTTCAGAGATCTAGAATTTTTTTTAGAAAATTCTGAACGTGTAAACATTGACAAAAAATAATATTGTAAATATTTTATTGCTTTCATAAGATCGGTGAAATATACAAGAAAAAAATCTTTTTATTCTACCCTTATGATTTACAATTGACTATAATCAGATACAATGTTATATTTCTTAATTCTAGTTTACCAGTTTGATATCTGTCGACTATCTACATTTTATACTGTTTTTATTGTGCTTAATAGATCTAAGATGGAGATACAATTAATATATTCACAGTCTATACAGTAATTCGATTCCGCTCGAATGACCAAGGTTACGTAGAGATCGAACGTTGAACACGAATTGCTATTAACACTACCTTATTATTAACTGGATAATGTATTAATCTGGTTATGTTAGTATATTTTATTATGCAAATTTGAATACACACCTCGAGAAATCCCGTCTTTTCTAACACAAAAAAAAAATTTACTCTTCAGCGTTCTAACAACGGTCATTCTATTGTGTACGAGTTAATAACCAAAAGCTAATGATATGATATTTAAACCGAAGAACTATAAAATTAGAAAATATACTTTCAAAATGTTAAAACATACCCGTATGACATAAACGTTGTATTTCTTTGTAAACATTTGAAAAGGTACTACGATTACATGAATTCTGAACACAGGTAAACAAAAAAACGGGCCATGCCTACTTAATAATACACGGCTTTTCATCGTCGAAGAGGAAGCTAAGAATCTTGTAAAATTGTATGCTTAATTCAGCAATACGAAATGTATGCTACTGTTCTTTGCTTGTTTTTTGGAATGTTGTTTAATGGAGATATAACTTGTGTAAAGAAACTTTAAAGTAATTATTTTATAACAGTGGAGAAGGCTTGTTATATTAAAGCTTTCTCGATGCCATTACGCAAGATTTAAAATATTATAACAATTGTGCGCTTCGAGTTTTGGTGTCGCGTGGTCTCCTGTTTATATTTATATTAATAGCACATTTTAACTTTTCGTAGTTCCTTGAAAAATCTTTTAGGGTTAACACGAACCTTAAATGATTTTTCGTACCAGCAGCAAATATCTATCATCAGTATTTTATTCGCAGGTACTAGGTCTATGCTGCTGGTGACACTTTGGAAATAACACCATACCTGTTTTTGCCGCGAAGCAGTGATGTGATAATTCGATCATCAGTCAATAGACGTCCACAGCTGCACTAAGGCCTTCCCCGACGATCTCGACATCGATCAGTCTAGCTAGTTGTTCGTATCCAGTGGCTTCCCGCTGCCTTCACCAGACAGTTGACATGACTTCCACTACCGTCGGGCAATGGGAGCCGTCGTTTGTAGGAGTTCATCAATGCAGGTTCGTGGTAACTAGAACCTCTTTTGTTGAATAACAGGAGGCACCACGAGCAGGTGAGGTTGTCTTGGATCCCGCGAGTTGTTGTGCGGGACCCCTTATAGCACTTATATGACAGTTACTTAAAGTTACCTGATTATTATCAAGAACCGGCCCAATTCCAGTAAATATATGATTTTGTGCCATGTTCATTTTTATCGAAATAAAAATTACTTACCTTCGTAAAAAGATCACAGGACACTGTATGGAAGACCTTTCCGAAGATGCAAATATCTTTTCCAATGTCCAAATCCTTCCAATGCCAATATTCACCTATGTCATTTTTCTGTATTTTATTACGCTTTACCATTCGACCTTGCCACAAGCCTGAATTCTGTAACGAGTATATTTTCAAAAAATAATCGACTATATTTTGTAACAAATTTTAAAATATTGTATAGATACCACTTATAAACAACACCTAATTACTGAAGCCGATTTAAGAAATTAAACGGCTGATATTTATCGCTTATCAACACGAGATAATTTATTTAAATTTTACAAGTCTAGAAACCGAAGAATACAAGAAGCCGCTGATTCCAGAACTGGGAGTTAATTTTATAGTAACAAAATAAATATAATAAGAACTGAAAAAGGTTTGTACGTTAAGATATATGTTTGCGTTTACAGATTTTGTGTACCAGTGGTATGCACATCGGACACAAAGTTGAGACTAACTTTGGACTAATTTGAGGCTGATGCCACTATTGTATAATTTATGCTTTAACTCAATAAACGCAACAGCCTCAAAGAAAAATATACCAACTAGTAATACAATGAACCATACAAATAAAATCACAACAAAAACTTTATTATTAAAATATAGATTTAAATATCGCTGGCAAACTGTTTTTATCTTATATATATCCATTTGCGCGACATGTTAATGAAATATTTTTTGTAATAAATGGTATTACTTCGCTGTGATAATTCCCATGACATGAAACGAGAACGAGTTGGGAAATAATTAAATAATTTTAAATATGAATATTAATAACAAAAACTAAGCTTTTACTTAAACTTTCTAATAGTTAAATCGCAAAAAGGAGTTTCTTACACTTAAGAGGGTCTAAGGGATCCCGCCCGATAACTCACGGGATCCAAGCCAACCTCACCTGTTCGCGGTGCACCCTACTAATCAGCAAACGAGGCTCTGATGACCCAAATCCTTTCACATGAACCTCTAAAAATGATGGACCCATATGCCGGGCGTGTTTTGAGAAGCCGCTGGACACGGACCGCACGACCAATCGATGTGATCTTTGGGAGAGGCCTATGTTCAGCAGTGGACGTCTATCGGCTGATGATGAAGATGATTTATACTTCAATATTAGCAGCAATTACCCGTGTCCGTGGCTCTATGACGGTCATCGTATCATCTTCCAGGAAATAGACGATGTTGACTATTCGCACCCTGTAATTTTCGTTGGGATTCTCGTAGACAGGCTGCTTGAAGAATGCAGTGAAGTTGAGGCAGCGTTTGTCGTAATGCACCCAATGGGGAATAACCATCGGCAATGCAGGTTGCTTTACACGACCGTACGTCAGGGAAGGGTCGTAACTTAAAACAGATCAATATATTTAAAAACCCTTAATTTTAGATAAATTTAATTTAACTTTCAACATTTTACTGGAGATCTCCGTATTAATGCCTCCCTTACGTCACAGGTGAAAAAAAAACTATTTTAGATAATTACGTCGATTCAATTTTACCTTTATCTTCCTCACCAAAACTGAACATTTTTAAAAATGACGAAAACAAAATAAGTGAATGAGACATCAAAAACGCGGCGCGGCTCCTGTTTTCCAATGACACGATCGCTCTCGACTGCGCAGATATCCTCATCGCGTGATAAACACGTAGATCCATTTGTCCAAACTTTGAAAAATCACCTGAAAATCATCAAGCCACCGACAGCGTTAGTACACTTCCTTCGCAAACGTTCGTAGACAAAGCGTTGGGCTATCATATCTTTTCTTCCAGGTTTGGCTAGCGGTCTCGATGGCCTCATTACGCAGTACCTCAAGGTTCTCGTCAGCATTCGTTGCGGGGAAACAGAGGAGGTACTCTTGAAGGAACTACCGAATCTGTGCAACCTGATGTTGCGTGGTAAGGTTGCATTGAATATCGTGAGTGTACTGTACGGAGCTAACTTCTGTACTCTGAAGAAGAGAGATGGAGCAATTTGCCCGATTGCTGTTGGCTCATAGCTAAAATAGCCTGTAAACTACTTTTCTTCATACTTTCAGCTAAAGCAGCTAGGTATTGCTTGCAAAGAGGATTGTGAAGATGCCGTACACTCATTTCGCACAGCTGTGTTGAATCTAGACGGTGAAGTGTTTCTTAGGTCGACACTATGAATGCATTTAACTTTGTCGACCGAGTCATCAGGTTGGTTGAAATAAAATCAAAGGCGTCAGCCATTTTGCCTTTCATGATGCAGTGTTATAATAACTCAACAAAACTTGTGTACAGAAATCACCTCATTTTATCCGAAGTTGGTTGCCAACCGGGCGACCAGAGGGTCGCCTCGAGAAGCGATGCCTCAATCGTACTTTCCGACTTCCGCACCGTAATTCGCCAATTTCAAAGCATCGGTCTAGAATTGAACCTTACGAAGTGCGAACTATTTGTGGCGGATGATTGTGAAGACAGAGACGCTGTAATATCTAGCTTCAGAGAAATAGCTGGACAATTGTTTGTCACCGATAAGAAGTCGCTACATTTCTTGGGTAGTCCGATTCGAGACGATTCCTTACATTTTATAAATAGTCAATTTTAGTAAAACATTAGACCGCCTTTTCCAAATTTATAGTCATATGGCTCTTATTTTAATATAACATTGCCTTTTCGTTCCTAGGTTTACGTATGTTTTATGGTCTTGTTAACTTTGGAAATTCTCCTAGCTCCTTGCATCTTTTTATAACACCATAAAGCATACGCTCTTTTTAGTTTTAAACATCGATTTTGATCTCCGCTCTTAGACACAAGCAACGCTTCCAGTAAGATGCGGTGGCCTGGGTGACCGGAAAACATTTGACATATCTTTAGCGGCGTTCTTATCCTCCGTACACGCAAACAGCGAGCTGATAAATAATATCACGAGGTGCTCATCGAATGTTATAACAATTCCGTATGTGGGCGAGGCTAAGGATGCCTAGATCTTTGCGGTTGGTCGTAATGTACTGATAAATATCTCTTCCCAGAGGCTTTGAAACGAGCCTTTCTGTAGACTGATGCAGAATAATCATATTAATACGTCTTCTAGTTCGGCAGACCTTCTCGTGTCTTGGCCCTGTGGAGGTGGGAATCGGGCCTTTGGTTGCAGGTTCTACCATCGTCTTTTGCTGGCACATTGCTGGACCGCAGTATATTACGAATAGCTACTGCACTGTGTCTTGGTGCTCCTCTCGTCATCTCACATCAGTGTATTTGCGGCACATATGTAGATAGTTCCGGACACCATGGGTTGTCTTGTGCGCGAAGCGCCGTACGTATCTCTCCGCATCATCTTATTAATGACATACTTTATCGGGCTCTCGTCGCCGTCCGAGCCAAGAGAGCAAGTCAAAGGTGCTAGATGTATTGGAGCCCCCTGGTCTCACGGACGACGATGTCAAGAGACCGGATGGTATGACTCTGGTTCCTTGGAGAGTAAGCGGGCTCTTATGTAGGATGTTACTTCCGACGATACACTTGCTCCGTCCCACGTTTGGGGCACTTCGAATATTGTGGGTGCGGCCGCAAACCACGCGGAGAACCTCAAAAGCCTTAGTGGGGATTTCATATTTTCGATAGAAACGATTAAACTTTTTAGATTTTTATCAAAAAAAAAACCGAGACCCCACAGCTGACAACTACAGGGCACAAACAATACGCCTCGCCATCTAGCACGGCAATGCCATTAGTTTGCTTGGCACTTTGTTGAACGAGGATTACCTGGGACTTTTCTTTTATTATTAGCACATATAATTTAATTTATTCAAAAAAAAAATTGCTATAAAATTCATATTAAAGTTACTTGTATGCACTGCTATTCATCTCAAGTTTGATTACTTAATATTTACATAAAAGTAATTTAATAGTATCCGAAGAAAATTGTTGCGAATATACCCAAATATTCTTTTTTTTTAATGCTTTAACAAAAAATGCGAAATTTCATTTCCTTACAACACAACGACTGACGGCGCACGATAGGAGTTTTTAAAATATATCATTATGTGAAATTAGGACTAGGTTTTAACATATTGTAAAAAACAGAAAAACATACTTGACTGAGTCTTCAGGTAAAGCAAATGCGTTACTATCCACGTCCGTGGCAGTACCTCCTGGTCCCCTCACTAATGTATCTGGAAATCTATGACCTTGGTAATACCGAAGAGAGCCACGTATGTGATATTTGGTCTTTGTCGGATCCGAGAAAGTCAATCCAGGAAGTTTTGGTAAGCCCCACGCCATCGTAAATAATCTGTATCAAAATTTAGGTTAAAAATAATGAAAAGATTATCGCTTTACGTTATATTAATATTAAAAAGTATTTACTAATACAATTCTACAGATAATGTCATTAGAATTTTGAATTAATATATTAAATAGCATATATAAAAACGTAAGCTAAAGTTATTAAATATATTCAAATGTAGAAAATACTTACCAATAGTAAAAATAAATAAATATTAATAAATCCAAATAATATGTATCGTGAGCAAATTCTATCTTTAACTTTTGTAAAATGTAACTATGTAAACAGAAGATATGGTAAACAGTTCCTAAGCAACCAAATATTATGTTGCTAACACACCGACTTCAATAATTTTACATTATGGAAAATTATGTATCACTCAAAGAATATGTATAACAAAAAAAAATTTATAATAAGTAATTTCATCCTACCTTTAAAATTAATGGAACCTAACTTAGTAGTTTATTCTTACTGATATACAGTTGAATTTTATTTTAACAACAGTTAAAACATAAGCCCGTAACCATGCATAATTTAATGACTGATACTAAGCTCGGACCTTTAAATAAATCTTTTTAGCTTTGATTTTTAATTATTTAACATTAAAATTGAAACAGAGTACTTGGTTTTAAAATTATAGCAAGCAAATCCCGTTCAGTTATAACTCAATCAAATCTCGGGTTACACACTGCTGGGAGCGGCGGATGGAGAATAAATTATACGTATTTCTATACTCGTGGGATTGTCAGGCATCACGTTTGCATGAAAGTATTATCCTTTTTTTTATCAGTAAAAAATATTCTCAGATATTAACTACTTTCATCTCTATAACAATATCTACTATCAACGCTAATTCCGGTTTTAACAACATACTTGCTGAACTTCACAGGCGTTGGTTTTTATTTGAAAAAAGTATAGAGACGGCAGATCGTACATATAATAGTAAATGATACTCTGCCTATATAGTCTCATTAATCTTGCAATGTTACTAGTTACAGCGACCTGCAAACCGGAACATTGTAACATTTACACACTACTTCTTATCAGTCAGATACCGCACACTGCTAGACTCAGGCCTCCTTTAAGGATCCTCATTGAGAGGGAATTACACACTACCGTTTATTACTAATTATCCGTAACGGACACTGACGAAGGCACGGTCCAACAGAAACCTATTAATTCAATTAATTGTTGTACAACCAATATTTAATTAACGTACCTCAGAAGATAAATTCTATCTACATTTGTTTGCAGTATATGTGTATAATCAAGTCGATAATATAAACATTTTCCCCATGCGGATATTTATCGACAAATACCCAGTAGTAATAACGTTTGCCATAAACCTTCGAAAAGGTACAGCCAAGGAACCAATTGCTACATATTAGCAAACAAGCTGATAACGTTCAAATATAACTGGCTAGGTACTTACTACGTTAATTGATAAATCCAGGTAAGAAGAATAAAAATGTTTTGCGAAGTTATGTAAATAAATAAATTTAATTAAAGTAATGCAAACTCAGCGTGTTCAGTGGTATTTATTAAATACATATGTATTCAATACATATTTTAAAATAGATCAAAGCAAGCTCTTTGAGCAGCACGAAATTAGTTTCAAACGAATATTCATTGAGTATCACATTGCCGGATTCATTTCATGCCCCTAAAGTTTTAATGTAAACAACATCTAACAAATTAAAAAAACTTGAAGCGTGAGTATAACATTATCAAAACAGCAGCTTTTTACTTAATTCATATTAATATTAATTCAATGTTTATATCAAAAAAATAATATTTAAATCTTTGTCCGTCTATTGACTGTTTGGTTATATCAGGCAAAAATATTGATTTTAACAGCACGTTCAAATAGTAAAAAATATATAAAATAAAATAAGTTAAAAATTTGCATTCGTCGCAAAGAACACTAAATGAAATTTAAAAAACTATTACCAAATTGCGATACATACTGATAATTTTTATTGGCTAGTGTTTGAATTTGTGAGAATCGTTTTAAGTTCCCTTAAGTACCATATATCATAATATAAATGAAATATGCATACTTTTATACGGACAGTACAACTGACAATAACAATTACTTTATATTATAAGCATATAAATAGAGTGGCTATAAAATATTTAAAAAAAAGTGATACAAAAAGTCTGGAAAACACAACATATTAACTAAAAATTTTTTCAACCACAAAACAGGTAGTAAACTTTTTTACACAAATAATGTCACAATATCTTCTTTGTCGGTATCACTCGACAGTGGCTGTAGTCATCTTTTCAGGTGTTGGTGGCAAGGTACACAAAACTTGATTGTCTGTCTTTCTGGTGCATTCAGACATAATATGAATGAAAGATATTTATAAATGTGTAATTTTATAGTTAATTAATAGAGAAAAGTAGAAGTTAATTTAATCATCTTAAACTTACTTAAGATAATCTTCATAAGTAAGTTTCTTTGCAGTCTCGCATACGGGTTTTAATATCCACGTAAAAGTTCTCAGAATTTATATCAAGATAGTTTGATTTAAGATAGAAGTTCATAACTAAAACTTTATAAAGATTAACAATAATTAAATTAATTAATCACAATATTTTTGAAGTTTTAGAAAGATTTATAAAACTTGTTGGTATTATATTGCTTTCTATTATATATCTGTCTTTTGTGTGTCTTTGTAAACAATATTTATCACTGCAAGGAGTGAATTATGAAAATATGGCTTACAATGATATATTTTACCAAAAAACGGTAAATGTACTTTTAATTTAGTCTTCATACAAATAAAGTAGCTTTATAATTACGTCAACCACTAACCACATCGTTATTTGTAATTTCTTCGCATGAAAAGATCGAAGTACGAAGAGAATTTATCCAGGTTGACATATTCAACCTAGAAGTGAAGTGCTCTTAGGTATAATATTAAAACCAGCTCTTCAACGTGATTTTTCCGACATTTCTCGTTCATCACATTAACATTGATTTACCAATATCAATAGTTTCCATTGGCATTTCACAAATCACCACGAAAACAATAAAGACCGAGTCTAAAAATCAGGAATAGACTGTAATGACACTTTTATCACCTGATTTTTAGGTAGCCTCTTTACTGCTGTAGTGGTGCAGTGGCTAAACGTTAGTGCGGTTACACGGTTGTCAACAGTACAATTCCTGTAGAAGGGTTCATTTGAACTCAACTGACTTGTTCCACTCTCCTATAGTGTAATCACTCTATACCGTAAGAAAATTAAGATCAAGTGTTAGGCCATTGTAAAGAAAACATAATATCGTTGATAATGTTATTATTACCAACAGCAAGTGACCGTCGCAAATACCTTATTCGTTCTTTAAAAGGTTTTTCAAAATTATAAAACCTACGATTCCAATTGTAGTATTATAAAGAACTAAAAAAAAAAATTGTGTCAATAGGAAATGTTATCGTGCATAACATTCCTGTTTCAGCTTAAGAATATTGAAAAATCTAAGTTTGTGTAATAAGATAGAAAACGGAAATATGATTTTCGTATAAACTTTAAATAAATACGAAGTTTTTAAATTCAGAAGAAAAGAAAAATGTTGCAAAACTCTTCCAAAGGCTGCACAAAGTGCCTACGAAGTTAAATTGCGATTTCGCGCTTCTGTAGAATTTTTAATAAACGTAATAAGAAGATTTAGGTCTAATCAGAAAATTAGTACAATAATACACAACAATTATATTTATACGAGTATAGCAGATTTTATTAAGTGTGGAAGCTAAATAAAACATTTTAGAGTTTTGCAACGATTTTTTTTGTTGTCGTCATAGCATTGTTCATTGTGAAAGAGTTTTTGTATTAATTATTCTAAATATATTATTTTTAATTACTTACTAGATTAAAATCTATTAATTCCTTTGATTTAAAATCCAACCCAAAGATTTTTAAATTAATTTTTATTATTCAGATGCAAATGTACTATATACTATAGTTATGTTTTCCATTTGAAGAATAGATATTATTTAGTCTGCCAAAACTTCTTAGATAGAAGTTATAGCTAATTCTTATGTTCATTTTATGCCTGAAAAAATTATACGTCAGTTTTAGAGATGAAGGAATTATTGAACTATTATATAATCTTAAAACCATTTTTGAATATTTTTTAAAATTGTTGATATTAATTAACCTATAGATAATAAACCCTAATGGAAAATATACCTTCAATCAATTTAACCTCGTTGTGTTATAAAAGGCGGCAAAGAGAAACAACTCCAGGGTAAAGAAAGCTGCTTTTCCTTTGACCTTTACCAACATTCTACACTCGTCAATCCGCACACATGACATGACAAGTATGGCGATGACCATAAATTGTTGAGGTCTTTGTTTGGGAACATCTATATGCTGAAATGAAAATAATAATGAATTATGAATGGCAAATTCTAAATTCATGTTTTATCATCATATCACTATTAACAACTTCGGTGATATTTTAACCACATTCGTTATATTAAATATTACTGCAATATATTCTATTGTAGTGTCCGTTCTATTTCTACAAAATGCATGCATATATTACATTCTTCCTCTTTTTACCCATTTTAGGATATTTCCGCGAAAAAACAGTTTTCCGAAAACGATATTTATCTTTAGCACTTTAAAAATTTAAAACCTATAAAAAAGACTTAATAAAACTAAACTTTTAATAAGTATGACATATATAACGATATATTTTGCATTAAATTTTGTAATATTTTTTTACAAACGATACAAATCTTTTGAATAAATTTGTGAAGTAAGTTTAATAAAAAAATCCGTATGCAAAGTTTTGATGTCGAAATGAATTTTTGTACTAATTTCGCTACAGCGAACTGTTGAAAATCAAAAGCAATGAATATTTATTGAGCCGAAACTGAGTGAAGCGTGCTCCGCTCCAAAGCCAATAAAAACCTCAACAGAGTCAGTATTTCATATTAAGTTAAACGCTTTAAATAAATTGCCTTAAAATTTCAATTTTATGTTATTCACTATCGTTGTACTTTATAGGGTTAATATATTAATTTCTGTATGGCTATTATCATAAGGAATATTGAGGAGTCGAAAAAAGCATACTATCAACTTGGTTACGGTTAGAGTTTTTTAAATCTACCTAACCAGTAACTAACTGAATTGTTTCGCCGAACCATAGACAGAAAGAATTGTACCACGCTGATCGCCAACCTTCACTAGTTGTAGAGGCACTTTAAGAAGAAGAAGAACCAGCCACTGACCTCAAGGTGTAAATTAGCTGCCGTTATAATAACATTGCTGTGTTCCTCATGGCAATATGAGAGAGCAAGAGTATTTGGACTAGCACACTACCACTGCGGCGCATAGTTACTTATCGTCGTATGAAAAACATTCTTTTTTGTGATTGTAAATAAGATTTACTTATAAACAACTTTTCTTCTTACTACACAAAGAGGTGTGAAAGAAATAATGTGAAAAAGAAAACTGTACAAGTATTAGCAAAATACTTTATTTGTACTAAAATAATTAATATCGATATTTACGTGAATATTGCATATTTAATAAAACATACTTTTACGGTTTTTATCACCTATATTTAATTATTTTATTATCCCGACGTCCCGTGTCACGGGGGAACCACGGCTGCCGCGAAGCAGTCGAAAATAATATTATATTAAGTTTATTTTACTTTATTTATAAAATGATTAATTAACGAAAAAATTAAATAATTAAAGGATATGGCTAAGGACATCCTACTCATAGATAGAATATAATTAAAAAAAAAAAACTATTTATAATGTTCTTAAGTTTTATGATAATATTTTTCTGTCCGCTGCCGAACATTTATAACGACATTTCTATTCAAATACGGCCCGAAGGTGAAACAAGTAGCATTGAGCAAAAACTGTAGTTCAACTTGCTTATAAAAATTAATAATTTTAATTATTCTCATGACGGTTTTATGTTCGTACACTATTTATGTTTACCGAGCCGACTAATAGTTCAAGTATCATTCTTTCTTGTCTTTTCTGCACCCGCGCTATATTGCTTTATCGAGAAACGCTTGCATCTGCAAATAGGATAATGAGCGCATTACGTATTACCATTATAAAACGAGAGGCCGAAGAATGGATTCCTGGTAACACGGATTGCAATTAAACTATACGAGAATTTACAAAGGATTCGATTGCAATTACTAAAGTTAAAATACTTTATTTTACAAAAGAATAACTGTTCAATTAAATGACCCTTTATTAGACTCCTTATTCTACAAATTATTTATCCTATTCTACAAATTATTTATCGTACTCTAAGCTGTTATTAATGCTTCGAAATTAAATGCTAATGAATAAAACGCTTTTTATAAAATACATTTTATCATCTCCTTCCTTGCTGTTTCTTAATTTATTTGAGATCTGCCCTCCTTATAGCTTTGTGCCCAAATTCTTTGCAAATTATAGTTTTTTTTTAAATCCTGTGTAATAGATATTCTCTGTCTAACTTTTAACATATTTCACCCTCAATATGTTAAAATCAATGTTTTTTAGCTTCAAAGATATTATTAGGTCTTCTTCTTCTTTGTCGTAACCTCATGACTGACGGGCGTGACTATGGTGCGTTGCCCTAGTTACCATTTCTTTCCAGACATTTCTGTCTTGCGCCATTTGGATGGATGATCGCAGGATCCCTCTCGCTCTCTTTCCTTCCACACAACTAGTAATAATCAGCTTTTCTAGACTGTCTGGGTCTCGCCTGACCGTGTGTCCGAAGAATTTGAGGACTCTCTGCCTACAGATTGTTGAGAGCCGTGTTGTTATGTTCAACTGTTTGAGGATTGACTCGTTTGTGCGACGTTCCGTCCAGAATATCCTCAGCATTCTGCGCCAGCACATTTCGAACGCGTCAATCCTCGATCTCATTCTCGCTTTTAGTGTCCAGGGTTCAGAGGCATATAAAAATATAGAAAATATGAGCGTCTGCATTAGCTTCTTTTTGGTGTTGCGGCTAATACCCCTGTTCCGCCATAATCACTCCAATCTTTTTACCGCATTTTTCGACATTTGTGCTCTCCTAATAACTTCCTGTTCGCAATCACTGTCGTCACTGATCTGCGATCCTAGGTATACGAATTTCTGCACCACCTGTAAATCACGAAGTTCGTAAGTTCGTTGCAGGGTACCCGTTCTATCCACAAACATTAGTTTGGTTTTTGCTCTGTTGATCAGCAGACCATACTTTCGACTGATGATAGCTATTCTGGACAGGAGTTTAGCTAGTTCTGCCTCGGAGGAGCCTATTATTGTGGTGTCATCAGCAAAGCGCAGGTTGTTTATTAAGTGACCACCAACGCGGATGCCCCCTTTCCAATTGTCCAAAGCCCTTCTCATTATGTGTTCACCGACTAGATTGAACAATTATTATTAGGTACTTCAATATAATTACGTGAGGACTTCTAAAGCCAACATAGTGAGATAATAAACAACAAATCTAGAAAACAATAGCCATTGTTGTACTCAAAAAGTTGTTATGAAGTCAGTAACAATAAAAAGGGCAAGTTTTTTAATGTTACCAGTTTCATTTACAAAAAGATTTTAATATAATTTAAATTTTTTTTTAAATAATATTAAATGATTGAAACTTGTCAAAAAATAAGTTACAGTAAAAATTACAAATTATTTGGAACCAGGAAAAGAAGAGAAAGAAAAGATAAACCAATAGCTTTGCGAATATTTTTCAGAATACTTAATACCAATGGAAAAACATATTAGATAGCGATAAACTTTATTAAATAAGCAACATTTCAATAATATCATTCATATAAACACATGGAAAGTATCAAAGTTTGCTACATTTACACAACCACCCTGTTGTTCCTAAAGTAAGAACATAATCACGAGCACGATCACAGTCAGAGTGACGAACATTCCTCCGAACAATATGTATTTATCTTGGGCGACCCTTCTTTCTATCAGGGATATCGTTGCATTCGACAGACCAAGGGTGTTTGCTAAATCTATTAGTCTTCTGTGAGCACCTTTCAATGTGTCTCTGTTATACCTTAAAGTCTGCAAAATATTGGAACCTGAAACAATAACATAAAATTAATAATAAACCTATCCATTCTTTGTACCTACGAAATTGAAGTGAATACAGAAAACTTCAAACTGACCAAAGAAAAGTTTATTTTATCAACTGAACTGAAAAAAAAAACCTAGAGGGAAATACACTACTGGTATTTTTTAATGAATTAGTTAACACTAGATATTTTTAAATATTTTTACAATGTTTATACATAAATAATAAAATCTATGGAATTCACGAAATACAAATAAATGTTTCAGAGGTATTCATTAACGCAATTCAGACCCAAGCCAACGTGCCTGTTCGTGGTGTACCCTACTAATCAACAAACGAGGCTCTGGCCCCCGCCAACCCGCATTAGTTAGAAATGGTTCAAGTCCCCCCACATGAACCCCTACAAACAACAGCTCCTGGTGCCTGGCGACGTGGGTAGCGCAGGACCGATTGAACAAACGATCTTTGGAGGAGGCCTATGTCCAGCACTGGACGTCTGAAGATGATGATGATAATGAATAAATAATACATTGAGAGAAATATGTTTCCTTACAAAGCTATTCGATTGCTTTACATATTGATCCAGTGTTATACTTAGCATGTAATCTATCAATATATTAAACGCCGTTAAAAAGTTTAATTGCCCATACAAAAATGTATTACAACTCGACAAACGGCAAATTGAAAAACATAATGATATTTACAACATTTGTGCCCCAGTCCTCGTTCCGAACTGGTGGTGTTAAGAAAACATTAATGCGTGTTAATCAAAACCAGTTTGCGTGTCAAGATCATTAAATAACAATTTTTTATTGTATCTATTGTCAATGCATCGTTTATTACATGACTGTTTGCTATACAATAGTATGAAAATTGTGAAATATAATAATAATTGTTACGGATATATGTGAAAAAAGGAGTACATTTCGTGATAATTTAATTTTACGAGTTTTAGGCGACTAAAATTCAAATATTTTGAAATCTATTCTGTTTGAATTATTAAAGTTTTATCATATGAACTGTAAGCCGGAACAAAGGCGCAAATATGTGGTAAGTATTATTATAACATTTGTTCTTTTCTCACCTGTACACCTTTAACAATTAACTGATATAAGGTTTGTGAAAGATTATGCACAATGATAGAGAATATTTTAATATATACTTAAATTTTATATTTACATTTAAACTTAATCAAAACTTGTTAGAGGCAACTTGATGATATGACGCACGGCAAGTGTTGTACACTGAACATCAATGTATTCGTGAGTATATAATAAACAGGTTAATTCACTTGTGCTCTTCAATTGCCGTCTCTTTCTATACTTAATATCTAGAATATATATATTGGCAACTTTGAAAATGATATATTATTTTGTCCACGAAAAAATCTTTGTCAATACATCAATCCTCGCAAAACAATCAAATATGCATAAGATTTAATAAATAAAAACATCTTTATTTTAATCCGGATAATAACACAAGGTTCAATAAGAAGCATTGAAGATTATTAATTTATTTTTAGAGGTTGAGGTAGTTATTAACATATTTATCTATATTATTACAAACCGGTATTGACAGGTTGAAATTATTTTTAAATTACTTTGATGGAACGCAAAAAACTGTTCGAGGCGAGGTTAATCGCATATTTAGTACGAAAAAAAGGAAAATGATAAACTATATAATAAATATAATAACTATTTGTACCTAATAATAAGTTACTACAAGTCGATTTAAGCTATCAAACATTCTATCATAACTAGTGGTAGGTCTCTATTGCCGGAGACCGTCTAGGTAGGTACCACCGCAGCTCCTATTTCAGCCGATAAACAGTACTCTGCATACATTTTTGTGTCTCGGTTTGAAGGGCGCTGTAACTAGTGAAATTACTAGAATAAAGAAATCAAATATCCTATGTCTTAAGATGATGAGCACAATGTGGTGTTGTCATCCTAATTACTGCCACGTTGTTATGGGCAAGCGTCTTACCTATCACCAGGGGAACGTGTCGCTCGCCTCGTCACTTAGATTAATAAAAATAACATGAAATGACTGGAAGTCTACAAAAGCATAAAGAAAACAGCACACACGGTGAGAAATGCTGGTAATGTTTCAAACTTTCATTGTCTCTGCATACGGAACCAGTACACAGAACACATGGAAAAAAGTGTTCTCTAGTCCATTGATTCTCATACTTTTACCCCGGTACCTTCGTATAAAAATATATGAAAAATATTTTTCTGCACTGAAAACTACATTTTTGTAAAAAGGAGTGAAAACTTCAGCCAGTGTATCAAAACATAGTCTTGGATCATATGAAACTTCTCAGCAATACACTTTTTAAAAATATACCGTGGACTTTCCAGCAGGACTGCACCTGGTCACAAGGCTCGAACTGCTTAAGCCTGGTTTGAAACCAGTGTCCCGGACTTTATAAGAGCTGAAGACTGGCCCTCAGCCAGCCCAGACCTCAACCCTTTAGACTTCAAATTATGGTCAGTTTTAGAGGACATGGCCTGCTCTAAACGACACGACGACATTGAGTCTCTTAAAAAATCTTTGCAGCAAGGAGTGACGAAACTTCCCTTGGAAACAGTGTGTAAATGCATAGATTCGTGGCCAAACAGATTAAAGGCCGGTATACAAGCGAACGGTGGCTATTTCACATAGAATTTATTTTTTTATTTTTTCCTGAGACTACTAAATAAATAGGTGTAAATTTAAATAATATTTCATTACTTCATTAAAAAAAAATGCATTTTCATTTGTAACAGAACTTATGGCCGTACTAAGCATATAAGTATATATGACGCCTGCCATTAATATAACAACGTGGAGTCAGTTTGGATGTTTAAATTTGCACCATACTGCTTGTCGCCGTGAATTCGATTTTTTTTTAATTTGACACAATATTGATCAGCTAATATACAAGCTGCAGTGATACATACCTACATACCTATAGGAGCAAAGACCTACCACCAGCAAATATGTGAAGTTTCTTTAATACAGTAGTTTTATTAGAAACAGTGCTCATTTCACTGAAACACAATATTTGCAATTACACTTTGATGACAGAAAGCAATAGAAAAAGATGAAGATGGTCCAGAGTTTGGAGATCTAAGTAAATTATCCAATTATGGACATTGCAACAATGATAAATATCTGATGTATAATATTAATTATATTTTATACCAGATTTGGGTAGTAAAATTCCAACTAGTTAATAAAGGTACCGTGTAAAAAGGATGAGAATCAATGGACTAGAGAACACATTTTTTCATGTATTTTAACATACTGAGACTGGTTCTGTATGCAGAGGCAATGAGAGTCTGAAACATTACCAGCATTGCTCACTGTGTGTGCTGTTTTCTTTACGCTTTTGTACACTTCTAGTCATTTCATATTATTTTTTATGTACTTTAACAAGAATCTAGTGGAATCTTTATTATAAAATTAATAGTAACCATAAAACTGTGAGTTACTTGAAACATTTTCAAATATTGCAAGATTTTTCTATTTTGCTTCAAACAAAAAAATATAAAAACAACTTGCTGTTCCCTGTCCACTTTTCTGTCCATAATATAGAATTATATTTGAAATTTAAACTTGAAGTTTATCAGAACTATTCACGCCGGCGGCAACTTGCCGACCCGTTGGCCCCCTCCCCTTTATTTACATTTCCTAACTCCCTTCGGTGAAGGAATTTTGTAAAATATTCCATTCTTAGCTAACCTCTAAATGACATAAACAATATTTCTACCAAATTTTGAATCTTTACATCTAATAGCTTTGGAGATACCTTGGTAAGTGGATGAAACTCTTGATGAGCTGGCTAGTACTGCATTTACAAAGCTGTAAGCAATTTATTAAGCATTTCTTTAGGCTCCTATTAGAATGTGAACATGTCAACTAGTGTGATATATTAGATGTAGTAAATACTTTCAAATAATATTATTTATTTAAAATATCCAAATAATAATTATTATTTCAATTTGAATATTTTGAACAGACACTTTTGTACCCATTGAATTTGCAATGTATTTTTAACTGTTTTATTTATGTATGTGAACTCAAACAAAATGTATATACTAGAACTTAAAAAACAATTTTTATTGAACCTCTACCAAATTCAACTTTAATGCATTATATCGATTCTACATAGACATAAACATTAATTGGACAGTGAATAAAATAAGCCCTTTAATATTAATTGCTTAATATTGGTTACAATATCAATAACAAACCTGTATGAAGCATTTCATCAACATTTCTGTGTGAACTTTGCAATGATGTTTGTTCTTGTGCTAAGAAGTCAACATTAATAGCAGTGTGGTCATTGCCGAAACGTCTGCTCAAAAGCTGTTCTCTATCAACTAGTTCTTGTTCCCTCCTGCGCCTCTTGTTTTGAGCATTAATAAGTGATGCCTGTCAAATATGATAAACTACATTTAAACCTTATTGAAAATCACTTCAGTTTATTATTGTCCACTGCGAGTCACAGGTTTACATGGTTTATTTATAAAATGACCTTTTTTTTGTTATCAGGGGAAAATCTTCTAAAAAATACCCTGCTTCTAGAGGGGAGACAAGGTTATGTAGAATTTTTACTCACTTAAATATCCTAGTTGGTCATCCTTAGTGCATTGCGAGAGATCCCCAGATCTCTTACTGAACACACTGGTGCCTCCCTGCACTACACCTAAAGCACAGGGAGGTCTGTAACTTTCCTATGCACCCTCACTTTGGTATCACAAGCACTAGACTACCTCATACTTGTCTTTCATCCTGGGATTGCTTAGTGGGAAATAAAGGCTACCACCTTTAAAGCACACAAACTCGAACTCTTAGTCACCTTCTAACAACTAGCAGGGCTTACCTCAGTCCTATTCTTAATAGCCTGAGACATTAAGGCAAGTCTAACTGAGATCCAACAATATCCTGTAATCTTCACCAGACCATTAATCCACCTGGCAGATGGTCATTCTATGCTCTTCTTTTCAATACGTGATTAAGAGAAAAATGGAACATTCGACTCATTTTTCCCTTATTTTCTTAGTAATACATAGTAAAATAATAGTCCACATAATGTTATATAACGACATCATGCTTGTCGGGGAAGACGAACGCGAGGTGCAGAGTAGGTTGGAAAAATGGCGAAATAAATTAGAGAATGCAGGGCTCAAGATCAGCAGGACCAAAACTAAACATTTGTTCTGTGACTTTGGTGGCCCCACCAGCTTTTTTCCAATCGCCTTAAATGGTGTATCCCTACCAACCTGCTCCGATTTCAAGTACCTAGGTTCACTCTTACAATGCGACGGCGATATTAATCGAGATGTGAGAAGCCAAATAAATGCAGGTTGGATGAAATGGCGACAGGTCACTGGAATGACTTGTGACCCACGAATGCCCCTCAAACTTAAGGAACAGATCTACAAAGTCGGTTGTTAGACCTGTCGTATTGTATGGATCTGAGAGTTAGCAAGGGTTCGGATGAAAGGAGATTACATGTGGCCGAGATGCGAATGTTAAGATGTATGTGTGGTATGACGAGAATGGATAAAATTAAGAATGAGTTTATTAGAGGAAGCCTGAAAGTTGCGCCAGTGACAGAGAAGTTGAGGAGCAAGAGGTTAGCATGGTATAGGCATGTTATGCGGAGGGATGAAGGACATATTACAAGTGAAATAATGAGAATGAATGTGGATGGTTATAAGACGGAAGAAAGTGTGGATAGATTGTGTGAAAGATGACATGTGTAAGAAGAGTGTGAATTTAGATATGGCGGCTGATAAAGAGATGTGGAAGAGAAGTATATACTGTGCCGACCCCACATAGATTGGGAAAAGGGCAGGAGGAAGAAGAAGAAGAATGTTATTTCACAACACATTACCTGTATATGCTTATTGTCATATTTTAGTTGATCAACCCTCATTTTTGCAGTAGGCCTTTGATTGATAGGTGTTTTGAAAACTAATACATCCAACTTTTCACAATTTCTGTAATTAATGCAAATGGGGGTTTTTAGAAAATAATACAAAATATCAAATTTTTTTACAAGTAATATAATAAGAACTACAGGCATTGGAATACTTACGCATTAATAACATTAATTTTTGATTGTATTGCATTTTCAACAAACTCTGTAGGATTTCTTTCTAATTTATGAAATAAGTCAGTAGCTTCTTGAATTAATAGAGTTGTTTGGTGATATAGATGTTCCATTTTGATTACTGCCGCCAATAATACATTATAAAAAGTAGTCGCGAATAAAGATTATATTATGTTAACATAAATATAATTGATTTATTGCATTACTAAATGTCTAATTATTATACAATAAATATATAACTTTGTTATTATAATTCCTCTCTCATTTTATTTGAAGCTGTCATGCTGACATTGATGCTTTACAAAATTTAACTTAACGTGGCATGTGTCATAAAGCATGTTTAATCTATTTGCAAATTATACTGATATTTCATTAAACGTTTAAGATTATACTATTTTTAAATACCAAAATGGTTTATTAAATTTACTTGCGCTTTTAAATATGTACATTTTTTTTACCTACACTTTAACTGTCTATGCATTACAGCGTCTCAATAGGTATTTCTTTTATTGTAAATGTGTTTAAAATTTATGATTTAGAATAGTTTTTATAAAATCCTTTATGATCAGCTTTAGTGATGGTATAATGAGGTTTCAACTTGTTTTCTATGTAGTAGTAATTTTATATCTGTAACTTTTATTCTTGGATAATATTGATGCTTATTTATCTGTGCAATTATTTAGTATAGTAATCCACAGTATAGAAGTGCTAGATTATTGTTGATTGAGACATTTTAAAATTCAATTCCAAAACGTTGATCAAATAAATATTTTGATGTATATCTTGTCATAAGAAAATATATAGTGAAACTAACACCATGGGTGACGCATGCCAAGCCTGCCTTACGAGAATTCCTCATGCAACACTCATCGCTACAATTATGTGCTGCCTGGGCGTGGGTGTATTTTGTGGAACCATGTACCGCGGTTCTACTCTTTCCATACTCATGTTTGATAAAATCTTCCATTTTCGTCTCATTTGGTTTGAAGCGTTGCAGATGATTTTTATTGTCGGCAGTGCCTGTATGGCTGCACTTGGATTTATGCTTTTGTGCTTAGGATGTTTGACTACTGGTGCTACGAGGCAAAAGGTATATCGAGCTTGGAGAGCTCGAGTTGGTGGAAGAATATCCTGTGCAATCTTTATGATCATAACATATATTCTTACTTTTGTATGGATTGTGTTACTTGGTTTTCTTGTTATTACTACGTTTTTATTTACCATATTTTGGAAATTATGTTCCAAGCCTAAAAACACTGATCTTTCAACTTGTATTGATTTCACACAATTTGATTTTATGTTTCCATCTAGTGTTAAACAAGAGGACATGAGAATCTGTGAAGCCCATAAAATTAAATGGTTTTGCAAAGATTATGTTGAGAAAGCTGAATTTATGTTTATTCTTGCTATGGTTTCATGTATTCTTGTTATTTTGAGTTTAATACATTATCTTATGTGTTTGTCTGCTAATTATGCACATATAAGAGACCATGAGAAATTTCAAGAATTGCAAGAGCTGCAATATCTTACAAACCCCGATTTACATGCCTCTAAAGACCGTTTCTAGTATATGGCCCGTGCGCCTTTGTTGCGCTCCCTGGAGGCTTCCACTAAAATGTGACAGTTTTAATTAACTGTATTGGATTAGGCAGTTTTTGTGTTCACTGATGACAAATATAAAAAGACTGAATCAGTGAATAATTTACTGTAATTGACAACTGAACACCATTATTTACATATCTGAATTTTAAGATGATTTGTTGTATTAGTTTTCTACATGTAGCTAATTAAATCTTTTATAAACATTTTAACATTCCATTCAATTAAATAGTGAGTAAGAATTAATGTTAAACTACTTTTTATACATTTTATACATTTTTATTTAAATATTTGTTTATGTATTACAAGATGTTAGGTCTTTACATTATTGTGATTTTTTTTGTATTTAGTTTTTGTAATTTTACCTTTACAAAATGTTTAAAGAAACTAAATTATTTGGTTAATCATAATTTTTAATATAATGTAAAAAATTATTTATACACATAGTGTATGCAAAAAATTTGTTGTAAGATTTGGGGCTGTTTCAGTTTAAATATTAGATAATAAACTTTTAAAGATTTTTGGAACCCATAAATAATATAATAAATATTCTTTGCAACCTGCAATATTATTAAGGTATTGTAATTAACTTTAGATGAAATTATAAACATGTTTATTCAAACTTGAGTACAATGGTTCTAGTGTAAGGTTCATTTAGTGTTTAAGATTTATGAATGACTTATTTATTAATATTTTCAAATTTCTTAATGGTTCTCTGTTAGTCTATAACATATAGCATTGAACCTAGATTAATATATATAGTTCATTAAACAGTTGTGCTATTAAATTTGATACCGACAAATTTGCACAATTTTTGATAGAATTTAAATTAGACTTAATAAACTTTTTCCAATAGATGTAAGGTCAATTAACTCGTATCAGAGTTATAAATGTTTGATATTTTGAGCAGATACTAAAAATAATGGATATAAAACATGTTAATAGGCATTATAAGGACAATAAAATTGAATGTTTAAATTTGTTTGTTGGAATACATGTCACCTATACAAAAATATAAATTAATTCACAACTGAACTCAAATAGCAACATTTTTAGCATTCTGAACTGATTTGATAGAATAGTGTTTAATGTTTACAATAAAATATTTTTATTATTTAGTTGTTGTTTTTAAATAATCTTCTCCAAATTTATTATATCAAATATAATGTATGTAATGTATGTACACTTAACTACAATCAGAAACGGCTTACAGGCAAGCAACGCCTAAGAACTAATAAATATAAACAAAAAAGGACATACCAAATTATTAATCACATAAATTTGTATCTAAATATTCATAATTAGAAATATAAATACTTTCATTTTTAGGTTTAATAAATATAAAATGTTATTTGCACAATTTGTTTAATTGTATCTACTTAGTTTGAAGGAAAACGAAATAAAATTAAATCAATTTTCTATTCATATATTATGGCTTGCCTAAAATATCTAAATAGAAAGTGTGAAACCTGATTCCTGAACAGTTTACTTTTTTGTCCAATTTCAACTTGTTATAGAATTACAAAAGGGACAAGCAAATAGATCAATGAGGAAATGTAATAATAAAGTTATTTATTTTATTTAGTTATATACTTTTAGTGATAAATGTTTATTTATGAAAGAAGTCTAGTCCGGCATAAGATCATTGTTATCAGTAAACCTGGAGTCTTACACATATTTGTGCATTAAGCGATACCGCCCCATCTAGCTTCAGTTTTAGAGAAACTATAAGTTCACAATCTACCGCTAGATAGCAAACCTTGTACGTTTAATTTTTACGTAATTTAAAAATGTCTTGTTGCCACAGGTCAATGAACTAAAGGACCTTATTCCAAGATAGAAATAGTTATAATGACGGACTTAGAAATGGGTGTTAAGAGGTTTGTTTATTTAAATTAAACAAATTCCTTAGTTTACCACAATAACAACGTAATGATAAAATTGAACTTAGGTTTACATTCGTATAAAATAAACTGTCTTAATTTGTACATACATACATACTATTGCTAAAACCCTACCCCTGACGATGATCCTCAGATATAAGGGAGTAATGCTAAAGGTATACGTATTTTCTCTATCCAGAGAGTAGATTTTTTGTGAATGCACCATAACACGTGGAATTGTTTAAGGATTCTAATTCATGAAGAAGAAAAATAATTTTGAGAATAACCAAATGGGGAGCGTCTACATACAAAATTCACATGAAGTACTACGCCATAAGAGATTAAAGAGGTAATTAATCGTTAGATCAACCCCAGTGGTGGCTAATGTCTCATTCACTTTTTTAAAAAGTGAATTTTGTTTTATTTTATATTACCACTTACATCATACAAATAAAAAACAAACAATGATTATAGGGAAATGGTAAGGTACGGACGAGCTTAACTCACATTGAGTTTATTACCTTAGTGTAAAAGTAAGTTTACTTTGGTATTTAAATGTTTAAAATAAAAAAAAAGCAAAAGATTATTTTTTTTTGCTTTCTATATTGCCTCTTGTGGTACAATTTTCTCTTTCAACCACTGCAGTGTAATCCAGTATTAACTTGCTAGGTTATATACTTCCAGCACCCATAATTTCTTAAGATGACCAATAGTCTTACTAGAGTTTACTACTAGGTAGTACTGCCGCCACTATTTTTAATTTATTTACTGCTTTTTTATACAAAGGAGGAACGAGACGATTAGGATGTTTATCTGGTGGTAAATGCCTATATTCAACAATGTAGGCACTAAATACGTTGTTTACACAACGACACATTGGAATCGTCACCTTTAGATAAGATGTTCGGTCTTGTTTTTCTGGTAATTATAACAACTACAATGAATGCCCTGTAAACCGGATCGCAGTAATGTTTACAGACAGATAGCAAAAATAAGCGATAAAACTGCAAGCAATTTCTGCTGAAAAAATGAGAATTCAATGAATATGTATCTTATATATTTTGTCAAAAGTTGGTATATATAAATGTATGTGTCATGCATTAGTAAATGATATAAAAGATCGATGCACACTTGAACAACGTAGGTAACGTTTGTTTACTAACGATCGTTAACAGGATGCTTGTGTATTATGGTGTGACATTTTTTGTTTGTTTACGTCATCATGCTGTCGTGTTCTTTGATAAGCAAAAGTGTATGTTACAACGAAACAAAGAAGTGCACAAAGACATATCACTATTTTCAGTATAAACACGATAATAATTTAACGTACGTTAAAAAATGTTCTGTCTTCATTACTAATATCCGTATAATGTAACTTGTTTGTAATTATTACATATTTTTTAACAGAAAATATGCTCGTCGTTATAATTATTTTAATGCTTACTCGTACCCAAATGATGATTATTTATACCCTTACATAAACATGTATAAATGTATACGAAACATAAATTTCTAATAAATATTAAAATACAAAACCCGACATCTTTAAAAAAAACTGTATGGCTACTTAACTTTAAAAGATTATATTTGTTCCTAGTATAGTAGTAGTAAATGCTAGTACAGTAAGTACTAGAATTAGAGTTTATTGTTTTTAGATTTATTATAAGCAAGTATATAAATGTATTTACGGAAACAACAAAAATACATAATTAACTGCTTAAAATAATGTTTAAGTAAAGTCAGGCAGAGCTACCTCGGAACTATATACCAAGGTCACTTACTTACATTAAAAGGTTACATTATCACCTTATTGGTCATAACCGTTTAATGTAATTTGATATGAAAATATGTTTTTTTTTTCAAAAGAGGCAAAATGCTGAAGTGTTATCACAAAAAGTATTATTTTTTCTAATTCTATCGGCCTAAAAGACAATAAAAGCCTTATATTTTAAGCTCTATTGTAGAAAACTAAATTAAACACAATATATAAGTTTCGGTAATATGATTTTATCATTATTTGTACTTGTATCGAGTCATTCCTAAAGCTTGCGAGAATGTTCAGTCCTTGAGGTTATTTAGTATCACCTAAGCCTATCACCCAACGAGTAATACTTTTTAGTCCTTATTCGTCTTCAAATATAAAAGGAGTACATTTTTTAAGAGTATTATTTTAATCATATTTCGCGTCCTCTAAATCATCATAACCACCCAGGTGCCATATATTCTAGAACCAGCCGACCACTGCTTTTTATCATCATAAAACCCCTATAAGCAACCACACAAGTACAAACTTAGAAAAAACGCATTGGTTAGGAGTCGACAAGAGACTTCCCAGTTGATATAATGTATTTCTTATTGTAATAGTACTTATACACGTTGTCGACTACCGTACGTCGTTAAGAACTTTGCAGTGTCATGACCGTGAAAGAAGTAAAGGTTACGGCGGATCGACGTTTCCACTTCACGTTTTGGTACAATGCAATTAACTAAGCTATATTTTATTCCGCACTTCCGCTAATGCAACCGACTAGAATAACCAATAGCAGTAAACTTATGTATTATTTTTTTTTATTTTTCCTCTTTCTATTAATTTTAAAGCCAAATCTCAAACACAGCTTTATATATTATCTCTGCACTCTATTTATTTTCAATAATAAAAAATTTTCCAACACTAAGCCTGCTCGAAGAAATTTCTTATTGCAGTAATATGTATTTTTGCATTCAATTCAAAAGTATATAGTTATTTCATATTCTTTTCTGTGTACATAAATACGTAAAGAATGATGTTATTAATTTAAAAGAATTATTTTGTAGAAAGTGCTTTAAAAGTTGATTAATTATATTAATAATTACATTAAAATTTTTATTAAGAAAATATAATTATAAAACAATCACGTTTAAATGTACTGGAATATGAGGAATGTATATCTGCTCCTTGTAATACCGATTAAAAACCGGCCCTTTGGGGTTTTCCTGATCAACTACACTAATTAACATTTCTACGAAGTGGCAATAAAAACCTTGAATCATTAAGTAACAAAACGAAACGGCGAGAGTTATTTTTAACTTGTATTAATTTTATAAACTTGTAAAGCAATAAAAATAAAAACAAAACTACACAAATTTTTCTATAGTCGTATTTGCTTTGTCTCACGTTTTTACATCGATATTAACGATGAAGTACTAATGGTTCAATCTATTTATACAACTCAAATATTATTAACTCTTATACTTTTTGTTCATTAAATAATGATTTTTTTTTACGATATACATATAACTAAAATAATTTATTTATCTGTTCGTCACCATTCATCATTTCAGCTTATTAGCGTCCACTGCTAAATTTAGATTTTCTTAACGAATTTGAAATTTCAATAGACTAATAGTTATGAAACAAATTATCCAATGATATTGGTTGAGGCAAAACTGATGCTTTTTTTTGTCGGTACTTTTTTCTTTGTATAGACTAGCGCTTGACTACAATCCCACCTGATGGTAAGCGGCGATATAGCCTTTGATAGTAAAGTACACTAGTCTAGAAGTAGTCTATTCACACGGTACTGATTTTCTTACGAATTCTCTATATTTTAGTAATTTTTTCTAATGATATTTGCACTTTACTGCTACTGACTACTGTTATCACGATTTTAAAACACTGTTTAAGTTTCTCAATGGTGTCATTATTGAACATACAAAGTCTTTATTCTATCCAAGTTTCGTTGCATTCGCACTTGAGAAGGATATGTACTGAAAGACAATCGTACGTGTCCGGCCTCATCCTAATTTCCAATAGAACGGAAACTGATTCCTCACAGAGGTCAGATACCATTTCACGGTCCTAATAAGGAAATTGTGCGGATTTGTACATGACGTGCAAGACCTATTTTTATTTTAGAGAATAATATTTACTACTAATTACTATACTTTATTACTCTCAATACTTGTTCTCAATTCTAGTTTATAAATTTATATGAATGAATTTTCTAACAATTATTATTGAAAGTTTACTGTTGAAGATAGTACTAGTTATGTAAACAAAATCTACGATTGTAATGTTTGTCTTTGTGATCATTACTGTTTATATTTTTTTGCTTAAATATTATATCGAGAATATATAAAAACATAAAATAAAAAATAACATAAAAATAGCATAATTAATATTAAGTACAGTAAACTAGTTTTCTTTTAATAACATAATCGAAAGAATATATCAGCAAAAAGGATTTTTCATTCAATCACATTCTTACTACAGTAACGGTAGTAGTAAAAAAAACGAAAAACTAAGCATACTAGAAACCTTATTATTCACCGGTTTTTAAGCACTCGGCCAAAGATGATAATTACCATTTTTGTGTCCCGTACAACAATAATGTTACTTAAATAGAAGGTGCGTTGGACCGAATGCACTTTGCCCTCACTTTACAGGTCTCACAAACAATTGTCTTCAGACAATAGACGTATAGATCTTTGTTAAGCAGCTATGTATATTAGAATATTATTCAGATTTTGTGGTATGAAATAAAAGTAAAAAACATATCCTCCTTTAATACAGACGTGCCATTTGAAATATTAATTATAAAAAAAAGACAATTATAAATATACCCACACAGGATTTGCGTTACTTAAAGCTTAATTGAATGTGAACTAACACCAGAGTGCTATCATTATGACTGTCTTAATTTTTAAAAACAAGGAAATATATTCTATACGCATTAATGTTAATTTATACGGTTACACTTCGATACAATTTTATCGGACGTGTTAGTAAACGCGACTATACCGTCAGCTGTGAATGACGTATCCATTTTTCAATTTGTCTTGTCCTATTTAATGTATTAAGAGAGGAGTGAGGTTATAGTCATTCATAAATATTTATTTCCGTGGTGGTAAAACAAAAATGTAAAGAAACCGCTAAGTGGAATTTCCTTGATTATACGTCGAATGGTTCGCAGACTCAACTCAGTCATTTGTGTACCTTCGCAACGATCGCGTCCATCGGACAAAGAGGTATGTGCGCTATAAAAACAATCATCATTTAATAGTATTTTAACGATTACAGGAAAAAAATATTAATTAAACTTTCATTATGATATAATTGCGAACTCGATTTATTGTTCGCTTCATTCTCATGTTAAGTATAATGCATTATAAGCCCTGCGTTAGTGTGATAATACGCAAATGGTCAATATATTTTCATAACGAATGTTACGTGCTTAAATATTTTTTTATATACGTTAAACAGTGGTTTATTATCCATTTAACACGTCTCTTAACAATACGGAGTAAATTTTTTTTTTAAATAGTGTGCTATTTTTTTGTAATGAGACCCTAGACAGCTACTAAACCATTTAAGAGGTTTTCAAAATAAATTTTCCACTCTGTTGGTGTGTGGTTATGTCGTTTAGAAGAAATAAATCTTTTTGAGCTAAATCACTTTTAAGGTATAACGGGAAATACGTTCACGCGGATTGGTTTTTTGATTCTCCGACCTCCATAACGTGTACACAAAACGATTATGTTGTGGCCAATGCACCGGTATTGGCAATAGCTAAATGGGAAAAGAACAGCGACTATATTACTCTAAATGGAAAGGTCTTCTTTAAAAGCGCGTCATTCGATATAAGTAACGAATTAGTGATTAATACATTAGATGACATTGAGGTAAAACCGAACTTGAACATGTTAATATCCAACAGCCAACCCACACTTCGGATTGGATAGAAGTCTGTGAGTAAACAGTTTATCTCTTTGTATATACTATGATTACGTTTACATTTTAATACCTAAATTTTTTCAATGCGAAATTTTATCTTTTGTTATGAATTTGAAATATAAAATATATAAAACACTTGACGACTTTATATAAATCAGACATGATTTTTACTTTAAAATTTAGGATAATAATTCTTAATGTTACTAAACGTCCTAATTGATAGTCTATATAATAAAAGTAACAGTTCTTTAGTAATTACAAGCAATTTCAAAAATAATATAAAAAATTTTGTAGAATTTTATCTTTGTAAAAAGATTTCACAACTAAGAGGCAACATCGAGAACGATAAGTGATTTTTAAATCTTCAAAAACGTGCTTTATCTCTCATTTATTACAATTCAATAAGGCAACGCTACTAAATATATACGTTTCAGAAAAAAAAATCTGCTTGTAAACTTTGAATACTTAGTTATCAGCGAACAAAGATTTTCTGTTTCCTCTTTCTTTTCTATGAACTTCTAAGTTTCTGTATATGTTTTACGACCGCACGACGATTTACTCTGGGTAATCTATTCTTAGTGGAACCTCATCCTTCGGTTAGAAACATGGCAGCAATATCTCCCTTATCAAGTGATAAACTACTACTCAACTTGCATCTCTCAGTCGCCTTTTACGATACCCAAGGGAAGTGAGGGGGTGGCATTCCGTCATACGGCGTAATGTAATGCCTTACAATATAAGTATTATAATTAAAATATTTTTGTGAAATTCTTAAGCACAATTAGCTTGCGTTGCTTTATCAGATTGTATCGTGACATATCCTCCCCTCTATGATAATTGGAAAATATCGGATGCGGAGTATCATATGTGTTTTTGTTTTTAAACTTATAAAATAATTGCAATTTCAATTTATTTAGGTAATTCTTACTTCACACAATTATAATGAATACTTTTAATACCAATTAAAAACAACAAGTTCATAAATTAGATTAGCTCTTGTCCTCAATTGTTACTATGGAAACGTTTCCTAATCGATTTTATTAATTATTTTTAATTCGACAAAATGAGATATAAACACATTAACAATGTATCATAAATTAATTTGAATATTTTCA
This sequence comes from Ornithoptera alexandrae, assembly GCA_029030555.1. Lineage (NCBI taxonomy): Eukaryota > Metazoa > Arthropoda > Insecta > Lepidoptera > Papilionidae > Ornithoptera > Ornithoptera alexandrae. The sequence goes on along the minus strand of JARDVY010000023.1, from coordinate 6,186,252 downwards.
AGGGGTTTAATAAACCACATGAATTGAATGGAAATTTTATTGTTATTTGAAATGACGACAACGAAAAAAAATCATGTCGTACTATTTAATAGTATGAGCAAGAAAACAAAGCGCGTTTATTTTTTGTTGTAGCAGAAGTTTCTCGTGTTTCAAATTAGCAAAAAAATCCTTGTTGGTTCAGTTGCAAATAAATCAGTTGCAAAATATAAATTTACTGATCACACTCATTTCTTCGTGTTGAGAAATGTAAACATTTTACAAAATTTAGTATAACAATATATAACTGTACAGTATGGGAAAAACGTGGAAACATTCATGATCCTCTAATGTAGAGGGTAATATCAAGTAATAATATTTTTTGTTCTATGTAATTAAAGCTGTAACCGTTCTGCTGTCTTTATTTTTTATCTACGAACTAATCATTACACGATGAAAGGTAACAACGAGCCCGACGATGGTGAAGCATGAACTACCAGAATACTCTGGCTCTCATTCCTTAAAAACCCGAATACTGCAAGGTTATTATATCTTCTTCAAAACCGATTCACCCGCATCGCAACCGGTGCCGAATGGTACCAACGCAATGTGAACCTCCACAGCGACCTCAAACTCTCGACTATCGCGGAACACTTCAGAGAGTGTTCCGAAACTTACTTCGCGAAGGCGTCAACTCACCCCAACCCTCTGGTGGCCAAAACGGCCAACTACGAGCCGTCCTCGAATCCCAAGACCAATAAGCGCAGACCACGGCATGTGCTAGTTTTGTCATCCCTAAGGGTCCCTCACACCACATACGAACCCACAGCCACCGACAACACCCACGTCACCACACTTCGGACATTACCAACACGCTCCGAATTTCGACATCACGCCGCCCTCGCTTCAAAACGCGGCGCCACAGGTATTCACACACCGCGTACACTAAGTACACCCGCGATCAGGGGCGGTTCTCACCGCCCAGAGATTCTGATGCAGGCAAAAGTAGTCGGGGAACGGGTCGGCGCCCACCCTCAACGATCGAGTAGATTCGCCAGAGAAGCCAACAACCAGAAACACATTATAAAATTCCGCTGTCGGATAACTACACTCCAAGTTGTACACTTTTTTTGTAAACAGGCCGTGGATCCGGGTCCACGAGCCCAGTGTCAGATAAACTGTAAAAGTCGCATGGCTTGCAGCGCTGACATCATTATGTATCTAGGTTATTATATCAGCAGATTTACAATTTTAAGGTAATGGTTCGCCAGGCGGGTTCGTGAACACCCTACCATTACGGACCGTCTCCCATTTACAAAGAAATCGGTAAGCCGCTGAGCCACGAATTCAGTCAAATACACAAAATTTGAATACAGATCCGATTAAGAAAGAGTCCTTATAAAAGCGTAAATGAGCTGGGATAGCTCAGTTCGTATGGCAGGCGTACGCACTATAGGTCACTAAGACATGCATGTGCAATCCCCACTGAGCTTGAGCATGCGATGAAAAAACCATCGTGGGGAAACCGACATCTTCCAAAAATGTTGGTGGATGGTGGAACCTTGCTTCTCTCCTTATGTGAGAGAAGCAGGAACAACGTTTTCACAATTATAAATTGAAAAAATATCATCCCGTTCTCCTAAAACACTTACGGGATAATATGCGGTATATTCAACTCAATTTATTGTCACAATTATCTATTAATCTGGATGATGCAATACCCTTCTATTTTCTACTATTAAATAATAATAGTAACAAATAAAAAAACATATACATATAAAATCGTTCCGTAAGGTTACACTAAGTCTCTCAGTTAATGATATGTGTTCAAGTAAAATATTATAGTTCCGTGTTCCCGAGTCAAAATAAACAATGTTATCAAATTCGACATTGTATTGCCCTTATTGATTAATTATTGTAATTTTGTTGATTACTTTCATGAATATTTTAAAAGTATTTTATTGGGATGTAATATATTATTATTTTATGTATGCGATTTCTTTTTAAACTATTTTATGAGTTACCATGATCTGTTGAAGATCGCGGAAAGGCACGGGATATGGATACAACAGAACCGATCAGTCGGGAGATCTTTGGGAAACGCCTATATCCAACAGTGGATTTCGGCTGATAATGATGATTATTATTTCTAAAACAGCTGCAAGTAGATCTTGATTCTTCTTTCTCTGCTTCTTTGTTACCTATTATTTTACAGGTAACTTATCTCAAACAAATACGGAACTGAGCAAAAATAATAATCTAAAACATTAAAATTCTATAGTCACAAAATTATTTGTTATTGTTAAGCTTGTTAGTTAAAAATTTAAAAGATCCTAAGAGGTAGTTAGTTGAGACCAGCACGATAATCACTTATATAACATGCTGTCGGTATCATCACTGATCACATTAAGGTTCAATTATATATTTAATCTCACATTAATTAGTGTTAAAGTTCAAATTACATAAGGGAATAATGCTGTATACGGAATTCTTTTAATAAATAATTAAAGAAAATATTAAAACAGTGCTAAAGTTCACTAGGATTATACTAAATAACAAAACTATAACATTTTTAGTGTAAAAATCAAGATTACCTTTTATTTTTCTCCTAATGAAACCAATTTCATAAATTCCTTATATAATATCACACTTCTGTAAATAACGTAAATTACGGGAAATCTTAAGTTTATATTTTACTTGAAATGAAACTCTGGTTTAAAAATAATTAATAAAATTTATAGTTAGACAACATAGTGTTATTGTTATTAGTCTCGTAAAATCCGGGATATTTTTAAGATTGTATGAATCGGTTTAACATATATATTCAAAAGCGAAGACAACAATATAATACTTATATTCTTAACGTAAATTAATAACTTGAAACTATGATATTTATATAGATTAAAGACAATTAAGATCACTAATTGGAATTTTATAATGTGATTGTTATGTTGAAATGTTTAGAAATAAAGTACACTTTTTATACTTGCCCGATTAAATACGAGTAGATGGGTAGATTTAAAAAAAACTTTAACACAAACTATTTCTATTTAAAATTTTACATTTAACGTTTAACATTTAATATATTATTGTAATCCAATGGTTTTACATTTTCTACGGTATATAAAATTTTTACTAATTGTTTAATAAAACTATTTAAAAATATATAAAACAGCTGAGGACATACAGGCCATAATTATATGTTTGCTTACTCAATAACTTCCGGATTCATAAAAGGCCAATGACCGTATAACAGGAAGGATCGTAATTTAGCTTCGCATCGCGAAATTTTTAAGTTTCATTTATATAATCCCTATAAAAAAAGAGGTGTTACGGTGTGTTGTATCTTCGTATTCTTGACCTAATAGTTCCCAAATGAACTAATATATTCTGATCTATGATTTTTATTTGAAAGTAGTCTCTATAGTAACTCTCTTTTAGATAAAATATAAAAAAAAACCAGTTAATTGATATGAAGAAGAATTCTACTATAGTTTCTGATAGAAGTATTAACTAATTTAATTCGAACATTACATTTGTTAATAACTTTTGTTTCACGACGTGTGCTTTATAATTTTGATCTTAATACTTTTACAAAAATAATATGCATGTTCAAGGACCACAAACGGTCAATGGATATACATAAATTTAATATGAGTCATTCCGGTGTTGACGTTTTAGGTTAAAATTATGGAGAAATGTTTTAGACACATATTTCGCAATATTATATCAGAAAGTATTATATATTGGTAGTGGATATACTTGGTCATAGTTTGGTGGGACGGCACTATTCGTAAATACACGAGAATAAAATGCAGACTGCTCCATTCAGCTGAATTAATTAAAAATAAGATACTTTATTAGTTGCTATAAGCAATGAAAGGTATGTGACCTATGAAAAAAAAATTAAAGATTCAAAAGAAGGTTAAGTAAAGATCAAGCTCCGACACTAAAAGATTTAATTGCGCACTTAATAACAGAATGTTACTACTAGGAAACTTAATTTTTTAACATACCATATTATCTGTCCATTCATTTAAAATGTTACGGTAAGTCGTATTTCCTTGCTGAAAGTAAAGTTTAGTTAGTGGTAAATACTCTTAGGTAATTAATTTAATGCAGTAATGTGCCAATTACGGTCAAATTTTTAAATATTTCAAGGTTTTATAATTTTTATAATGAAAACATACTCATACAATTACCTATACACTATTTATCGTTCAGCGAAGAAATTCCTATTAGATCTTATTCTTTTTACACACATGAAAATGTGAATCATAAAAGGGGAAAAACACATACAAGCATAGTTTTTTGCAACTACAGATTTAGAAGAAACATTTTGATGGAACTAACAGAAATAAACTTTTTTGCGGTTATGTACAGAAATATTAGCGAAGCTGGTTTATATTCACACGTGTATTAATTAATGTTCATACATTGTTTTTTGTAGTGGATACATGAATTTAATTATCACATTTTTATCCCACAATTTTAACTTGAATAAACTGATAGTTCATTTATTAGGATAACGTTTTAAAAGTTGACGTCGCATTTAATATTTAATTTATCTTATAGGTACAATAATAAAAATAAGTGTTATTTTTAAATTTTAAGACAACAAAAAGAAGCTATTGATATTTGTGTTTGTTTTCATAGATTTTTGAAAAATATATTTATAATACTTGCATCTATCCCTATATATGGTATATACCGATATAGAACTTATGTTTTAAAAATATATAGCATATATTTTCAACAAGGAATTTTGCTTTCATTTTCTGAGAAATACTTCAGGTAAAAAAGTTTATATATAATGTACGTCCCTTGGAGCATTATTAGGCAGTTTGCCTAAAGTTATAATTCTTACATAAAGTTTGTAAAGCGTACCCATTATCAACAAAACCTTTTCCCCGGTATTTTCAATTATCATAAATATTGAATACATAACAAAGGATCATAATTTTATTTAAAACTTTACACAAAAATGTTTGTCTACAAAGTACAATGTGATGGAATGATAAAAAAGGTCTTATAAATTTGTACTCTTTGCTTTATCTATTAAAAACATGGCGCAATCATGTACAAACTAATTACTTTGAACCTAAGAAACTGATTGTAATTTGAAAAGTAAATATATGCAACAAGCTGTCTTGATGACTCATGTAATAACTTACACGTGTAAGACAAGAAATTTAAAATAGGCGAAAATTTGAAATGGTATTAAAGAAAAAGAATCTTATCTAATTCTATTCATTTATAGGTAAACAGTTAATATTGACAGTATAGAGATAATGTAGTAAAAAGCACATGAAAATTGTCACCTCCAGTTTGCTTAAATTGTTAAAGACACTTCTAAAAATATGATTATTTTTGGTATAAACATATAAAAAAATAAGGCCTTTTTATTCATTAAAAATATTTACGTTTTAATTTTTAAGTTGACGTAAAATATTGTGTATCAAAGATGAGTTTAAGCAAAGTCACATTAACACAGCATTTCTTACCGTATTAAGAAAACGCTTATAGCCCTAATTTATATTTAATTTATATTTTAGTAAAAACTAACCGTAAAAAACTCATCCATCATAATGTAAAAAATCTACTTATTATTTCAATGGACATACGTGGCCGCGACCTTCGTCTTTATATATACTTTAGATTATGCCCGTTGAATCCAATGTAACCGGTAAAATTAACGAGCTTAGCTGTTGAAACGAAATATTGCAGTGTAACTATTTACTCATATAAAGATGACAGTATCTTACATAAAGTGTCTATGATATTTATATAATGTTATAAAGTCACACACATTTATCATTTTCTCGCGTGTTTAACATTACCCATAAATCGTCAAATATATATAACACCCCGTTACTTACTGCCTGCTAAACCATGTTTTTTACAGCTTTTATTCATCGCAGGGAAAAAAACCTGTCACGACAAAAAAACACACTCTGGTCCCGAGGTCGCGTCAATAGTCAATACTCACAAATTAATATAACAGATTTAATGTTCGCGTTACATATCCAACGGCGTAGATTTGAATCGTTGCTTGAATTGTTAAGGTTGATTTTAATACTCTTTGATTCGATACCATTTCATAATTAAATTTTGATTATTTGACTTTATCGTCAGGTTATTAATTTAAACTTTTTACACATACCGTTTCTATCTGTCTATCGCCAAGGGTTAACTGGTAAAGAAAATTAAGAGGCATCAAGTACTCCACTATCCAGTGTTCTTCAGTAAACAGTAATATAATTGATATATTGTAACTATTGTGTAGGTATTACTTGCTAAATTCACCACCAGAGCGCTCTGGTACAATTTTTTAAATACTAGGCCAGAAGCCTGGGTTTAACTTAACAAGATTTTACTTTAAAATATTTTCAACACTCATCATATAAAACTCGAATATAAAATCTTATGCAAATAATATAAAGAGCAAAATCAACCGTACCTTACGAAAATACTTCATGAGACATTGTACGTTCATTTTCTCGATTTTCATTGGAGTATTATATATATATTATTTTGTTTGGCGTATATTATGTAGTAAGTTAACGGGAAAGACTGTAAGCATAGCAAAAAGTACGTAATATAGACGTATACGATTTTTATGTACTATATCTTACAATGTCTTAAATGTACTTCAAAAAATCACATTTCATAGCATAAATACTTTAAAATAAATAGCAAGAAATATTTGAAAGTTTTTTTCCCGGTTTCTGGTGCGTAATACTTGGGAGCAAATATCTCGTTTGGAAGCCTTTGTTTTTAAATATTTACACAAAATTTCTACAAAAATTCGAAAAGCGTCACGAAAACTTCTCTTGCCAAATATACACTATACGTGAGCTTGTGTGTTGCGATATGACAAGACAATCAAATTTGAGTAGTATGCATTACAAAGAATTTCTCTTATCAGTACTAATAATTCTAGATAGTGACGATTTGATGTTCATTAAATGATAAATCATTTACAGTAATTAATATCGAAGCAGATTAATTTAAAAATTTAACATAAATCATGTGGATAACTTTTATCTTATTACAAAACTATTAGTAGTACTTAGAGCAAAACAATACAAAATATTTATTTAATGAAACTATTATGTTCCTTGTTATTAGGTCAATTCCAATTCCTGACGGCTTGGCGATGGACCCGCTAGCGCCAACTGCGCTCGCGGTTTCCTCCGACTTCATGGATCGAATTGGTAGTGGATTGACTTTGCTTAGAGATCACGGGAAAAAAGTACAAAAGGTAAGAAATTTATATTTTTTTATTTTCCATAAGAAGCAGACAAAAACAAGATTATATCTGTTCCCACGTCGGCGTCATTGCCAATAACTACTTGTATAATGTTTTCTTATTCGACAAGTTCCTTCGCCGTTCTTCTATAATACAAAAGCTAACATTTAGACGATACTTATAAACTGAAATACGTTTATGATAAAATTACAATTTCAAAATATTAATGTAATCTTTTTATTAAGTATTTATGGAAGAGCAAAAAGTTCGAGGTTCTTAAAAAATCATTGAAAACACAAGTAAACATTGTTCTCGTGGATGCTAAAGACTTACCGGGTGACATTTCATCCAATACAAATGGACTGTATTGTAAATTTAGGTAAGTCATCGATCTTATTATTATATTTCCTTGTGATAATGGTAAATTATCAACCATTTTTACTTTACTCGATCAAAATCATTTTTGTTGAAGTAAAAAATTTGATGAAAAGAAAGCTATACATAGATTAAAAATTTCTGCAACAAATATTTTGAAATTCTTTTCAATTACTATTAAAGAATACTAAAGATTTTCATACATTTTTCATTGAATTCTAACCGAAAAACCTTTGATCGAAATTGCAATTTTTATTTCGATAGACATAATTTTTTATTTGTTTTATAGGTTAGGTAACGAATCTCATAAATCAAAACAAGTGGCTAAATCGAAACCAACATGGCGAGAAAGATTCAATCTTTATATGTATGAAGACACGAATCTGGAAGTCAAAGTGTGGCACAAAGGAAAACAAAAAACTTTTGTAGGCAGGTAAGAGTTTTTGAAAAGTACTCGTTATTATCTGTGTAACGCGTTTGAAATATTCAATACTAAAAAATCTGGTACAAATGAGGCTTTCATTTAGAACTTACAGAAATGTTTGGCGCAATTTAGTGCATATGAGATAATCTAATAAAGCATAGAGTCTGGTTTAAACAAATTTTACTTATCTATGTATAGGAAATCGTGAAAAGTTTTATCGTTACCGATTTTTGCAGAGTACTTGAAATTATAAAAAAATTTTTTTTACAGAGTCGCGTTTTTTAGAACTGTTAAAATTTTATTTTATTTTACTCGAATGATATATTGAAGTTATGTTATAAGTTTACAATACAAAAGATCTAAAAATCTCAAAACGTACATAAATCTTGTAATGCAAATTGATATTTTAAAGAAGGAGCAATTTATCTTTAAAATTTGCTAGAGATTTTGGTTGCTCTATGTACTTTATGTCATCTCGATAAAACACCTTTTTTCTGTGAAAAAAAATCATAAGCTGTGGAAAGATAATACTAATTAGGTTTCTTCAAAGACATGTCTGTACTTTAAAATTTTCCTAAAGATTATTTAGTCTGTGACCTCGTTGTATAATTAAATTGGCGCAATAATATTCGATTACTTGAAGTTTTTAAATAATTGTAAATTATAAGTACCTAATTACTGAATTCCACATTATCAAATTAATTATATTAACTTCTGCTGATTATAAGTACGAGAGATAATAATTTACTTGTTGACAAGTGTTAACTTGTTAACATCAAATGAATTATAATAATTGAGTAGTAATATTACGAAACACAAAAATCCATATTTAACCTTTATATGATTCTTATTGTGTGAGGAATGTATCGCAATATTTAACTTTATGGATTCATATTACGATACGATAGGAAAAAAAAATTATTCTTTTGAACAGATGTGTCATCGATCTATCCCAACTCGAGAGAGAAAGAACACACGAACTTTGGCAAGAGTTAGAGTACGGACATGGATTACTGCATTTACTGATAACTTTGGGAGGCTCAGAAAGATGCGTATCCACGGACAGCCTGTCTACAGTTCATACTGTACAACATCCTCCAGTAAGCGTCGAAAAATTTGTAAGTACTTTTTCAAAATAAGTTTTTATGCGAGCGAAACTTAATGTTCGAAGTCTTTTAAGAATCATAAATGTATTTTAAATTGAGGTACACTTTAAGTTGATAATGATGGTAAAGCAATTTTTAATATAATGTTTCTTTCCGTGCTCAGATCTTAAACTACCCAGCCTCTAAGAGACCATTTAAATTTTAATGAATCCCACGACGTTATGAATATCGAATATATTTTTCTAAACGTAAAATTTCCAAGTAATCGTAAAGTATAAATTAACATTTACTTTAACTCCATTTTATGACAATAATACAACCTAATGGAAATTTAGTCACGATATTCGATATGCTAATGATTTTCTTCTTACAAAGACATCAATAAGTAGAAGAAAACAATTGCGTCATATATTATTTATAATTATATATATTTAGCGGGTCACGAAGTATGTAGATAATGTATAATCATCTTTATATACTTATGACACCAGGGAATAATTTCATGCACATTTCATTTTCATTTCTTTTATATAATCAAGGCCTGAAATTTGTTTATTTCAATTAAATATTCAGTAACCTCTACGTCTTACACAGTTTTTCTATATAGATTTTTATGAAGATGTATTAAATCGGGGTATAAAAGTCTTATCGGTAATATTTACGAAAGCGTGAAAAGCTTGTTATGCAAATTTTCTGAATTCAAAGAATAAATTATTAAAGCATGTTGTTAACAAGGAAGTCGCTCCGTCTATAAAGATATATCGACCATATTAACATTTTTATCAATATTTTGAAAAATTAAAATATTTTACCTTCATTAACACAAATAAATGTAAATATAATCTTTAAACAAATTAATGCTATTTAAGTAAGGTAACTTTTTCAGCTTTGACATGTTATTATTTATTTACTTATCAAAAAACTTCAACCAGTGCAATGTCCAAAATTTTTTTATTAACATTTAGGGTGTTTATAATAACACATTTTAAAATTCAAGACTTTTATAGGCTTTTAAGAAGATTGACGTAACTTATTGTCGTTGGCACCGGATTGGTCAAGTCATGCTGTGCACTGATGTAAATATTAACGGGAAAAAACGTGAAGAATAATTTTTTGCATCGGGTATTAAATTAAATGTGTTTTAGTTTAATTAAAAAAAAACTCACCAATTTGACATATAATTATGAGTTCGATCACAAAAGAAAATACAACCCCTTGGAAGTGCTCGTCAGTCCGTTTCAGTCGAAGGCGTCTAATTTAATGACTTTTTTTAATCATAAATATGACAATAACATTAATTTTAATCTCGTAACATCTTAATTAAAGCATATGACTGACATCCAATTTCAGAAATTAATTGTGTAAAACCAGAATTCTACGTCCAGCAGTGGACGTCTATCGGTTGAAACGGTGATGATGATGATTATTTAAATCTCATTTATTTCATTAACCCGTTCTTCGCCATGTATCATTCAAAAGGCGCTATTGTAATATTTAGGACCAGTTTATTTATACAAAATAGCTTTAGTTTGTTGACCAAGAACATAGAAATTAACAAATTGTTATAACGATACATTGACAATGAGAACGGTAACCGGTCCAAAAAACCCTACTACCATCTTTACTCCTCTAATAATGTTACAAGAGAAAAAAAACCAATGTAATACCAACGTAAGCATACAAATATTCGGAGAATAAATTATGTTCACTAAATAATTTTTTTTAGCATAAATATATTGGCACTCAATGTAGAAAATATTTGCCTTTATTGCAGTGACGTATTATATTTAATAAACGTCTCTTAACACTTTAACATTAAGTACATAAACTATTTTAAAATTAGGTTAAATAATTATTTAACAACATATAAACAGATAATGCGGGCAGGGTTTGGCCTTTTTAATAATAAGTGATCTAATTATCTATTTAAATAGTATTCATTGCTACACAGACGTGGTATCGGCTGGAAAACGGATGGAACGAAGTGGGACAGCTGTCGGTAACTATTCATGGAGCGAAAGGTCTTAGCTCTCTGGGTCTCAATGGAAACATAGATGCATATTGCGTCGTGGAAGTAGACAACTCAAGGGTCCAGACTCACGCTGTCCACAATTCGTCCGATCCTAACTGGAATAAGAACTTTATATTGTAAGTAAGAAAATTATGCGACACCATCAGGGCGGTCGGAAATGAGTGGATGCGAAAAATTAATAATTGTATTTGGTGAAATACAATGGTGAAAGCGTATATCCAAAAGTGGATTAACAAAGGTTGATGATGATTATGAAAATTTGTTTATGCTTTAAATACGAACGAAACAAAATAAGAAACAAACTTAAATAGACAGACTCTGAATAATGTTGTGATTTAACACAAAATGTACACGACTTTTGGGACCTTGTCTTTTTACGAGTCAATGATAACGCAAAAACAAACATTAATTCTATCAAAACGGACATGAGGGCATTGCATTACATTACGTATATACTTTGAATGAATTGTATTTACACTAATTTCGAAGTATTTGAACAAATGTTTTTAGATTTTATACCAATTGTCGAGTGTCTAAGATAAAAAATACTAAGAAATCATAAAGCTGATTACTACATCATCGATTAAGGATAAGCTTATGCCGTAAAGCTTTTATTTTAATATAATATATATATATTTTTTTTAATGTATTTCTAGAAAACACCATTCTTTAAAGACTCGCACAATATTGTCGTTAAATTTTTCCGTTTAATAAATATATTTTGTGTACACGTTTAATGAATTTTGCTATTTATTAAATATTATTTTTATGTTGAAAAATTACAAGTAATGAGCACTTAAGAAAATTTACACAAATCTTAATATTTAAAGAAAAATTGGTCAAACAACCTATTAAGGAAGAAGAGATTATTTTATATAAAAAAAAAGTTTAGTTTACGACATAACATTGCCACGACTTTCGACAAAAGTGGAATCCTTTTAAAATATATATTATATTTATAGTAACATTGTTACAGATGACGGTAATAAAGGCAATTTAACTATTAATCATTCCGTTGTTATTAATACAAAAAACACAAATTAAATATAAATGAAAGTAATAAGTTACGTTTATTTATCAACTTAGTTTTTTAATAAAGTGACAGCAAATGTTATCAAGTATACAAATTATGAGACATTGAAATAAATCCATAGATCTTTAGCATATAATCAATAATATATATTACTATATAGTTATTTCGCTTTCAGTACCGTTAACGATGTGACGTCAACACTGGATATAACCATATATGATGAATCAATAATTCAATCAATGAAAGGGGAAACCTTGGGGAAAATATCAATTCCTCTCTTGCGAATACAAAACAACGAGAAGAAATGGTACGCTTTAAAAGATCGTTCAAAAAAGAATAGTGCGAAAGGAAACTGTCCAAGGATCTTGTTAGAAATGTCCCTAGACTGGAATCCGGTAATTTGTGTATATTTTTTTTTTTGGTAACGACCCGTCTATTTAATTACAAATATTTTTAATGGATACGAAATTTTTTTTAATGATTAAAATTTATTTATTGATTTTTTCCTAAATTGATAAACGAGTTACTCGTTATTGTTGCATGTTATAGTAATGTGACGCTTTTAATCAATGTAATAAAATTTTTTAAGAGTATTTGTGTAAACTTCTTCTATATGATTTTTCTATTTTAGATAAAGGCATCGCTTCGGGTGTTAAGTCCGAAACCTACAAAATATGTGCAGAAACCACCTAAATTTAGCATTCCTCTGATATACAGTAATTTAAAGTTCATCAAAATTGTGTTCGACTACATATATCTGGGGAATGAATATTTCAAGTAAGTATATATGTAATAATAATCATAAAACGTATGTTTAATTAATATTATGACAAATGTAAAATCATGTTTAAATATGTATACTAATAATAATTATTATCATCATTAGCCTATGGACACCCACTTCGGCATCCTAATAATTTTAATAGTTAGGTAATTAACAATAAAAAGTACTAAAACTTTGGTAAATAAATATATATTATCAATACGTTATAAATTTTAAAATATGATAGGCAATAAAATGTCAAATTACGTTAATATAAATCTTAAGTTTTATATTAGAAAAAAATACTTAAAAACTTAAAGTCTTTATACTTGATCACTGTTCAAAGTTTTGGCTAATCTTAAAACACGACACAGCTGAAGCCGTATAATAAATATCTTTATAGCAAAACATCCAAAGTCAGCTTCTTTTCGATAAAAAATATCAATAATTTGTACAAGATAGATCACCTTGGAAATACATAACGAAACAAAAATTGTGTGTAATAAATATTTATCATTATTGCACATATACAAAGTGATTGTACTGTTACCAGATTAAGCTTTAGATAGTGACATAAATATTCATTATTTTTGTTTCCGCATGCAGATACTTTATTTGGTCAATCCTTGGTAACATTAACTTTGCGATTGTAGGCGATTTAAAATTGTAAACACTATTAACCGTGTAGATCATACGAAGGTAATAAGCAAAAAACAAAAATTGCGCATGATTAATATAAAATACTAGTATTACCGCTCAGGTTCAATATTACAACAAAAACTTTTATAATATCTCATGTTTGCGGAAGAACAAAACATGATACACACATACTACACAGCCAAAAAAGTCTGCGTTTTGATGACATTGAAAATTATAATGTATAAACAAAAAAAAAATTTTTTTCATTAAAAAATGGTGTCATTCAATCATGCGTTTAAAGATCCACATGACACGCATGGTAATACATCATGTGAACATTGTCCATATCTGTTTGCAAAAATAACTTCATTAAATGTTATAAAATAAAATATTATTTATAGTACCGCCATAATATGTATACTTTTAATATATGCATTCTACATAACTTAGTAAATTGATTAGCCAAACGGTGCACCGGCGTTGATGACTCTTGCATCACAGTTCGAGCAATTAATCATTTTTATCTCTCCTTTCCAAGCATTATGAACGATACAAAGCACGGTTGTTAATCTTTATAAATATAATAATTTCAATTTGTTTCTACAGGCAAACGTTTGAATGGGAAAATCGTGAAAAATCTGCATTGGCTTTAGGGGCGTGGGTGATATTTTGGTACTTTTTTCGAATGTGGATGACACCACTTCTCTTAATAATACCTTTTCTTCCTTTTTGGGCGATGTATAGAGGCGAGTTTTTTTGGTTATTTACTAATCCAATTCTTATAACTTCTAATAATATTGTTTGCCTCTTAAATATTTCCAATTTTAAACAAAAAATCCTAAAGCATAAAATTTATGCAATAAGGTGATCATATATTTTAACGGCACCTAATTCTACAATAAACTTTTAAATATTAAAAACATATTTCTCTCTTTTAGGAAATAACTGTACTCCATTTATACCAATTTTGACCGATGAAGAAACATCCGAAGAAGATATAGAAACGCAAAAGGTAAAGAAATTTTCATTACGTATTTAATGACAAAAATTGTATATATTTCGATGAAAATAAAAACTAAACATTCTGCTTTAATGTATTTAGGTTTAAAAAAAAAATTTTTAACACCATATTAACCTCACTAAGCTGAGCAGAGTATTACATTAATTTTCTGCATTATAGTTCAATTGCAGTCATCCTGTTAAAGACATCAATTAATATTCTGACATTAAGTCCTTATATGTCAGAATTCCACGGTCAACAAGGAATCTTTATAATATCCTCATACCCACTGGTGCACTGCTGTACTCTGTTATGCTGTCTACGGCTTGGCGCGGAAACTATTACACTAGAAAACGATTATTTAGTTTACTTAGTATACTACCGTGATGTAATAGGAAAAATTATAAAAACTTGATGACTAATCAACACTATTGTCTCTCTTTCTAACCTAGTCACACAATTAGCGTTGATTTTCGAATTGATCTTTACTAACTATTCATACTTTAAAATAACATTCTTAAATAATGAGACAGAATATTATTACCCTTATACTATATTTTATTTCTATATTCCAACAGGATGATAAAACGATTGTAACAAGATTAAATGAACTTCAAGATCTTACGTTTACAATCAAAAATGGTATCGACTACATTGTTTCCGTTTTGGAAAGGTTAAAAAAGTAAGTAACTTATTTATGTATTGAAAAGTTTTTGTGTACAAAAGAATTTTTAATGATTTCCACAAATATTAACACAAAAAAAATCAGGGTAGTATATATTTTATTTTTTACAACTGTGAATTTTTGAACCCTCTCGATTAGTAATGTCGTAAATTTTAATCTGTTAATAATTTATTTATATATGGTTTGCATAGTGTCAACTTACATATTAAAAACAATAAAAATGTTTTTGTTACAGTCTGATTAATTTCAGTGTACCGTATTTGAGCTATTTAGCAATTATCGCACTTGCAGCAGCAGCTATAGCGTTTTATGTGATACCTGTTAACTACATATTCATGGCGTTAGGTAAGATTTTAACTTTTTACATAAAAATAAATTTAAAATGCAGTTTAATTTAATACAGAAAAAACTATTTACCTATCAATTGATGTTTCGAGTGTCCGTTTCTTTTATTTAGTAATAATTTTATCAAGGAAAAACATGGAAGTCATGACTATGTGTATCCGCCATGTTTAAATTAAAAGACCATATTTCACACTATTGTAATCTAAACAACATTTTCAATGTTAAATTCATATATCATGCTCTTTTTGGCAACAACGACACGGCAATCAATATAATAGTAGTTTTAATATTAAAATTTTGAAGGTATCATATCCTACAGGAATGTGTCGGGGACGGAAGCAGTAGAAAAACAGTCATGTCCATATCACAATGTTCTCTTCTCCGTGCCCGGAGAAGGCTAGAGCACTGTTTAATTTTGTCCTAAAATTTTATTAAGTCTTGGAGACAACATTTCGTAAATGTAATTTTTTTATAGTATGGTGGGACTATCATGATTTTTAATGTAAAAAATCAAATAAAGATTTTTTTTTTTAAATTGGGTGAATTTGGCCTTTATTTATTATTAAAATTAATTTAAATTTTTTCTGTAACGTATGATCTAATAAGTATTACAAATTACTTTGTTTTACTAATTATAAATAAGTATCATAAATCTCACCATTAAAATTATCTTGTGTTTAAGTGAAAATAAAACTTTAGGTAATATTTTGGCGATAATATCTTCATACCAAAATAGCCTTAAATACTTTCTCTTGTACATAACGACAATCATGGACATCGCGAATGGGTGCCTAATATATAAACTTAATCTCCGTTATTGTGGGTACAAAGGTCGTCAAAGTAACTGCGACTCCTGTGGTGTTGCTAACTGTTGGCAATGGACTTTGCCTACCTTTTATATAAAATAATGCATTTTATACGAATTTACTTTTGTTCCAATATAACATAACACTCAGATAGTTATGAGTTAATCGACAGCCTATAATCAGAAGTTAATCTACATATAATTTTTTTCAGGTATATACAAGTTTACACGGAAAGTTTTGAATCCTAACAGAGTTCCTAATAATGATTTACTAGATTTTATATCTCGTGTTCCAGACAATGAGATTTTGGTAAGGAATATTTACCATTATGAATAATGAACCTAAAATATTTATTAATGAACTTATCTTCATTCTCCTTTCGGCGATTAATTTTTGATACTCAAGGTCTCGTATTTTTCTTTCTACAGAAGCAGTGGCGAGAACTGAAAGTGACAGACGGAACGCTTAGCAGGTCTAATTCTATGAAGCGACGGTAGTCATGAAAATAACCTTGTTAATTCAATGAATCTCTTGATACAGTAGTGCCATAATAAGAGTTGAATTTCTTAACCCTATGTACTTCGCGTATGGTTAATGAGAATTGTGATCAATATAGTACATAATAATTTATTTATGTTCCATGTATATTTGTGTTGTAGTTGTATAAGTAAGAACTTTATTAGGTTATACATTTGAATTCATTGTTGTGCGAGAAATAAGAAATATAAGATTTCTTAACAAAATTAACAAGTTATTACGCGCGTATCCAATATGCGGTAATCACATCTACAATTATGTTTTTCTTAATAATTATACATTAACTTAAACCTATGTTTACGGACTTTGTAATATTTTTTAACGATATTTGAAATTATTTAAATTAAAGTTTTGAATAATCATGCACCTATTACCTAAATTACGTAATATAATTTGTAAAAGTATAGAGATGTCGTCATGATAAAATTCTTGCTATATGTTTTATCAAAGCCATATCTTGCCTTCAACTACAGTTGTAGCATTGGCTCAGGAACATTTAGCTCCTTCCAGTCTTTCTGTGGAACAAAAATAAGTTATAATTTATCTCTGAAGTTATGTCGGTGGGTACATAATATTATTATGATTATTTAAAACCGATCAAGGAAATGATCAGATTCAAACTGGTAAACGTACTGTAAGTTAATTATTATTTAAAGATTAGAATTTAAGTATAAAGATTTAAAAAATCGAATAGTGCAAGTGGTTTATAATCATTTTTATATCTTACGGCCATATTTCATTAATAAATATGCATGGAAGAAACTAGCATTGGTTACGGCCCAAATGGTGGAGGACACATTTATATAACAATAGAATAGGATAACAACAAAATATTTTTATATAGTATATAGATTACCAATTACGGGTATTTGTGTGAAAATCAATATAAATCAAGTTGTTAGCATACCAACTTAAAAGGCGTTTAACCTTTTTTTACTGTGGTGATACTAGTTTAACAAGAGTTGTGCAGCGGATCATTCATTACATTACAATTAAATGTTTGTTAACATTACCAATATTCTGTTGTCAGGTATCCTCGTAATGAAATCCAATATATCGTTGTTTAATATTCTATCTGGATTCAAGTATTTCCTCATAAATTTATAAATGCCTAAAAAGATGATGGTGTTTTATTTTTTTATTGCAATATCATCATTCATTTAACATGGACATCAAAACAGTTAATAAAAGGAATATAATTACTGAAGATGGGTATTATAACATGAAAGTTTAAAACACCCAAATAATATCAAGTGATATATCGTACGAGTAATGTTATAACTTGTCACACAATTAAATTATTTAACGATAGAGAATACTTATACAAAGAACCTCTCAAAATAATTGCAAAAAAAAATAGCAAAATTTTTATTCATATCATGTCAAGTACATATATATATGGAGTACATATATATAGGGAGTACTATATATACACTCCCTATATATACATATATAGGGAGTGTATATATAGTATATAAAGATGAAGAAATAAAATAATTACTTACCAAACAACATAAGCAAATAATTAAAAGGTACAAAATATAATACCACAGTAAGGAAACCAAGTATCGTCATAAAAACGTAACTTAAAAACGGCACTTTGAATGTAAGTAGACTATAAGGAAGAAGAGAAATTAATTAAATTAAAATATCATTACAATTCTTTAAGAATATTATAATAATACATAATCTAAAATGACTTCGAAATGCAGACGCAAAACTGCTTGATTTTTACTGACAAAGAAAGAGCATTTCTCATTTCACACCTCTTTATTTGTAGTAAAACTCGTTAAATGTAGTAAAATAGAAAAACAAATTAAATAAAATCGAGTAGAAATTTCATATAATGAACTAAGACCACTTTGGTCTACTAAAAGTTAGGACAAGATGCAAAATAATATAAGTTAAGATGCATTTTTAATTTATTTAGGATAATAATAAGTTCTGAAGTGAACGTTGAACTTAATGTCTTTACACCATATCTTTTTAAAAATTTTGTAAGGCTGAAAAAATATATAATCTAGAAAATATTTACAACAGTAATACTAATACAATAAGTTTCTGATTCGAAAAAATACTCACTTTGTTAACCTTTCAATTAAAGACACTACAATTTCCAATACGTATGCCACTATCGTAAGGACTTCATGCATATCGTTTATTTTATGTGGTAATCCTTTACTATCCTAAAAATATTAAAGTATATGTTTTAGATGTACAATATTTTCAATTTATTATAACAAAAGTATCAAAATTTATAGTTATTCATACTTATCACTAAAAATTTTACTCAAAATAACTGGAATGAAATCAAGTTTAATATCATCCATTAAATATAAATCGTAAGTACCTTATGATAGTTAATTCCTGCTTTATTTTCTATGTGTAAACTAGAAACATTAAATAGTTTGCCACCTATAAATGTAATAGGTATATAAGCTAAATGCATTTTGAAATAAATTCTATTTAAATTATATCTGTATACCTTACCGTTCGCATAAATCCATGAAAAGACGAAAGTCAAGAGTAGAATTAAAGGGACAGCCCACGGTGTGAGATGGTAACAAAAAATTAGCCACACAAATAATGCTAGGACTGAAACCTCTCTACTATTCCATTCGAATAAAGACCTTCATAAAATGATTAATAATAGAAATAAATTATTTACAATAAAATTAAATAAATTACACAATTTCTAATTATTGATAACATGATGTCTTAATACGACGTATTCCTATAATAAAGGTTTGTTAATTTTATTAAAACTTACTTAAAATGTTCATTCAAATTAACGAGAGAGTTATAAACATTTGCAAATATCACTACATTTCTGAAAATAAGAGGGATGTCCCATGTATACGATTTTTCTATGTGTTTCACCACCTTTGGTCGGAATAATCGTAAAGTCGCCTTGATCTGAAATTTAAAGTATAAAGAAAATTCTTTAACAAGACGATTAAATTGAAAACAAGTAGATTGTAATAAAGATAAATAATGTAACTGTAATAATAAAATAAAATCTTACTGGATTCCATGCGATGGTCATTTGTAATAAAATTCTAGGACAGTTGCCTTTCGCAATAGTTCTATTGTTCCGACATTTCATAACGTACCACCGCGTTTCCCCATTCTTAATGTTTAACAAAGGAATGGAAACTTGTCCCAAAAATTCACTCAGGAGTGCGTCCGGCAATAGGGACCCATGTACTTTTAATTTGAAGACCGATGTGATGTCATATACGTTACTGTAAATGATTTCATAGGTAACGAATCAGAGATGAAACGCGACAATTACTTTTAGAACACAATTATACAAACACCGTACAAACATTTAGTAATTCAGATGAAGTGGTATTTTCATATTTAGTACACATTTCACAGTTCTCTTTTTTGCACGAGATGGCCGACGAACAATACAGTGTATATATTACTGTTTCGGTTTGAAGGGAGAAATAACTGGTAAAATTGTTAGGGATATTAAATCTACGGTCTCAGATCTCAAGGCGGCGAACTCAGGAACGTCTAGAGTAAACAACTAGCACCCCATTATTATGGGCTAGCGTATTACTAAACACCGGGATAACAACCTGCTGGTTTTATCGCTTTATTGACCTATAAAACAATATTAAATATTCATATTTTGAACAACAAACTGCAATAATATTGCGGAAGTTATTCAAAATGATTTTTTATTATTTTTAACTCGTCAATGGCGGATGTACGGTAGGTGACTCCCCACATACAAATAATACTTACAATACATAACTTTTATGCCACGTCGGCTCCAAACTGAATCTCGCGGTGTGGGTTTGTAATCTTTCATTGTCTAGCTCCAACGTACAATAGGCACTGGGTCTGCCAATAAGGCCCCTTGCTTTAAGAATTTTCACTTGCAGAGTCCCCACTAATTTCCAATCACTTTTTGCATCTAAAATAGTCTGTAATAACTATTGTCACTGTATGTCTTTATTTTTTATAAAGAAATGATGACAGACTAATGTAAATTCGAGTGGATCGTAGAACAATAGGCAATAAATGTCGATTATATTGTTGCAGGAGCAATATATAATGTATAATTTAATAAGCTCAAACGTTTTTGAGAAGTAGCAAAAATTGCGTACGGTTTTTACAAACAAATCGTCTGTGAACTCATTAACGAATTAATTCATTATACTGTTGAAACTCCTCGAAAATACAATAAATAATTAAATATTTTGCTCCGCGGATCCGTCTCGCCGCTTCGTTGAATAAAGAAAAGTATAAATCTATACAAATTTATTACATGTTTATTTGTGTGTTATATGGTAAAATTTTTACAATATAACACATAGATGTAGAGGTTTTTACAATACGACACAGAGTTGTGTTTACGGTGACATTTCGTATCATTAAAGGTTGACTAAGAGGCAGTGACTACAGACAATAAGCCGTCCTTTTAGATAATTATGTAATAAAATTATATGAAATAAACTACACAACAAAAATGTCATGAAAAATATAATTTCATATACATACATGTTTATGCTCAATATTAGGATCAATATGTAATGTTGGCACATAGCGTACGACGCACATTGTCAGTGATAAATGAATAAATCCGTAACCTTCTTCCAGTTCTTGCCAAAATTCATGTGTACGCTCTTTTTCTAAAATGGACAGATCTAAAATGCAACTGTAAATAAACAGATAAATGTTGTTCTTAGTTATTTACACTGTAATATTGAAATTATAAACCAATTAAAACCTATATTGCATATAACTTACAAGAAAACCTTTATTTGTAACATTTTTAATAATCACATCATGTGATTACATAGACACTTTCTATGTTGCTGAATTCTAGTACATATTTCCCAATTATCCATTCACAATTATAATATTTTATATGTAACGGATAAAATTAAATATAACACAAACTGAACCGAAAACGGAATATAAGTTTAATTTCAAATGTGATAGTGATACCTGCCCATGAAATTTTTCTGTCGTCCTTTATCCCACACTGATAGCTCCAATATATGTTCCTTGTACATGTGCAACTTCAAACGTTGACGCCATTCTGGCGATCGGGAATGAGGAATGGACTTGGATTTAAAAGTTTCCGAGCCGAGTCTATTAAAAACAATTGCATGAAACGAAAAAAGCCTCTTAACCAAAGAAACGATTGATTAAGGCATTTACCAATTTTACCTAGCTAAAATCATTTTCCAACAATAAACTTTCGTTTTAGAAGAACCAGTTTAAATGTATTTATAACTACCTACCGCAGCAATGCTATTAACTGGGTATTGTAATATGATAAGCGGCAGACCCCTGAGCAGCAGAGGCCGTTAAGTAAAAATAACCCGCAATGATATTAACTATTTTTTTAATAAAATTACCTAAATTTACAATAGAGCTCATGAAAGGCGCCGTCATTTGGTGCTGGAGGAAGATCCTTTGCTGCTATTAATACAATACTGACTATTGTATCCCAAGAGTTCCAAAAGTTCTCAAATTCTTTAAGCTTCCAAAATAGTTTATTATTCTTTAAAGAAAAGAAACTATAGATATAAATAACAATAACAACATATTACGGTAATATGCATAACTTAATTGTTATAAAAATATACAAACGACAATTGGAATGTTTTGTAACATGTTCGAAACCTTGTTATACTATTCTAATAGATTTTAACAATAACAGCCAAGTGGCTGTTTTTGTTAAAATCTATTAATTCAACGTAATTTCACATAAGTATGTGTATTGTCATAGAAAAAAAACATTATTACAAACCAAGAGATATTTAGCGTATGCATTAATTCACCATATTGATATAGGTTCATATATACAGCAATTAATTAACATATTTTATGTATTGCCTCTTAAAATATTCGTAAAAAAACTTTTTAATAATATAAGAAACTAAAAATGTTTAACATTTGAAAGAGATTATTATTAAATTAAAAATAAAATTATGGACGTTAGTGAGAAGTTATCTTTCCTAGTCTCCTTATTTGTTATTTTTTTATCACAGAAGTAATTCTGATATAGTATATAAGTAAAAAGTTTTTAGTTAATGATGTTCATATTCTCATTAAATAATCTCGTAATAATGAAAAAATATGTTAACATGTTAAATCCTAAAAGTCTGCTACAGCGTGACCTATAAATTCAAGAATAGTCAAAGAATATAAACAAAAACTATTCTTTTTTAATATTGTTTCTAAAAACACGAAAAAGTTATCTAGAGACGCGATGGTGCGTAGCCAAGTTCGGTTCAGAAATCATAGAATATTTTGTAAGAGAAAACGTAATAATACCTTATAACCGGACCATCTGTTTAATCTCTCAGAACTAGTCGACTCCTTAAAACTATCGGTTAACGGTACCGATTCGTAAATTGGACTCTTATTTTTTTTTGAACTGCTAACTAGGTTTGTTAAAGAAGTAGATCGCCACCTGATTCATTTAAAAAAAAATATATAATTTATAAATAAAATAACTCTAAACTGGTTAATTATTGTGAAAATTTTTTTTAAATACGTA
This sequence comes from Ornithoptera alexandrae, assembly GCA_029030555.1. Classification (NCBI taxonomy): domain Eukaryota; kingdom Metazoa; phylum Arthropoda; class Insecta; order Lepidoptera; family Papilionidae; genus Ornithoptera; species Ornithoptera alexandrae. The sequence continues at coordinate 6,162,750 of JARDVY010000023.1, read as the reverse complement.
CAGTTTAAGAGGTTTTCTTTGATTTTGTGTTTTCAGTACACCAACTGTTGGTTCATATAAACCGCGCATTTTAATAGTGCTGCATTTATAAAGCCTCTAAACACCAATTTAAATATTCCTTCGTGCGTTTTAAATAAGTCACATCAATTATTTATTCTAACTAAAACGTGCGAATTAATCTGTTTAATCTCGATGACATATCTTATCGTTATTTTGAAACGATAAAAACACGTTGATTATAGTAGAAAAAATTACTCGATATGAAATTTAATAAGTTTCAATATCAGTAAAGTATGACACCATCGTAACATACCTTAAAAATTAAACGTAACCCTATATACACCAGTCCTTTAACACCCCCCTCCCTTCACCCCACAAGTTCGCGCCTTGTCGTGGCGGAGGGGCTTAGTAACCGTGAATCAACACACGGTTGGATAATTGGAGCTCACCGGAGCGGCCGGGGGCGGCTTTATGGTGCCCTTTGCGGCCGGCTGCAGGAGCGGTTTCATACTACCCTCTGCAGCCGAGGTAGGGTCACGGAGGGAGTACCCCCTGCGAACAAACGGTGCCGCACCGCTGATGCGGCGGCGGTAGGACCGCGGGGGAAGAGAAGTGTCGGTATTGCGATGCTCCGTTCTCACTATCCTCTGTGGCAGTATAACGGGTGGCGGATCCGCCGCAAGGAGCCGGGAGAGTTTTCTCTTTTGGCTGACTGGAGGACACTCCGTGTTTCGGCGTGCCCTTACAGAGGTGGAAAGGGGGGTTCTTCCCTCCCGAGATGGTGCAGCCGGCGCTGGCGGAATCGCGGAGGTGTGCGAGAGCATTCCCGTGACTTTGCAATAAGGCGACGAGGTGAAACATCGTAGGGGTTTTAGTCGGTGCAAGTCCGACATACCTGTCCTTGCACCCGCGAGGGCAGGTATACGAAGGCTTTTTCCCCAAGTAAAACAAAAAAAAAGTCCTTTAACAGAACGAATAATTTAATGGAAATGTCTTTTGATGCTGAAATTAGATTGAGATTACCTTTCAGTCTAATATCAGTCTCAATGAACACTATTCTGACGGATATCTACGATTCAATTTATCATTCTAGACAAGCTGCAAGCGTAAGTCCCGAAAGGGTTAAAAACTAGAAAATATTTACTTCCTCTAGTGCGCTGGCAATAGTCACTAAAGATAAATTGACGTAATCTTTGCAATAAACTGACTAAAGTAATTTTTTATAGGGTTTTAGCTCGATTGATTTAAATTCAAAAATCTTAATATTGTTGTTAATTTTACACATATATTATAATAATTAGGAAAATATCAACCAACAACGACGTTAAATAGTTAAGGAAAAATAGACAGGATACAGAACAGATTTACGTCGTGTAACACATGGCTTTATACTATAACCAGCTTTTTCCCGCCCGCTTTGCTGGCCGTAATATAGAATTAGATTTGAAAATAGTCTAAAATATTTCTTGAAAACAACCGCAACCGCTAATCACTTTCTATAGCAACCGTTATAATACAAAATGAAAATGATTATTAAACTTAATTAGAAATAACGTAGGATCTACATTCATGCATATATATATACATAAATTTTAAGCCTGAACCATTACTTAAATACCAGGCCGGGTCAAGAGTCCTCCCAACCGACAATCATGCATGAAGACGCTCGTGAAAGTGGAGAAGTGAGAGAGGTGTGCCAGGATCGTAGCAAGTGGAGAGAGGTGATCTCTACCTATCCTATTAGGAACGAGACATGATATATATGTATGTATTTAAATAAAATAACACAATGTTATAGTGTCAATGTTAAGCTAAATTAAAAAAGCTTTTCCTACATAAGGACTGATATATTTTATGGTTTTTTTATTATTTTCTGATATAATGTCAGCAATACGTGATAATTTTTTATTGCGTTTTTTAAATGTATTTTTTTATTTACTGTCATTCATAATGATATTGGAATTTTGTAAGATTAATAAAGACATTAATTGCCTCCGTTTTCTTAAAAGGTTTTTTATTTTTTACAAGAATTTTGCAGATGGCGCTGAAACATAAATTTTAACAATATAAACAATTTACCTATCGATAATTAGTACATAAATAAATATTCACCCTTTCTAAATACATAAAGATAAAAGATAGGCTAACAAAAGCTACGAGATTTGACTAGTAGCTAAATTATTAATGTATGTAATATATTTCAAACAGGACATTTATTAATTTACAAAGTGAATTTTGATTTATTTATAATAAAGTTAAGAAAATAAAACGTCTTAAAAAAAAATTTATATTAACCAAAAAAAAGTGCATTAAAAGTAAGTTTCGTTAAATTTTATATTTAACTTTTGCGAAAACAATTAGAACAGACAATATCTTTATAAACTCTCTACCTAATCTAACATACTTTTACACTAAATCAGTCTTCCTTAGTTGTCTTTTAACAACTAAATATTCATATTTTAAGACACTTATTAAACCTTACCTCGCTTGTAATCGCAATGGATTAGGTATAGCAACAATAAAAATATAGAGTTTGTTACTCTGTACGTTTTGTTTTAACATAATTTTATGTAAATATAAAATCTTATCAATAATCAGTTCTCAATAGTAAACTTTTAAAAGTATTGACATATAACAAAATATTCTGCAAATGATGCCTAATATCAACATGGTATCTAAACTCACCGTATTTATGTTTATAGTTTCACTTTTGTCCGCAAGAGCGCTGTAAAGTTTACGTACCGCATCCGTATGCCGCGGCGCTGGTTTCATTTTATTTCAAGATAGTTCTTTGTAATGTCTTTCACATAGTGACGAGGTTATATTATATATGAAATATCTAGTTTATTAAGTGATTTATGAAAAATACCAAAATGGAGAAGAGAAGAGAAACTTTGAGTGCTTTAAAAGTGTGTAGATTTTGTTTGGCACAAAATGCCTCGCTTGATAGTTTATATGACAGACGACTATCAATTAAGGAAACTGTTGATCTTACTTTAAAAATCTTATCTTGTGTCTCTATTGAGGTAAGTACTGTTTAAAAACTAATGATTTCGATATTTTTTGCGTAAAACCGTTTGTATATGTCCGTTTGTTGATTTGACGCCACCTATAGAAAACGGTTCTTGAGTACTTGGCATAATGGCGGCGACTAATATCAATAAGGATTTCTTGGGTTACAATAAAGAATTTTCTTATAATCTTACTATATTTTTAAACATAATTAAAGTACATACTTTATTTTTGAATTGTTTTTTGGATTTTCCGTACCAACCTATTTAGGAAACATGATTTAATTTATATTCAAGGAACAGAGCGCCACCTCGTGAGCTCCAAACACTTCGACTAATTAACATAATTTTGTTTTTCTTTGATTGAAATTTTCTTTAATTAACTAAAATATTGTTAACATAATGCATTGGCAACCGAATAAATAAATTATTTTCATATTGAAATGCATTTTTTGCAGGTTTTTCCTTCAGATAAGATGCCATCTTACATATGCAGTCAATGCATATATTTTATGGATCTTTTCTACAAGTACAAACAAATTGTACGCAAAGCAGATGAAAATCTTTTGAAATACGTCCAAAATGGAACACAACTAGAATCAGTCCCATGGCCTTCATTACTTATCAAAGTAAAAAAATATATTTTCTTTATCAATACCCTTTAACTGAAATGCTTTTAAAAAAGTCTATTATTTATATTTTAGGCATATCAAAACACACATAGGCAAGAAGTGGTAAAAACTGTGGTTGAAGGTGGTGCAACAATTCAAGTCAGTACTCATGATTCATCAGAAAGTGATGATGAAGATGATGAAAATGTTTTCAATGTAACGGTATAATTTGACTATATTTAAAAATAGATTTACACACATTCCACAAAACATATCATAATATTTAAAAAATCAAAGTTACAAAAAATTTTACCATAATTGCTGATTTAGCACTATTAATAAAACATAAATAGTCTAATGAGTGACAAGCTTTGTTATTCAAAATAACATCAAATGATATGTCCAAATGCACAAGTATCCCAATTAATTTTATTGGCTCAATTTTAATCTCCAAATTTTATTGAAATTTCATCTGAAGTTACTAATATGGTAAAAATAGTTTTATGTCATATTATCTTAAAATGAAAATGTGTTACACAATAGATTGCTGAAGGGTCTGATGAAGGTTCCAAAGGTGTTTCCACCTGTATAAAAGTAGTTACCAGTAAAGATAATGAAGACATTACTAAAAGTGTTATAAAACAGGATGCTAAAGGTTAGTGATGGAAACAGATTTTCTACATATTTATTTATATATAATTTGCACTATTCTATTTTGATATACCAAAGACTAGCGTATGTTCATAGCTTTTGTGTTTTTATGTTAATATTTAAGTATTCTACTTTTATTATAAAGGCATATCTTGAAAGTAGTATACATATGAATACTCTTTTTATTATATCATATTTAACATTTTTAGATATTTCTAAAGTTGATGATATAATTCTTATTGCTTGTTTGATGTTATTAAAAGGAAACATTGTCTTCGACAATAGTTATTACTTTTCTGGGTAATACAAATGTACAATATTCAATATCTTGCTCAGATATCAATAGTGTAGAATCCAAAGAAAAAGTTGTTACACAACACCTAGTCGGCTTAAATGATGGCTGTTGGCCATGTGACCAATGCAACTGCACCTATTCTTTAAAGCAACTACTAAATTTGCATAAAAAACAAAAACACAGAGAGAGGACTGTCAACTGTAATAGATGTGATGCGTAAGTTATATCTTTTAAAAAAATTCATTCAACTCCTGTTCTGTAATGAATTAACTAAAAGGTGTTTTCAGTAAATTCTTTAATAAATATGATTTGGTTGTACATCAAGTACGTCATTCAAATGTAAGACCATTCACATGTGTTGCTTGTGATAAAAAATTTAAACGTTTACTTCTGCTCAAACGCCATGTAAAGGTATTTATGATAAAGATATTTCAATAAATAATTTGCAATTAGTATACGGCCAGAACCTTTGTGAAAAAATTGTGCTTGTAGGTAAAGCATTCTGATTTACCCAAGAAAATGTGTCCTAAATGTCCTGCTTCTTTTTTATCTGAACAAGAACTGCAGGCTCATGAAAAGAAACATCCACTTAAATCTCGAAAACGTTATGGATGCAGTTGTGGGAAAAAGTAAGGAATATAGATTATTATATAATAAAAGTGTTGCAATGTTTGTTTTCGCAACTATAATCAGCAATTGTTATAAACATATTTAAAAGCATTACTTCATTATCTAAACTGTTTTATTAGTTTAATAACTATATCAATGATTGATTGTCTGTAAATCTTATGAAGATTTTTTTTGTTTAGAAGAAATTTGTTGTAAAAAAACATGCACAATAATAATAACAAACTATTAAAAGACTGGACTGTTTTTATAGTTTTTTACTGGCGAAATATATTTCTGTAAATTGTAAATTAATTAATATTTTTTTAATTATACATTAAAGTTATAGTATAAATAATAGTAAAACGTAATGCAAGCTTTAGTAGATTTACATAATTTTGTTATTTGCTTCTCTCCTCAGGTATAATAATAAAGCTACACTGGAAAGGCACAGGATGTCTGTGCACTGCAGAAATCTCGATTATTCTTGTGATTACTGTCCCCAGCGTGAGTGAACAAGAAAAGTTATATATGTATCTCTTTTATGTCTTTAAGAATACTGACATTAAACAACATAAGCTATGAACATGCGCAATATATTACAATTAGTATATGTAAAAGTATAACAGAATTGTTTATATGGATTTAAATTGATTTTCTCACAGGATTTTCATCCTTGACTAACCTGGCAAGACATGTACGTTCACATGCTGGTGATAAACCCTACCCATGTAAACATTGTAATAAGAGCTTCACAAAATCCCATCACTACACTAGGCAAGTTCATTTATTATTATTATTATATATGATATGTTATCCATGTCATTAATTTTTCGTTATTTACTACTAATGGTTTCTTAGATGTTGTGATATTATTTAGTTTACAAATCTGCACTCAACATCTCTACTGGTAAAGACAACTTCAGCATGTCACATTGGAATACAACCCAAGCCTTAGCATTTGAGTGGTCCTTTACTACAGGATTTACTTTCATATTCATTATTTCTTAAATACTATATTTTTCTGTCAATTCTAAATACTAAAGTTGTTAATGTGTCCAAAAATTTGCATCAAGTTATGTATCCTCTTGCCTCTTGCATTTGCAGCAGAAGTATGATTAATAAAAACTTTTTTACCAATTTTTTACGTAATTAACATAGTTGTATTTTTATTACAAGGTATATGTTGGTAACCTCTAATATACTTTTTTTAAAAACCTTATTCTCCAGTACCTCAAACTTTTTAGATTGACACTTTCATCTATTCATATTTCATTTATGACAATACACCATGTCAGATACATTTAACATTACCTAAATGTATTATATTATCTTAACCTATTTTATATATTAATATGGTGAAATTATTAGTCACAAATAGAAGGTGAAAGTATACAATTAATGATTAATGCTTGTTCTTAATTAGATATAATTACAGCCATATTTCATTTGGAAGAAGTAATATGATGCTGATAAACTCAAGACTGGTAAAATTTACGCTCATGGCGCATTTTATTCCAGTAACGATAAAAACTTATCGATCTTAATTATTCACGTAACCATCGAAAGAATAAAAAAAAACATTGTTAGGCTTCTATTAATGTCATTGCATATATCATTCCAATCGTTCATATTGAAACTTGTCGACTTGCAGACATCTGCGTTTGAAACATCATGAGACCATTCGTAGCAGCCGCGGACCGTTTGGCCAGCTAGACCATTACCGCTGCGACCAGTGTGATGATAGCTTCGCAACTCAAGATGAACTCATCTACCATTCAGCTATTCACGCGACACAAAATCTCACCTGTCCACTTTGTGAGGAGAAATTTGAAAATGTGGATGCAGTCACTACTCATATCAAATCCCATGTTAATGGTAAGATGTAATGCACTAATCCTTTAAAACAACCTTTAGGTGCTTAGCCCTTTAAGTTTTTAGTCTAAATGTACCTTTTGTTATTGTATGTAATCTATATGTGATGGATTATTTAGACATTATAATTACTGTACATTTAATAAATATTTATCATTATCATAATATGTATGATCAATTGCAAAATTTCTACCTATGTTCTATTTCCTATGCTAACATACAAAATTCTATAAACTTTCAGGTGTAGAATTCATGTGTGACTTCTGCGAGTTAGTGTTTACCACAAAAGAGAAATTGGAGAGCCATTTGATAATTGCTCATGAAGATGAATTTAACAATGTGCGTATTTAATATAAAAATAAGTAATATATATATATTTTTATATATTATGTACTTTGTGAAAATCAATGTGTACTATTTAACTTTAAAAATATTCAGTTTATTTTTAAATGTGCAGGAGCTAGGACAGGATGAGTCTTCTATGGAAATGGACCCAGATGATGATGACGATGATAATAGCATTAATGGTAAGCACAAAAGTAAAGTAACAATAATTATTGATATTTTGGTACTTTAGGTGCTAACTTACAAAGATTTTTTTATGAAATAAAAAAAACTAATTTCAGTTAAAGATGAAGGTGACCACATGGTTATAGAAATTAAAAAACCTGATGATTACATGGTAAGATTTTTATATTTATTTCTCATAAATTATGTATATTTTTTTAGTTGGGTAGTTTATTATAACTGATTTATTATTTGCAGCTACACAATAATCAAGGTGAATCTGAAGAAAAGTGTGACAACACTAACTCTGAAGGTAAAGTTTTTTTTTTTGTTACATATATATTTTATTATCATACAACTATATATTGAACATTTAAATATTATATAGTATATATTAAATATTATTTAACTTAAGTTTAACCAATATTTTTTTTAAATTACAGACAGCGAAGCAGAGGTAACATATTCATATTTATCTATCCAGGAAAATTTAACGATAATAAAAAACGAGTCACTACAAAAAGCATCTGACAAAAGATCTTTAAATAATTTCAAATTGGCCAACAACGCTACTGTAATAAAGCAGAATGTAGCGAAATGTAGCCAAACCCCTGATGCAGAACAAGTAGGAGAAAATTTGTTTTTAAACTAGGATGATGGTTTGCCTATGAAAGTAGTTAATTATTCCACATAAATAAATTGCACATTAAATATTCAAATTTTTCCGTTAATAGCCAGTTTTACTAAACAAAACAATATGTCTAATGATAATAGAAAAATTACTTAAATGTTTGTTAAGTTTCTGCTTATTCAAAATAATGTATGATGTCAATGTTTTAATTTGTTTTGGATCTTTATTATGGTATAGATTAGAATTATTGTAACATCTATAATAATGTTGACTTCCCTTGTAGACATCCAGTATCACTAGGAAAGATGAAGAAGTAAAAAGCAAACCCATTAGTCAGCAAATTGCAGATATAGGTGAGAGAATTTCTTAACATCTTATCGTTTTGCACTTTTAATTTTAACAATGTGATTATACTTTAGTTATAAACTTTATTTCTATTCACACTGCACAATTTATTTTGACAGAAAAAAAAGTTAAACCTAATAAATCTGATAGTAACACCAGTGTGGGTGCTAGCAATAAATCACTGCAGCTATTAGAGAAAGAGCTACAGGAACTAAAACGGGTAACAATATAATATAATTTAATATGACTCAGTAATTTCTTAATTCATACTTATTACACGGTATTTTTAATTGTTTCACTTTCAGACGAATACTACAAGAAATGAATTAAACAAATCCCTTGTGAAGTCAACAGAATCAGTTAGAGGCAGACGCCCTCAGCTTCATTCATCAACTCCTAAGATTAAGTAAGCTTAATTAATCATAAGCTCCATTACATAGAAATACTTATATTATTTTGTGTTTAGGGTTTAAATTTATTAGAATCACTTTACCCATAAAATAAAGTATAATAAGTGTTGATTGTGTTTTTGAGTATTTTTGAAAGTTCTGGTTAAGAATCTCTAATTCTCAGCTTTTTAACCATTATGTTATTCATAAAATATTACAAATAAAGCTAAATAAACGACTAGGATTAACCAGCATCAACAAAAAGTGATAAACCTGTATCTAACTTCTTAATTAACATTTTTTTTTACTGAATCTACAGATCTATTGAAGAAAAGAAAACATCAATAACTACAAAGGTACCGATAACTGAAAAGAAAGCTCAAGAGCGTCGTATAATAACCAAAGAAAACAAGGAGCCGAAAGAAATCAAGGATACAAAACTTGTTTACACCACTACCAAAGAAGAAAGGGATGTCAAAGACAGAGAATCTACACCAACACCAAAGGTTTAAGACGCTATAAGCCACTAATTCAAATTAGTAATGTCATTGTACGTTTAAATTATTTTTATCTAATAACTGTTAATCTTTTCAGAGTTCAGTTAAAAATGGAAATAATGATAAAACTGTACCAGATGAAGGAATACGTCGATCCACGCGACCATCTAAAATTAAGGACTACGCAAAAATGATCCGTGACAGGTAAAAACCATTTTTGAAAATTAGAGTAATAATTTGTTCATTTATTTATTACAGTTTACTTTTTAAATATACAATTTTAAATTTAGGTGTATGTATTTTTATGTGAAATCCATTTTTCTCTTTTTGTATTTGACACTTGTACAGCTTAACTCTTTTGCTTAGGTTAGTTGGCAGAAAGCTGAGTGTGATTTAAGTTCGCCAGTTCTTTTCCGCGTAATTATTGTATCCTTTCTTCGGATATACAATGTGGTACAATAAATTATATAATGCTTTAATAACGACTATAATTTCTTTTGCAACAGATCTCTTCCAGATGACGAAGATTCGGATGATGCTGACGATGATGAGGAGTACATCGCAGAAAGGATTCCAGAGGTGAAATATATTCTTTTTACACAATGACAATTTATTAATGTTTAGTAAGAAAAATTTATTATTCATAAACTTACACTGTACTTTCTTACAGAAATCGAGAAATCGTAAAAGTATCACAAAGTCTCAACCAAAGATGATACACACAACGCCTTCGGGCACCCAGGCCACGGTTGTGCAGACACCGCCAGCCACGCCAACACCGCGGAAACGTGGTCGGCCACGTAAAGAACCACTAAAAGAAGTGTAAGTCTACTGACAAAACTGAAGTAATTTTTTATTTATATTATTGGCTGCGGATTGCTCATGTAGTTTACAGTAATGAATAAAAATGCTACATTTATACCACCTACCTGCAGTATTGTACATACCACAATGAAAAACAACAAAACAAAATTAATGTTCTGCATTACTAAATATTTTCAATTTAAATTTGTGGGAATTTAACACTAAATATGTCGATATCATGATATGCACTGACTGAATGATTGTACATACTAGACAACCAAGGCGCAGGTAGTTATTTGCTTGTATTTGTTCTATCGAACTGAATATAAGACTGGGGCCCAAGTCTACAAGGCACCTTTAACGAAAATTTACTGAATAAAGATGGTGCATCTATTACACCATTCATAGTTTTGTGCAGCATGACTAAATATAAAAGATTTCTTCTCTTATTACGATATTGTAATTTAAAGTGTCAGTGGTAGTTGTAATTTAAAATTTTATTTACATTAAAACTCGTCAGATAGTATAGGTAAGTAACCCACCACTGAGTGTGTAGCTGTTGCTGAGTACTGTATAGACATTGTTATATCAAAAGCTTCATAGCTATCAAAATTACTGAGATAAGAAGATTTAACATATCTTAAGACACTTAAGATAACAAGTCCAATATAGTAATGTGTAAAAATCATGTTTGTCATAAAAAAATTAACATTACTAAAGCTCAAGTAAGAGTAATTAATGATTGCATATTATGACTATTTATAGACCGGCAAAAGTAAAAAAGGATACTGGTGATGAAAATATTTCAAAGAAAACAGAAATGGAAGAACCAAGCCCAAGTAATAGTAAATTACCAGTTGGCGAGGAAAAAGCTGATGCAGAGGTTAAATCCATTAATTCTTCAGAAAACTCTACAGTAAGTACTTAATGTGAAATAATTTGGTTATAGAACATAAAAAATACTAGCTGAAAACTGCAAATATTGTTCAATCAACATTTATCTTTGCATATATGGATATGATATATCACAAATGAACAGTTGTAACAACATCCAGTGGCCAGTTACATAACATGAAAATTTTAGTTTCTATTCAATAAAGAGTGGAGACGAGAGACATTAACTTATATGGTATAGTAAGTAATACACTTGCCCATAGCAACGTGGGGCTAGTTAGGATGACAACACTGCAACACATTGTGCTCTTCACTTTGAGACATAAAATGTTGTCTCTTTATCCCAATGATTTCATTAGTTACAGCACCTTTCAAACTGGAATACATGTAATGTTTGCATACTATTATTAGATGCCTGAAATAGGAACTGCCTACCTAGACATCTATGTCAATGAAGATTACTTATAAGCACTATATATAAATCTTATTAAAAAAAATACCATTCATTTTTATGAGCAGTCAGTCATATGGTTTCTGGAGAAATCAATACTATTTTGCTTCTCTATAAATTTAAGCATGTATATTTAAATAAATATACATGTTTGCGTGTATGCAATATTAATCACTTAATATCTGCTGATCTATCCAGAAAGAGAAAGGAAATTATTCTATAACATATGCAGCCGTGATAACTTGTACTCGGTGGCTACACCCTAATCATCTTGAAGAAGCTAGTTTTGATTCCCATTGGTCTTAATTTCTCAGAAGTGAAACAGCGAGAAAACCTTCATATTCTAAGAATAATAGCTGTCATGGACATTTAATATACCACCAACTAACACTTAGCTAGCATGGTTGATAAAATAGGCTTGACTCTCCTGAGTCCTAGCAGACAACATTAAAAGGGATATTAATTTAAAATTTATATTTATTAAAATTAAATTTTTTTTAAATAAATAGTTGTGTAATGATTTTTTCAGGATGATCTAAAGTTAACCATTTCTGACCAAGCACCTCCTTCTGCTGGTATTTTAGTACCACTGCTGGGTCAAACCCTTAAGAAGGTAAGCATATATGTAAACCAATATTAGTTTTCCATAACAATTAACACGAAATTGGATTCACAAAACAACACCATTTATTTGGAAGTGACAAGGGAACCACACTTCCATGACATTACATAAATTTTTAAAATATTCAGTTTATAATGTGGTAACCAATTAGAGGTAACTAAAAAGTGTTAGTATTGTTTTGTTAATGGGACAATATTTTATTTACAGGTGCCTATGAAATCTTTACCTCCAGGAGTCAAGCCTCTACCTCTCCCTCTAACCGCGCGGCGTAAGCACCTTTTTTAATACTTAACTTTTTCTTTTTTTTTATCTACGATGCGCTAACTTGCTCTAATTTCACGATTTAAGTCACATTAAAGCCTGTGGATGATAAGGTTTACCAGACCAGAGTCCAAAGTCCTATATGTTTAAAATAAAATACCATCAACAAATTTACACTAATTGTGTAATTTTTTTGAGCTATGTTAATGCAATTAATCTTAATAATAACTGCAGCCTACAGAGTTCAGTTCACTTAACTAAAATTATGTTATATAAATAATAATGATTTTATGTAACCACAATATTTAATTTTTTAGCTTTGGCTACTGGAGAACTATGTGAAATGCAAATAGGCAAAAAAATGGTTAAAGTGCAGAAAATAGTAATGACCAAGGCTGAAGTGGAAGCAATGGCAAAGAAAGGACTGGTGGAAATGAAGGTATGCAAATTTCTTAGTGTTTGTAAAATCCTCATTAGTCAAATGGTTTGTTAAAGATTAATAATATTTTTGAAAGAAAATAAAATACTATATGGTCAAAGTTTCTCCTTGTCAACACTATTATCAAATAATAAAAATATTGTTTATTGACATTTCTTCAAATTTCGATTTTACTAGAACATACAAATTTATGTATCAAAATTAAATTGTGTTCCAGGATGGTACTATGGTCCTTAAACAGGGTATTAAAATACCCACAGCCGATGCAGTCACAATTAAATCTACATTAGTTGGTGAAAAAGGTAAATTAATTAAATTTCACAAGTTTATGTTTATATATTATTTAATATTAATAAACTTTCATATTGTTAATATATTAATAGAAAATTTACTTAGCCTATATGTTTATTGTAGTTTTGAATAGCAACACTGTATTTCAGATGTCGGTAAAGAATCTCTATTGAAAAAAGAAAAAGGAACACCAAGCAGATGTGATCTTGGAGAAGATGTTTAAAAACAGTAGATATATAATATTTACATTATTAATATTATCCTACAATATAAATGTAAGAACATAATTACTTTAATTGACTTAAGGAAAAAAAAAACAATCTTTGAAATGTCATGCGTGCAAATTCAAACGTTTCTTGTTTCATTGATTTTGTATAAAAACTTATTAATCGTTATACATCTATAATTTTATTTCGTAATGGATAAAATAAAGATAAGTACATGATTTATTTCTTAAAAATCTTTATGTAGAAAATATCAATAAAAGCATATTGTAGTTTTAAGCTGTTAGAATACTACACGAAATAAAAATTACGACATGTAATTAAAATACTACTTGAAATAATGTGAACATGTAATTAGAATACAACATGAAATTATATTATGTAGTAGTATTGAGCCAGCGTTTTATTTTGATATTATTTCAACCCTTTTGCATATATATGTTAACTATTGCTGATCGTAATATAAAAATAGATTTAAAAATTTGTCTCAAATATTCCTTGAGAGCAACCGCAAAAAACTTTCTACAGCAATTGCATAAATAATACGAAATGTAAATAATTAAAAAACAAATAGAATGATGAAGGATCTATGAAATTCAAAAAATAAAGAGCCTATAACTTGCGCCTCGATTGATTATTTTCCCATGTCGATCCGTTCATTAGTTATCACTTGATTTGCGAACAAAGAAAACTCATTTTCATTATATATATATAATTTTCGTGATTCTAAGGTTAACTAATAGAATAGATTTGTACAGAATTTACATAGCCAAAGAATACATTTTCTAATTTTATCATGATACCAATTTGGACTGCTCTAATATCTTACGTAACGCAGTCGCCTACTTCCAGCCGCTCTTATGAGCTTATTTGCTGCAATGCGGTGTAGTAAAATCTCTACAACAATCCCGTTCGGATACTTGCTGCAGAGCGTAGCAGCTGCGTTGTATATCGACAATATTCATTCGTGATTGCTTTAACCCTTTTATTTCTTTTCGTCTTTTATTTTAATTTTATTTTCCTTGTTTGTATTGTATTGTTTTTTTTTCTTTTCTTTCATTGTTAAGTTATACTGTGTGAATTATAACTGAGTATGCTGGTGGGCGAGGAGATAGAATAATAGTATGTACTACATGATATCTTCTGTGCGCCTATTATAATTCTTATTTGCGCTTATTATTTACATTATTTATTATATATATTTTGTTTAGTATATAAAATATATTATTGCCGAGTTATATATAATTACTTATAATATGTCTGATGAGCATTTATTTGATTCCTTTCATGACACAGATTTATTATCTAACGATGACAGTTTTCTCTCCCTAACCGGTACGTTGGGCGATTTGGTGCGAATTACGTTTGACCAAAGTAGGTCTTTATTAAACGTATGTCATATTAACGCTCAAACCGTGCCTGCTCACTACTGTGAAATGGAGGAGACATTTAGTTATGCCGATATTCACGCTGTTCTGATTTCAAAGACCTGGCTCAAACCTAATCTTCTTTCGACCTTTTACCACCGCCCTGGCTTTACTCTAGTATGCAATGATCGAGAGGATAGAAGAAGTGGTGGTGTTGGTATATACCTTCCCATTTACTTTCCTTTTAAAATAATCGCCTCCTCCTCCCCAATTAACAATACATCTGCAGAGTTTCTTTTCCTGGAAGTTAGTGTTCTAGGAATAAAAATTGTCCTAGGCCTTGATTACTGTCCACCTTCTGTATTCTATATAGTATTTCTCCAGTATCGAAATAATGCTTGAATCTTTGGGGTTGGAATATTCGCATCACATCATCATGGGTGATTTTAATACAAACCTCCTTACTAATTCCTCACCACGTTCCTCCAGGTTACTGCATATAATTAAGTCAGTTGCCTTTCATGTGCTTCCTTTGCAAGTCACTCACCACAATGTCAATATGGAAGACACATGGCTTGATTTAATTCTCACTTCCAATCCTGCCCTTGTCTTCTCCCGTGGTTAGCATTTTGCTCCTGCATTTTCGCATCATGACTTTTTTTTTGTTTCTTACCTTTTAAAACGTCCTAAGTCCCGTCCTAAATTATTTTACAAACCTTGCTTTCGCCGTATGGATGTAGAGAAATTACTTATGGATGCTTCTACCTGAAAGTGGGAAACTGTTCTTGGAGCTCGCAATGTTGATGAAAAGCTATGTGCGTTCAACAATGCCCTCTTAAACTTGTACAACACACATGCACCTATTAAAAAAGTGAAGATCAAGCGACCACTAACGCCTTGGTTGACCTATGAGGTACAAACCGCAATGAGAAACAGGGATAAGACCTTTCGTAAATATAGAAGTGATCGCTGTGAAGAAAATTGGTGCTCGTATAAAACTATTAGAAACCGCTGCAACCAGACGGTACGTAACGCTAAACGCCGATATATTCTCACTATCATTAATTCCTCGTCCTCTACAGATCTGTGGAAGCTACTAGGAACTTTAGGCATAGGCAAACAGAATAGAGCTGAACTTCCAAATACTGTTGCTTTAGACGATATAAATAGCTATTTCTGCGCTCATATTCCCTTGGATTACTGAACGAAGTGTGATACAACAACTTATATCAAGGTTTTACCTCGACCAAACTTCAAGGAATTTTACTTCTCATACGTTACTAAGGAAGAGATCAAGAAGATCATCCTCTCCATCAAGTCCAATGCACTAGCTTGCGACAACATTAGCCGTCGCATGATTATCTCCTTATTAGACTACCTTCTTCTGCCTATCACACATATTATTAACTTCTCACTTGATTCTGGAATATATCCTTCACTTCAGCGGCGAAGCTTGCGTGCTTTCAACACCCTATTTTCTATTTCAGATGCACTCCCTCTAAATATCAGAATAGTAACTAATCGGTGTACGTTTAAGCCGAAAGTACGGGAAATTCTCCTTAATGACATTAGGACTGAGGCTTCCTTGAAATAATTTTTAATATTTAGTTAATACCATGTGTGTCTATATATATATATATATATGTATGTATTTATGTATATTTTTATATGTATTTTAGTATATATATATTCATGTATTATATATTATATTGTATTTATTTGATGCACCTACCTCATCCTCTCTGCATTACCCAAAGTAGACTGGAAGATAATGCCAACGGCATTAAGTTCGCCTTTACACGAGGTGTATAAAGTTAAATAAACAAATAAATCTTCGCATCAATACATTAGAATATTGTGTAACAATAAATGACTTATAAGAAATAACTGCGTTCTGTAATAATAATATGCAATTAAGGGCTTATTAACAATGAGGTTACAGGTTAAAATAAAAGTTCTAGTGGGTATTTTTTTCTTTATGGAGGTTTAGACTGCATTAATAAATTTAAGACAAAATTTGCTAATTCATTTTAACATTGATCCAAATCAACAAAACTGATTTCTGCGACAAAATTAATCAAAAATTGTTCACAGATAAATGTTTCACGTATTCGACAGATGTCTCTATATTAAAAGTATATTAAGTCTTCATATAACTACAACAGATGCCGCTTCGTCATCTCATAGCAGTAAATGAATCCCTCCGGACGGACATTTCAAAATGACCAAGACAATATCATTGACAAAAACCGCGCGACAGCAGACGAAGTGGTCGCACATTAATTTAATTCTCACAAACACGAATAAACTTTTGAATATATTTAACTACTATAAAACTATAGTAGTAGTGTAAATATTGTGCGGCGAAATTCCAGTTTTTGCGGTGTTATTTAAATTCTTCATAAAAGTGAGTATATCAAAAGTATCTATGGGTTTTATATAATGCATTTTTATTTTTAAATAATATGCATTCTATATCAAAGTACATCTAATTTTAAAACTATAAAAAATTCTAAGAATTGTAGAAGACTATTTATCAAGAGTTTGTGAGTGGACGTTGATAAAAAATATTGTTTACTTTATTATTCTTGAATTTAAAACACGAAAGACGATAACGCGAAAATAGTTATGGAGGTGTTTTTTTTAATTAATCGAAAAACCAAAAAAGAACATCAACGATAGAGGCAAGAGAACTCTTTCGTATGGAACATTCAGAGACTTTTTTGTTCAGTGTCTGAAATATTTCCCAGCATCATAGTGATAGATGATATTTCTAGAATAAAAAATCACGCGAACTTATAAAATTAAGTTGAGAGTTGTCTTCAACTACAATTTTTAATATCTTTTATTTTATTTTAAAGTGAGTGAAAATTATATTTACTGACGTACCACATTAGGAGTTAAATTTGCCAATTTCAGCTTATAACTGCAAAGAACAACAATCCCTTGAAAGTTTTTGTTTTTTTTTATTTTTTATTTGTCAGTACTCTTATTTGTTTTATAAAGTATTTGCGCCAATTGTGTTTCGATAATCCTAAAAAAATAGATCCTTACGAATACTACCAGAAGTATTTCTATTCAGTATCTTGATTTATTGTCAAATTTTAGCAGCCAAGTTATACATGTTGTATTTGTTACGGAATAACGGCTAAAGAGATACATTCCCATTTTTAATTTACTTCCTGGTTTCCAACTGCTAAGAAATGTCCTTCATCGTCTTTCTTAATTGATTGACAGTGTTAAAAAAACAAGAATAAAAAATACAGATCAATAAGAAATGACAGCGACAATGTCTGCAGAAATGTACTATTTTTTTGATTTGATTTATTTTGTCAATTCATTATCCAATACGTAATTTCAATGTAATTATCATCACTAAGCTATATTCCTTTACCAGTTATCTAAATCAATAATATTCCATCATTACATTATTATTATTTCATTTTTATTATTTTTTAGCAATATTTCTTTCAATAAAACAACCGATAAAACATTATCGAATTAAATTTGATACCAAAAACGTCTATATTTTTATTATCCTGAACACAGGTATATCACTGGTGGTTGGTGTCCATTAACGGAGATCGTCGAATTAGGTATAGCACTAGTTAACGAAATTACTGAGCTGTCGAAACGTACCATCAACACCGTCTATATCCTTACTAAGTAAACAACCCGTTGAAAAGTTTAAATATAAAAAAGTAATTAATACCAGTTTTTTTTAATTAATTAAGCAACGAGACGAGCAGTACGTTCACCTAATGGTAAGTGTTGCGCCTGTCCATAACAACGTGGCGTCAATCCGAATAATATAATCTGTACATTGCAATCGTCGCTTAAGACACAAGATATTAAGTCTGGTTACCCCAGTAATCCCTAGACGTCCTTCAAATGGGAACACAATAATGTTTGCATACTAGTGTTTGGCGGCGGAAACAGGCGCTGCGGTGGTACCCATCTAGTCGGTGTCCGACAACAGAGACCTACTAGCAGTAAAGTTTCATTTCATTCGGTAGGCAAAATATATATTCTAAATTGATTGTCATTTACACTTTGTTATCGTGTGTGTTGGCATCGATTATCATATGAAATTGCATTTTATCGCTTGGTTATTACAAACACCTTTAGCTCGCTGTGTTGATGTTCTAAATACAACCATATGATATGATGCCCTAAAAACAGACGAGATTACTTTAGTAAATGAATAATAGAGGTGACTGCTATCATTACTAATTTCATTACACTTTTCCTTTCAATCATCAATTTTGTAAAAAAATAATTCATGTATATATATATTACTACGGTGTACGTACTACTACTCGCTGGTATATTATTTTATCTAGAATGAGCTAACGATCGACCTCGCTTTAACATGGTGTTAAATGAAAATAAAGCCGTGGATGGTGAATCCTATTCGCTAACTCTACTCGTAACTTGGCTCAAGGATGGAACGAGGGACCATCAAATTACAAGACAAACTCTTAGTCACTGTACTATGGACACACAAACTAACAAATTATTTACTGAATAATATAATATTCGCTAGCTAAGCCGTAGCGAATCATTCCTGTTGACAAATCGTGCCACTCCACACCGTGCATTTAAATATCTAAATGACCGTGTTGGAACATTATTTATGCAGTTTGCAGCATTTTGTTTCAATTGTCTGTTTATTTTTTGTTCTACTTACCACTGATGTTTTTTTAACGTCAATTTAATTGTTAACTATATACATAAACAGTCTTAAAATATTAAACAATATACATTGCTAATGTCACGATAACCATTACCTCACATACAAAACAACCGGCTCGCTTTTTTAAAGGAATTACGTGAAATTAATTCAATAAAACATAATTGGTACAATCACTTAAATTAAAATGTAAAATAAAATTATGAGAAAAAAAGCATGATTTTATCACTTTTATGTTATATGTAAGTAGGGTATAGGTACAGCACATTAGGAATACTGGAATTTACTCCCATCCAGTAGTATTTCAATTTTAACTTTTATCTCACGATTATATTTATATTCATGAATGAGAAAAGATATTGAGATTTACAAATATTCTCCGAAGCGAATGTACTAATTTTGTTCGAAGTTTTTCTGGGGAATACACAAAAATTTTATGTATAACATAAGTTACTTTTTAATTAATCTAATCAAGTTTCCACGCAAAATAAGTAAAAACAATACGATTTTGAGTAAAACCCTGTTCACTAATCAATTATAATGAAATACAAATGCATTCGCAGTATCTGCGGTGTCAAAATCAGTAAGAATTGAAAATATAAATCAAGCACATATCTCACGCCACTAGATTCGTTTAATTTATATTCTTCAGCTGTAATATAAAAGACGACGCTTATCAACTAAACTGGAAATTGTTGTTACCACCATTAGCTATTTCTAATAGCTTCAGTGGCTACATATATTTCTACAAACATTCACAATTAGTTTGATAAAAAAAAAAAGTTATTACTTTTACTTAGGATTAAATGTATATCTTTCAATTTAGTATCAACATCAGAGCCCTACGACCAGAAGCAAGAGTAAGTACACACTCATCTACGGAAGGATAAAGAGATAAAGTCCTCAGTTTCATTTAAAGACCTTACCTTGCAAATGTAGCACAAACATTTAAACGAGCAAATATTTAATCCGTTATCATTGAAGATAAGTTTGCACTGATCATATCTACTGTTGTGCTACTGGCCTCGGTAAATAAAGAAATGGGGTAGTATCGAGTTAAGGCCTTCCTAAGATTTTATATTTCATTTTCTTTTCATTAATGAATGAAATTGTAATGTTTTTGTAGAAAATTGCTAGTGATCATGGCTGTTTAAAATTACACTTGGTTATATACGTTTGAGTTTTCGTATTTGATAACTTTTCTTACAACTTTTCTAAAGGTCTTATTAATATTGGCATATTACACATTATTAAGAATATATTTTTATTTAGCACAATTGTTGTGCACAATTTAGCACAAATGTTAAAAACAAACAGGTTCTAAATTTGGTATAATAAATGACGCAGTAGTAAAAGAAAATGCTAACCAAATAGATTACTTTCAGCCATTAATTAGCATTAATAAATAGGTTCGCGTTCTAGGCTACGCCCCGTGCCGTTAAAAGTGCTATGAAAATGCAGAACGGATGTCCGGCTTTGTATAGTAACCTTTTCCATCCATCTATGTGACCTTGCTTTACGTGTTTATGTTTAGTGAATTTACAAAAAGTTATTTTTGTAAAAAATTTGCTGTTATAATTGCTGTTCTATGCAATAATTATGTAACAATTAGAAAAATATCTGACAACGAGTTCTAAACGACCGAGTTTTAAAATTAAATGATTACTTGCAGTGAACTAAACTGTTTCATTAGAAAATCCTTTCTTGTGGAGTTTTGCTTCTCTAAAATACTGTCTTTTAAATTATTAGTACCAATTTTGATGATGATTGATTAAACAGTACACATGTTGAAATGCTACAGCACTGTCTCGTAGCAAGTTACAAAGTGAATAGGAAGCAAGTCTTCATCATGAAAAATTACATCTACCTGATTATTTTAAAAGGTATTTATTAAATGGTTTTATTCTTAAACACTTTTTGCGATTTTAATAAAAAATATATTTTCAACATAATTAATAACAGATTACCCAGAATATTTATTAATGACTCTTTGGTGTAACTAAAATTAACACCTTATCATCTATTAATAGAAATGATGTATTTTTAATGGAATTTTAACATTTAAAATTATGAACTTTATTTATTAATAGTTTTTACTCAATCCTTTGAAAATACAACAATACAATCTGAATAGTTGTAGATAACACTTTTAATAGAAAATAGTTATTTGCGGAACGACTTAGTCTGTCACTTTGTTAAGAACGTGATTACAAACCTGAATTTAATGTTTTTTTGCAAGCACAATATTGGCGTACAATTGCTAAAAAGTTAAAATCTCTAGAGTTCAAACATTTGGTAAAACGGCAATCAGTAAATTACTTGTGCCGTAATGTGTTATATTATATTTAATGTTTAAAATCAAAAAGATCTCTCGATGCGAATTTGATAATGAAATCTGAAAGTAAGAGGTAATGTTCATAGAAATAAAAAAAAATTTAATGTATTATACCATAACTGAGCATTGGTTTATCTGCATAAAATAATAATTAACCCAGCTGTTTGATCAGAAATGGTTATGGGCAATTACTAGCACTCGTAACAAAGTCATACATATTTTTCAAATACTATGAACTAACGTTCGACTTCAATTTCGCACAATGCTAAGTGACAATGAGGCTGTAAATAGTGAAATTTGCACGGCCAAAATACTCTGGCCTTCTTAAATTCAAAACGAAAACACGAGGATGTAGCTGAATTATTTTTTCTTATTTGATTAATCCAATCGATAGATATCTGTCCTACAAAAGTAACTGCGGGAATGCAAGGAACATCTAGCACAGGATGGTACTGGTACGTCTTACACGCACATTTGATTTCTTTAAACTTTAGATATAAACTGAAAATAATTACTCAAATTAACCGTACTTTTATACTTATATAAACAAAAAGTAATAACAAATAGATTCGAGTTTGGCAACTTGTACAATTTTAAGTCTCAAACCTAGATTTGTTTTAATTCAATATGATAACGAATTTGAGAGAAATTACTAGTTATTTAAAGTTCACGCAGTATAAAAATACTATCAAATTAATACTTATAGTAAGTATATCCTTAAAAAACTCTTTAAATTGTTTTTTAGCTTCCGTGTTCAACAACAACGTAGATAAATTACGTTTCATATAAATAGCATGTCAGTGAATGAATCATCAAGGTCTCTGTCAATTTTTATGTTGTATTCATTTAAGCTACTTAAAGTAACTAAATACGTTTTTAGCAGATAAAACATTGCGGTATCAAGGCACAGGCACATTAACAGACTAAAATTCTTAGCCCTTTTTAAAATTTTGAATAAAGTTAAAAAGAAATGGGACCTTGTCATGTTGTATATAAAATGTTTGCTTTTTCGCTTTTTTATTTTTTTCTGCACAATTTTTCATTGAATTAAAAGAGAGTATCAAGCAATGTATGCCCAAGAAGCTTTAACTGTCATAATAAATGTATCTCTTTTGTCACCGAAATTTATAAATGAAATAGGTCCCAGAATGACAGGATATAATAGTGTCACTGTTAATGTATTAAATCCTTAAAATTAATATAATGTATTCTTTAGATTCACTGATTCTCCAAATTCTCTTCTTGTGTCGGAGGCCAAGACTCACTTAGGGTCGCTGAGCCAAAAGACTAGATAAGTTTAGATTCATTACTAACTAAAGAGAGCTTAGCTGTCCACACTAATTAATCATACAACTACTAAAAGTTTCGTTACATCTCTACCCATAAGACAAGAAATTTAAAGTTAACGACACATTTAATAAACTTTAATTAAAATATGAATTCACTTATAGATATATATAGTGAATGGATCTAACGCTTACAATTTGAGGTTTTATCGAATAAGCGCTATCGTGAAGATTTTTTGAACCTCTGGCTCGGTAATAGAGGATTCAGATCTTACATCACGCGCGCTGGTAATCGACTGTAATTGTATACCGAGAATTGGGCCGGAAAACGATAGGGTTACGGTCTTGTGGTTCCCCGTGACTTTGTAATTTTGTAAAGAGCAAAAAACATTTCTCTAATGTCTCTTTCAAACGACGATTGTGCGAATGAGATGGACTAAAAAATATAAATTACTTAGAACAAGTTTTTGGATAAATGCTTCGTAGGTGTGGTGTAAATAGGGCCAAATTATTTAAATCTAGCCGAACAATGAACCCACTTAAAAATAGATTAAAAACTATCGTCATAAGGTGAAAACTATCTCACAGATTTAAAAAATGTTTAAGGTCTCTTCGCTAAAACGTCATGAAAAATAGTACAATATTAGCCAACAGATTTGATACTAGCATTTAGTTATAAATACATTTATTACTAATCGTATGTTAAGTGTGAGTGTTATGAGCATTAGCTTTAATTTTGTAGAAAAATGTTGGTTATAAGCAATACCGGCTCAAAAATGACTCGTGTCAAATCGATAGATCGAAATGTTAACAAAGTTTGGTAGCTGATATTCCAAAAACAGAAATTAAAGTAGTAAGTAGCTAGTAAATAACATAAAGTAAATACCGCAGCTATTTAATCAAAACTTTAATGTCACCAATGTCTTGCTTTACTGGCTGTTGCTGATATTACGATATGACTACAAATTTACAATGTATATAATGTATAAAAATGGAAAGTATAATTTGTTCAAGAATGTTTATCTCTCAAATCATCGAAACGATTTTCACAAACAATTAAACTAAACCTTCAAATAAAGCATTTTTATTCATAAAGTTTTTCTATTATAACTTACCACTACATGTCTTTGCAGCCTTTTCACTTCAATACTATTCAAATGTGAAAATAGCGATAATTAGTAAGACTATGTCTGCGGTGTCCATATAGTGATAACATATACAAGAAACTTATGTAAGGATAAAGTTAGTTTACAGATTAATGTTAAAATATTTCATATACGTTTTTTTAAATATTAAAATTCTGTGGCCTGTGCAAACGTTATCATAAAACTATGTAGCACTTTAATGGCCCATGGCAAATTTATATTTTAGGTAAATAATTACTTTCATTATCACGCGGTCGCTTTATCGTGACACAAATGTTTGCACAGTTCACACTACGTGAGCGCCTTATTTCAACACCGACAAAAGAGAAACTTCAAAAAATTTTCAGTAAATCTCCGACAGACCTGTCCTATTGTTGACAAAGATTAATCCTGTCTAAGAAATGATTGACGATACAGCGACGGTTAATATCGAGCACTTAATTAACCATTACGATATTAAGTACAACCCGGGTCCAAAATATTTACGTTTCGTTGTTATATAAGACAATAACGACTTATTCGTACTCACGCTTCGAATAAATACCAACAAAAACGAGGGGCTACCATTACATCAAACAGTAGAACAAGAGTAACACAATGATAAAATTACAGAGGTACTTTTTATATTTTTTTGAACCAAATCGATATGTACTCACAGTTCTGTAACAAACAGCATAACTATTTTTTATGGGTATGGGGAGCGATAGTTCTGCAATATTTTTTACTTTGTTTTACAATAAATATGTTTAAAAACTTTGCGTTTTGATAAAAATTAGTAATCTGTAAATTAACGCATATTAAGAAATTACACTTTTACCATTTACCTTATTTTTAAATTATTACATTTGTTCAATTCGTTAGAACGTTAAACATTGTTTTAATTTAGTTATTTAATTTTAATCAATGAGTTTTAAGTTAGATACTAATAATAAAGCTGTTAAATTATTTCTAGAAACATTAAGCACGGCAGGGTAAAGTGAATCATGACTGCGTAATTACCACTCAATTTTTTACTTCATGGCTCACAGCAAACAGGTTCCCTTCCTTTAACCATGATTGATTTCAATTCGACGCAGTTACACGGCTACCTATAAAGTATTAGTTTAATAAGTAATTTAAATAATATAATGTGACCGTACAATTTGCAATAGATATTATAAAATCTGCTATACAGTAAAAGAGCTTTCAGTATAATCAATCTTCGTTATACAAATGTTTCTTTTATTAAGTTATAATGATAGTTCATTATCAGCTTTCATTGTATCGATTTCAAAGCGGAAATAGAATTTTATCTCATTATTAAAAACAATTAATAATTTTATTTCCAAATCTATAATTGTCAAATGTAAGAAATCTTTATATAAAAAAAATCTTGGTTCTCTCTTTGTTATGACAGTAACATAATTTTTTTTTAATTTTTAAGAAAATTCGCATTAACTTCCATAAAAGCTGAAACGAAACCTTTGGTACTACATCCTGGTAAATCCAATCCATTCAAAATAAAATTTATTCGTTGCTTTTAATTATTTTAAGTAGACAAAATTCAAATTACGTTTAATGATAAAAGTAATAAAATTGTGGCATAGATATTTGTAAATACATAACCATAGGTTGGTTCTACCTGGAACTACGGGTACGGCCACGGGCGCGCCTCCCTCGGGGAAGCCGTCTATTACCTCATTGGCAATTGTCGTTATTACTGTTCGCCTTAACTTGAAAATTACTACAATTTTCGCAACAACTGTAAAGATAACAAGTTTTGCTTGCTAATAGAAATTAAAAATATTAACCTTGCAAATATAACCACAGAAATACATTAAGACGATATAAATAATTTGTTTAAAACTACTTTATTTGAAGTTTAAAATAGAAGAAAAGCTGGTAGTAGCCAGTACCTTTTATTGCGTTCAAAAAATATCTAGAGAAATCATTGCCAGCCTCCATAACATCCTTTAAAATAACACTGCGCACTCTGTTAAAAGTAGTGCGTGTTACTAAACTTTAAGAGATTGTGATTCGCCTCATCATTTCAGCATGCAGATGTCCACTGCTGTACATATGCCATTTGAGAGTTATTTGCCATAATAGGAGTAAGTACAATAACGTCTATTTAATAATAGTATCGTATACAGACGGTTTTATGAAAAGAAATGACCAATTGTATATGTTATATAAATATTAATTTATCTAAATTAAATAAAAACAGGTTAAATTAAAGGTTAAATAAGAATAAGATTTTCGACTTTTCTCATTGTATCATCATATCAAGAATCCGTTTGAAAATTTTACGTAGCATAATAAACAAAAATTAAAAAATCAGCTTAAATTAGTTGCTGAGTTGAACGTATATAGTGATTAAATCTCTTATGGGAGCACATATGTTATGAGCTGGTATTTATTCTTCACTTCTAAATCACCTCTTGATAGCATAGTAATTAATGTTATTATTTGCATGGGATGAAGGCAGAATACCTATAAACAGGTAACTATTTTCCATTCATTACAAGTTATTGCGTTTAAGCCTTTGGTTTGTTATCTAAGTTGTTTCTCTTTTGTTTCTTTTTTTCCATTACAACGTCATCATTCCATAATAAAAGTTATCTTTTTATTTATAATATATGGAGATCTTTGAGAGAAGCCTATGTCCAGTAGTGGACGTCTATCGGCTGACGATGATAATGTTCATAAATGCTATGATTCACAAACAAAGCAAAAAATCGTAGCCTTCTAAGTTGATGAACATTATTGAGTTTTTGTTAGATTTTTGACAGATGTTAGAAATGGGCTTCTAAATGTGACTCGTATAATTTTTTGGTCCTAGATTTTACTTGTTAGTCCCCGTCAAAATTTTAATTTAATATTTACCACGAAGTTTTCGTGTTATTTATAAACTACTTGAAATAGTGTGCGGTAAATATTCATTGTGCACATGGTTCACAATTTATGTATGAATACCACAACCTACTTGCACGATATAGGGGCACGAAGGTTGCGCTGATATCGCTAGACCATCACAAATCCCCCGGGAACCATTTGTTTAATTGTAATTTAACATTTGTATTATATGCAAATGATTAGTAAGAATCTATTGAATGTCTATTTCATCGAGTAGTCTCAAGTGTATTATATTTATCTATATTGGTAATCTCGAAGATTAAGAATTGCTACAATATTGCAATATAATAGATAAGACTAAATTAATATACCGTAATATTTAAGAGTAGAAGGCTCGTAAAAAATACTATGCATTATTTGTATCAAATGAGAACAAATATAAAAAATTATGCGAATATGAATCATTTCACGATAGTTTCTTTATACCGCCAACGCTTATTCATGAAGAATTTTTTTCTAGAATTAGAATAATGAGATGAGATATGCTTCTTTATCAAGAAATATGGAAAATTCTACATTGTATTTATTTCCTGCTTCTTAAGGAACTTACTTAGCATATTATATTTCATTTTGACGCAGACTTCCTAACCATTAACTAAAAATATTTAAATAATATAGATAAAATAATGTACTTTATAAAGAAAACGGTAATACTTTATTACAAATTTAAATTTCTTGTTGCTAATACAACGCATATTCCAGTATAGAACTAAATAGAACAAATAATGAAAGAAAATCGGCTAGTGTTTAAAACGCTTTAGATAGATATTTTCATCAGGTATGCTAATGCTGAAATTAAGAGATATTTATTTCTTTTGCATAATTCTTTCCTGCTTCCATCTACAACATTTGACCATGATCATGTTATGCGTAATAATTATATAAATTTTCATGTTATTTACATTGCATATGATTAAATTTTTATAAGGTTCATTTTGTTATCAACCGTTAACTCACACCATTTAAGTGGCAATATGTATATGTAGTTGTTAGTATTGCCTTTAAAACACATCGCCGGCACAAAAATGGATAGCACATTCCAAACTTGTTATTCTTGCACATGTAAATTTTAAGTTTACCGCTTGGAATTTTTTATTCAAACTAAAAACTTGGAGCATTAACAATATAAACTATCTCTGCAAAGTACATTTGATTATAATCGCAACATTTAGCTTTTATCAAAAATACTAACTTAAACGTAACTTGTAAACTTACTTGAATATAAATCTGCCTCCCAGGTCTTACCTTTGGCACTTTTTTATTTACTTTGGCTAGTTACCACCAATATATTGCCAATTTGCATAACAGCATTGCTGTGCTCCGTCATACTACAGTTAGAATATTCTGGAAGAGCAATATTCACCATCTACAGTATCATAATCATTTAATTTAATGTGTAAACTAATTTAAGTACAATAAGCTAAAACTTGAACAAATTATTACTTTTACGGATTAAATTGAGGGATTAGAAACTGTATTCGATTTCTTATTAGACTTTTGATAAAAATGTTTATGAATTGAATTTCTTCACAGATATTATTATTCAAAGTTCCACTTTTTTTATTCGCAAAAATTCATTAAAATTGCAAATTTTAAAACGGCGATTCAGTTGTAAAAAGAATCACGCGCCGCTTCACCATTATGGACTAAACGAAGGTCTTTGTTCTCTTTGAGGATAAAAAACGTAACCTTATTAACGCCGGTTCTGTTGTAACGTTTCAACAGCTTTGGCGATGAATTTTATCTAACTTACCATCTTAAGCACAGGTTGTTTGTTGAACTGTAACACTTACAACAAACTCCCTGCCACTCTGGGTTAGCATTTTTAAACAAGTCGGTTTCATGGTTGTTGTCTGATCATATCTACTATTGACCCTATAATTATTATTTGAAAATTTTTAATGTGTGTATATTCAAACGGCTCAGAAATGTGTTAATATGTAGAACATACCGTTGCATCATTACCGTTATTATTAATTTATCCAAAAGTTATGGTAGAACTGTGCATTACATGTCACTTACTATTAGTTTGACAAGATTCTTATCCTTTATTAATTATTAAATTTTCACAACTCCAAAATCTAGAAAACAGTGATAACAACGTAGTTAAAATTAGTTCGTCTAGTAGCAGCTTTAAACATCAAATACTTTAATAATGAACACATTATATTCATTAACAGGCAATAACATTTTATGTAACAATAAAATTTTTAATTATTCACAATATCTTTGCTCTCTTTAGAATTAATAATAATTGAATTGTTATTAATTTTCCATTTTTACGGCTATGTTTCTATAAAGATATTTCGTTAGATTTATGGATCATTAACTATTAAAGCCTTTTTAAATTTAATCAATTGTTATAGGCTAAGTTGTAGTCACATACATACCATATAAAAAGTAATAAATAGATATTCAATCCAGTAAATATCCTTAAACAAATGTAATCTTGTGTAGGTTATATTGATATATAGATAACCTGAGGCGGTTATCCATACCATCACGTAAGACGCAGAGACAGCGTTATTTATTGCTCGACATAGACTATTTAAATAGAAGTAAATAAAGAGGACGTTCACTAATATTATATTTATTTAAATGTTTATACACATTAAAAACATGAGACAAAAATATAATAGAGATAGTACGACTATTATCAAAAAGACTGACAATATGTAACAAAGTTTTTACTGTTTTAGCAGATTGAAATTAATTTTTAAAGCGTTTTTCGCTAAGGAAAATGCGTAACCCTGTTTTGTAGGACAAGGATTTAGAGGAATACTCACTATCAAAATTACTGTCTATTGTTATAGAATACTTTGTGATTCTTATAAGCAAATTACATTCTGACCACGCGAAAGAATACGCAGGGGAAATAGTCGCTTGTTATTGTTGTCAGGCTCGTGTGCTAATGTAAGCTTGATTAAAATATTAAGCAGGCAACTTCATTAATATTGCTAGTTAATCTCTTTTCTTTTTAATATTATGTACTCGAGTAAGTACTAAATACTTATGGGGACTGTAAGTTTCCGTTAAAAACTGAATCTCATTGATTGACAGTTTTGAAATCCTCGGTTACCGATACTATAGTATCTACGCAATGCAACAAGTGGTTAAAAGTTAAGTTCAGAGTGCTTTCATTTAAGTTTCAGGAAACGTTACATTTACGTTACATTTTCTATTATTTCCTTCTAATAATTAAAATTAGACTCCAGTCACAAACAAAATGCAGCATTATTATAAAGGAGCGAGTGGAATTTTTTCATGAATAAAAATCGATTACATCTATAAATCAAATTTAACAGGTCTCACTCACGGTTATACATTTCTATTCACTAACATAACGATAGTACATAAAAATCTACTTGATCGACCTGGCCATATCCTTTGCCTTGAACTGTACAAATATCGGTTTTGCTATGAATCAATCACATTTACACCATGGAACTAACATGACTAAATATCATTATAATTGTAGTGATTTACATAAAATGTTTGTCACCTTTTACGAGTTAGGACGAGAATTACTTTACATGACATAAACTTTAATAATGATCGACAATTTACTCCTTACTCCTATAAGCACTTTATAGAAGTTGTTAATGGTCAATTGCTTCAGTCTTCTAGGTAGTTCCTACTACAGCGCCTATTACTGCTGTCAAACTGTAGTGCACAAACTTTTCAAGTTTCCTTTTAAAGGGCATTGTAACTAGCAAAACTTATTCAGGTAACAAGATTTAACATCTTAGATCTCAACGAGTGCAACACAACACCACATTGTTATAGACAGTCAGTCGTATTAACTACAATAAGGTGAATGTCCTGATCGTCTCGTCCCATAGGTCTCTATCTTTTGTATATATTTATTAATTTACCTTTTTTTTTATTATAGGAAGTTTTAATTATTTCAAGTTTTACGGAAACAAATGCTGAATCTAAATTATGAAGAGGTCTGCGTGTGCGTTGCCATGCCAGAAATTGTAGTTGTTAGTCACGAACTGACTAGTAAACTTAGCTTACTATTAAATATTCAGGAAATGCAAGACTTAATAAAGAGTAATCCATAAATTAAAATTCTTAACGCGTACAAAGATTTAACAGTTTTTTGTAAATTTATATATAAAATAAATGTAATCTCGGTACAGTAACTGCGATGTCATTGATTAACCGATTCATTGTATGATCTATAAGTAATTTATACTGATACGAACAACCGAACCTTAGAACTTTAATTTAACAGTATTTTAATGTTACGCGTAAAGGCAACTGTTAAATGTTCCATCAATAATAGGAACTGGAAACGTAAAATGGAGCGTGCAAACTAATATGTAAACGCATAGCTTCCTATATTTGTTTATTAGCACATTTGTTTTATGTACAAAAGTGTTAGTTCCAGCAAACTTTACACAAAATATTATATTACACAATACCTATATTAGCAACATATGACAAAATAACATTGAATTTATTACGAACATAAGAATAATTTTTACACTATTGTTAATTCATTTCATACTTTATTACAAACACTACCCTAAGTTATTACGTACCTATTTTTTATAATAATAAAGTAATAGATTTCATTTAGGTAATGTCACATAATTATTTCTTTTAATTCATACAAAAAAAATTTAATGGATTATATGTCCTAATAATTATATGTGTAAAATATAAAGAAAACTTCAATCATTAAAAAAATTCTGTTAACATTGTGCGAATATAAAAATACACCCATAAAGGTAGGCAATATATTACTTTACAATTGTTTTTTTTTTAGCAAAAGCAATTTATGTTTTGGTATATTGTACAATATTAAACTTAACCTCAAACTTACACTCACAAGGTTAGTGTGTATTTTCCCTGCGTATATATAAAACTTTTAGAATGCAAAGCCGCTGTTTTTTGCTTTTTTTCCCCGAATAATTAAATATCAGATACAGTTTAAAGATCAATGGCGTACATGGATTGTAAATGAGTAAGCAACTCAAGGTATAATCAGTTGTGATGCATATTTTTATTCCTTTTGGCATAGGTCATGGTGAACGGCATGAGCCTTGTGACTCCTTACACACCACCAAGGTACTAGGAATAATGCCAACACTTATGTCATATATGCAATCAAATATATTTGAGATCTATTTAAATTATTATAATTTAATAATTCACTCAGCCAACAATTTCCCTTTATGTATAAAGTTAATTAATTAATGTTATTGAAACATTTCTGCTGATAATGATTTTTGCTTCTCAACAGCACTTGCATTTTGTCTGAAAAGTGTTAAACTGTTCGCACCGAAAGAAGTTAAAAATTCTCTCATAAAAAAGTGCGTTAATTCTCTCAAATAAATATGACAATATTGTTGCTACCAGTACCTACAGGTACCTAAAGAAAAAACATAAATGGATAAACACACAATGTAAACATTAAAATATTCCTGAATCGGATGTACATAACACAGTTATATTAACCCGAAAATTAAAACAAAGGAGTTCTCAGACAATTTGTAATTAACTATTAAATTAACTTGCTTATCAGTCACGACAATTTTCTAATGTATGATATTATAAATCAAAGAATTATATAATACACAATTTACACTTACGATCCTGTGCAGTACAATTTATTTATCAATATGCATAAGCAATATAACACAGTTTAAAACAATAAAAGTACGCCCGAATACTGTTGAAAGTTCAGCGTAATAAAGTCAAGGCCTAATTGAATATTGTCATATTAATTTAAAATACTTTATTGCTTTTTGTAATTCAATGTTTACTTATTCGGTAATAACTTCTACATGAGAAAAAGTATTTTCCTTAAGCAACAACCCTTGCAATAATTTTTAAATAACATAATAAAGTAAGTTGTTTATACAAGAGTGGTTTTAGAAAGAAAATTGTGCGATGTGTGAATGAAATTATATGATGAAAATTTTATTAAAACATTCCTAAAACTTTACAATGTAATGCATACGTCATGTCTGGTATTCCCTGATATTCTATACACATATTTGATACATAAAAATCGTAGCAGCCGTATCACAAATTATTTACTTAGAAATGCTAAACCGGTTTCGATATGCAGCTTTAGTTTGCATGAGTCAAAATCATACGGACCCGTTTCAATCTCTTGTGGACTTACTATATAAATAGTCGGTGGTGTTGGAAAAACACTAGTCGTATGAAAGTTGCCACACATCACTGTAGCTGGCATTATTTGATCTTCACTTATGGTATGTCAACAATCAGCAGTAGTTCCTAGCATCTATACAGTGGTTTCATGTTATTGTTTTTGATCAAAAACCTTTACATAAATCATGTAGGAAAACGGAGTTATAAAGTAAGAAAGGTTATATTTTTAAAATAATCATAAATATAGGAAAAGAACATAATGATAAGACTATATTTTAATATTGTTTGTGTTATTTAACACATTAAAAATAATTAAAATTAAAATTAATGCATTAATACCCGTTAGTATAATATATATACAATATCAGTTAATATTATATAATATAAACAACGTTTTATAAGAATTAGGAAACGTATTTTTATATAACATTCAATACATAATTTCACTTTGGTTATGATTATCAGAATTTACTGCAAAAATATATCTTATATACAATTTTGAATTGATAAAAATCCATTTGACAGAACGATGGGAGAACTAGGAAGAAAGCTCGGCTTGGATGAGCTAGCTGAGGGAGCATCTAGCATCAGTAAAGCATTACTCGCAGAGTTTATTGGTAAGTTGTATTTCAATAAATTTTTTATAAAATCTAAGCTGTGACGCAAAAGTTTTTATTGTTTTAGTTATTTAATGCACAAGCAATAGATAATTTAATTTTATTGCAAATTTCACTAAACTAAGCGATGAAAGATCTCGCTAGAACAGCATTAAACATATACCGCCTTGGCCCATTTTTATCCTAAATTAATATGATTTATTGTATTTTGAAATGTAGTTAAGATAAAAAATAACAAAATTTTACAGGAAATCTGTTATTAAATCTGTTTGGATGTGGCGCATGCGTGAATATAGCACAAGGAACAAATGCGGCGCCTGATATTGTGCTCATTGCACTAGCTTTTGGACTCTCTGTATTCGCTATTGTTTCAGTAAGTATACCAATAATCTATATTATTGGTAAAGCAATTAAATTTCCTGGTACAATATAATACAATCGCATAAGGCATGTATGTATCGGTAGTATTGAATATTTTTTTGGTAATAAAGCGACAACACTAGCAGGCCCTTCAAATCCTAATACTTATCAATAACAAAAAGGTAGAAGACGTTTCCAAACGCCATGTTCATTTTCTTAAGACATAAAATGTCAAGTCACCCCTTTAATTTCATTAGCCACAAACCTGTATATTAACTATTTGGCGTCAGAAAGAAGAACTTTGTGTATATTTTTTATTATTCCTTACTCTAACTAATCCTCCCATATCCAATCCCTACCCGATCGTGTGGAATTCTTTAAGGGAGGCCGATGTTCAGCTGTGAACATCTATCGGCTAATGATGATGATGGTGATAACTCAACTAATAAATGCCTAAGCGACCTTTGTTTAGAGTGGAGTCAAATATTATATATTATAAATTCTAATTTCTCTACAATTTACTTGCCCAAAAATAAAATGTATAAAAAATATTGTTGGAAGCATATTTCTGAAGCAACTGAGCTTATTAAAAACAACTGATCACATACCTATTTCATATTGTCCACATCGAATATATTTAATTGTTAATTAGATTTAAATTTTTATTTATTTAACAATATATTTTAACTATTTATTACATAAAAATAATTACCAAATCATCGCAGCAGTTTGTAAGCGTTGTATATTTTACTTAAATCTGTTAATATTATGCTACACTACATATTAATACCTCATTCAGTTTTTTTATCATAATTTTTTTTCAGTTACTGTTTTCTTGTCTTTGATATTTATTGTTATAATAATCTATAATTATTATAAAAAATAGAGTCAGATTTTTCTTTCTTTTCCCGTTATAATTGTTAATTTTAATCTAATGCATTTTTTATCGACAGTCTTTGTTCAATGTTTATTACTTACAGTAAAAACTCTATTCGCTGGGTATGTTCCATAAATATGCCGTGAATACAGACCGTGAATACGGAATATACTTTTTTATTAGTCCATTTGACGACATTTATAAAGGTTATTGGGTTGAAAACCTATTGGAATCCTTTTATTATTATGGATGTAGTTGTTAGATCCGCGAATAAAGAAATTTTCGCCGGGAATATAGGAATTGGGTCGCATTTTTCAATCAACGATTAGTGAAAACGCGAATGAAGGAAGCGCGAATAAGGAGCTTTTGCTGTATTCTACTTTATACGTCATGATTATTTTTCTGTTGGAAAAAATACTTAGACAATGATCCTATAATATTGAAATTCTATCGTGAAAATTATAACAACTATTTTTCATTAAAACTGCTTGCTTTTTTAAGTTTTTTTTAATGATGTAAAAAATTACGTAGGCCATCGGCCACGTGTCGGGCGGACACGTCAATCCAGCAGTGACGGCAGGACTAGCATCAGCCGGACGTGTAAAACCAGCTCGAGCTGTTCTATATGTCATCGCACAATGCGCCGGAGCCGCTGCCGGTTCCGGGTTGCTTAAAGCCTTCACCCCGGATCGCGCCGCCGGCTCCCTCGGTGTAACGGGCCTGGGTGTTGATGTTACCCAATTACAGGGCTTCGGTATCGAGTTTTTCCTCGGTTTCGTCCTCGTTTTCGTTGTTTGTGGAGTGAGTATATTTTTTATTTTATAAAGCCGGACGTTCTTCTGATGGTAAGCAATAAACCTGCCCATAACAACGTAGCGTTAGTTAGGATGATATACAGGACATATAATGTTGAGTCTCGTTACCCCAGTAATTACACTAGCTATAGCGCCCTTTAAACTGATACACAGTAATGTTTGCACATTACTGTTTGGTGACAGAAATACTCGCTACGGTTATACCTACCTAGACGGTCTTCAGCAAAAGAGATCTAGCACCAGTAAATAAAGTCATATACCATTTCTATAGAAACACTAACAAAGAGTTCAGTTATGATAAAATCGTGACAGATAATAGAGATTGACAGTAAAAACATGTTGCTTTTTAAGTACGGATGAGATACATATATGTTTACTTTCTTCCTCTTAACAATAACTAGAAAGTATATTTAAAATTTTACACTATACGTGACACCTTACTATGTTAATGATTAAAATAAACAATTTTATCTCTTATAACATAATGTTTAGTACACTAAAATACGACAGTGATTCAATGCAAAGTTAACGTAATTAATTGTCTTTGAACGATAAGTCCAGTCTTTATCATTTTGAAAAGTTATCTACATAATAATAAATTTTAACGGTTCGCCGTCAACATGTGTTACCGTTTTGTAAGAATTACAATAATAACAAATTATTTTATGGATACTAAATATCAGATAAAAGCAATTAGCGCAGAATGTGAACATTACCTAATCTATTACAAATATTAAAAAAAAGGTGGAGACTAAATACCTTATCAAAAATTTCGTTTTGATATGATGCCAGAAATATCAAACTATGTTAAAATTAATAATTTAGATGGATTTAATTATTTTACCTAGAATCTTACAGATAGATCGCAATTGTGATATCATATTTAATGATGGTAGATCTCTGTTTCCGGGGACCTTCTAGGTAGGTACCGCCGCAATGCCTATTCTGTCGCCGAACAGTGCTGTGTTCCGATTTGAAGGGTACTGAAACTAGTGTAATTATTGGGGTAATGAGACAACGTCTTGCTTCAGGCGACGAGCGCAATAAGGTGTAGTGTATAACACCTTAACTAGTGTCACGTTATTATGTATCACTTACTATCAGGTGAACGTCCCACTGGTCTCGTCGCTTAAATGTATATAAAAAAATCAAGATAGAGTCAATAACCTCACGTCTTAATCGCCGTCATTGAACCATTCAAGTTCAAGATAGCGTTTTTATTTCAAGTGCATTTCAGGTTTTTAAATCAATAATCTAACAATTAAGACTTTTTAATAACTTTTGGTTGTCTTACAGTGAGCTTTCGATGCGTCTTTAACTCAATGATGAAATATGTACTTTTTGTCTAATATTATACATTTGTAAAAATTTTAAGCCTAATAAATGACTAGCCTTACATTATTAAATAATTTTACAGAAGTAAAAGATGTTGTTTTATTTTTAGGTGTGCGATCCACATAAACCGGACAGCAAGGCTACTGCGCCACTCGCAATTGGTTTAACAGTGACCCTTGGACACCTTCTTGCTGTAGACTACACAGGATCCGCTATGAACCCTGCCCGTTCCTTTGGATCTGCAGTCGTCGCCAATGTCTGGAAAGACCATTGGGTAAGTTTAGTTTAATATGCAAGTCAATGTACACAATTAATATTAAAATAGTAACGTTTATAACTATTACAATGCCCCAGTAACCCCTCCAATGAGCTCATTACTAATGGTAATGACAACTTTACAATAATAATGGAATGATGAATTTAAAAGCCTACATTGTCCACGAAGTTCAAGAAAAGAAAATGCTCTATAAGTAAATGCACAATTAATAAGAATATGGATCCTCGTGGATCTTTAAAGCCACATTTTAGGTCTTCTATTAAGCTAGTTATGATTATTATTATTATGACAGTTTACTATTTCAACCTTATTTCCCATTGTATTGTCCGAAATGACGTCATTGTCGTGTCCGCCCCAACCTTCATAGATATTTGCGGAGATTGAATCACAGATTTTCTAGAAACAAAACATTACGACGATCATTCGTATTATTATATTACGATGACAAAGTTATTAAATGTAATCTAACCCTATCAGGCAAATTACTAATAAATGATGCATATTTATCGACATAAGTGTTTTTTAAAACGCTTTTAAAAGTCTTATACACCATTCGTATTAAGATATTACTTTGTTATTAATAATGGTATAATAATTTTTGGTATTCATATCGTTATACACAAAACAATGGACTAACACTTAAACTCAATTTCATACGATAACCCTGCTCTCATATTTGAATAGCCGGAATTGAAATACAATTATAGTGGTAGATTTATATAATAGTTGTAGCAACGATCAAGGTGAATTCGAAAATCCCTACTACCAACTGAATTCCGAAACCTGTAGCCACGAAATAGAATCCGAGACTTCTACACATCATTACCGAAACAGTCGAAAATTACATCAGGAAAAGGAGAGGGAGGAAAGCTTTTATTAATGTTGAAACCTCAATAAGCTAAATTAATAACTACATAATCAAATATCTGATTGAATTTAGGATTCGTTTTTATTTTCTTCGACGAAATGACTAGACGAGCAAGACGGTAAGTGATACGTTCGCCCATAACAATGTAACGCTAGTTAGGATGATATACACTGCACCACGTTAAGCTAGCCTTGAGACATAAGGTGTTAAGTTTTGTTACACCAGTACTTTCACTAGCTACAGCGCCTTTAAACCGGAACATAGTAATGTTTGCATATTACTGTTTGGCGACAGAAATAGACGCTGCGGTGGTACCTAAACGATCTTCGGCAACAGAGTCCTACCACCAAAAAGTAGTTTCACAAATCGTACCAATAAATATTACAACTATACATGCTTAGTTAAGTTAAGTAAATATAGATCGTACTAGATATATATAGAATTAAAAAATGACATGCAATACTAACACTAAATGTTTAATAAGACCTTAGGAGGACAATGCTATTAAAACTGCATTACGACAAGGTCGTTCACTGTGCGAGTATAAACTTGCCTGCAGATATTCAATAAGTAGTATGTATGCCCACAAACACTAACTTACGTTATAATATTTGACCGCGTAAAATAATATAATTGTTATAAACTTCAAGCCGTTCATCTTGCGTATAATTGTCTCGACCACGCTACGAGTCCACTTTGACAGGAATTACTCGTATACATATATATATATTGTTCGATAGTGTACATCGCTATATACAATAATAAAGAATATTCAACGTCTGAAGAATCATTTAAAAATTTATTATATTAGTTAAAAAAATATCGTTAACTGGCATTTTAAGGGTGGTTGAGATTTTAGTGCATAGATATTGTTTCTGAGTACACTTGTATAGCTTACGGTAACATTATATAAATAATATAACACTTTGTTTTTGTTTACATGTACTTTGAGGCCACATTCACTGTTACCGATGAACTTTCTCTCTCTCTGTCGGGTCGTTCCTTCATATCTGAGCATAGAATAGAATAGAATAGAAAATTCTTTATTGCACACCAAATAATATTACATCATACAAAAGAATATATATAATAATAAATGCGCAATGGGCGGTCTTATCGCTAAAAGCGATCTCTTCCAGACAACCTTTGGATGGAAAATACGGAAAAATTACCGAAAATTTGGTGTGGGTACTTAATTTATATAAATATATACATTCATACATACACATACATGCATAATATAATAATGTTGGAACCAATAATATATACATACACATTAAATGAATACTTAACGTGACTTCATAATATAATATATAATTAATTAAAGCATAAGATAATGATTCCTGACAAGGTTCTTAAAAGCTCGCGGTGACCGTGCCTGTCTTATTGTAAGAGGTAAGGCATTCCATAAACGTACAGGCTAAACAGAAAACGATTGCTCCATGAACTTGGTGGAATGTTTTGGAACTTTTAGGGTGAGATTTCCGGCTGATCTTAAACATTGAGAGTGTGAGGTATAGAGAAATTCGAAGCGTTCTTTAAGATAAGACGGGTACAAAGGATGAAATAGAATGTTGTAAAGAAGAGAAAGTATATGAGTATTCCGGCGAAGTCGAATTGGTAGCCCCTTGAGCTTATCACGGAATTGGGAAACGTGGTCATATTTGCGCAATCTAAATATAAATCTAACACAGACGTTTTTAAGACGCTCAAGTTTATTAAGTTGTTGCTCGAAAAGATTAATATAGTATAATCTTGGTGGCAGTAGGAAGAAAGTTACGCAATCTTTTCAAAGATCTAAAAGATCCAAATAATTTACGGCTTAATTCTTCCAATTGTGATCGCCATGAAAGATTGTTGTCAAAGTGTTTACTTAAGGTTTTAACTTTATTAATAAAAGGAAGACCAGTCCCTTCAAAACAAATCTGAGGAGCTTCAGAAAAGTTTATTTTAGCAATAATTTTTGTACTACCTAGAAACTTGCATCTTTAATGGATTGATTTTAACACCATATGCTTGACTCCAATCTGAAATTCGTGCGAGATTATAACTTATGGTCGTAACACCATGAGGTAATTGACTAGGATATGCTTGAGTATATATTTGAAGATTATCTGCATAAAGGTGGTAGGAAGATGTTAATTGGTGAGAGATAGAATTAATAAAAATTGCAAAACAAAGAGGAGATAAAACGTACGAGATACCAGCAGACGTAGTACACCACGACGAAAACGTATCATCGACTCGAATACGTTGCCGACATTCAGACAAATAACCACGAAACCAATCAGTCGCTGATGGAGATATGTTAAGAGAGCGAAGTATGCTGAAAAAACCTCAGAGTCAACAGAGTTAAAAGCGTTGCTGAAGTCAAGTAGTGTAAGAATAGTGACTTTCCCATCCTCCATTGTTGATCTAATGTCTTCTGTTATATTAACTAAAGCCGTCACGGTGCTTTGGCCGAGACGAAAACCGGATTGAAAAGGATTTAAGACGGAATTATCTTGGAGATAACAGCTTAACTGTTCATACACCAATCGCTCTAGGACTTTAGACAAATTATTCTAGGAACGGCAGAATTGATATAGGACGATAATCAGAAAAGGATACAGGATTATGCTTTTTAAATAGGGGGATAATTTAGTCATTATTCCATATGGAAGGGAAGGTACTATTTGAAATAGAGTAGTTAAATATATCATATAGAACTGGGACGATGTTATCAATGACAGGGTGGATTATATTTCGACTAATGCAGTCGTTTTCTACAGCTTTGGAAGTAAAAGACAAAACGCTCTTTTCAACATAACATGCAGTGAACTGATTAAAAGTAAAAGAGGGATAGTTAGGAGTTGGAATTGATAAAAGATAACGTAAAGTTTT
The DNA here is from genome assembly GCA_029030555.1 of Ornithoptera alexandrae. Lineage (NCBI taxonomy): Eukaryota > Metazoa > Arthropoda > Insecta > Lepidoptera > Papilionidae > Ornithoptera > Ornithoptera alexandrae. The sequence continues at coordinate 6,121,461 of JARDVY010000023.1, read as the reverse complement.
AGACTTAACACCGTCATTTAAGTCTGACGAAGTGGAGAAATATTGATTTAATAGGTCAATGTTGACGTCTGTATTAACTGAGTCTTTCTGTGATTTACCAAGTACCAAGTACCATCGTATAGATCTAAGAAATCGCCAGATTTTTGCTGGTTCAACATTTTGAACAGAATTGTGGATATGATGCCGTTGTGCATCTCTACACATTTTATTGCAGTGATTTCGAATTTTTACATATTTTTGACAATTTTTTAATGAAGATTATATTTTGTTTTTGCGTAAGATTTTTAATCGAGAGAAGATTTAATTTCCGCCGTAAGCCAAGGTAAAGCGAGATGTTTAAATTTAATAGAGCGTACTGGAGCGTGTTCTACTTTTCATCAAAAGTGCAGGCGGAGGTGACAGGAGTCCAATCTATTTTCGAAGCATCTTCACGAAAGTTACGCAGAATCATGCCACTAAAATTACGTTGCATTAGAATTCTAGACTTTGCTTTAAGAGGACGTATTTTATAGAAAAGAAATATAAGGTTGTGATAGGAATAGGCATTGGCCGTGTTAGGCAACAAGATCAGGAAAAGACACAAGTAGTGAAGGTGTGGTACTTGGAAAGTAGTGCGTAGCGTTAAGAAGAAGAATAGCAAGGTTACACGAATGTAAAACTGCTGGCAAGGGAACGCGAATCTTTTTTAAGCAAGCAAGTGTTGAAATCCCCCATATTAATAATTTGTGAGTAACCGGACAAGTTTTTTCCAAAAAGCTTTCAAAAGATGGAAAAAAGTCAATCCGAGAGGAGGAACAGTAATATACACCAAGTAAAATTTTACTGTGATGCAGTTCTATTTCAACAACAAGATGTTCACCAGCATTATGCGGGGGTGGCTATTCTGAAATGTCAATAGTTTTAAATTTAAGGTCAGCGCGTAAATAAATTGCAACTCTGTAGCTAGGAAATAAGTATCAAGCTCAATTGAATCGTATGCATACGCTAGCTAGTGCAACACTTTATAGGCCTTCATATCATCAAGTGAATATCGAGCTCGACTCCAAACTTAATCCAATAAAAACAAATTTCTTTGTTTTACAAGATATACATATATATATATATTTACTTCCTTAAGTATACCAAGTCTATATTTTGTTTTACTGTGCATGTATATATTTTCTATTTATATATTAATAGATATAATATTTTCCAAAGTTGACAAAGCGAAAATAATACACGTGAAACTGTAATCTACTCATTAATACGTTGTGAACTTCGGATAAATATCTAATCTATATATCATTTAGTTTCGAAAACGTACGAAACATGTCAGAGTTTATTGAACTGGTAATGTTTTTGTTTTGTACTCATAGCGTTTAATCAAACAATTCTATCAATAGTGAACCATTGATGTAATTAATAATAAAAAAATAAGTTTTACGTTTACTATCTAGTGTGATATTCTTATCTCTTCTCTCAATTCTAATAATTTATTGAAAATTCATAGTATTACCTTACGTATTATGAATTATTTACAGGTGTACTGGGCGGGTCCGATAGCCGGTGGTGTCGCCGCGGCACTTCTGTACGTCCACGGCTTCTCAGCACCTCCTCCTGATAACATCTCTTCACCACGGTACAGACCCGTTGCCGCAGATGATAAAGAGGTAACATACTAAAAGCTATAGTACTGATTTAATAAATACATTTTAAACGTTATTTCTATATTAATATAACCTAAATAGCCACAGTTTACACACCAGGGACTCGGGATTTTTGCATCAGGGCAATGTTTCCACCACGCTGGCCAAGTAGCCGGTTTGAAAGTAATTAAAATATAATAAACTACATTATTAAAAATTTAGTTTTGCTTATAGTAATTTATTATATTTGATTATATTGGTACAACATCAACCACAATATTTAAAGCCAGAGACCTTAGATACAATTATCGGGATACCCATTCTTGGTGTGACAATGATTTATTTCGTTATCATGGTTATGTCTGGCCTGCAAAAATAACTAGTAATCCTCTGAAATAGATAACGTATGTTCCTTGATATTTAGAATCATATAAAGCTCATTTCATTGAATACTTTACAAGCGTACTGGACGTCTAGCGCCAACCGCGTGGACAGTAGAACAAAGCGTAAGATTTTTATATTACCACATTTTATATTAACATAAATTTTTAATTAATACCCAAAAATGTATTTAAAGACATTTACGTCGAAACTTTAATTGAAAATGAAATAAAACAGAATACGTTTACAAATGAAAAAAAAAACGGTTAAACTATGTGTGGATAAAAATATAAATATTTCATTTATATTTTTATTAGATTAGTTTGATATATTTCATTAATATTATTTATTTCATTAATTCACTACTCATCGAGATTCGAAATTATTAGTTATAGACACGTGACAGCAGAACTATGCGTAGGGTGTTTAAGAATAACAAACATTAAATATTTTCATTTATTTCAGCTGAAAAGGTTGGATGGTAAAGGAGAAGATTTGGCATGAGACCGCGCAACAGTAATGTCACTCAGGCGCGATGTTCCAAGGGGAATCTCCGTACCCAGTGACGTCCGCCCAATCGGACCAATGGACGCTCTCCACAGATTATACTAATATCCAGTTTTAGGCATAAATTTTATTAAAATAACATTGGCATTTATAAGTATTCAGTGTTTACTTTCGGTTATATAATCTTGAATTTTTTTTATAATAAATTACAATAATTTTTACTCGTTTAAAATATAACAAAAGTATAATAAAAGAAATATCCTAGAGAAAGTAACTTCCTACGTATAAATAAAAAAAAATGTGTTCGATCTTGCTTTCATCTCTCTAATATTAACATTGAACTGCCATTCAAACACATCTAATAAGTAATTTATTTATATAATCAAAATATTTTTCAATCACAACACGAATGTATTTTTATACAACACAATTATTAGCAACGAAAATTTTTTAATGTCCCTGCCAAACGCTACGAACTATTTCGCAAAGCTTGTTTAACTTTAATAAATTATTATATATAAAAGTTCTGATTTATTGTAGAATAAAATTAAGAGTAAATTAATGCAAAAAAAAAACAGATTTTCGACTATTTACTCTTTTGGAACTTTTTATCCAGTGTATACAATCGTAGTAAATTTACATTTATGGTAAAAAAAATTTATGTTAACAGCTCGAATAAGATTGTTTATTCTTATAAAATAAACGCTTATTCTTTTATTAAACAAAACTAAGGCTCTTCATATTTATTAGATGTACAAAACCAATGAAATTTGTGTTGCATAATTCAATGTAATTTTAAAATATTCTTATTTAACTTATAAAGGTTGCTTCTACTTGTGCTGCTTGCGGAGTAAATGTGTTCAATTTTTAGTCTTCAGTTATTTTCATTGTCACCTTGATTTATCGTAGTTGACGAAATATCATCAATACGTGTAAGCAGCATGTAGGAAAGTTAATCCTTGTTATTTTAGTGTCATATACGAATTTTAAATAAACTTATTTAATTTATGTATTCGTTCTCATTTAAGAATACTTATGCTATATTTAACAGCCCTCTTAATGTTATCCTGCTAAGTAAACAAACTACGGTACTTTCTAATTTTTCAAAACATTCATACAATCTCTATATTTCTTGCTTTATACATAACTAATGGCTAAATGTCAGTTTAAAAGAAATATATCATTAGATTAAGTTATTTTAAAATAAAAATATTTCAAATTGAAAACATTTATTTTAAACAAATAAAAATAACACCCAAGATTACTTAATATGTATAAGTTTCGAATCATTGTCGTCTTGATTTACATTATGTACTTTTTGTCGTCGAAAAAGCGTAGAAAGGTCAAAATCAGTCTTAAATAACATGTTTTAATTTTTATTTATTAAATCAATTAAAAATACATAAGTGTCGTAAGTTTTATTAAATACAATGTAACTTAAATATAAATTCGTGTATAATTTAAAATACGTAATGGTGACGCTTGTAAATTCAATATTAGGAAAGATGACAATGTTTTTTAATAGACAAGTTACTTGAGAGTTTAGACTAATTTAATTACCATAGTTCTTGGAGTATGCCAGTTTTCTTAGAATGCTTTCCTACACCAGAAGCTTAAACTCAAAGGGAGTATCAAATCCGTGCTTCTTCGAGACAACATCAAGTGTGCTATCGCCCTTCGACTATCCACAAATATTCTATCTATATGTAATGCGATTCATAATAATTGATTTCGTCGTCTAATTAAACATAATGAACCTCATCATTTACAACTTATAGTATGTACTAAATGTTCAAACAAATCTAAAATTACATAATTTATAACTTGACTTTTACTGGTGGTAGATATCTCTTACCACAGACCGTCTAGGTAGGTACCACACCGCAGCTCATGGTGGCTACGCTAGCTACTTACTAGGGTAACGAGACTTAACATCTAATGTCTCAAAGTAAAGAACCACAATGTAATGCTATTAATACAATCTTAACTAATGCCACGTTGTTATGGGTAGGTGTATCGGTTACCATTAGGTGACTGTTCCGATCCAGGCAGATCGTTGCATAAAAATAAAAAAAAGACGGGATTACGCATATTTAAGATTGACTTACTTTTTTTATTATGATGAAGTTAGCGCCACTAGTTTTTTAGACAACTATAGCAGCTTATTGTGTACGTACCATTGATGGTCATTTAAAAATAGGAGAGACCACGACCTCCTGGATAGTATTATTTTAAATTAACAAGTTACCATGATTGTCAATCATGATTTATATTCAAACATTTTTACATTACGTTAAAGGTGATCGTAGTCAAAAATAGAGTAAAATTTTACTACACGATTTCAGACCAGTTATTAACGTTCACCTTACGGTAAATAATACACTATGCATTAAAAAAATCCTAATAGAATCATTACGATTTTTAACACCACACATTGTGGAATTGCTCAGATCCAATGCATTACAAACCAATTTTTTTTTCTCACTGTAAAAACTATGAAGTCCTAAATAAACTTGAAACATTTTTGTTTGTCGTGCGGTATGCGTGTCTTAAACAAAACGGAGTCTGCTCTGAACTGCGTCGACAATAGCGGCGTATAACCCATAACCTGAAAAAAAAACAATACACAAGCAGGTAACACACATGCTTCAATTAAGCCATTTTTTAACTAATTTTACTACTATAATTATGTCACAAACAAAATTTTAATGAGCAAGAAATTTATTGAAATTTATGAGCTGTAACAAGGAGAACCCTGGGATTCCTAAAGGAACCCTCTGGACTACGCTTTTGGATACCTCAAAAAGGTTTTTTAAACACCACAGTACAATTTAGGCGCTAACTTTTAAAATTTCCACAACTATGTAAACTGAAACAGAATATAAAAAAAATACAACAAATTTACCTGCGAAAAGAACTGTATACATTTATGCCTCTCGTGGAAGTGCGTCTCGTCAGCGGACAGCGTGACCGGGCAGCCGGGGCATCGGAACGTCCACCTCGACGTCACCTGAAACACATTGTTTTAACCCACCAACAAAATCTTAGGTTTTCTCATCCTAGAGACTTCACTAGCTATAGCGTCTTCTCAAACTAAAATAGTAAAATCCAGTACCAAACAATTCGCCTGATGGAAAATTATATGCCTGTCTTTAACAATGTAGTTAACGAACATTAGATAAAATCACTTAACTTGTGCTTGATCTATTTACCCTAATTTCATATGCTTCTACGCTCTTCAAACTGGAGCATAGTAATGTTCGCACATTAATTTTTAGCAACAGAAATAGGCGCGACGTTGAAACCTATCTAGACGGTCTTAAATTCTTGGTGAGAAATTTTGTGCGTAATTTTGCATTCGTTCACCTTAACAGGCGGCTTCCTCGTGATGTGTGCGACAAGAAAATTCATTGCGATATCCTCGCAGTTCATGTACTCGTCGACGTAGTCGCGTACGGCAGCGGGAAGGGCGCGCCAATACGCCCACAGGTAGTACCGGTGCACGAACGCAGCGCCAGTCAGCACCATGCTCAGCTCGCAACTGTGCATCATTCCAACCGCAATCAGTTAACATAACAAAACTACAAAACTTATTCAAAACACTCCTGCCGTAAACAATAATTTTTAGATACATAAAATTAAAATTCATAGAACCAACAGAATCCTTCTCTAGACAGATGAGAATAATATAAAGAATCTCTAGCAGTCACTGAACTTTAACAGAGCAAGACCATTTTTTGTGGAGCAACCTACGAGAAGCCTCCGTCCAATAATGGACGTCCATCGATTGAGATGACGATGATGACCAACAAAGAAAGAGCAAGTGGAGAACTAAAAAGCTGACAATATCTAAATAGCCGGGTATATTCTTAAAATCTATGAGTGATGTGAAATCACTTGTAAAAATATTTAACTGTTGATAGCGACTAATAAAGTGCAAAAATTGTCGATAATTACAATTAAGCGATATAATAAATAAAATAAATACCTATAATTAGAGTTATACAAGAATCCATTGTTAAAATTTAAATCCCAGGCATGGTACCGGCCAGGGAATCCGACAATTCGATCGCGATGCTCGCGCCATACTCTGTTGAAAAAATATACTATAATTGGTCGTTTTAATATTAGAATTTGATAGCTATAAATTATTATAGAAAATGGCAATAATTCAATTTTATGTTATCGAGTTGGACCGGTCTCAACTGGCTAAACCACCAGAGTTTGTATTAGAGTAATGTATACGATACATATTAACATAATAATTTTAATAATTACTATATTCATTACTACTTAATTACCTTGGCGCCTACAACGCTTGCGCACAGCAACTGGCGCTAGTTAGGGTGATCACTTATTGTGCTCGTTGCCCGAGCCATAAGATGTTAAGTTGTGTTACCGAAATTGTTTCACTAACTTCAACGCCGTTCAAAGTGGAACACGCTATTTTTTGCACACTACTGTTGGGCGGTAGAAATAAATGTTGCAGTGGAAACTACCTAAAGAATTGCCGGCTACAGAGATCTACCACCAGTGAAATTTTCGAATGCATAGTGTGCAGTGAACTCACCTAAAAGCAAAGACGATCTCATCATGTCTTAGATGGGCGTCATCGTCAACACAGAGCACAGCCTCCGTTTCGATGAGGTGGTAGGGCAGGAAACGGTTGTTCAGAGAATTGCGCGCGGCGCGCACCACAGTTACCGGTGCACCACAATCCGGCCACGCCTGCGCTGGCGTTGGAGGTGTCACTCCATTCCACACCACCACTACCTAAATATAAAAACAAGGCTATCAAATTTACATATAAACATTTTACCTTCTTCCAAGGCGCGGAGGCTCAGCTCTTGCCCTATTATATGGAGTTCTCTGGAATAATTCCGGGGTCACACGTGAAGTTTCGTAGTTTTTTGGACCCGACTGACTATCTGCCATCCTCTTTTGGTAAATCTGCCGCTATAACACAATTACTATTGTATTCCGACTGTCAACATATGAGAGCCGGAGTAAACTGCACGAGGAAGGTTTAACATTTCAAGGCCTCGTTGTCAATAAGCACATTATGAAATAAAAGTCAATCGTTAGCCCATTGCAAATAAGAAAAATTACTGCTTTGATGTAAAAAAAATAACTTTAAGACCAATGCCAATACGTTGAAGAGAATAAATTTATATTGAAAAATAGGTTCTCCGGTGAAATCTTAATGTTCAATTAATAATAATAAAAAGATTATATCATACAATTTTTTTTAAAGTGGTGTAATAAAGAATTTGTTTTCTACAAAGTATGTGTATCATAAAACAATTTACAAAATTCACATTATACATATATTCAAATTCCTGTACAGAATAACATTTACATTATTTATTAAAACAGCAACAAGTTAATTGTAAATTAAGATTAGCATGTCTGTCGATAATTATCACATTGTCTGTTTTTCCTTATTATTTTTCACTAAGAGAAAACTATTATAGCGTGTTAATGACTAAGTACGGTAGCAATTCAATTAATGTATGCATAACGATAAACTCTAAACAATCTTCACATTCGTAATCTTATGTTTTAATAAGTTATTATTACACCACGAAATGTCATTTTAGAAGTCAAACTGAGCACCAACCCGCGTATGGACAGCGTCTTAAATAAATGACCATGACTCTGAGAGAAATCCCAGTCGCTGGAACGTTAAAAGTGCTGGTAAAGAAAGAAGTAGATTCTATAAGTAATAAATCATTAAATGTGAATAAATCTTTAACGAACCTTATTTAAATAGGGCAATCCACGAAGCCGTGCAAGTGCTGCAGCCAATACGGTTTCCCGCTCATAAGTAAGTATAACAATAGTAAACTGTTCCCTTGGGCGATCTCCTCCTAACGCTTCACTGAACTCTTTTCCAGAACCACCAGCCCCAGTGCCTATTGGGCGGAAACCAGCCGCGGAACCCATGAATCTAGCTTCCGAAGTCACCGGCGGATCCCATGGCAATTGTGGATAAAGTGCAAAAGGGTCACCCCAATCATTCCACATTTCATAGCCGTGCAATAGTGCTAAGGAATAATTCCGACGATACGCTGGACTAGGATAAGGAGCTTCGAGAGGGCCTAAAGTCTCTTCAGGTTCTGTGTCCACTGCGGGAGGTTCTAATTTCGGTGGTGAAAATGAGTCATTAAATGCAGGTACGCCCGTCACGGGGGAAGCTGGTTGAGCGGGTATATTCAAGCGTGTCCGCAGTGTCGCCAACAAAGAATCCATACTGGCCTGCACGGAACTTAAATATCGCTCCCATAAAACTCTACCTTGTCTTCTAAATGCCAACAAATCAGAATCAGATAAGGCTCGGAGCAAAAAATGCAGTTCTGTTACACGTGCTTTGGGGAGTGATATTACTGCGCGACGCCAATCAAGCACCTCATCGTAAGGTAGTCGACATCTATCCCCGCCAAGAAGCACCGGTATCGCTCCAGAACGTAACGCCTCATACAATCTGGCTTGTAGTAATGCTGTACTTGTATAACTATTATCGCCTGGAGCTAATATTAACACAAATGTAGAATCACGCAATACTGATCGTCTTGACCTATCAGTTCCGCACAATGACCAATCACCAATAGAAATAACTAAATGCTTTTCAATAGGTGGATCACATTCAAATTGCAGAAAAAACAAATCAGAAGCAGGAGCAGAACTAGCCATCTCCTTTAGAGACACTATCAGAAAGGTGTCATTGTCTTTGTTGTTTGAAGTAATCACCGATTGCGAGCCCTGAAAACTAAATATCGTTTTTGAATGAACAAAACTTCAAATCGCATTACAAAAAGGAAACACGAATAACATACCTAAGAAGATATTTTCGTCTTGCAGGTGCCATTGGTGCGCAATCTGCCCACACATCTCCTCCTGGTGGACCAAGCGCAGGCGGGGTAACTAAATCAAACCCTGAACGAAACTGCTGCAATGTAAATGTAGATTGAGCAATCATAGCTCTTCCAATTGAAGCTCCAGAAAAAGCGTCACCTGAACCAACAGACAGTTCACGTCTTGCTAAATTAAGTAGTATATGATTACGACCATCTCCTCCCCAAAAGGGTAAATTTTTTATTGTAGTTTCATTCAAAATCAACTTGAAAGGATGTGTCGTTGGTCTGTAATTACAATACAAATAAAAATAATAGTAAATCATGTACATGTAAAAAAATTAAAGTATGAAACAAGACTTACAATGTTTTTTCAAAAGGAAATGATTCCCCAACAAGAACTAGATATAAACATGCTTCATTGGGATTTTGCGTAAAATGGGCATTATAACCGAGAGTTTGACGTAGCGTCGTCTTGAGGAAGCCATCCACTTCAGCACCAGATAAAGGAGAGTAAATATCTGGGTCATAAAAGTAAACAGGAAAGCCTGATGTTAATGAACAGCGAGAATAATCAAAACAAGAATGCATACGACACTGAATTTCTAAAGAGTGATTTATTGAAGGAAGGATAGATGGAGGTCGTAGTGGAAGTATTTGCACAGGTGGAGCAAGTTCTGGGGTGTCGCGACGGATTGCCTCAAGCTGAGCAAGGCGTGCTTGATCAGCAGAGACACGTAAGCGCTGCAATTCTGCTGTGGCCCTGGCATATTCTGTTTTAACATTATCAGCCTTAGCATTTGCGGCTGCTGCCTCACGTTGAAGTCTGCCACGTTTCTCTTCTAATTCACGGAGTTCAGTGGATACTGAAGCCTATTAAAGGAATATAAAAACTTCATAATGTATTTAAATATAAAATATACTGAATGAGTAATTATTACATAAGACCTTATCTAACATTAAAATTTATTAAAAAAAACATGTGATAAAGGGAATTTTATGAACCTGATGTATTTGGGTTTTGTATAACATTACAAAGCTTTTATTGTTATTTATGATAAAAGTTACAGTAATAGTAACTATTATTTTTATTACATTAAAAAATAATTTAAAACCTGTTATTAAAACAGTTATTTAGTACAACCTCAAAAATATCTTTCTGTTGCAAGTTTTCCTACTTAGAATTTTAGTTTCTTCTTAGCTAGTTTTTAATAGATTCTATGATCTCTGATGATGGGTAATGCTGTTAATCATTTGCCTGAATGACACAGCTTATTTGTTGCTGGGGTCACAAAACCCTCAGTCTACAACCTCATCATCAGACCATCATACTAAATTATATGCACCTCCATAATCTTGATTACCCACTTTGGATTTAAAAAGAATTATTTTGGAAATACCTCAAACAACACATACCTTAATTCTGAGCATTTCTTCAATTCTCATCTTTAAGTCTGCTAAATTTATTGTTGAAACATCTCCAAGAGCTTCTAAAGTATTTCTCATTGAATTACTACCTATGTTAACAGATGCTGTTTCATACTAGAAAATAAATACCAAAATAATAAGATTAACTCTTTTTCATAGGATAATCAAATTAAATCATTATATGACTAAAGAAAGAAAGAAAGGTCCCTCATTAACAATCTTTAATGATTATTTTCACCCATAAGTCAACCAGCACACTAATTTTATCCCTTGCAGAAACTGTAAGACTACTGTAATGTATAGCTATTACCAGCTGAATTGCTTATGTCGCGAATTAATTTTATACATTTGAATTTCAACGGCATTGAAATAAAATAATGTTACCTTAGACAAGTAATAATGTGTAAAAAGAGGCACAATAAAAAGAATAACGGAAACCATTGCTATTACTCGAGATAATTTTATGTGACCAAGCCACAGGCAAAAACGTTCGTAAAAAATCATTGTTTAATAGGTTTGTATCTTTTTATGTAAATATTTTACTAAGTAAAAAATAAATATATCATTTTGAACATTTTCCCTTTAAAATTAAATATTGTTTAAACTAGGCATATGAGCTCTTTCATTTCAAACGCTCAAATATGTTATTATGTCAAAGTCAAACAAGTGTGTTCTGAAAATCTAACTGTCAACATCACTTTATGATTTTATTGTTGTGGTAACACAAAACACAGTAATGTTCAATTTAAAAATTAAAATATATTATAACTTTTGATGAACAATTAAAAGCACTATTAGAGAAAGTATTCAAGAATTTTACATGCATGTGTTCAAAAGTAGAAAATATTTATAAAATATAACCAAATATAATAACCACACACAGAAGCATAAAGAAAAGCGGACCTAACATATGAATAAAAAAATACCCTGCCAGAAACTTTCACATGGTTAATTCATACAAACTATACCATTGAATTGCCCGCATTCAAGGACTGTCAATTAAATAGTAATAAATATCTGGTAGTTTTGAACGTGTGTATAATTATTCTAAAGTTATTAAAATTAAATAAATTCCCACCTAGCATTTTACGTTGATTATATTACTCATGTTTGATTTTCATAATTTGATTTTGAAATTGCCATCAAATATTGTAGAATATATAAAGAAAGAATGAAAATGAAAAAGGATTGAAGAGGTGAATAGTGATATAAGAAGAGAAAGGATGTAAACTAATAGATACATAGATACATCGACATCGTCATCTCAAACTGAACCTTGGCGATCAGATTGAGAAAACCAATTCGATCCTCAGCAATTTTTTTTAACTGATAGTATTTAAACCCGGTCCATTCCTTTACGTCGTCAAACCATTTCTTGTGCTGTCTATCAGGTGCACGTTTTCCAGGAAATTTGCCCTCCAGGAATATATACATATAACTAGTCTGGCCATATGTTCTAAAAACTCTAAAAACGCCTTTTTTCAACTTCTTAATTATTATGAATTTGAAACATGTACATTATTTTAAAAACTTCTTTCGTTTTTGCGTCATTTCACATATTTTTTCGTGTTCATTATCAACATACAATATGGAATGGAGTGTTAAAGAAAATAAGATTGCAGGGATCGCCTAGCACAAAGTGGGTTAGGAGCCGTCGGTCATTTTCCAGACACTTCTAAAGCTTGGTATCAGCCGTATGTTCGTATATCATACTATCAACAGATACAACAACACTTCCTCTATCGAAAACTAGAAAAGATCGGGGCGGCCGCGCGCCGTTAGAACTACAAAGGCTGTTAATGCTGTTAAAGCCAGAATTCGTCCAAACCCCATTAGGAAGCAAAAAATATTATCGCGAGAAATGGAGATTCCCGCTAGGACTCTGTCGCGTATTATAAAACAAGACCTGAAGCTCGGTGCTTATCATCGATTTACAGGACATGCCCTAAATTAATTTTTACAATTAAAGAGAGTAGATCGATCAAAATGCCTTCTGTCGCGATACACAGGTGAATGCCACAAAAATATCCTCTTTACCGATGAAAAATTTTTCACCATTGAAGAACATTACAATAAGCAAAATGATAAAGTGTACGCTCACAGTTCTAAAGAATCTGTTCAAGTGGTCAGAAAGGTACAACGTGGTCATCATCCTGCGTCAGTGATGGTTTGGTGGGGCGTGTCTTATCAAGAAGTCAAAAAAGTACATTTTGAGAAAAAGGAGTGAAAACTTCAGCCAAGTGTATCAAGATACAGTCTTGGATCATGTTACGAACCCCTTAGCAATACATTTTTAAAAATATACCGTGGAATTTCTAGCAGGACTCTGCTTCTAGTCACAAGACACGAACTACCCAAGCCTGGCTTGAAATCAAATTCCGGACTTAATAAGAGCTGAAGACTGGCCCTCATCTAGCCCAGACCTCAAGACTAGACTTCAAATTATAGTCAGTTTTCGAGGACATGGTCTGCTCTAAACAACACGGCGACATTGAATCTCTTAAAAAATCTTTGGAGCATGCAGTGGCGTAATTTCCCCTGGAAACAGTGCGTAAATCCATAAATTCGTGGCCAAACAGATTAGAGGCCTGTATAACAAAGGTGGCCATTTCGAATAGAATATTGCTTTTTTTTTTGCTGGGACTAATAAATATGTATGAACTTTAATATTATATTATCTCATTAAAAAAATGCATTTGTAACAGAACTTATGGCCGGATTAGGCATACATACATTTATACATGTAAACTTAAACAAAAAAGGCGCGCATAATGTGCGTCGGATCGCGCCGAAGACTAGGGGTTATCGCAGGAGATGAATTACTTGGTCTGCTGCCCTTTATACATATGGGTATATTTCAAAACATATTTTACATATCTGACGCAAGATCGCGTATAATAATTTTGGATGAAAAAAAATAATTCACCTAAGAATAAATCTGAATTATGTAAACGGAATTACTAATGAATTTTATTATATTTTTTCCAACTTAATTAGATACATTATATATAACAAGTTTACAAAGATCAAATCGTCATTAAATCACTTGACAGTATAGAGCAAAAACTATGAAGATCGAAACAAGTTTTCCCTTTAATCGTTACTAGTGGTAGGTTTTTGTTACCCGAGACCGTTTAGATACCACCGCAGCTCCTATTTCTGCCGCAAGATGCATGCAAAATTATTGTGTTCCGGATTGAAGAAAATTGTAATTAGTGAAGTTACAGCAGTAACAAGTCTTAACATCATATTTCTCTTGGCGACGAGCGCAATGTGGTGCAGCATATACCATCTTAACTAGCACCGTATTACGGCGGCGATATCACCATTAAGTGAACATCCCGCTCGTCTTATCACTTCATCGTATAAAAAAAAGAATGTTTAAGGTAGTAAAAAGTCCTATATAAAAATCGGTTAGAATATGTCTGTTTTGCGTTCAGAATCGAGATAAAAAGAATAAAGGACCTCATTTGAGGCATTTGTTATTTACATGCTTTATTTTATACAAAGCCGAGAAAATAAAATTCCAATACTGAGAAATCAGTAATTTAATTTTAAACTTAAAATTAAGTGAATTAACAATATATTGTACAAGTGTTTACAATAATACACCAATGAAATATAACATTAAAAAATTTTTGTTATCACATTTATTCAAATATTTTTAATTTTCACCTAATGAGACTCCTGGCTTTCACCGCAACTTTTTGTTAGCGTCTTGTTAGTCAAATATTTTTTTTTTATAAAAGGTGTAATTTTGATAAAATCAGAAAGTAAATTATTAATTAGAGTAAAACCTTAATATTTTTATTCATGTTTTCACTTACATTTAAAACGTTGTAATCATATTATTGAGGCAACAAATTAATTGAACAACTTTATACATCCATTTTCTTTAAAAATTTTATTAACATTTCAAGTTTCAATGTAAAACGTTCAAAAAATATACCTATGTTATTACTGGACATGGAAGCGATTACTTTTCGTAAAAAACGCTATTAATTAAATGTATCAATTATTTCAAATCTAAAAACCTTTTTTTTATTTCCATGATGTTTTAATAGATGTGTGAACAATATGTTAGGACTGAACGTGAGACCACATTTAGAACACTCTTGGCGTGTTATCCTAGTTTTAGGAGTACATGATGCATTACGGTGTGTCATAAGAGAGTTGGTTTCTAAAAAATGAAGCCCACAATTGCATTTATACAATGTGATCGCTTTCTGCTCAACTTTGCTTTTGTTTAGACTTTCGTTCAGAACACCTGCATCTTGCAAAACATTATTAATTTCCCTGTCTTCAATAATATTATTTGTTTCTAATATTTGTACTGTGGGTTTATATGTATTTTCAGATTCAGTGGGATCGAAATTTGTTAAAGTAATATTATCGATTAAAAAATTATTATCACTTTCATGAAGCGAGTAATGACTTTTTAGTTTTCTTGCTTCAAAATAGAGTCCACATAAAGTACACTTTGAAGAGGGAATTTTAAACAAACAGTTATGTTTGAGTGTACTTCGAAAATTCTTTATACATATTTGGCATTTCTTACATCTGTAATAAATGTAATCATAAACTTTTCCATTGAACGAAGACACTTTATCATTATCTAAATGTATTTCTTTAGTTTCATTCTCACTTTTGTTACCAATTAAGATAACTTTTATTTTTTTAGAATTAAAATTACTGTACTCTTCATGTTTATGGATATGCAAATCATATTCTTTAGGATAAAGTAAAAGTCCACAATAAGAACATTTCTTTAAAATTTGTCTATCACATAAATGATCTTTGTAATCGGATTTGTTAACAAGACCGTCACAGTTCCTACATTTGAATAAAGTGCACCAATTTTCAAAACGTAAAGATTCATTAAGAAGTTTGTCTTCACTTCTGTTAAAAAGAACAATCCTAAATGGTTTCAAGTCTTTTGTTTGCTTGTGAACCGCTTCATGTTTTATTTTGTGTGTCACTGTAATGAATGGTATTTCGCATATGCTACAGAAATGTTTAGGTAATGTTAAACATTGATTACCAAAGTGCTTGAACAATGAATATGGAATAACAAAACTTTTGCACTGATCACATTTATAGAGTGTTGAATCATAATGACCTTCTTGAATAACCCGCATCTTAATTTTGTTTTCATATTTATATATTGATTTATTAACAATATTCTGCATCTGCTCTTCAGAAAAAGAATCAAAAACTCTTTTAATCCACTCACCATATTTCGTCATGAAGAGATGTATATCAAATATAATCACTTTGATATTTCTCTTACTATTTTGCTTATGGATGTTCATATGAGATTGATAACATGCATTATCAAATTTTAGATTACAATCCTCACATAGTTTTGGTAATGACTGTGTTTTGTCAGGGTTGTAGTGCTCTTGGCAATGTTCTACCATTGAATCATAGGTGATTAAAGAAATATCACAATTTTTACAAGTATAAACAAAACTTCCTGTTTCCTCATTGCTTGATTCTAAACTTGGCAATTTATTTGATTTTGTATCTTCAATTATTATTGGTTTCTTAGCGATGGAAACTACAGTAGAAATTTGTTTCATTTTAATTTTATGTTTCTCTAATCTATAATTATGATAGTACATATGTAGTTTATACCCCAACTGAGAATAATTCTTCTTACAGTCTGTGCATGTGATATGATGGTTTATACCACATTCATGTCTTAATTTTGTTATCAAATTACCAAAATGTATTCCACAAACATTACATTTTGGAAAATCCGGTATGGGTGGATAAATCAATTGATCATTTTTCATGTCATAAAATTTAAAATCTTGCAATGTTAAATTTTTTTTTCTTCCATGTATTCTTTTGTGTGTAGAAACACCTGTTTGTGATAATAAAAGACCACATAATGTACAATAAGCTGGAGGTATGTTAATGCAATTGCACTTTTTATGTGTCAAAAACTTTCGTCCTTTATTTATAAAGCATTTACAAGTATTACAATAATAAACTTTAAGCCATTTTTCATCTAACTGTTTATTCAATGTTTGAGGTTCATTAGAGTTATCAATCACCATATCACTCACATTATAATCTGGAGTAATCATCTGGGTGTTTACTACTTCTGTTTGTACTATTATGTAGAATTTTGAAGCAACAATATTTGATTTATGATGGTCAGCATGTATATATTTCAGTTTGTTATCTATTAAAATACCACAAAGTTTACATTTTACATGCTTATTTTGTGTTACAGTTCCACAAACTGTAAAGTGTTGTAGAAATATATTTTCCTCAAAGTGGACAGAACATTTTGGGCAGTTGTATAAAATTACAGATACCAATGTATCGCAAATGCCATATACAGTAAAATCTTCTGTTACCAAATGTTGCTGCATGTGAAGTAATTCATCATTCTTTTTAAAAATCCGATAACACAATGAACATTTCCAATTAATTAAAATTTCTAAGTGACTTGTATGGTCAATAGCAATTTGAGAATGTAAAAAGTGGACATCACATTTATTACATCTAAATAGAGCCGATTTTAAAATAGTTTGAGAACTTCCATTAGTACTTAAAGCCATAGATGAACCTTCTTTGTGAACTTTTTGCAGTGACAATTTTTTTTTTGCAGATTCATGATCAATTTTTTTTTCTTTTATATTTTTATTAACACTATTAGACAATTTTGCAGATTTTATTGAAGAACTCCCAGTTTGAAATAGCAGTTTTGTATGTACTTTTCGTATGTGTGAATTATATTTCTGAATACTTCTAAATTCAGATAAACAAAATTTACATTTAGGATTAAAAACAACCTTTTTTAATAAACCATTACTTTTTTTCAATTTATGTTTTTCACATAAATGGTTTAAACCAAACTTTACATTACTATAATAAAATGAACAAATAGGACATCTATAAACAGACAGCTTAGAGTAACTCACAGAAACATTTTTCTTGTTGGTTATTTGACTATTTTCATGTGTTTGATGAACTGTTGACTTAACAGATAAAAACTGATTTTTTTTGTTATTGTTAACAATTTGCATTTCCTTTTTATTGGCGTTCTTTACTTCCTTAAGTTTTTTGGTCTGTAGAGTATCATAAAGATGTTCAATAAGGGATTGCATGTTAGAAAAAGAGGCATTACAATGAAAACAGTGATTTGAAGAATTTCCTGATACTTTAGCATTATTTCTTATAGCTATATTAATTGCATCAGTTTTATTTGTATTGCCTGAGTATCTTGCAAAAATTTTAGGTCTTCCCAAGTGGATATTTCTTTTATGTTTATATAAACCTGATATTGATCCAAAAGGTTTCTGGCATATATTACATTTAAATTTATTTGGCCTCCTCACTTTAGTTTGCTGTGTTTCATCACAGTTTAATTTAAGAATTTCATGATTATTATTTACAATAGTTAAATTATGGAAAGATTTTTTATGAACTTCAAATTCTTCTTCATTAGGAAAAAGAATGAAACAAATTTCACAATATTTCTTACAATTATCTAAATAAGGTCCAAGATTTATCAATACGACTCTTGCATTAGTTATATTTGGTTTTATTTTGTTTGTTTTAGATTGTGAGATATTTATTTTATTATCACATTCCCTGATGTTATACTCGCCTGAACTTTTTATATCACTTTTCAAATTTTTACAATCTATATACCCATTATAAAATGTTGGAAATGTAACCAAAGGAGTAACATCTTTATCCAAGTTGCAAATGACTCCAGTTTTATCATCTTCAATAACATTGTTTGCTACTGAAGATTCTGAAATAAAAATGTTATTATTATGTAAGTTTTATTTGTGAAAGAAGAATAATGATGAACTAATTTCTATCTACTATTATTAAGCAATAAACAGTAGATTTTCATAATCCTATGTATGTCCTATCTATAACAATGCATTTTATACTACATATCTAAACACTCTTTAATAAAAATGTGACTATCATTCTTGTAAACCAATACCTGCTATACATAGTGTAATGAACTATCCTATTAAGTAAAATGTGATCATAGTTTTAAGCATTTTACTGGCGGTAGATCTTTGTAGCCGTAGACGGCCTAGGTATGTGTAATAGAAAAAGGTGCCATGGCACATATTTCTGCCGCCAAACAGTATTGCGCAAACAGTACTGTGCAAACATTACTGTGTTCTGGTTTCAAATGTGATGTGGCTAGTGTTATTACTGAGGTAACAAGACAACATCTTATGTCTCACGCAAGGAGCACAACGTGGTTTAGTATATATCATCCCAACTAGTGCCACGCTGTTATAGGTGGCGTATCACTTACCATAAGATAAACATCTCTCTCGTCGATCTCTCGTCTCGGCGCTTAATTGAGAAAAAAAACCGGTTGCCTTTAAGTAATCTAATACGATATGATACGAATGGATCATACGCTAAAGCTTACTTTTTAAAAACAAAAAACATCTTTGGAGTTATGAAAATACGCTTACCTTCATCATATTCATACAAAACTTCCTGTTTTATCACTGTCAAATCCGGAAATATACTTTTAATAAGTGGATTATCTAAGACGTCGTGTTCGTCAATATCAATATCGTCGGTCATTTTTATAAAAAATAAATAAAACTTTTCTGGAACGTACTCTCACCAAAATGTCATAAAAATATCAAAATAAACTTCTGTTTACTTGAATTAAACAGTATTCTTTATGAATCGCCTCATATTTGCGGCTGGCGAAATCAGTTTTTCAAATAATTGTGTTATGAATAATGAAGAAAAACTAAACATTAATACAAAATAGTAAAAAATTCGTTATAGCAAAAGGTTCAATCACAAATTTTAAACATAAGGTGTATAAAAACTGACACAGATGGCATGCAAAATAGGACATACTACTTCATATATACATATCTGTTGCCGGACAAAATACTACCCAGTATTACAAATAAAAAGACAAACATAACTGGCATAGGCAAATAATCGTTCGAAAATTATTTTAGTCGATACAACCAAAGTTGATAAGACAAAAACGAAAATTTTTATTTCCATTTGTTTTAAAGTTGTCAAAAATATTTATATTTTTACTTAAAGTTTTCTAAAATACTAAGCATAATAGGCATTAACAGACGTAGTAAGCATTCATTCCTGTTATATTAGTTTACCGCGCGTTAGGAAGCGTTTCGCTTCTTTGTTCATAAAGTGAACAACTTTAACGTGGATGTGAGAATTTTTAAGAAAAAAGTTAAACTTCTAAAGGAGCCGCCGTTACTATCGAAAACACGTCGTCACTTATTATTAAATGGAATGTAGTCAGGCTATAGTTTACATAATGAAAAAAAAAATAAAAGAACTTGTACCAGAAATTGTATTTTAACTATAATAGTAATGAAAAAAAGAAGGGTTAAAGTTTTAGTGTCATGGAGTATTTTTATTTTGTATGAATGATTGTCAATAGTAATAATTTATTGTTTTTTTTTTTACAGTATAACCGTGTTTTAATATCAAATATATCTTTCCAATGTCTTCATTGTAAATAATAACAAGATACCCTAAGCTTCCCGTCTTCCTCGTGGTCATACCATTGGTTGAGACAAGGAGTGTGTATACAACGCGTGTACATTTAGAATACTCTCGCTCTCTGTAGCTTAGTATAATTAAAGTAATTTATGAGGACAGTAATATTTGCATCGGAGGGCAGATAATACTTTATTCCTTCGCTTAAATTATTGTTCACGCATAAACTTTTTATAGTACAATCATGTTACTATCATATTAATTATTAATAGGTTTAACTCTTTTTAATTGGCTAAAATTCTGGAATCCTTGGAAAACTTTGTCCCTCCCTTCACTCTACCTCACCTCACAGCTGATCAAATGTCAATTGTCAAGAAAATGGAGTTTTGTTACGCATAATAAATTATGATAAAAGAATTCCAATATAAAATCATACAAAATGATTTTTACAACCTATATGGTTTAGAATGGACAATACGGCTCCATTTCAGCCTTGGGCCACTGACAATAATACACAAAATGTTAAAACCGAAAGAGAATTAGTGGATGACGCGAAACTTCATCGGGAAAATGTCAATCATCCAAAACATAGGCAAACTGCGTCTTATGATAAAGAAAGTGTCGTTGCTCCAATCAGTACCCCAGACCCATCGACCATTTCAGGTACTGACTCCAGTCCAGGTGGTAATAAACAGTCCAAGATGGACTCGGGAAAAATAACTTCTATGCAACATATCGTCGAGAATACTCTCAGGTATCGTTTGCAGATTTATCAAATTTTAGCTCTCTTATGTTTAAAGATTATGAATCTTTTGGTACGCAAAATTAATCTTTTAGAAATGTTTTTCTTTATATTATATAAATTATTATTCAAATATATCACTGGAAATAACTCATAGGAAAACTATTTGACTTAATGATTCAAAATCTTAAACCAAACCTGGTTTACCCCTTAATTGATATAAAAAATTACAAAGAAAACTGAACTCTAGATTTCTTGGGAAGAAAAATAATTTATGGTCAACTAATAGAAAGTGGCAGATATATTACTATCAGTGTAAGTTTATTTTATTTATATTGTTGTTAATACATAGAACCTAAAGACTTTTGAGATATCTAAATATATACCAGGTAATAAATCAGATTCAATTGGAATTTAAGGCTATTGGCTTTATTAGTTTTATCTTTTTTTTTTTTGTAGAAACCTTAAAAATTAAGGAAAGACTTAATTAAGAAAAGCATAATGAAGATTATGTGTCATATATTCAACTATATCCCAATAAGTAATGTAAAGGTGAATTTATTCCAAAAATATATATCAGCAGACAATAACATTTATTTGTTTATTGGCCCATTTATCTTGTACTTGTTAAAACAAATGAATTAAAAAGCTATTTTAAAACAAACAGACAATTCAATTTTAATTATTAGTGTTGGCATAAATTAGCAAGATCATTATAAAGCTATGCAATTAATATTATTTGATCAAGAAACTGTAATAAAACATTATGAAATGTAGTAAAATAAGACAAACTACTGTCAACCTATTCATATGAGAAAAAAATGGTATGAAATTTTTTTATAATTCTATTTTTACTACAAAAAATGCTCCATATTACATTATTTGAAAAGTAGTACTAGCCTTAAACACAAAAGGTAATGGTGCTCTATGTAGTTATGTAAGGGTTGGTGTTTATTAACAATAAAATTAAAAGTGAAATAAATTGATTTATCACAATGTATGTAGTGTTTTTGTATGTTGCGAAGGTGTACATAAGAACAGAAAACTTATTATATCTGCCTATAATCTTGGCATAAAAGTATTTATTTATAAAGAAAAAATAAAACTATTGTATTTAGACTAATCATATTATAAGCTAATTATATATTAAAATTTGAATAATGTCAACATATGATTTGCATTTTGTTCTTAATGGTATTTCATTATTAATATTAATTAGTATACTTAATTATTAATTAATTTTATTAGTATTTTCAGTAAATTTTGTTTTAGTTTCAAAAATAAAAATGTTATCAAACATTTACTGATGTTTAAAAATTATTGTAACAAAATAATTTTTTTTTTCAGCCAAGAAGGTCGGCAAAGAGTAACTCAATTGCTAGAAGCAGTAGAGGCTCTTAGTGGTCCAGAGAAACTTTTGCTTTATCTTCGTTTGCCTACTGGTGTACCATCTCATGATCCTCTGAAGCAACCAATTAATCCATTAGGATCACGGTATTAAATTTAACAAATTTGATTAAACATTGACTTGAAGCATTATTCTAAGTTTTCCTTAAAAATATTTTTAGGGCTGAACTTCAACAAACTGTGACATGGATACAGACACATTTAGAAGTTGATCCTGATGTTTCCCTGCCAAAGCAAGATGTTTATGATGAGTATATGTAAGTCATACAAAATTAGTAACTATTTTTTATATGTGCACTTAATGTAGTTGTGATTTTGTACATTAAAAAAACAGTTGCCAGGTACCATCCATAATAATAAATTTAATTGATTACAGGATATATAAATAAGAATTAAATTGATATTGTTTTAGTGTAAATACTATAAGCACATAAATAAGAATTGTCAAGAAACACAGAGTTGTGATCTTAATTAAACATGGGGCATATTATGTTTGCATAGCATGCTAACAATTTTTCTTAAAAATATTTCTACATAATTTGCACACAGTTTTACATATTTAGTACTATAGTTTTCTCTTTTGGCAATAGAAACATAAGTGTCAAAGTAAAAACTATTTTATAGTAATATCCATACAAATATAATGTGAGTGTTAAGTCCTAAACAATAACATTATGAAGAAGCAGAGAGAAATAAAAAGTATAAGTGTTAAACAAGGGATTTCTATCTAGTTAACCTTTATTGTTAAGAGTAAAGTTCAGAATCTCATATATTTTCATCCCTTTGTGGTAGACAAATGGAAATAACCTTACATCATATTACCCTCGTATCATAAAAGGCAACTAAAAGGAAACAACTACGCTCTCGCTACTACGCTCGTCAATCCACATACCACGCGTGGCGAGTATGGTCACCACTTGCAAAATTATAGAGGCCAATGTTTAGCAGTGTTCACACTACACAAATACTCTTATTTGAAACATTATTATTGAACTGCACTGTTTTAAAACGATGACACTCAATGTTATCGATGATATTTTAAATTACAGTACAGTTCTAACGTATTAAGTAAAATTAACCAAAGAACAATCCAGACATATTTAATTATCTTTTATATTTAGCAGTTCCGAAATTAAAGTTTGCTTTACATTTGTGTAATGTTTCCAGCATTTAGATTAACGTTTATTTAATTTTCTGATAATAACAATTTTATTTTCTATAATATATATTCGTGTTTAATATCCATTATATATATATATATATATATTTTTTTAACAGAGCTCATTGCATGAGCAGTAACATGAAACCTTTATCAACTGCTGACTTTGGCAAAGTTATGAAGCAAGTGTACCCTAGTGTACGTCCTCGACGTTTAGGGACACGCGGAAATTCAAGGTACCGTGCTGTATTAATTTATTGGATTTCTTCGTAAAGTGTTTAAGCAAAGGAAGTAATAAAGATATTAGCTTGTCATTGGGAAGGCCTATGTTCAGTAGTAAAAGCTCAGTTTGTAAGTAGGCCATATGACCTATATTAGAGCATATGCTCTCTATACGTCTTAAGAAAACACCACATAGATAACCGCATTCGTGGACATATACCATCCGTCAACTCGCCAGCTTCTCTCTAAAATTTTCTCTGCGAGAAAAGGCCCCGAATAACAGCAATAGAAATATTGACTTTTAAGTATTTTGTTTATGTCGAGCAGGCTAGAGCGGATGGAAGTTTAAAATTTATCCTAACTTAAAATCCCTCTTTAAAGACGATGTATAAATGGATAAAATCAATATGTAATATACATTAATGCATTATCACAAAAGTTCCATTAAAATAAAAAAGAAATGGTACAAATGGCGGAGTTCAGCGCCCGGTTCTAATACTACGTTGGAATTTTCATGAGAAAATTTAATAAGCTAATAAGTTTTATTACTATAGATCACATCAACACTTAACACTAGAAGGAATCGTGGTTAAGCAATATTAATAAACCATTTGATTATAAAAATTTGTCTGTAATTCTAAGAAATCCATATTTTATGAATTTCTGCCTATTAATTATTTATAGGTACTGCTATGCCGGTCTTCGTAAGAAGATCAAGCTGGAAGTACCCCAGTTGCCAGACTTGGGGGAATCATCTAAGGTATTAAATGCTGTAATTATTTTAAATTGCTTTTATTATGTGCATCTTTTATATACTTCAAATTAATATTTTACAGGAAGCAACAGTTAATCCAAGGGAATCCGAAAGGATTATTTGCGATTGGGCGGAAACCAAACTTGGTAAGCTGTTATAAATTATTCATTTTAAGTACTTTGTAACTGTGTTAAGAAATTTCTTTGGAGTTTGAAATTCTAGTTTTTATGATGATCATCAACAAAAATATAATACATAAAAGTTCCAATGTTAATTGCTTATATCTAAATTGACATTGAAATTTCGAGGCTTTTTTTCTGCTATTACTGGAATTTTCAATGTGTGCCCATAGCGTGTTCTTCTTCTTCTTCTTTGTCGTAACCTCAAGACTGAGGGACGTGACTATAGTGCGTTGCCCTGGCCACCATGGCATAGCATGTTCAGTTGCATATTAAGAAGTGCTTGTTTGCTTGAACTGTTCATCAAATAATTTTTCCTCAAGTTGTTACAAAAACTCCTTTTCTAATTTAATTCAATCTTCCAAACCTAAAAAAAAACAAAATTCAAATAAAAATACTGCAAAAATAACAGTCTTAAATAGCAAAGTTAAACAAGTGATAATCTTCAAATGACTATTCAGTTTAATTTTAGATTATTCTAAATCCATTTGTTTAATGCAATCTCTGAATATTTGATTAGGTCTGAAGTTTGGAAGTATAGGAGAGCTGTCACGACATTTAATGTCAGTTGGTGTAACTCCAAGAGCTCCTCCTGGACCAGCAAGTAACTCCCCACCACCATTGACACACGGTATAATTTTGTAATTTTTATAATGAGTAAATATTATTAATAACCAGATCTATTCAGCAAGATAATATGTACACATTAATTATTATTACATTATAATTAAATACGTTCTTTTTTATCGCAGGTGCTTCAGACGAAAGTTCAGGACGCCAGTTGATAAAACAATTAAAACGGAAATTGCAAGTGAGTATGTTTTTTATTATTAACACAGCAGGACGTCTCTTGACAACAATTTACTCCCCCAGGACACGGTAGCACTAGTTAAAAATAAGGTGTTGTCTCTTTAACCTTAATATTTTACTACTAGAATCCCTTCATATCAGAATACGGCAAAGTATGCATATACAATACAATATTATATAATTTGTTACGAGGCGGAAACAGGCGCTGCGATGGGTACCTATTTAGACGTTCTACGCCGCAGAGTCGTACCACCTATAAAATTCATGTTATTCACAGTTTAATATTAAATAAAAATAAAAATCTTATTTGTTTGTTTCTTTTTAAAGACGCAAGGAACACCGGGTCGTCCGAAAAAGAACAAGAATCAAGAAGTAACAGGGGAGTCTCCCCCATCCACTTCGTATGTAAGTCAACACGCGTCCGTAAAACACGAAAGTGAAATAATATCAGAATCAAGTTATGGTTATCAACCCTCATATGTACCAGTTTACGATGTGAGACCATCATTCCCCTCTTACGGCGCCCCACCTCGTGCTCACCCACCACATATGACGCCCACGCCGCATTCAATGTCAGTACACGAATATCGAGCAGACCCATATGTCTTCGAACCTCCTTATGCACCTCGTGATCTGACCTTACCTCCTGATACGACTCATAATTTACCTATAAATCTAAGCAGTGACGCTTCCCTTGATCTATCTACTGAGCGTACTGAATTGCAGCGACGTAGACCTCCAGAACCGCCACCAACGCGTATGCCACTTCCTGGTAAAAAGCTTATACTCGAAACTTACCAGAGCGAAACCCAGGCAGGCTCTCCTCGCTCTTCTCAAACGGACACGCGACAAACACATCAAGTTACTGAAGAATTTCCGAGAACGGAATATTTACCGAAAAAGATGAGAGCCGCCGAAATTATGGGTGGTAAGTTGGCGGCTGCAAGACAATCATTATCTACTGCCGAAGTTGCTTCATCATCAACCACCGTTCTTACTGATACGTCCGCCCGTAACGAGGTTGCTTTTTTAGAGGATCCAAAAAACTTAACGAGCCGGTCCAAAAGCACCGCCGCGGCGCTGGCTCGGGAGGAAAAGGAGGCGGCGAGTCCGACACAGTCGGTGAAAGCTCTGACGCCTAAGTGCGAACGCCCCAAACTACGTAAATTATACTGTCGAACGAAGGCACCTTCCCCCGATAAAACTGATTTACCTGAGCAAACAACTTCACCCGAGTCTTGTTGTGGCTTGGTTGACATTAAAACCGGCATGATATGTGAAGAAAAACATTCGGAAATTTTAAATAGAGAGCGTGTTATTAGTATATGTAATATAGATAAACACGATCTAGATGATTATCTTAATGAGAGCAACAGTCAAGAGCACGAAGAAGAATTGTTGCAATATTTTAACCATCGCGATACGGACCATGAAATGCCAGTGCAAACAAATACTACTGTTAATGCAACACCTTTTTTAGAAACAAACCAAGACCCTCAAGACGAACACAGCCAAGGAAAAAGTGAAAAAATATCCCAGTTGAGAGAATTATTAGCAAAGAATTTGAAAAATCAAAATGGGTCTCAGAATGTTGCGGTAAATCAAGATGATAATTTGCCAATAGATACATCACAAGAAACACTTGAAAAAGCAAACATCGTTACCGAAGGAGCTTTTAAACCAATTTCCGGAACAAATGTAATGGATTTGATGAATGGTTCAGGTATGTCAGATACACGCGAAACTAATGGTAAAGATAAACAGTGCAATTCCAATATTAACGAAAACGGTGCTTCAGTAGCATTAGAGACGAATATTTCAAATCCTTTGATGACGAATATGGCGGGATCACATATTTATAATGGTAACTGCCACGAACCTCAAAGCCCTACTACGAGAACTCAGCAATATGAATTTGTACCTATATCAGATGCGTGCCATTCGCCCGGTAATTTTCATTGTAAATCACCTTTAAGTTTTAGCGATAGAGGGCACAGTCCATCGAAGATTCACAAATCAGTGATAATGGGAGGGTCACTTCAAACTTCTCCAATCTCGCATAGTACAGCTGCCAGTCCATTTGTAAGTCCTAGAAATACTCCAGTACCTAGATCTCGTCTTTGCTCTAGACCAACACCAAAACTAAATGGCAGAAAAAGGCGAAATCCATTATCCCTTGGGATGTCTGATTCCTGTTCTAAGCAATTTGCTGTACCGAACGATCAAAAATTTATGTCTAAAACAACGGTTACTAGTTCTAATGTTAAATATTGCCAACCAATGTCTGCGCCGCCATCGCCAAATATAATTACTCAATTTAAAAATCAAATGCTACAAAATACTTCGTTTATGCCAAATGGTACTAGCAACGTGTGCTTAAACTTTGTTCCAAATTCACTATTCCGGGAAAATATAAATGGAGAATTAGCTCAGCCTTTGTCTGCAGATCCTTTATCACGAGAAGTAAGCCAATTCTTTCAAGAGCCAGTGAGTTACGGATTAGGTCTGGACACTTCATATAGATCTCAATCTGTACCCCTTAAACCAGGAATTAATAATCTTAATCTTTTAAGCTACAACAACACACCAGTAGGTTCAGTTCCGCCGACACCTGTACCGAATGAATTTAGTGACTTTGGATCACTCGCAGATACATGTGATATATCAAAAGCCGGTCTTAATCCAGAAACATTAGATAAAATTTATGATGCGATAGACAGTAGTAACGACGTACTTAACGCTGGTCCAGCGCCGAATCTTTTAAGCTCTAATGACACTTTAAGCAATGGTTGTGATACAATACCAGATCAACAAATATTAACCGATGAGCAGTTAAATTCGTTTATCCCTACCGGCAGTGATTTACTTGACAGAAGTAGTCAATTTAATCAATCCTTTGGTAACGATGGCACCTCAACGGATAATGTGGAAGAATTTTTGAAAAGGACAAATAGTATCGAATTAGATTTATCGGACTTGGTTCCAGATAAGAGTAAATATTACACATCGCGGTCAGTGCCGAGCACGCCATTGCCGTACAAACGTACCGTACCAAATTTACAAATTGATTCACGACGTTCGAGAGAGTTGTTTGCAGCGGAGAATTATTCTAACGTTAGTAATGGCATATCCTCTAAATCTGTACCATCGACTCCACAGCTTGCTGAAGATAGAAGCGTTTTTAGTTACAGTAATAGAGATTTTCTTATCAATGGCAACTCTGTTGAAGTATGTGGTTCAACACAAATTCAGAATATTGTAGACAGTGATCAAACGCTCTCGTCACCACTAGATATGCTACGTGAAGATATATTAGCACCGTTAACCTCATCCGACTTATTAGCAGATTTGGATAAAATGGATGGAACTCCATACGTTGACCTGTAGATAATAAATTTTAATTCCATAGTGTTTTAAAATGTATAGCAAGATATGAAAATGTTAGATAACTTTTTAGAGTACAATGTTACCTTCAGTGAAGGTTAACGTTTATGTGTACACGTGTCAGTGTAGTGAAAACGTGATATATGTACCGCACACTCCCTAATATCTGAGTCAATATAATGCACCATTTTATTGTGATAATTATAATATAAATGAGTAGTTGCATTAAATTTTGTTTTGTGGCCTTAACATTAATCTGATTATATTATATTATCTTTTAACTAAATGAGAATCGATTTAATGTTAATAAAACATAGTCCATTATTTAATTCAAACTCCATTTATAATTCTATACAAGATTCAAATAATTTCTTATCAACCATAAGTTAAACTGGTATGTGCCTCATGACAATATGTCTGCTCAGCGTATATTTGATCACATCGAACTTTTGATAATTCTATACTTATATGTATATACATACATGTATGTATGTGTATATATATATTCATATACATATTGGGTGATGCTATCAGTTTCAACTGTTTAATATTATATAAGATAAATAATTCCATCGAGAAGATATATATATATATATATATATATGTATAGATGAAGACATCTAGTATTTAAATAGACCAACCTTGCGTGCCAAGCGCGCTAAGAAATTGTAATTGGTTTTCTAAGATATAGATAGTATATAGTTTATTACAAATGAATTTATCGTAAGTTAGCACAAAGATTTAATATATTTTATTATCGCATAGGAGTTTTACTCTTATATACTAAATTTACATTTACTGCATTTAATGTGGTGTGATTTTTTTTTAAATTTTAAACGTTATAATGGCTGCAGGGAGTTAATTGATTAAAAAATCAATTATTAGGAGTTAATATGTAAAACAATAATGAGGCCGACCTAATGGATATAATCTCAGAACTTAAGCCATTATAATAAAACTTTTACGTCAACTAAAACATATATCGGTAAAGTTTTTATTTGTTTGTTTTTTTAAATTTATTTAAAAAAAACTATTCCTCAAGGATGTAAACTATGCGAAAAATTTATCACATTTTATGAAGAAGTTAATATTCAAGATAAATGAGAAAGAGAATTATTTTTTTTTATTTCAGAGCATCATTTTTGGTTAAATTTTTCCTTAAATTACACTTAAAAAAATGTTTTTTTTCAAGCAAAAAGTTACTGTAAACTGTAAGTAACAATCTTTTTCCTTGAACTTATTCATGTAATATCAAATTTATAACTTTGTACAGTCTATTTATACCTAAAGGCTTAAGTAATATATACGTACCTTTCATGACTCTGGCTGCAATAAGGCACACGGCGTGTCTGATATTTAGTGATCATTATATGTACATCTTGTTTTTAAAATTGAAAAAATAGGCGCGTTAATATAAAATAAATATTTTCCCAACGCAATGCTACATATCCAACAAGAAAAAGGAAAAAGGTTTTACATTTAATTGGTATAATAATACGTTGTTATAAAAACTGCTAACGGTGTATTATAACAACACTTACAGCAATATGCATACATACACTTTTTTACCTCGGTCTTGTCTAGACTATTACCAGTGGACTCATTAGAAATAAATAACTTCACACTAAATTAATTTTAGAAATGTATTCTGTATTTTGAACTAAATGAATGAGACATGATATTTCTAATCTTTGTCTCTGTTGGATTTGGCGCGGAAGGACGTACAAGTTTATTTTGTATATCAATAGCGACGTAATAACATTGTTATATAATATTTTGTTAATACTTCTTGTATTACTATTGTTTTATTCGTTAATTAGCTATTATATTATAAAAATACACATTTTTTTCCGGGAATTGTGCCTATACAATGGATACATTGAACATACCTTCAAATGCTAAGAAAAATGTAAGCACTAGTACAAAAAGGACACTGTTTTCACA
This sequence comes from Ornithoptera alexandrae, assembly GCA_029030555.1. Classification (NCBI taxonomy): domain Eukaryota; kingdom Metazoa; phylum Arthropoda; class Insecta; order Lepidoptera; family Papilionidae; genus Ornithoptera; species Ornithoptera alexandrae. Next base: position 6,090,570 of record JARDVY010000023.1, on the reverse strand, counting down.
GGGATATTACATACATTTAAATAAGTGAAACCTAAGACTGGTTAAAGTTTTTAGATATTCTCACCGTCAAGTAAATAATTTTGAAAAGATATTGTCTCGAGGCAAAGGTATACACATTGTATCAATCAGTGGTATGTTAAATCCAATTTTGGTGCAACTTACCAAAATATTTGTACCTAATTATTGTAAGTGTACATTGTTATAGTTACGTCTGTAAATATTTTAGTTTATTATTTTATATTAATTTGATATAAAGCGTTATTACAACGGTAACATACATCATACGTCTAATTTTGTACCTATAGCATGCTGCAAGATTTCGTCAACCTTTGATGATCTTTAGTCTATGCATTCGCAATTAATAATAATTGAAAAAATAAGTCAAACGTCTAGCCTAAGTTTGTAAGATAAATTTTAATTGAAAATAAAAATACTGTTGGTAAATTGAACGAATATATACATTTGTAAACTCTTCACAAACATAGATCGCTAGCGACTAGATTTACACTAATATTAATTATATTCCGCATCTAAGTTATCTAAACAATCGTATTCAGCATATAAAACATACTTTTGCCGACTAATAATAATAATTTATCTCAAGCATCTTTGTCTAGATAAACGATTAATATATTGAACGTTTGATTCTGTAATTTATACATCATTGAATTTTTTTATAAAGAGTAAAAAATATTTTTCTGACATGTTAAACAATAGTGAAACAATATAATCATGTTTTGTAATTATAATTTATTTAAAAAATTATAATTTTTTATATGTAATTTTTATTGTTGTAATATATGAAAACAATAAATAAGGAGAAAGGACAGCAAAAGTCTCAAGAGACTATTTGGACTAAATAATAGTATAAGTAGTTTTCTTTACACGCTTCAATATCAATTGTTATCAGACGAGTACAGATTAGATACGTTTTGATTTTATATGGTCAATAGAAATTAAATACAATTATCAGTCATATGATGGAGATTTTGTTACTAAATTTAATCGTTATGTAAATATTATTTTTTTTTAATTTTAGTCTTATATACATTTTCATGACACTGTAAATTTTATTACAATTGCGTTGTTCCGTTAATATTATTGTTTTTATTTCTTTTTTAAATATATTGAAATTTAAATTAGAATTAATACTTATATCTTAGGTAAAATATCCATGTTGTTGATTAGTATTATGGATGTTGATTTACACCATTTGCTATACAGTGATAATAAATGGTACCATAGTATTCGCCTTCTTATTTACGTAATTACAACCAAATTAACATTTAGTTATAGAGAAACAACGATAGATTAATACGTACCAGTCCCGTTTTCTTGGGTTAGTAAGAATAGGACTAAGGTAAGCTCTATATGTCGTAGAAGACAACTAAAAAGGTCTACGGGTTTCGCGAGACTTGAAGGTGGAGTGGACCTTATCACTCAACCAGCGTATGCATTTTGCCGTAGCTCGCCGAGGTGCTTAAGAGGGTTTGAACATACCTTTGAGACGGGCTACCACAAACCACCGGTTTGTTCTGTAAGAGATCCAGGGGCCTCTTCGAGTGCACTAATGTAGACCACCGAAAGGGTTTTAGTGAGTAAAATTTTAACAAAATCCTGAAACCTTCCAGAATCGGAGTATTTTCCGAAGATTTCCTCTCCGAAACCAAAAAAAAGGTCAATAACCACAATACCAGTATGTGAAATCTGTTTGGCACAAAATGAATAGCTTTCACTAGGGATCTTTGTGCTTCAATTCTAGAAATCGATATTTGTAGCACTTCAAGTATTGATTTTTATTTAACGAGCGACGAGACGTTCACCAATTAGAAAGGATACGTCCGCCTATATTGTGCTTGTCGCTTTAAGCAATAGTTGTCTCCTTGCCTTTCGATTTTACAATCAGAATACGGCGATTTTTATATATTTTTACTTGGCGGCAGAAATAGGCGGTGCAAAGATACATATCTAGGCGGTTCCCGACAAAAGAAACTTACCATCATACCTTTTACTATGGCGATAAAAGTACAAAAATACTCAGCTGAATATGTTATAACAGTATATGTAGTACAATTTTTTTGACATGCTAACATAGTATTTAGTAGAATAGTGAATAAATAAACCTTTATTATTTTGTAGAAATAAAAGAGATCGTTCACCTAATTACGATTTGAAATGTTTATTTTTAAAGAATTAATTTACAATCTGCTTTACATTAAATATGCGTATATAAAGTTACAAGAAATAGTAAAAACTAACATTATGTAATACACAAATATTTCAGCTATTGCTACACTTAATATCTATGAAGTCGAAAATGGAATATTAAAAATTTTTTAAAGAATTGTCTTGATTCTATGGGCTTTTTTGCAGCTGAAGTCAGGTCACCAATATAGGGATTATAAAGATTAGTTCTTGTATTTTATAGAATTCAGTTTAAATGGTAAAAGTATTAAATATTAGCAGTTACAGTTAACTGCCCAGTCTCTTCTACTTAAATGATTATTTGAAAGCGCCATACTCGTACATACAGGGCCCCGTTTCCTTCAAGCATTGTATAAATAAACAAATTAATAACTCGGCATTTGTTACAAATATAAGCGACAGATTCGATTGCTTAGTCTTCGAGTGCGAGAGTACGATAACAGAATAACAAAGAAGGTCTGTTCAGAGCGGCGTCATGACGGTACTCTTGTGGTTATGGATACACGCCACAATTCTTTTAAAAACATTAAATTGAGCACTATTTCCTTTTATTTTATTTTAATTGGGTGAATGTTGCCACCGCTTATTGATACTTTTTGTTTCTTCTGTTGTCCTATTAAAGTTAGTGCCATAGGTAAAGAAAATTATTTCTTCATGTTTTCTCTTGATCTCTACGTCATCTACAAAAAACTGGCCAAAGAACATATGTTTTTGGCTAAGTCTAAACGTTTATGTTATACTACTTTTTTTGAATTTCCAATGTGTGTGAGCATTTTCATTATTAATTCTATGAAGAAAACTCATCTCTCAATTCATAGATTTCACTATTATAACTAAAGATAATAACTTTTATATTGTTGTTCCGTTTTTATCATTGCCTACTTCTTTAAATGTAAATTTTGCATATAATTTTTAATAAACCAATCTGGTAATATAGGATCATCTTCATAATTGTAACTATTAGTTACTTTTATTGGTGAGCCTGGTCTCCATTCAAAATGTAAGCTAATTAAAGGTAATGATAATATATCGAGCAATGCTCTGTGTCCATATTTATATCTTATTTCTTTCGAGAAACTTGTCTTTACATAAGTCAAAAAATTTTCCAAGAAATTAAAACAGACATTTGGGTCCCAGAATTGCTGAAAAATTAAAATTTACCACATTAACACAGATATTTATTTCTTGTTTCATATAAAAATAATACTTACCATAATAATAGTTATTTTTGGTAATAATTATTAAGACTAAAAGTATTTGTAAGTTATAAAAAATTAAAGAATCTGGTGTTTTATACATTAGATACTTTAGAATAAAATATGGAGAGTTCACAACTCATAAATTAGTTCATTAAATGATATTTTTTGTGTAAAATTAATAACATACCCTTGACATTTTCGGAAGATCATTTACATTGAATTGTTGTAATTCTTCTACGATTCCATCATCATTTCTAAAACCACATAAGATTGTGTTCACTCCAGCAAGAAACGATTGACACCACCACTTGTTTGTTTTGTGCAATCTGGAAAATAAATTATAAGCAAAATAAAACAAGAAATATTTATTAGACTTTAATATATAACAGCCTTTAACAACATTGTATTAGCACCATGTTAATAGTTATTGAGAAAAACTATGTATCAATGTTGAATAATGACAGCAACTGAGAATAATTTCTAAAATAAAATACAATGTGAAATAAAATATTTGCAGTAGTTAACATTTAATAACTAGTATTACAAAAATAAAAAAGATCTTTAATTTTTTTGTTATCATATTAAAAGAAACATTTAACATACTTATTAATTACTTGTGTGGCGCAAAAATAACCTTATAAAAAGTACCTTATAACACAGGTAATAAGGTACTTTTTATAAGGTTATTTTGCACCATCCTATATTTATGTTTACCTAAAGTTTTGTTCTTGATCGGGAAATTCAATGTGTCTGTTTGTTTTAACTTCTATATACTCCTTAGATGACAAATATTCCAACACTTTTTCAGTGCCAACATTCTCATTTGGTGGTAAATTTCCATGATTTTTATCACAGCGGATACCATCCATTTCAGCTCCATATATTATATTATGATTATTTAAATTTGTTTCAAAAACCAAACAAAACTCTTTATTTTCATCCACAGGCAAGTCAGGGTTTGGATCTCCATGAGGAGTTTCTAAAACCAAACATTCAATTTTAAATCAAAGAATGAAAATGATAATCATGAAAACTTTGCAAGACAAATTTTGTGCTACTATTTAATATGATGATAGATAATTGTATGATTGAGAATATGAGTTCAAAAATAATTTTTTACTTGTAAACACGGATTTGCTTCAGTACAATATAAATTCTACCACCTGGATGAAGACTCCAGTTTTACTATATTTTAAGTTTACTCAAATAATGTTAACTTCTATTACCAGATAGAACTGATTGTTCAAATTTATATCCCCAAGATGTAAATCGTTGTTCTGTTTCTGTCATGTTCCGTTTTCTTTCTTTCTTTTCATCAGTATCTCTAGCACATAAATAAATATTGCCTTTAAAAAGAACAGCAACTATCCTCCACGCTTCTTTTTTCTCATAGGGCGTGCAACATAGATTCGTCAGTAATCCACGATAGCAAAAAAATTTTGAAACACCTAAAATTCTACTTAGGGAGAAATTTAATCGGAGTTCATTATGTAATAAAAATTTCAACAAGTCGGTTAGTTTAACATCTAAGTCCGATGGTTTTCTTGTTGCTTTATCAATTTGAAGGTTTAAATCTATTTGAACTTTTCTGTTTTCAATCGATCTTGCAAACTTGACATTTTCGTATCCAATGTAACCTATTATTTTAGGTTTTCCAAATGATGGAAAAGATTTTTCATATAAACTACTATTCGTGTAAAGTTCACTATGCATTTTTGATAAACAAACAATACTTATAGTACAATTAAATTATTTCATTAATACTTATACTATCACTCTACTCCAAAAACTTATTTTGACAGAAAAGATATCAAATAATCATTTAATTATGACAGTAGGAATAAACATTAGGTCTACCCTTATTACGTAAAAATAAGTAAAATTTATTTGATTTCAAGTATTTTTTATCTCTTTATTTAGTTGTATTTGTTACATTTAAAATTTTAATATATTAATAATACAAAAAACTTGAATAAAGATGTTGAAGAAAAGTTAAGAGTAAATCTATGGTTTATATAACATCAGCGTCACTTGTTGAGCTGTAGTTTTGTTACGTCAATTTATTCGTTGTGTTTTGAAATATGTGAGCTAGAAGTTGATTAGACACAATTTTTATTTTACCTCTGGTTAATGAATATAACTCATATTGTTTAACTAAAAATGACCAAAACCTTTCAGAAATGTAGGTTGTGTTTGAAACTTGGAGAGTTTTGTTCAATTTTTGATAAAGATTGCACTATTAAACTATCAGACATGGTTATGGCATTTGCTAACGTTCAGGTACATTTGTTTTTATTATTACATAAATGTTACCAATTTATGTAACATAAATTTCATTGTCAGCCGATAGATGTCCACTGCTGGACATAGGATTCCCACAAAGATCCCCACATCGATCGGTCCTGCACTGCCCGCATCCAGCGGCAGCAACCCTCGTTTGTTGATTAGCAGAGTGCACCACGAGCAGAACATAAATTTACATGCCTTATATTTTAAGCTTTGTTGTGAATTTATATGTATATATAAAGTAAACAAAAAAACACCAATTTTTCTATTATCAATTAGGTTTAAACTTTGCAATTCGTTACTGACTATAAATTTTTCGAATGTATTTGACATGTGCTTGTTAATTTTTGTGTCAACAAACATTGATTGCAAAATATTCTCATTATGTGTTAAATATGTATACATTTTCCTTAAGCTCGTTATATTTACATTTATTGGATTAATAGATCATATTGCACATGCAGTAATTAACAATTATTTATGTGTAAAATTTTTTTTATTTATAATGAACAATTTTTTCATATCCTTAAATAATTAAGAATAAATTTTTCCTTCTTTTAAATAAAATTATTTAATTTAAGTAAACTAAAATAAAGTAATAATTTTCAATTCAAGTAACTTCCCACATTTACTGTTTTGCTTTTCAATATAAATTTATTTTAGATTTATGAAGGTGATGGTCTGTCAGATCGAGTTTGTTCAACTTGTGTAGAAAACTTAAGCACTGCTTATTTGTTTAAGCAACAATGTGAAAGAACAGATAGTTTTCTCCATAAAAACTCTGGTAAGTTTTATAAATTTTATTAACTTATTGAATCTGCAAATGTTGTACAGACAATGTTTGTTTATATTCATATCAGTGACAGCAATGCTGATTGTTTTTCACAAATTTTAATACTTACTAATAAAATCATGTGTTAAGCATTTTTAATTACTTTTTATTATGAGTATTGTGAAAATATTCATATATGTTAAGTAAAATGATGGCTAGGTTATATTTACTGGAAGTAGGCCTCTGTTTATGAAAACTTTCCAGTAGAGACCATTACAGCAGGTATTTTTTGAGCCAAACAAGTCTGCAAAAAGTAGTTTAGTTTAAAGGGCACAGTGGCTAGTAATATTACAAAGACAAGTCTTAACTTTATGGTGATGAACCTTATGTGGTTGCTGTGCATATTATTTTAGGTAATGCCATATTGTTGTGGGAAAACAAAACACTTTTAGGTAAACTCTCTGTACTTTTGTCACATCACATCAATGAATTGAAAAATAATTTTATAATTCTAATATTACAAGAAATATTTATGTTATATATATTTCTACAGATTTGAACATTTTTCTCATTAATTTTATTTCTTTTTTAATTTAATATAGAAGAAGAACTTCAAAAAATCTCTACAGATATGAATGAATTTTATAATCAAGAATTTCATATACATTCTGATAATGAATTAATTGAAGGTGAAAATGACCAAAATAATATCAGAGACTATCATAATGATTCTCATTTGAAGACTATTGATGAAATAAGTGATGAAACTGACAGTGATGTAGATTCTGTTAAATGTGTATATTGTAACCAATCTTACAACACTTTTGGTGCACACACTTGTAATGTAATCTGCACAATTGAACATAATGAGATGCAAAGGTCAGGAAACGGTTCAGGAATTAGCTCGGGTAGTGATGAGACTCTTGTTGCTACAGACATTACTCCACCTATATCACCAGTAAAACCAAATGTACTAGTATCTAATCAATCCACACAAATTAGTGTGCCATGTGTTCTTTGTGAAAAAAAATATGATAATTATGATGACTATGTTATCCATTTAAATAAATGTACCACAAATGTTAAATTGCAACATTTTGTATGTCCCTTGTGTCATGAAATTAATTTTGACAAATTAATATATTTAGAACATTTGAAAGATGTACATTTTAAATTAGTAAGGGCAATGTATGACAGGGGAGAGGATTGTGTTGATTTTGCCCCTGCATTTGAAAAAATTAGAAAGCCAAAAGTTGTACGACGTCAAATAGGTTGGTCTATTGAAGATATCTATCAAGAAATTGAATGCAGAAAAATTGAAGATAAAGAAACACCCAAGTCCAGTCCATTCAAATCTTTTCTTTCTAAATTAGGGAGCGAGTGAGTTGAAACTAAATCTTGGCATGTCAGGTGTCAATGTCTTGATGAATTCTTCTGGAGCTTCTATTAACAAGATAAATCTATTAAATATGAACTAATGCTATATAGGTACTAAATTCTAGCTTTATTGTATATAAGCAATTTTGTTCCATGCTTTTTTTACTATTTACTTGTTTTACTGTATTGGGTGATTTAAAGTATAATAGTGACAATTATGAAGTGTGTTATTATATATCTTTTAGGGCATCCAGCAAGCAAAGTACACCGAAAAAAGTTAGTTTTCGTAACTGGATTGAAAGTAGCAAAGCTAAAACGTCACACTACTTGCCTTTCCGAAAATATATTGACAGTTATAGACTTAAAAAGAAAAGTAACAATTACATCCCTATAACGTCTAAAACTGTTACGAATACTATAAAGGCCACATTACCTGAAACTGCATCAGGTAAATAAAATTATAATATTTTTCAATGTTAATATTTTGTTGCTATTGCTGAATATAATGATTTCTTATATTTATGTGAATATTACACATTTATTGAAACTAAATAATTACAGATTTTATTACGTTTTTTCAATTATTTTATTATTCAGTCATTTCAACATCTTTGCAGCACCTTTGATGACGGGGGAAACGTTGGGATAATAAAATAATTAAATAAATGTGACAACAACAATAAGTTATTAAAAAATTACAGATAGTGACTACAATTCTCCAAGTGGCGCTTCAGAAGAATCATGGAGAATGAAACAGAATTTAATTTGTGCATGTGATAAAAAAGTTTTTATGTTATCAGAGTTTATTCATGTAAGTGGCACAAAATTCTCTATTAGCGATCCAATTAAATCAGGAAACCCTAAATTTAAAAATTTATCATTGATTTTCTTCTTTTGTTCCAGGACCGTGATCGTATTGTGGCAATGATAAAAGAATTAGGAGGTGTAGTCGCGGAGAACACTAAAATGGAAATGATGGCGACACATTTCATTTCTCTTCTACCAAATGACGCATTTACAGGAATGATGGTGTGTTCTCTCGCGACAGGTAAATGGTTACTACATGTCAGCTTCATATACGACAGTTTCAGATGCAAGAAGTTTCTGCGTGTAAGTGTAGTAATCAATTCTTTTTGGTTTGTTATTATAGCCTGGTTATATTTTTATATTGAATAAATTCTCCAACAGCACTACATTATATTATCAAAAGATATGATTTACTATTCATAGTACTGGTTCTATGTGCACAACACTTGCTAAAATAACACTTTAGTGGCATTAAAAACAGTCTGTAACATTATAGGGAATTCAACATGTTTTACTTCTACTAATCTTCAATTGACCAGCATGGTGGATAGCCTTGACTCTCCTTATGAGAGCTGAATTTAAGTTACAGCTGTAGGACACATTAAGAGGGTTGTTTATTTTAATTTTATTCACTAAATTTGTTGCTCTTTATTATGTATTAAAATTATATTAATGAACATTTTCAAGATTGCGATTTTCTATGTGTTTTTTAAAGAAATATATATTTCTCAGGAAGACATGTACGAGTGGTTGAAGCATCCTAAAATGGTTGAATTGGATGCAACAAATGTTGAATTATCAAAAGCAGCTGTATACTGGCACTTAGAACTAGAGGCTCTTGGTGCCAAATATCCCTTTGAGGGAAAACAAATTGTTCTTATAATGAGAAAGAAGTATAGACAATATTATCAAATGATTTTCAAGACTTTAAAAGCAAAACCACTGACATATGATCCAAGGTATTCTTTTTTTTTACATAAGTACTGAGCTGATGATTGGAGCAGTTGTTATATATCAGAGCTAATTCCAAAATTAGTAATAATTGTCGCTTAATAGATTGTTTTGGAATGCTGTAAATATTTCTTTTTTAATAATTGATTGAAGGGCACTGTAGTTAGTTAAACTAACTGAAGTATTCAGGTTTAACTTCTTTTGCCTCACCGTGACAAGTGCATTGTAATGCAAACACCTTATCTTAAGCTATATTACTTAATTTTGTCACCTAAAACTGAAATGTCTATTTGATATAGTTATAAGAATGAAGTATACCGTATTTATGTGTCAAGCATAAATAATCATCTTTGTTTCAGAACACCAGGTAGTTGTTGTTCTGCCGATTATTGTTTTGTCGACATGAAAATAATAGAAAGAGTTAAACTCCGTTTTTTCTTTCATCACAATGTACCTGTTTTTCCATATCAATACATTTTGGTATACCTTTTGAAGAAAGGACAAGTAGATGATCAACAAAAGTATATGCTTCAAGATAACTCTAAATTTTTATCTGAGGAGAAAATTTGTTATTTAAATAATACATTTTAGTGTAATTTTAATGCTGATTTTTATATGTTATTTATACATGATATTTTATTGTTTATGTGTATTGTAAGGGTATTGGGGATATATTAAATGAAAAATTATTTGTTTTTTGAATTGCCATATTAGAAAAACACTTATATTTTAATAAATTTTTACTTTTATTTTTTTATTTCATTACTTTCCCACTACAGCAACATTCCTTCATAAATGTTTGGTTAATGGACTCAACAATGTATCCTTTACAATTATTTTTATACAAACCCTGTAAAATAAATAATGGATGATTTACTTGCAGTGCATTGATAATTAATGGACTGTTATGAAATTAATAAAATTTCAATTACACTAAATTGAATTCATATAGAATTTAATTAAAATATCAATCACATGGTTCGCAAAGAAAATCTTAATGTTAAAGTATAATACATTCTAAAGAAGGTACATATCTTATGATTTAAAGGTTGAAAGATATACCTTACAATAAATGATCCAACAGATGATTGTCGCCAGTATAGCACCAATCATACCCCAAATTTGTTCGGCACTGGGAAAATCATCCTCAGATTTTTGACTATCTTCTTCACAGCCACACAAAGTGTCAAGTAATGTTACTAAAATCATGGCTTGCTTTTTTTAGAAACATTTCTTGAAATTTGTGTCAAGTAAAAAACGTGACAATGTAAAATTAATTATATCTTATTTAAATATAAACTTAAATACTGGTTTTTATTTAAAAAATCCGAAATAGTATCGTTCTTTATATTGACAGTGTCTTCATTTTTCCATAAACGTCTTATTTTATCATCGATACTTAATACAAACTTATAAAAGAAAAATTCTTTTTTATTTTTTTTAGATACTGATCTAAACCGAGATCCAGTGTTAAAAATAGAGAATTGCAAAATACATTTCAATCTATTTTTTGGTTTTAATGTTTAGAAGTACAGTAGGCCTTACATCAGAATTGTTAGATAGAAAGTAAGTACATCTGTGTACTTACGATATTTCCATAAAAGCAAAGTTTAATTTTCTTTGAAATTCATAATTGCAGCACAGTATAGCAACAACGCTTGCATGCCTAACATGACGTCTTCGCATGCAGCACAAGTTTAGAAAAATGCGTAACTTAGAACTACCTCTTTCGCTTATTATGTGTGTTCAACTTTTGAACGCTTGAAGGTCTGTATTTCCACTGATGTGCGCTATGTATACAATAAAAATATTTGTACTTTCAACTAATTTAATGAAAAAAATAATTTCCACCATAATGTAAAATAGAAAATATATGGCAACACATTTTGAAGACGGGAATACCGCTTTTGTGAAGTTTTAAAAATTTATTTTGTACTCTTTGTATATAGAACTTATTAGTAAAGTTTATAAAATATTTATATTTCGAAAATTTTAATATTCGTGTAGAAATGAGGAAATGAAAGAAAGTAAAAACAGCAAAATATAAAATAAACGTTTTGAAATGGGTTGTATGTGGTCCAGTGAGGTATACTGGTTTTAAAGTATTAGAGAGTATGAGAAGTATTTGTATTATTTAATATTGTAATATTATTTTTAATTTTTCAACAGCTTTCTGATCGCGATAGTAGAGAAGTTAGAACCGGCAATGGAGTAAGTTTCCTGGGTATTATACATAAATATCTATAGAAATTTAAGGTTAATCTTTTTAAACTAAGTGTATTTTATTTGGTTACAACTCTCTTACAATTCCAACCTGACAGTCTTTAGGCTATCGAAAAACAAAATTTTAACAGAAGACGTTATGCTAACTTCAATCAAGGCTGATAGATCTGGACCTATTTTCCGTAAAAGTGTTTTACAACAAACTATATACCTTTTTTAAGAATTTGATCTTTGATCAGCAAATAATTTATAGTAAATACATATCTTGCGTTTCAGATAAAATGTTTGTCTACACCAGTAACCCCAATAGAACTAAAACCATATTTTGGAGAATATAAATGTTCTGCATGTGGTCGTTCATGGTGTAGTAGACTAAGTTGGCCAAACAGATATCAAGTTTGTAACCGTTGCAAGATACATGTTTATCCACATAATTTGGTAATAAATCATTGTAATATTTTATTAAGCAAAACTTCTTTTGGATCATAGATATCTAGTGGTTTATAATTAAGCTGACAATAGTGATCTTTTTGCCATTTATTAGTTTGTAAGTAGTATCTGCTTTTACTTTAACTCGTAAAAGCCCGGTAGTCAATAGAATTGACTGCTGTTCTAAATATTATGTATTGTGATTAAGAATATCTGTGTAAAGGTGTCTGCTAATTCAAATTGAATTACCCACGGCAAGCCACGACGACTCCCTTTTGCTTACTGTCCCATGGGGGTTTTCTCATTCTACTTGCTAAATTGCTTAAAGTAGAGTGCAATGAGGGAAACCACTGGCGGTACATTTTTGCATGGTTGGAGTAGTGTGTTTGTTGTGGAAATCGAATTAAATCATTCAATATCAGTTAGTAATAATTATAAGATTGTTTATAAACAATTTTGTCAATGTGGAAATGAGTGATAATGTATGTCTGTATATGAACAGCTGTTTTGCATTAAAATCTAATTATTATCAGTTTTAATTGGTATGGAAATTGAATTTAACAATGATAATGGCATGCATGGTATCAGTGTATATGGGCTATTTGAATTCCGTGGCAAGTTCACTCAATTGGCTGGCACTGTTACGCAAGAAACCAATATGCTATCAACAACAAACTGCATATGAATAAGATGACATATCCTAAGTACTAACAACTGAGCTAATGTCATTTTGTGTTTCTAAAAAAGAAATAACACCAAACATTCCAAAAGATCTTGGCTAAGTAAAATTGATAAAAAAACTTGCATTTTAAATTCTGATTGATCACTTCTGTTAGAATATGTCTGAATCAAAGTCTAATGGATTGAAGAACACTTTATAATAACTAGACTTTTTCAGAGAAAATCGTGTCCTTCCAACTTGAAAGTACATTCAAAAACTCATCAGGAGCACAAGAAGGAACTTTGCCAAATGTGTCAACAGCTAGGATACTACTGTGGAAACTTAATAAGAAATAGATCTCACCAAAGGAAACAGTATTAAATAATTATTAACTCTCATTAAGAAATCATTATGTATAATTTCAATTTACTATAGGATCTGTCATTTTCAAGTAAATTCAAAAGTATTTTTTAATTTTATACTGGTGGTAGATCTCTATTGCCTGATATTGTCTAGACCGGTACCACTGCTCCCATTTCGGCCACCAAACAGTAGTGTGCACACAATGCTGTGTTCCAGGGACAATGAGACTTAACATCTTGTCTAAGGCAACAAGTACAATTTGGTGAAGTGCATATCGTCATAACTAGCGCCTTCTTGTTGTAGGTAGGTATATAACTTGCCTTTAGGTGAACATCTCACTTGACTTGTTGCTTCATTGATTTTTTTTTAAAAAAACCGAATTTAAAAACACTTTACCAAATTTTTTCAGACTAAATACTCTAGAGATAAGTTATATATTTTTGTATCTTATATTATTAATGATATGGAGATTACATCTGTTTACATTTTGACCATAATTCATTAAACTTAAGTATTTAGTGTAACATGTTATAAAACTTATGTACTTAAATTATAACAAAAATTTTTGACAGACATTTAGTTGTAACTAATATTATTAAATAATATTTTGAATTTAGCTAGCTTTTTATAAAACTTAGATAGTTTTTATTTTTTGTATCCAAAGTATCATTGAAAATAAAAAAAAAACTATTAATTTAATTTTGTTTTAATCATTAAAATGCTATTCCATGTGTGATGTGTTAAAAATATTTTGTATCAGAGAAGCAAACATAGGATTTTTGATGCTGTCACTTATACAGCTTTTTACGTTTATTGTATAATCACTTCTCCTCTCAGAGATGTAACCTAATAATGGTAATGACACTGATTGGAATTCTTCTATGTCTTCATCTTCCAATAAATTCACCAACATTGCTATTTTATTAATCACTGTGACCACATGATTGTCTGTTACTGGTTCAGAAATATATTTATACTAAAAAGCAGAAACATTATTGGAAAATTGGATATATTAACCGAAAGCGACAATAATACAAATTTTGGAAGTTTATATGGAAGCTAATTGGTTTTAAAAACCATTACAGTTTTTTTTAACATTTCTCAGTATTATAATTAAAATTTATTAATCTTCGTAGATTTATTTAAAGTGTTTGTTTTTTAATTAATATAATAATACTTACTCTTATCATTTGAAAGAAGTTTCTATAGCAATATAACAAACATGCCCAAGTTGAATCTGTGTGATTGTCCTTCTCGGCTATTGATACCAAAACTAAAGCATTTAGAAATGCATTTAATTTAATGGTGTTATCTAAAGGTGATAAACTTTCCCATAATTCATACCACTCGCTTAATACTGTTGAACATATAATCTGAAATATCCAAAAACTATTTATACATAAGTTTATATAATTATTACATTGTTAACTCATATGCCTACCCATGGCAATGTGGAGCTAGTTAGGTTTGATATACACTGAACTACATTGTGCTTTTTGTCTTAAGACAAGATGTAAAATTCCATTACACCAGTCATTCTACTCGCTACAATGCCTTTCAAACCGGAACTGCTTCAAATGGCTTGTCACTTTGATTGAAAGTAGTATGTTTTGTTCCCTCATTCATTCCTTAATGGTCTTATTTTAATTCTTTATTAAACTTAATATTTTAAACATTATACTACATAATTTAAAATATAAAAAAATCGCGAAAATTCATTCATAGTGAATTTTTTGTAAATTCAACTTATATCAGGCTAGTTTTTACGTCTTATATAATGAGCAAAATACTTGGATGGCTCATTTATTTTTTTTTAAATTAGGCAAGAAGAGAAAATGTTTACAAAAATATATAAACAGCAATAAAATAAACACTTAATTATTAAGATAACGATTATGATTGATATCAGCATAGCCAAACTGAAAGAGCACACAAAAAACACAGACTGATTAAATTTAAAATACATTAATAAATATATTAAAATAACAATATACTTATGACTGAAAATTAATAAAATAAAATATAGAATACTTACTTGTGACATGCTAAATGTGAGCTGCTCAATATCTAAGCCTTCGTGTACATGTATGCCAGTCAAAATTTCAAGGTAAGTTTCCCCAGGTGGATTCCATAAGACTCTATAGTAATACATGTTAAGTGTATTATTTCTCTTTAATTTTGTCTTTAACCAGATACTTTCTTTTTCTGAAAGAATTTTATATTATCTAAAAATACACAAGTAGAACATGCGAAAACAAAAGTCAAAAATTCATTTAAACTTAATAATAGTAATCATAACAATCATACAAATGGTCATAACATGTAGTAAATTTACCATAAGAAAGAAATATCCTTGGTTATGTAATTAATAATAAAAATAAATATAATAAACAAGTTATCACCTGGAATATTACTATCATATGTATTAATTATTGATATTTGTAATTCAATTGCTAATTCCAAACAAGATGGACCGAGAGCATTAAAAGAATCAATTTTCCAACGGACAACATCTAACACTTGTGCTGTCATAGCCAACATTGGAGCCCTATAATCCAACAACTCTTCTAATGTGTAGACTTTAGATAACAATTTTATATAAATTTGGATCTTTATTAACTTCTTCTGTAACATTGCTGTGTGTAAATTTGGCATAATTATTAGAAGAAGCAGCTTAGCCCCAGATACAATATCATTGTCTTTCATAAAAGATATGAAATTAATGAAATTTTTTTGACATGTCTCACTCTCTAAATCACAAGCAATAACATCTTGCAAGGTTTTTATAACACATGCCTCTGTATGTTGACCATAGTAATAATTAGAATATTTCTGTAAATATTTCATAATCCTGCCCATTATGACACTCTGCTGAGCATTTTCAGATGCCAAAGAAAATATTTTTTTATACGTTTTTTTTGGATTTTGAATGAATATAGTTAAAATGTGGGACAAATCTGCATCTGGACTAGCAATTAGTTTGTTAAATATTTCCGTAGTCATATTATTAAATTCTATAGTTTCCATTTCATCTGTAAAACAGTTTCCACTAAAAGTATGATCTACAATGTTAAGTTTTGTTTCAATATTACTAAATTGAAAAGCTTTTACAGCTAGTAGTTTAACTGCTTCTTTGTTTTCAATAAAATGATTAATGTATTCAATGCATATGTTATACAATCTAGGGAAATTATCATCTTTTAATAACTCTAGATTTAATGTTAAATTCTCAACTAAATGTAGATCTTCACATAAATTATTTTTTTCTAATAGTGCCTGTATCCATAAATGTCTATCAACAGTATTTTTAATATTTTTAACAATATCTTCCGAACTAGTTGTGTTAATAACATCCTTAATCTCTACAGGCTTGCAGGAAATCTGGTATAGCATTTCAACTACAGGATGATCAGCAGCACATTTAATTTTCATGAGTCTGGCACGTAATTTATAACAAAGCTCCCCTATAACTTGTTGCATACTTTGACCGTTTTCTTCAAATTCACACCAAGTACAATATATATCAACACTAACACCCATTACTAGTTCTTTTGATACATCTAACAAAGCTTCATGACATTTATGTAAATATTCTAAGATCTCTTTTCTAATTTCATTTGTTTTAATATCATCTTTACGAATAACACTTTCTTCATTGTATGTTAACATATAAATATCTATACCATCCCCTAGTTGAAATTTTTGAGTACAATAATATTCATCAAAACATTCATAAACTAAGATAAGCAACTTATAAAGACTTTCTCCTATGAATTTATACAGCTGATTTTGACTTAGACCTTCTAACTTTCCTAAGTTTGGAGGACTTGAAAAATATTTCAAGCACTTTTGGAAAACACTAAAAACTTTATTCACTAAGCTTGCATCCACATTAAAAAAGTTTAGTCTACATATTTGCTTGTAGCAAGCTGCAGTAATAAGACTGACTTTTTCTGCACTTTCTGTGGGATTTATATATTTCATATGATTAGTAAATGATTCTGCCACCTCAAGACTAAGTTGTGGGCAACAGAATGCAATTATTTCATTGACAAATTTGTCCATGTGCAATTTCCACATCAATTCACACATTAAACATTTTGGTACAGTAGGAATTGTCCAAATAAGAAAATCTATACCATCTTTTTCTACCATAGTTTGTAATATTGGTAAATCAGCATTAAGAATAATATAAAATGCAAATTTTCTTGTAGTTGTTATACTATTTTCTAACAATGAATTATCATTGACATATTTTTCCTTCACTAAGAAGTTATTTAAACATTCCACTACTTCTTCTATTTGACTTTCATTGCCTGAAATTAAAATTTAAATTAATATGAATAAAAATAGTAAAATTTTAACTATTTAATAAGTATAAAACATATTTACACGCACAGAGGACTAATCATTGTAAATAATAAGTTTTAAAAAATTTATTAATATAAAAAAAACTGACTCTCTCTCTGCGAGGGAAGATGAAGATGAAGTGTCGGCAGTAAAAATAAAATTGGCTCTTGATATTACCTATTTCAATAACAGATTGTAACGGTAAGATTAAGGTCTTAATATTTGTAAAACGCCTAATAATTGTAATGAAAACGCAAGGTTTATTTTTCATTATTCGTACCTCCTCTCTCTGTAAGATTAGAAAATGAATTTATGTTGTCTGCAGATAATATGACGCCTTGTAGCGCTGTTAACTCTGGGGTAAAATTCATGACTATTTTCGTATTACTCCTTAAAAATAAATTGTGTTAACAGCTCATAAATTAACATAAGATCTCTTGTTTTGATTGATTGAACATTGATGGCAATCCATTTAAATTGTTACAATATTTTTTTTCGCTATTCGTCTCGTTGTTGGGAACCGGCTAAGGTTCTAAGACCATACTGCCTCGTCTTAGATATTTACAATATACACAAAGTGAATATAACTTTTTTATTTATTAAAAGTCAAAGCATATACTGTTTAGTCATGTTATTGTGTTTACTTCATTTTTATGGATTTGTTTCGTTACAATAGATATGGTTTCACGCAAGTATTTATTTATATGACAGATGTTTTTTTGCGGAGAGACACCTGTATTTGTTATAGAGGGGCGTTTTGAAATGTTGAAACTATTTTTTACTCCTGATAGGTTAACAGAAATGACGTCCGACGGAACTTCTTTACTTTACCGTGAAGAGAAGTTCTGTCAGACTGAGTCATGGTTAGTTCGGAATTGCTTTGGAAGGAGCTACAGCGGTTTGCTTTCTGAAATATAATATCTGTACAATAAGAAGAATTAGGAAGGGTTGGATTTATTCACAAAATACATTTATTGAATGCTCGTTTTCCAGAAAAACATGAAGCACTTATAATAACATATTTGTAGACTTCTACAGTGAAGTATTGTCACTTCACAATATCTTCACACCCTGAGCGAATAAAGAAAACGATTGTATTATAAAAAAATTGTGCTTGGCGAATTTTAAAATATAAAAGTAGCAGAAGCAAATAGAATAAAGATACTAAATTAAGACAATATTTATATTTCTCATCTTTATTGTAAAAAATCAAATATACGAAATTGGAATGTTCGTGTCGTTTGTGATTTGCGTGGAATGTGATAAATTTTATTACAATAATATTTCATTTGTACAGTAATGCCAAGTTTTTTTTAGCACTTTTAAAAAAAGGGTCAATTACTAAAGCATGTCGATACATGTCGGTGGCTAAGTCATATTTTTTCCATCGATGATACAAAACACCTGAAACATTGTATGATTATATATTTTATACACAGGGTATGATAATTTCTATAAATCTTAAAATATATTGATATGGTAACAAAATAGAACAAATTACCAAAAAACGGCGAAAAGAAATGCATTGCGTGAACTTAACCCAAATATTCCATAACATTTGCTCGTGGAAACGAACAAGAGATTTTTGTGTTACAAGGCAAGCTTTGGCACTGCGTAATGGAGTCAGCTATTCAAACCTCATTAGGAAAAGAGGTTAGGATGTTAAAACTTTAATTATAGGGTTTCTGCTTTCTAAAGGAAAGTAGAAGCAGTTATCTTTTGAACATTATATTCTGTAAAGATGTAGTTTTGCCTGTTGTTAGTGTGCAATATGCTTACCTAGATTGACATAGTGAATAGCTTTCACTTCTTTACCAAATAATTTAATCGCCATTTTAAAATAATCTTCAGCTTCTTTAAATCTATTTATTTTACCAAATATGTTTGCGACGGCAAATAACAATGATGGTACATTTGGTAATTCACCAAGTGCTTCCGGTATTATTTCTAAAGCTTTCTCAGTTTGCCCTACAAATAAATATTGTTTGATTATTAATCTATTACATTTAAATGAATAATCGTATCAATGTCCTGCAAACGGTTGGCTTTTGACGCTCCAGTAGCGAACACTTGATAGTCCGAACAGAAAATTTGTCTACCGTTCTTTTTTATCTTAAATGAATACTAGACATTAATTTCGCATGGCAGTAAGGAACTATGAGGTCCTGGATAGAGGCACATTTGTCAAAAATATTCTGGCTCTCATACATAGCCATTTGGAATACAGCAATGCTGTTACGGCGGCAGATTTATAAAAAAAATTATAGTACGAAGGTGGCAAAATCCTAGAGAATTTTATTCACCTTCATAAAAACATTGCTACCAACATAACTTTATATCTCGCCACGGAATTTGAACCAACGAGTTAGTAACGTAAAACTAAAGTAAACTTTTTTTTTTGGTAATTTTTTGTCTTATTTAATTATTACTGTTTTTAGAAAGCATTTTATTAATAATTCTTTAACCAAGAGAAACGGTTTTTTGTTCAGATTACATCTGTTGCATTTTTTATTAGCGATCTTCGCAAAAGATTATTGACTATATATCGGATTGATATATAAAAGTATCACCTGTGTTATCTAACATTGCAATTAAATTAGTCCATGCATAAATGTGTTTTGGGTTCAATTTTATTGCTGCGATCCAATTTTCTGCTGCTAATTTCGTATTATTAATTGCCAAGTACTGGAAGAAATTTTAAATATTAAGCGAACATTTAAATTTTCACACACAACGAAATAAAAAAATAATTGAAAATGAAAAGCAAAACTGGAACTTTTCTTAGTAATTCATAGATCCGTACCAAATTTCCTAAATTGTATAAGCAATCAGGGTATTTATGACGGTACCGAAGTGCCGTATTATAAGCGTGTTCAGATTCACCATAGCGTTTAGTGTTGGCGAGGACTATTCCTAGGTTCATCCAAGCAGCAGGGAAATCATATCTGAAATAATATGAAATAACGAGATAACAACATAAATTGCAAAACTAACAAATTAAATAAATAAAAAATACTTTATAATCACTTTATGTTCAGAGCTTTCCTAAGATAAAGTTCGGCTTCATTAAATTCTTTTTGATTTTTGAGTAAATTCGCTAAATTGTTCATCGCTTGATAGTACTCTGGATGTAATCTGAAAATTAAAGTAAAAAATTTATAACTTATATTTCACATAACAAATTCCATAAATGTAATAATTTTTATGGATTAATATAAATATGAAATATATCAAACAGTATAAGATTTCGAGACTCTTTTATTACCTGTAATATTTACCTAATTGCTTCTCTATATTCAGATAGCGCCCAAGTTAAATTGTTCTGCCCATCTGCAACTTTTGCTACATTGTAATGGACTTTGGCATTTAATGGGCACACAGATAATCCACTTATGAATAATTTATACTCATTTTGCCAATCAAAAGCTCTCTCCCAACTTTTTATTGAGTACATTAAAATCAATACCATGTACATACCAACTACCACCTGAAATAATTACAGATATTTATTTATGTCAATTAAAAGACATAAAAAGTAGTAATATGGTAAGAAATTAAACAAACATGAAGAAATAATGTTCTACCTTGTATGTTTTTCTTTTTAATTTACAGCACAATTTTCTCAAACCTATTGAAACAAGAAAACAATATCCAGCTGAAGGAAGATACAAGACTCTTTCAGCAATTACAAATCCTACTGGAAACAAGATGTTGGATGCAGGCAAGAACGGTGTTATTAGCATCAACCCAGCTAATCCTGAAAGTCTGAAAATTTAACATGATAAACTTCATTTGCCAAGCATGTTATATCTTCGTCTAAAAAGAAATAAATCTTACTTCTTATTAGTTCTCCTACATTGCTGTAATATCGCCTTAAAATGTAAAATTCCATAAAGATGAATGGAAATTATACAAATTATTCTATAATCAACAATGCTCTCTATAACTGGTAAACATCCCATTGACCAATCATAACAAAGCCAATTAGGCCATATTAGCAACAAAAAATTCATGAAATATATGTAGTTGAATGTTGCTACCTGTGAAAAATAAATAAAATATAAACAAAAAATTTTGGATTGTTAGAATGGAGTGATTTTGTTCATAAGTTACCTTAATAAATAAATTTGGAGCAAAAGCTGCTGGATTATCAGTAGGTTTAAAATCAGGTTTGATTTCGCCCATTGTCAACCATCTGGCGTACAAAAGTGTAATAGCAGCAGATATGATAATTCCCATTCTAATCAAAATATCTTTATTTACTAAGTAATAAACATTTTTTGTTACGCTTTTGTCTTTTTGAAATTTATCACATTGAAGAAATATGTCATAAGCCACACTAAAACCCTGAAACATGGATACATATAATTGAATTGTAAACAAATAAAAATATTTCTTAAACACTACTACATATTTTAATCCATAATTACAAGTTATTTTATTAATAACAATAGATGTCTAACTTTAGAGATCTAAATAATCATGATTATTGCAACATTTTCATTTAACACTGGTTAATTTAGGACTTTAATTCAAAAGTTTTTTTATAATATTGCAGTACTTGATTCAGAATTAACATTTACAAAATAATAATATACTCTTTCTTTCTATTCATTAAACTTTATAACACTTACCAAAACTGTAACTCCGTTTTCCTTAAATAACATAGCAATACCAGCAAGAATGATAGATAGAAGTAAAAAGACATTAGAGTGTTTAATAATGTTAATTGATTTGTCATAACAAATAAATGATAAGAGGAAAGTAATTGTAGCAAGAATGTCAGCTCTGCCAACAATTCCTGATATAGCTTCAACATGAATGGGATGCACAGCAAACAACATTGCAGCAAAGAAACTAATGTTAATAGGATATTTTTCATTACAATGTCCAATTCTTCTTACTATTATTTGATACACAAATAGTAGTATGAAACAACATATAACATGAAATAACAAATTAGTTATTTTAAAATGGAATGCATTAAGAGTTTTACCACTGGTTATGTAGTTAATCCTGAAAAAAAAAAACCATGGCTCTCACTTATTTTGGAAATTACTTAATTTATTAAAAATAATAGTATTATTTAATTTTTTATTATATTATGTATCAAAACTAGTTAAAAATGTATTTGCAACAATAATTGAACTTCTTTTTTTAATTTGTAAACACATAATAAACAAAAAATATAATACCTAAATGATAAGGTTGTTAGAGGTCGATATGACTTGTGACTTAAATTACTTTTTATATTGGTACCCCAAAAGTCATTATAGAATGTATTTATCCAGGCTTCTGTTGTAACATCATTGTTATTAAGTATCGCTTCCGAGTCGTCAAAAACAAAGTCTCCATTCAAACTACACAAGAAAGGGAAACAAGATAAACATAATAATAAGAAATATTCACGAAGCATCCTGGTGTTATTTTGTAATAATTTTTAGTATTATCATTAAAATCATAATTTGGAAAGACTACATTTTTCTAACCAATACATTTTATTAAAACCACAACAAAATAAAACCGCAACAAATTAATCACCATAGACAATTTTTTTTTTCAGAACAATACTGGTAACGGCTTCAAGTTCAAGTCAAGTTCATTTAGAATTGTTTTGATGCAGTTGACAAGAAAATTAACACAAACCAGGATGCATTCGATTCAAATAGATACATTCACCATTTTTAATAATCATACGATTTATTTTTTCTTTAGCTCTAGAAAATAATCTTTACTATTTTATATTATTCTTTACGCAAAATTAACACTGTTATTTATATAAGTTGTACGTTGGTATACTTACTTTTTTTTGGAAGGAGTGTTCCTTTTGCTCTACGTAAAATCATAATGAAGGCATATTTTTCAGAACTGTCAGTGCGACTTACCAATTAGTATCCAGATAAAAACTAACTTAAAATTTGCAAGCTGATTTAGAGGTAGTACTATTACATTATTCAGCACTTCACTATTGCTTTGACCGATAAACTTTTTTTCTAAAAAGAAGTACATGGTCGAATGATTAAAATTTTTGTTAATGCAAACTATATAAACATTTTTATATATCACTATTTTTTTATGACTATTTAATAATATAACGTAAGAGATATTTATTTCTCTTATGGTTAGTGGTAGGTCGATTTTGCAGGAGGCTGTTTAGATAAGTATTGCCGCAGCGCCTATTTCTGGATTATAGAGAGTTAAACTTGTAAAATTACTGCGATAACAAGACTTGACATATTGTTTCAGGCGACGTGTGCAATGTGGTGCAGTATACACTATCTTAACTAGCGCCACGTTATTATGGGCAGGCGTATCATTTACTGTCAATTGAACGTCGCTTAATTGAATAAAACAAAATTAACCACTGACTTTGTTTTTTTATAATTGTTTAATAAAATCCTTTTTCAATTAATGTGAAATAGAGGTAACGGTAAAATTAGTGGCTAACGGTTGTAGAGTATGTTTAATATCCAGGGCAGTCCTAGGGTCCCTGAGTGCAGCTGCGGCGTGGGCTAACTGTAAAGCGCATTCAGGAGGGGCGGAACTCGGTAATGACGCGCATTCTCTTTCTAACGCGCTGCCGACACAGGTTAATAGCTCCGAGAATCCTAAAGAAATAGCAGCCCGGCGAAGTCGGTTAAGTTCCTGAAAATTTTTTTTAAACAATTTACATATTTTACATACTAAGCTAAGATTTATTTATACTAATAGAGGATGGTTAATTCGAGATTTTATATACGGATCTCTGCCTAATATTATAGGTTTGAGTATCACTGATAATTTATTTGTTTAAAAAATTAATTTATATAACTAAAAATTTATTTATACAACAAATAACAAATATACTTGATATCTTCATAATAATTGATATATGAACATAAAATTTTGGTACCTTATAAAGATGTTGCGTTTTGTCTGGAAGTTTTCGCGCATGTCTCAATACTTTTTGTACGTCAGCAAGGAGCGCGTGCGGACGGGCCCATGCGCACCCGGATCCACCGCCACTGTACGAGCGCCATGAGCGTACGGGAAATGTTTCTGTAATCATAAAATAGTAAGTGATTATAAAGATCCATTCAGAAAAGAAAGTTGATAAATTTGTCAATAATTTACCTGGCGTACTGGAATCATCAGCAGGCCCAAGCTGGTCGAGCGCTCCGAGCCACGGGGCTGCGGACGCACCGGGCCGCAGTACACCCAGCAATAAACATGAACGCCTTGCTCTTGACGCTTCGCACCATGCCGATACCGTGCCCCACCATTCTGGACCCAGTTGCACTATTGCAGCCATACCCTCGACCTAAAAAGTTGATTTATTATATATATAATGGTATTAAAAAATAGTTGATTTTCAGTTGTATGTTATCTTTGAATAATGTTAACCCTCTGTCCATGAAGAAGAATTTTTTACGTTGTTTTTACATAAAACATGAAATAATAACTATTAAAGATATTTCTTTAAGTTATATTTATGAAAATAGTAGTTATCATCATCAGCAGATAGACGTCCACTGCTGAACCTTACTTATAGATATCCACATACAGTCAGCATGGCCTCCGGTATCGTATATATCTGGGATATCGTATGTAGGGGTTTATAAGAAAGAATTTGGGCCATTTCCCACCCCACTGGCCCAATGCCGGTTCGCGGAAGCCAGAGCCTCGTTTGTTGATTAGCAGGGTGCACAACGAGCAGGTGAGATTGGATTGGGTCCCGTGAGTTGCTGTGCGGGACCAAATGACATTGACTCACTCATTGTGAAAAAAGTGGGGTAAAGGTGAAAAGTTTTTTTCATAATGAGAGAGTCAATGTCATTTATCCTACTTCCTAGTTATGAACTGATTGGTAGTGAAAAATTTCATGAATAGCGATATTTTAATTGTTTGTTTAAAATTAATTAACACACCTTAAGTGCTCCATGAAGTAGTACACAGAAATTTGGCACCTTACTGGGATCTGACAAATCTTCCTCTGTGGAGGTACTTTCGCTGTTGGAACCTTCCTAAGCATGTAAAAAATAAAAAAAAGAGTAAAGATGTTTATAAATGCATTATATAATAAAAGTATTATCTTTAAAAGATTTACCTTTGTAGGTGTTTTAGAGCCATAGTTTTCTCTATTTGTTGTGTTATTTCCAGATTGAGCTTGCGGTATAATAAGATGTTTGCTTATTGCTATTGGAGTGCCTAAAAAAATAAATACACATTAACAACATTTTTATTTACTGGTGGTAGCTCACTGTTGCTACATACCTTTCAGATAGGTGCAACAGTGCAAACTTTATTATGTTTCTGTTGGATGAGTGTTGTAGCTAGTGAAATTATTGTGATAATGAGATATAACTTCCACCTTAAAGTGACAAGAACAATGTGATATAGTGTTTATCATTGTAACTAGTGCCACAATGTTATCGCCATACATGTAACTTACCATTATCTTATCATTTGGCGGAAAAAAAGCATGATAATTAATAACAGAAATTTCTATTACCTAAATCTTGCTGCTGTAAAAACCCCACAATGTGTATTTGATTTGATATTGTATATGTAGACTCAAGACCCTCATGGGAGGCTGGTTGTGGTGCTGGGAACAATTGTATCCTTGTTTCTAATTGACCACATTTAAGTGTGCACCAGAATTCTTGGTATTGTTGCTCACATAACTTATTTATTGCTGCAACAGTCTGAAACCATTTTTATTAAAAATTTTGTTATTAATTTTTTCATAAATTAATTAGTAACTGAACATAGAATTTATCTAAGGACAACAACAATGATTGTGAATAATATAAAATAGATAAAATGTAAGACATTTTGAAAATTTTATTTAAGCAGATATATAAGCATACTCATTAAACTTTTATATATACTATTAATTGTTATAATCAGTTTTTCTTTGACTAATAGTATATCAAGAAAAGTTTGGACATAAGATTGCTTACCCCAGGTACCGACAGTTGGTCAGGACAATATATAGCACCTCTATTAATACTGCCAGTAGAATTATTAGCAGTATTACTGGCTAAATCAACAATTTTTTGATAAAGTGGTATGGCTTAAAACAGTAAATAGTTTTATTACAAATAAGGACATATAAACATAAATGTAAAAACTGTTTAGTTACCATGTTGTAGACAGGGGTCGTGCGGTGAAACAATTGGAACAATATGAATTTTTGAAGGAAATGGAGGAGGTAAAGGCAGTGCTTGAATAATGCGGTTTCTACCTATTGCACCAACACTGCAATTTCCATCGGTTATCTAAAAGAAAATCATTAAAAAATACCCTATAATGTATAAGGAATGTTTAAGGAACACTATATGTTACAAATATACAGACCATAATTGTTTGCACAAGTGTTTGGTAACCCCATTCTCCAAGAATAAGTTGGTTTACACATAATAGTGCTTGCTCTATGCAAGTTTTATCACCTTCTTCTAAATGTGCTAATTTAGACTTAATACTATCGTAGTCTCTGGTAAATGGCGCAATTACTACAAGAAACATTTTACTATGATTAACAAAAGCCAAAATTTATTATACATAAATACAGTCTCTACACAAAAGCTTATAACTGACTATTCTGTCCATGTACGGATTAGTGGAATTTACATGTCCTTAAAAATTCTTGGAACTAATTTGTTTACCGAAGAAGCTTCCTTCTATTACATTTTAAAATAAATAGGATTTTAAGATTTCTTAAAAATATTATATGTTACACTGTGAACCTTTTTTGTTACTAGAGATTAAAAGTATTATAATAATTGAAACATGTAGATAGATGTTTGAGAATTAATAATTTGGGACAGTAAATTTGTTTATCTTTTCTTTATTAATTTTATTTAGCAGTGAATTTAAAACTACACTTAAAACAGATTCAGTGTAAATTTAGGGTATCTTTATGAGAATTTTAACTTCCATGATACATTGTGGGATCAAATATAAAAAAAGTTAAATAACATGCGATTTTTTAGAGGTTCTGTGTCGTTTCAAGTACACTTCTGATGTAATATGAAAGTATTAGTAGCTATGAATCACCTTCGTACGTTGATGAAAAAGTGACTATAGCAACATATTCTAACTTTGCATGTATCGTTAAGTAGTCTAAAAATGCACTAATTGCCGCTGAAGCAATAGTAAGCCTTGTTGTATTTTCAGTAGTATCAGATGTTGGCACCGGCCGCGACATGGACAAAGATACATCTAGTAATATAGCTGTAGGCATTTTCTTTTATTATAGAAAAATTAAAGAAAAACAATAATTTTAAGAAAACAAAGTTTTAATCTGTAATACGATAACATGGTATGACATAGTTGACGTTTTCGTTCTGAAATAGTTCTACTAAAATAAACCGTAATTTTTAGAATTGGTTTATTTATTTAAATCAGTTTGTGTACAGGTTTTACATCAATTTTAATGTATTTTGCGTTGTTTAGTACATTGATAGAGCTTTCAACCGTTTTTATATTCTTTTTTATAATTTTATTAAAAAAGAAATATTCTGATTGCATTTAGTTTATGATATTACCTAGCATTAAATTTTTGCATACTGTATTCTTTCTTTATAAGATGAATAAATAGTACAAAAAATATAAAAATGTGTTTTCTTCAGTTCATTAAAGAAGTATTAAATAATATCTTCTTGGTCCTAAATAGTCGTTCATGACCTAAAAAAATTATATGATGAGGTATTTTGAGTGCTTTTTTTTTTAATGATATTCTTTAAAAAAATTTTTGCAGTTTGCGTAGTAAGATAATATAAGTATATTGAACTGTATGAAATTGTTTTGCAAACATATAAATGCTGTTTTGAATATACATTATGGAAAATGTAGAGACCAAGTAGATTTTTAATTTCATATTTATGGACATCTAAGATTTACATTGAAACCTATTTTTTATTAAATGAAAAGTTAAAGTCATGGAAGAAATTATAGACGACAATAACAAAGTGAATGAAGAAAATTCAGATGCAGAAGAAACAGATTTTAATTATAACTTCATTCAGATTCCATGGGACGAGCGAACAAACAAAAGTAAATCTTTTGTACTACTATTACTTTTGGCGATATTTGTAACTATAATGGGCATGGTCATTTGTAACTTTATTATACACTACAAAAATTTTAAATTTGATGAAAGATTTAAAACCGATGAAATCTATTGCAATTTAGTAAAAGCAGATGAATATCCATATGCAGTCAGAATACATTCCGTGTCATCGCATAATTTGATATGCATAGGTGCTGTAATAAGTAAGAATTTAGTTCTTGCTGATGAAGTTTGTATGAAGTCTGGACCGGTACGAATGTACGCGGGGAATATTGCTGAGTACGGTATTATTATGTCTTTTTAATTAAAAAGTATACCTAGCTTCCAGAGAATAAATTATATTTTAAGCAAGTAAAAAATTGCCACTTTTATAGACAGAGTAATGTAAGAATTTAACGCAGACTATTTTCTCATCTTAACATTTTAGAATTTTCATACGGACTGACACAGCGTCCACAAGATACAAATTCTAATACTCTTGTTCGATGTTCATGTTTTAGCTCTTTCTTTATGTAAATTAATATAGTGTATACTAATAAAATTTTAAATGTTTTTCTAGTCAACGTTGCAAAAAAGGGTTTTCGGTGAACACAATAGAATTAATACCACATGAAGGTATTGCATCAAAAAATCTAGTGCTTCTATCCACGCATAAGAAAATGTCCTTTTGCGCAAGTGTCATACCAGTTGGTGGAATAGTGGAAGGACAACCACATGCTTTTATTATTGGACGGCCATTCCGTGGTGAAAGATCATTGGCTCGTCAGCTTGTTACATTAAATTTTCCCGAGAACTATACTAATAATGACTTGATAAATAACTTACGACCTGATGCTCTCATCTGCGTGAAGTACTTTTCACGGTGTCCCATAAGCTCTAGTGATCTTTTAGTGCAAAATGGAGCTCTCTTGGGTTTAGCATCTATTAGTGTAACGAGAAGAGCCAATAACAAAATAGCCTGTTTTGCTAATGTTATCAAGATAAAAACAAAATTAAAACATCTTACTGAGGCTTTTGACTTCAAAATGTAACCATTATTATCAATATATATGTATGTAACTTTTCATAAATTGTGATTTATTGACTTTAAAATCGTTAAGTTTTAACTTTCGAAATGCAAGTATTGTTACTTTTTTCTGAGTTAGTTCATAACCAAGTTTATATTGTATATAAGTTATGCAAAGTTTACCGAATCGTTGACTTTTAAAAAAAAATAAGGCTTGTGTACGAATAATACTACATTTTAGTTTGGATTACATTATTTTAAATTGAAACCACGTTAACATTTACATCATTCTGCTAGGAGGAAGAAATGATACAGTAAAGGTTTAAATACGTTGTAAAATAAAGAACATGGCATAAATTTTAAAACAAAATTTTATTAATTCTTTTTGTATTCATAAGGTTTGTTGCGGCATGTTCGTTTTAACACTCTTACTGAGCCCAAATCAATTTCTTCGGGAGAAGTAAGACTTTTCCAATCGATTCTTTTAAAGTATACATAAATAATAATCAGAACAGTGGTAACGAAATAAATAAGTAATTTGTAAGAATACATGCATGCTCCTTTAGTCTTACGTATTCGACGAAGATAGCTGTGACTGGTCACTGTAACAAAATCATATTTATACATATATAAACACATATACGTATTACTTTAAAAATTAAATGTTTAGTACGATAATGTCCTTGTCTTTACTCCTAAAAAATATCGCTTCTGATTTAACGACAACAAGGATTTTACGGAATATCTCGCTTTAACCTAGCCCATTAAGACTAAACCGTCTAAATTATATGTAATTTTTACATATAATTTAGACGGTTTAGTCTTAATGGGCTAGGTTAAAGACGGTAGACGGTATATTCCTTAATTATAAAAAATACTTTTTTTACAATATGTCAGTCATATGGTAGAAGTTCAATTTAACAGATTTGTCGTGAGCTTAAAATGACTATAACCTATTAAAAGCTTGTCACATACACGATTGGGTGTCGGCACTGGTGATTTTCTAGTGACGGGGGTGTCATAACTAACCGGGTGAAAGTACGCGAAAAATGTTGCGACGTACACAATTTAAATGTAAATTTATTGTTAACTCTATTTAGACGGTACTACGATCACTTGTCTGCTATAAGGTTTAAAACAAATATTCTTTTAATACATATGAAACACAGAAAATTTTGTTTAATAACCAATCTTGGCATTTTAGAGCACGCTTAAATCTTATGTGATAATTTTTATAACAGCTTTACCCAAATAAAGGTATTAAAATGTTGGTCAACCGCTGAACTTAGGCCTACGCCTGCGACCGACCCAATTCTACCTAGATTCAACGGTTGCTTGCAACTTCACTAGACCGTCAGTTCATATTTCATGAGAGTTAATATACTTGTGGCAATGTATATATAAATGTTTTAGCTTTTTGCTTGGCGGTTATCTTAGGCCTCTAATTTTAACGCAATGCCTAATATGACGGCTAGGTCGAAAATATTATTTACCTGTACATTATTTAGTTTCTTAATATCCCTTATAAAATTTCTTGTTCTTAAATTTTTAAGTAAAAATTTTTGTTGATTTTTGTGATTTTGAGATACATGTCAAATGTATCTCATTAAATGTCATCAATATAAGGTGTTGGAAAACATTTGATATTGAAACTAATAAACTTTTCATTGAATAGACTTTTTATCGAAAATAGTAGTTAAAGGAAAATTTTAACGAAAAATATCAATTATATTTTCATTAAATGACGTATATCCAGAAGTGGACGTCTGTCGAGTAATCATAATGGTTAGATGTATGTGAAAGTATGATTTAGGATGCGTATGTGTAAAGGTGATTCGGAATTATCATTTGAAAATAGTATCCATAAATAACAAACAAGTACTGGTGGATATAAAATTTTTACCTATACAAAAGTCCATTACGTAATTTAATAAAAATGGATATTCATGAAATAATGGAAATATCACCGTTCACGATACAGTTTTAATATTGATGAGTCGATTTTTGGCTCGCAATAAAAATATTAATTACCGTCTTGTCTGCCTCGTAAAGAAATCGAGAGAACATGAAATTTTAGGGCATTACTATACACTCGATTTTCGATTATCCGCACCGTTTGATTTATCGTTTTGATAAATAAAAGGTTCGTAATACATCATGTGGAATAAACATAAGTTCACATTTTTTAATTCTTACAAATAATGATTTATTTGACAGATTTCAAAAAAGATCGAGTTTGAAACTCCTATAATAGTATATTATGCTTGGAGTTTAAAAGAAATCTATGTATTTCCTCAAAGGAAAGTTACAAAATATTTTTATTTTCCAAACTGTGACGTTTAAGAAAAAATAAAGATCTTTAATAATTAGTACTGGAATACAAATTATTCTTTCACTTAGCACAATATTAAACGCAAATTAATTATTTTATGGTTTGGAGTTTTGTTAATGTAATAGTGAACTTTTTTATAATATACAACAATATATTAAAAACTGTAGGTATTAGGCTATTGATATTGAATAAGTAACACGTTAATGTTATTCTGAAGATAATATACAAAACTCGATCTCGATACGTCAATTTTTTCAGAAGTTGTCGTAGCGTTCGCAAAAAAAATTTCTTTTTAAACAATTTTTTAAATAGCAAAATAAAATTGTATCTCGAAATATGAAACAGATTAATTGAACTGTTATCTTGATGTACTTCTACTCATATATTGCTGTGGTAGAGGTACATTAAAAGCAAAAAAATGCTAGACTTTGACGTGTCGAGGGTAGAGCACAACCATAATCGCTTCGTTGTATGAGGCGTGCAAAATGCATAAAATATTATTGATGTGTTTCCTAGCGCTTTCTGCTTGTCTCACAAAGAAGAAAAATTAGTTATTTTACTACCTTCGTAAATATGTTTTGTTTATAAACAAGATTTTTGGGGAATAACTTATAACTATTTGGTTTACAGAGGGAATTTTATCTGTTACATTCAAATAAAATATAATTATCATCATTATTAACATTTATGTTATAAGCATTTTCAACAATGCCTAGAAGATTCGACAGTTTATAAATTTCGAAATTGGCAAAACGTGGATATGCGGGGACCTTGTGGGTTCATTGCCAACTTTAGTGATCGATATTTTGCCTACTACTAACTAGAAAAACACTTAATAAAACGTTTTCTACGGCACATCTATATTTGTTCTGCAACGATAAGAACCATTATTACAGAGTTCAAATAGCTCTGCATAGATATTATATAAACTACATAAACTCAAAACAAGGTTATAATTTTTTGTACATAAATAATGTTCTAGTCCGACGATATTTTTATAAGTGTAATGTGCGCCATTTACAAATAAGTAAGAATAACTAATGAATATTTTATGTTTTCCTTTGGTTTTTAAAGTCTTTATTAAGATAAAATTTTTGCAGTATAAATCCATGTACATACTAGTAATTTGTAATGCAATAATTTATTGTTACTAAAATGCATATTATTTCAGCAAGAAAAATATATCGTATGTTTAATTTTTTTTAAATGTACAACACTATGATAATACTGTTTTAATTGTAGAATATTTTTTTTACTTTAATGTTTAAAAGATATGAACATGGGTTAATTAAATATAACAACACCTTAATCATATAAGATCGTTGAGTCAACGTTGTATCAGAGATATAAAATTTGATTCGTAATAAGATAAACAGAGTTGATGTTACTTCTTCATCTTTATGAACGTAGTAATTCTCTATGAGAAAGTTGTAAATTCGTCGCAAGGTTTTGATGTGTACATTATAACGTGTTCGAGCATTTCCCTTGTTTAAGATTGTTTAAACGATGAAACAGATGTGCGTCACGCAAATGATACACATTTTTGGACAAATTATATAATACTAAGTATTCTTTATATATATACATATATATATGTCTATATCTATGTACACACATATATATATATGTATATATATACGTATGTACATATAGATAATATATCTTAAAATGCGGGGTCCAGATTTATTTTTAGTAGTATTCGACCGTGCTGAATTGTCTGTGTTTAAGCATAAAGTAATTGTACTAGTTATTATAAGGTAATAACATGGCTTTTTAATGTATTAAAATTTATTTAGGTATTTGTTGTGTATGATATTTATAGCGAACATTTCAAATACAATAAATATTTTATAATAAAGTATCATACTAATTGCGCTGGTGTGAAAAGGCATCACATTGTTCCCACTAACGGTCTACATTTGTGTCAATTGCGATATAAAGAGACAACTTCATTTGCTTAGGTGCATTTGTTGGTCGTGTGTAGTAATTAATATATGTATATAAAATTAAGACAAAAAAGCCCATCACTAACCGGCGAATTCAGAATAATGCAAAACATATAGTTGGACACAGAATGTCTAAGGGTTGCCTATGTGTCCTGCTCGCTACTTTGCAAAAAAATTGCTTAAACTTTCATTTTAATAGAGCTATTTCTCATTTTTATAGGGAATCATCCATAATTTAGTGTTAAGTTTCCTTTTTCCATTCGATTATGGGGCGGTAACGTACTAAGCCGTAAAAAGGAAATATATGTATTTAATAATTTTTTCTAGATTGTATAAAAGGGAAATTAACTTGATCATAACGATAACCATAATAAATATAGAATTAGAGGAATGGTTCACTTGTTTATCGTATTCAATGTTATTCCAACAAACACTCGATTGGAAAATAAAGATCAAGTTTACGTAACAATACTTAATTATTATATAATAAAAATTAAATAGAACAGTTAACCTAACATCGCCAAATTTTGACAAATATAATATAATTAATTAAGTTCTCTACACTATTATTTTCATCTCGCTGTAGCCGGTGGTTCACTGTCGACGTAAGGCTTTCCCAAAGAAAGTCTTCCATAAATTCACTCATATGATATCATTAAATAAAAAAATGATTTATAAAATAAACAGACGATAAATTCATATATGAACGATAATAAAGTGTGATCAAAATAATGGATACTTACAATAAATTTTAATAGTTGAAAAATTATTTGTGATTGGTACTTACTATGTATGCATCATTACAAACACAAGTAATGCTAACTTCTCTGTTATAAACTTGATTTCATTCATATACTAGTAGATTTTTTAAAAATATGTTTATTTACTTTTTCATTACAAAAAATAATTAGGGATGATATGTGCGGAGGCGGTCATTGAGGTGATGACATGAATGGTGTTGACGCATGCGCAGAGGCTGTGCTTGGTGAGAGATATAAGCCCGAGCCTCGTACCAACTGACACACAACTTTGGCGCGCCTAAACGTTCCCACTGAGAACTTAGCGTCGGATAGGAACCCCGCTACAAAC
This sequence comes from Ornithoptera alexandrae, assembly GCA_029030555.1. NCBI lineage: Eukaryota > Metazoa > Arthropoda > Insecta > Lepidoptera > Papilionidae > Ornithoptera > Ornithoptera alexandrae. The sequence continues at coordinate 6,055,521 of JARDVY010000023.1, read as the reverse complement.
ATATTTTCGAAATATCTGAAACCAACCCTAAACAGTTTAGTGATTTTCTTTCAATTTGTGTAAACTTTTTAGTTATAAAATCTCACGATTAATTTTAATTCCGGCTCATCGCTCCTCGTTCGACAATTTATTGCTGGTAAGTTTTTGCTCTACATTCTACTTTCTTTTAAAGTTTCGTCGATCGTTATTTAAATTTTACACATATAATATTGAGGTGAACAGAAGTATAGTGTGACCGTATGTATATTATATGTCTGATAATTAGAATTTAAAACAAGCCTTTTGAATATTTGAATCTGTTAAATACTTTTATAACAAACAAACGTAATAATTTATCGCATGATATTGCGTATATAATATTCCTTTCCATATAAATTTAAGTAACACATTCATGAAAAAATAAACACCAATACTTTTTTAAAAAATATGTAATAAAAATTAAACGTTTTCCACTCTTAAAATTATTGAAAACACTTTTTAAAGTTAAAATAAGCAAGGCGACTTTAGTTAAAGATACAGAAAATATTGCTACAAGTAAAGGCCGACGGAATCTGAAATATCATACGATAATATTGTCAAACCATCCGTTTTTAATATATTAAAACCTTAATATTAAAACCTAAACACCCACCACATATAAAGTCATAACTTAGGATAACAAAAATTTTATGATTTTTTGATATTTTTTTTCTCAAAAAACGAATTCGAATAACAATTTTTATAAATCGGTTATATTTGTGTGTACAGTGTTTGTTTTGCAATGATTCTATTTCTTATCCCCAATTACAAGTTCAAACTTTCCACGAAATACTTTTAAGCTTTGTACCAAGTTTAAATTAATAAAGACATTGTTTGATTTGCCTGTAAAATATCTGATATAAAAACAAACTTATTTAATTATGTTTTTGAAGTAGGAACGGAAATACATTTTTAAAGGTTTATTTTTTGTAACAATTTATGTGAATCTCGGTTACAACAAAACTATAGAATATAGAATCAATAGATGCATAAGGCAATCAGTTTTTCAATCAGCGTGTCAGTATGCATAGCATACAAGTCCCGTCTGTAAATATCATATATAATTACTATTTTTTCATAAATAATTGCAAGTTTTGATAACTTTTTCATCTATTCGAATAATAACTCAAGGTTTAACCAAATTTACATTTAACAGCAAATTTATTTTATTTAATGTTCTATGTAAGATATTTCGGCAGATTTCTCTGGTGATTGTTTTAATTTACAAACAGCTCAATATAATGTAAACAATATTAAATTTAAAATCATACAATAGATCGAATAATCGACAAAATTTCTTAGAAATTTCCAATCAGTACATATAATGTACTGATGTATGTAATGTACATAATACATATAATGTAATGTAATGTACATATAATGTATTATTTTACACCCTGCTCCAATCTCCGTAAAGGGATTGTTACAATGTTCAATGTTCAAAATCATTAATTAATTTATAGTATTGTGATAGCTTGTCACACGAATGTTGATTTGGAGTAACATTTAGCGTTTTAGGTGTAATCCCTAATGATATATTGATTGACATATCTGTTTAGCATTGTTTGGGTAATAACAAGCAAGATTTATATATTATATTACTACGCATTCTATTTATATATATATATCTAATTGTATTAATAATCATTGTTTTTTTTTTTCATTTCTTTATAAATAAGTAACTGCAAATATATAAGTAATAAATTTTCCGTTTAGTTTTTGAGTTGCAAATTAGTAATTCTAGCTCAAAAATAATGTTAGTGAAAATTATCTATGACCTCGGTTTGGTTACTAAACCTTTTAACTAAGTATTTTAAGATAAAAGGAAATTTAAGTTAAACTATTCTAATTATAAAGCTTACGAAACATACGGTTTCAAATGTAATAAAAAAATCGTTAATAGAAAATTTCATATTGATTTCTACTTAGAATAATGTTCAGTATCAATAATTTCAAGTTCGATTTGCGTTATTGACATGTTTTATTGTGTATTCAATTTTATTAAACAAAAAAACCTGATACTGTGTATGTATACGTATGTATATTAATACGAAAATATAATATTACACATTTTAACAAATATAATGTTACTTCTTGGTATGCTTATTATTGTAAGATACATTGTATTAATCTTTTCTGATTATATGTTAACAGTATATACTCAAAGTTTACTAAGCGGGAATATAAATTATATAAATACAACGGAAGTTAAATTTTGAGTAAAAATAGATGTACATGAGGGTTCCAATATTTGTAATGGTTTGAATAATTTATCCGAAAACTCTAAATCTGTTTGCTATTCTAGGCACATTCCCAGTTTTCTTTTTCTTAAAACGTAGTTTGCATAATTATTTCTTAAAAAAAAACTATTTTGAATTAATCTTGGTAAAATCATACCATAAAAATTTTACTTTACTATTTGTTTTGTCGTCAGTAGCTATTAAATAGTTATATACCTAAATTTAAATAAATACGTGACTAGGTAATAATATTTGATTACTTAGTCAGTTATATATATTTTTTTATAATATAAAAATACTGTGCAGATCATGGATTTTCCAAATACATTTTCTTTTAAATAATGTTTTCTATATAATACTAAAAGAAACGTAGCACCTTGAGCGAAGTTACGTAATACGGGAATAAGAAAAATTGTGTTTCAGAAAATTTTCAAGTCTTTAATCGCCTTGCTTTAGTCGGCTCTGAAGTCCACTTCGGGGTGCCGTTATTCGCCCGCAAGCGGAAAAGTTTTCTTAGCGACGGATTAGTACGTCCCTCATGAAAGTCCCATTTCGAGTTACATATAACTAATAAGTTGGGAGAAATAACTAAATTCTAGTATAGAAACGATTATAAGCGAATATTTTTTTTTATAGTATTTAATAATAAATAAACTAATTAGTTAATTTCGACCAATTATTTTTAAGATATGATGTCTTTTAGTGCGATAGTCATCGTTTTGCTACTAGTTACGACTGTAGTTGCGAGAGAGAGTAGTTAAAAAAGTGTAAATGACACGGAAACTTTTAAGATCATTTTATAGTAAAAAATAGGTCTTTTTTTGGAAGCTAAGGATCGCTAACTAGGGCTTTTAGTAAGCGATCAGCTTCTCGGAGCTAATGATATATGATATATATTGGATGAATTATTTTCTTGTCTCCTGCAGAGACTATTGTCATGGAGATAGAAAAGGATATGAAATTCTCTATACCAACATACTTTAGTTGTGAAACAAGAAACACATGTTTTCTATTTCTCTCTTCGCAACGATCGGTTACTTCACATGTTTGCAGAAAGCTCCAGAACTTCTAACAATCGTGATTTTCAGTTAACTATCGTATAATAGTTTATAAAATACTGTAAAGCTAACTATAATATTATAAGTTTACTAATTATTGTTGACTATTAAAATCTACTTAATTAAATATAATAGTATCTATTTTTATGTCCAAGTGAATTATTAACGAAAACTGTGCGAAAAGTAAATGTTTTTTGAATATTTATAAATTTGCATGAAGGTATTTAGATGTTTCCAATTTTCCCTATTTAATCATAACAAATTAATTTCGGTCCAGTACATAACGTTCTCTATAATCCGTGGAGAGGTTTTCAAAGAGGTTTATCACTTTTGCTCATAATAATATTTCATTATTTATTGTGTCCATTTATTCTTCTACTTTACCACACTTTTTAAGTTCAAACGTGGTGATTAAAGTTTATCGTCATGTAAGTGTAATTTTTGAACAAAAAATGGTTTAAAGCTCTCTTGGCACCAAGACATCTAGATCGGACGTCTTTTTAGTGAAACGTCAAATGACTTTATAATCATTCTAATCGAGAATTATTATAAATGCATAAAACGTACTATTCATAATTAAAACTAATTAGTGCAAATAGAATGTTCCGTAAGATTTTTACATCAATAATATGCTCAGATCAAGAAGGTTAAGGAAGAAGATATACCAATATACCATATTATATATACCATATAAACATGTAACAATATATATACAATATACCATATAATATACCAAGATATACCAACCAAAATAGAAGGAAAGATATACCAATCTACAATGCAAGATACTCTTTGAAAATAGTCTCACTTTGAATATGTATGTATTGTACATGAAAGATATTTGTCTTCTCGACGGGAGTTCAAAAAAGAAGTAATCTTCTAATACATTTTTCAGTGTATATTTTTGACAGTATGAAAGTTATAGTTAGTTTTTTTTAAAGAAACTTAGGCATTTAATGACATTAAAAACTGTTTTACGAGTCTTGCATATTGTATGAAAACATTGCTACTTTTATAGACAAGCTTAAAAAAATTTTCTTTCAATAACTCGCTTGTTGTGTTTTATTGGGGTTGTAGGAGTAAATGTCATGGTATTGTTAATATGAGAAGCGATTTATCAGTTTTACCTCTCTTGGTTATTTGTAGGTTCGTATATTTATCGGTCCGTGTTTTGCTATATGTGAAACAACTTCTTGGGTAGCATGAGAGATTTATGTTTTATATCGACTACGCGACGGCTGTGTTTATGCATAACTCTCTTTATGTTCCGCTTTTAATCAAAAATTCTATTAAGCGACAAATCCCGTAAAATAAGTTACCTACATGTAATATTTCTTCAAGTTAAAATAGTTGTTAGACCTTTTTCTGCGAGCCTTCTGTCCGGCTGAGATATCCGCAGTTTGAGACCACTGATATAATTAACTACACGACGTTGAGGGATACTATGTATTAAAGGAGAAATAGTCTTTGATAATTCAATTATCATTATATTTTGATAAACTGAAGGGTATAAATGAAACAATTTATCGCCTGAAATCGTTGTTGACACGATTTGGCAACAGGGATTTATATAGATTGAAGAATAATTAATATGATGGGGTTAAAAACATAGAAAAAAATATTTTAATTTAACATGTAACCTGAATATAGTTTTAAATACGTTTTGGATTTAGTACTGAAAATATTTAAGACAATGATTGCATATAAATAGTTAATTCCAAGATTTATTTAATTTTAAAATTTATAGTAAACTTTCAAATTACTGTATTGTAGTATAAACATATAGTTTATGATGTAACAGTACAAGTCTATCAAGCGGCATTTATAAAGAAAGTAGTTTACTTTATACAAGAATTAGATTTTTTTTGAACATGCAATTATTGAGTTCGCCCATCGGAAGGACTTTAACTAAATATAAAAAAATTATAAAAGTTAAACAATAAGGTTTACTTATATGTAGTTGTAGCGGCAAAACGTACGCCTGCCTTTGATTTATAGTTAGTGTCCAACTGTAATAAATCAGCTTAATTGATTGATTTTAATGGTTTGTAGTATTTCTGGATGAGTGTTTGTATGTACTGTTTGTTTCTCCAATAGAGAAATCGTTATCAACCGTTTAGTTTTAGCTTCGTTCCCTGAAATTTAAAAAGTAAGTTAAGATTGAAACGTTCAACTACAACACCGTATAAAAGTGATAATTTTTAAGTTCCTATCAGAAAACTACAAAAAAAAAACTATTTTTGTACGAGAGCACAAAAAACAAGGGATTCTTACTAATTTATTGTAACTTCTACCCTATTATGAAGCGTACCCGCGAATGTACCCTATTAGGCTAGAAGTGTAGGTGTGTTTTATGGTATATACAGCAGCGAGGCAAAAAAATTAATAATATTTTTGATACATGACCCGTGTAATATTGTAAAAGTGAAAAAAAGTTTATTGGTGAAATACAGAAGGACACTCTTAGAACATAAAGTAATACATAAGGTAAAATATACTATATAAGAAACAACATCGTTGTTTACTAATAACATATTAGTTACTTTTTATGCTGATATTAACATAATAACTTTTTGGTGTTTACACGTTTATTTTATATTTACGAATTCTTTACTATTTAAATCTTTTCTCTACCTACTTTTGTTATTTTCTTTGTTTGAATACGTATAAAATTTATTCCAAAGTGATAAAAATACCCAAGCTTTTTCACTGTCAAGAAAATAAACTTCAAGATTAAAATAAGGTTGCTTAAGAAAACCTTATTGTGTAAGACAATTTTGCGCTATATAAAGTTGTCTTCATCGGAATGTTTTCTTTTCCCTAACAATAACCCTGTCAGACAAGAAGTGGGTGGATCTGCAGAAGGCATTTTTTTCTCCATTGGTTGGACGTACGTCTGAATGTAATATTTATTGGACAGGAGTATTATTTTTATGATATCAATTTCATGATGGGAAAATGTGAGACTTCAGGAGGACCCTCTAAGTGATTTCTTTTGTTTAGTGTAAGTGAACGATATTATATTAATAAGCGGCAATTCGTTAGCCCACAGTGTGTGAAACTTTGATACGGTTAGTGGAAACAACAGCTCTATTTTAAAATACAAAAATGCAGAGATAAATATCTTACTAAGTAAATAATATAATATTTTATATTTAATTTTATTGAAACGCCCAGATTATCTGATGACTTTTATGCTGGTGAATCTTATAATTAACCTAAAATCTAATTACCTTACAATAATGTATTTGTTTAGGGTTCGTAAGTAAGAGATACGAAATTTTCTAAAAAGCGATGAATTGTGTCTTTACATTCGTAGCGCATATTTTTGTACCTTTTTTGTGTGATCGTGGTTGCATGTACATTTTACGAATTGTAAAGATAAAGAGGATATCTTGATTTTGAACCAGTTCATCGAAAAACAGCAAAGATAAAATTGTGTTTTTATGGAATTATGATTTATTGAAAAAAAATTATTTTAATCAAAAAGTTATGTCACATGAAAGCAGATTCATTTTACTAATTGCGTATGAGGAAACTGTAACTGACGGTAGTTTGAATATTAATTGAATTCACGAAAATTTCTCGATCGCTTGGCACAGAGTTTTTGAGGTTTTTTTCATCTCAGGGTTTACGAAGTTTACCAAGAACCTGCTAGTGGATAAAAAGTTATTTTCCAATTTATTCCTGTGAGTTAATGTGAAGCGCGGAAAAGAGTGAAGATATTTACTTTTAAGGAATTAATGAGATTCTATTTTATTTATCTCTAAGTATTTGAATAATTTCATATTCTGTTCCCGTTTCGGTCAGCGGACGTCTTTGTAGTAACATTAAAGAAAGACTTTCTTTTTTTGGTTTTGAAAAAAAAAATATAATTATTAGTATAAGTTCTCGAAAGTTGTACTTAATATTTAAATTTTATCGAATATATTGAAAGTATAGTATATAAAATATTTATGTTATTAATTTAAGACATCTAAGGAAATTATATAATAAAAAATATTAATAAGAGAAATGATCTAAAATCAAAATGCATTATTCAAATAATAGTGTAATATATTCTAAGAAAAAAAATCGTTTTCAAAATCACACACAATATATCACCATCCTTACTTTGAATATTGGCTCAGTTTTCCTTGTGAAACTAAAAGCGTGGCACGACTTTCAAAGTACGTTGCGAGAGAAAATGCATTTTCTAGAAATGAAAAACCGAGGTAATAAAAAGTTTTGCGGGTATATCCAAAGAGTTACAGTATTTGTATATAAAATTCACAAACCAGGTTTTATTTTAAAACTTTGCCTCGTTAAATAAGATATAATGTACCTACTTAAAAAAATCATCTTGATGGACCATATATATACTCGTATATAGAAACTAGTTAATAGTCTTCCCTTTCAAGTAGAGAGACAAGGTTTAACCAAATATGGTAGGCGGATGTTATACGTTCACGGAAGTTATTGTTCATGTTGTTTTCCCCACGATGTTTAACCTGAAACAAATTATTAAGGATTAACAGGCTGTGGATCCGGGTCCACGAGCCCAGTATGAGATGAGCTGTAAGAGTCGCTGTGGCTTTCAAGCTCTTACATAATCAGAATAATCATCATTAAGGATTGAATCCGCGGCTCTGCGCCACCTAAACCGCCCTTATAAAATAAACCATCAATCCTTCTTATTATACAAATAAGAGGCGGTTACAATATTTCGTCCTAATATATTTTTTTTAATGGTAGCATTTTTCTAGCCATAAATGCAAATAGAAGAATAGAGAAAAACTTAGCGTAGATTATAGCGCTATTTATTTGTTTGTTTGTTAAAATTAATGTTTCAGATTCTAGGGTTAAGTCAGATTTGTTGAATTAAAGAAAAGAATGATAAATACCAACAATGAATTATTTTGTGTATATAAAAGACGAATATACGCATACCAAAAAAAGATCTCCAGTTAAATTTTTATATTGATAACATTGATTTCTTACGTCGTTAACATTCCCTTAACAGTTTTTTCTTCCTTTCTTATCAATACCGTTTCTCTCGATGTTATAATTGTTAAAAAGTACTTTGTTTTTGTTCGACGAAATTAAACGTGGAGTTAGGCAGCATTCCTGTTTCATTCACTAAATGTTATCGCGTTTCTTGGTTTGGATAAATGACTCTCGGTAGAATGTAAACATTTATGAAATGTATTTCTATTTATTTTTTAGTATTTTCTCATTTCTCTGATAAAAAGCAGTAAATTTAAAGCAACATTTATTCGTAGCCACGCCATGTATAAAGTTCACCATAGCATTTGGTATATTATTTGTCCATGCACGAGATTACTCTATATTATTTGTTTCAAACCTCGCCGTTTTAATTTAATACTGTTTGAGTTTTAAAACAGTTTGCATTCATTTTATAGTAAATAAACACAATAAATCGAACATCAATTGAATGTAGCGTATATTCTTTGGTAACATTCCATGGAAATATATATAAAGACTTAAATGGGAAAGATATAACTGAATATATAGTCAGTCATATCTTCTCCGATTGATATGACTTGTCCGTTTTATTGTTAGTTTAATTTATGGGGAGTCTTGTGAATGGAAATATTTTCCATTTAACATTTTAAATATAAGGAACAAAATATTCTGAGGGTATTTTGAGTTTCGATGAAGTGGGAATTTCAAAGATTTAAACGCTTTTTACGTATATTATGGAGGTAAAGGTAATTTGCGTCGTGGATTTTTATGATTTTTACAACTTGACTTCCAATTTCAAATGGCGTTAAGTGATAACAATGTCATGGTTGGCGGAAACGTGTTCGTCTAGAATACTCTGATATTTTTATGTTGATAGCCGGAACACATCAAAGCTTTTATGGCGACAAATTCGTGAACTCGAGACGGTAGGTAAGCAGGCGGGTTTCAAAAAACTCTCCCACCAAAACCAGTAGGATGTAAGTAGTAAAAGTTAACGTTGTTGTAAAGCAAAGTTTGAATGAGCAATAAGCGATTGTAGCTGGGTGTTTGTACATTACGCTCCATTTTACACGAGTGCGACATGTTCGTTGAATCATAACGAAATCGAAAAATTATACAAATGTGTGTTTTGTGGCATTATACGCTGCGGTGCCGCGTTCGTTCTACGCATTTAGATAATCTGCACTTTTAACCCTCTTTCCATCTCACTAAGCATCATATTAACATATTAATGTTTTTGCTCCTAACTGGAGCCGACATGAAACATGTATATGACACTGTTTAGTTAGGCATAGGATGATTACGCTATAAACATATTACGCTTAAAAACTTAACTGTTTGGTAGTAAATCAGTTGTTGATAGCATGCAAGAATAGTATAAATTTTTAAAGGCAGCGTATTAGCTCTTCTATTTGGAGTATACACCGATCGCATTGTTATGGTATGGTATATACTGTATTGTTTGCTAACAAAAAAATATTGTAGATTGAGAACGTTAAAGATATGAAAGCTCATTGAGCAGTCGGTTTTAATACAAGTTTTTATATGTACGTATAAGAAAATTCATCACAAAAATTCTGTAAGGTTATAACCGTTTTGTTCGTTACGACTTTCGGATAAACAGCGCGAAACATTAATCTCGACCTGTGCACAGTCATCAAGATTTAATCAATCCCAGTCAGTTGTTGATTGATAACCTAATGATTCGAATTCTTAAGCAGTAAGGTAATTTTACATTATAATACGTAACGTACAAAGGTACAAACTTTCTTTGTGTTTGAACATGTTGACGTAGAATAATATTTTATACTATTTAACATTTACGTACATCAGAATAGAGAAGTTAATAACAGTATTTATTGTTCGAATGTAATGGATGAAAATATTTACGTTATTAATACATAATTTTTGTAATTGCATATGGTCCAATAGTATTTCCCAAAGTCATAATAAAAACTAATAAAATAACAATTTATATGGAACTCTTTTCAATAGATTTTAAAATCTATATCTAATCTTTTTAAGGAATTACTTAGTTTACAAATGACTCACTTAATTCCATAAAGGTCAAAAGCAGTTTTCATGGTTTTTAACTAAAACTATTTATTATAAATTAAATAAAAACATTAAGTTCAAATATTCGTGGTAAGGAGTTTTAAAAAATTTGTAGTAAAGTTATCATTGTAATTTAACTTTACTGTTATAAAAGTATAGTAATAAAAAAAAATGCAAATTTTGTATTTTTCGGAGACTTTAGACAAGGAAAAGAATACAATATAAAATTAATCTATGTTTTTTGCATAATTGTGATGACTAAGTTGTTTTATATTCGGGTTGAGAAGTGGTTATTTCTTCAGCATTAATTAAAGGTTTGGACGGAGACGTTTGGAGTAATATAATGATCTGAATGATTGATTGAGTATTAATTACTTTATCGTTTACCACCTGTATTTTAACGATTAAGTTTTTAACCGTCGCATTCTTAAATAAATTATTACATCAACGTTATTGATATAGAAATTTTAATTTATTGGGCGAAATATTTTTTAACTACTATTATATATTTATATTAGTAACCATAGTTAAATTTAAACTTGATTCGGAACGTATAACTAAACATTTTTATGTCGTGGGTAAACGCTTAGTGGAATTTGTTTTAATTACCCGCTGTAGTTACTTCTCTTTGCGAGTATTTGTTGGATATTTGCTTTAGTTGTATTCCAGAGAAGTCATCTCGTAATTTTTGCAATACTAGGTAAATGGACAAATACTGGAATGCAACGAATTAAAAGTTTTTTGGTTTATTTTAGTATTGCACACCGTTTCTTTGTTTATTCAGGAAGTAATGTTGGATTATTAAAGAAAACTAAAAAGAATAGAGTTAACGCTTAAATAAGATTAATTTTTTACTTTTTAGAATATTTTGGGAATAGTTACAAAATATATTTTTATAAATGTTAATATTAGGTCCTTACATATGAAATTGGTGTTTTGTACGGGACGAATATAAAGTAATTTTTTTTTTTGGAAAATATATTTTATTAAATAAAGTATGCACCGTTGTTATCTATGCACTTTTGCCATCTCATAGGTAGTTCATTGATCCCTTTACTAAAAAAACCATGGGGGCGAGAATCAACAAACTCTTTGAAGGCGGTTTGGACTGTCGAATCGGAGTTGAGTTTTTTTCTTGTAAGTTGTCCAAATTCCGGAAAAAATGGTAATCTCTTGGGGCAGGGTCCGGGGAGGACGATGGATGTCGCAGACATTCCAATTGTAGCTCATCTAATTTAGTGGTTGTTTGTTGTGCAGTGTGTGGTGTGTGTACGTTGTCGTGAAGCAGCAGTGGCCTAGAGCGATTGACCAGTGTCGATTGTTTAGCAGCTAGTTCTTTTTTCATGGTTTGCAGTTGTTGACCGTACCTGTGGCCATAATCGTTTGGCCAGATTTTAGAAAGCTGTAGTGAACGATACCGGCGCTTGTCCACCAAACACTCATAAGTAACTTTTACTGAGTAAATTTTCGTTTAGGGCAGGTTTTGGCTGGGTCTCCAGGGTTCAGCCATTGCGACGAGCGCTTCCGATTATCGTTCAGTATCCACTTTTCATCACAAGTAGTGATTCCATTTAAAATTCCCTTCGATATTATGTCGGTTGAGCAAAGTAACACAGCAGTCGACGCGTGTTTGCAAGTTCAATTTACTCAATTCATGAAGTACCCATCGTTCAAGTTTTTTTACTTGCCCGATTTGCTTCAAGTGGATTAATACAGTTTTTCAAAACTCTAATGTACCAGCTAAATGAATTTACAAATTTGAATTTGCAATTCTTGACCAAAGAGGAGATATTTCAGATCAAACTGGTCAGGACGACAAAACGCTACTTTCATATGTAACGACCTAATGTTTGTGTATTATAATCAGATTCATTCTGACTTAAATGTTAGATTACATTTATTTTACATTCAAAAACTACAAGTTTTTTAAAGAAATTGATTATGCTGTAAAAGTATGACTACACTTAACATGGGATTGCTTTTTTATACATTTATGATCGCATATACACTTGATCGGAACTTCACATGACGATACGTTACAATGAAGCGGAGGACGGAGAACCATGTTTGTCCAAAGTATACAAATTTTGATAAATTTATTACCAACATTGTTATTATAGTGGATGATTGATAATATGAGCGAAACCGAGCAGGAATAGAAAAAACATTTCACCGCTTCTGAAATTCCACCACTAATGTTACCCCGGAAACTAACCACCGTTATTAGGAAAATAGAGGCCCTGCTATAAGTTTAGTTTTATGTATATAGTTGTGTTATATATAACATTATTGTTTATTGCCAATAATATAACAATATTATTAATAATTATTAACAAATTCAAATCCACAACTTCTATTTCGTAAGGTGAAATATAAACTGGTGGTAGCAGATACCTGTTGTCGAGAGCGTGGTATATACAAATTCCGATTCACTTAAAATCTTGTATCTCAAGCAGAATGTGGTGTAGTGTTAACATCCTAGCTAGATCAGCATTATTCCTTTCGTTTGATTGTCTAGGTATATAAAAAAATATTCTATTGTGAATGTGTTATATTTTTAAATTATATTATAATCGTACATAGCTTATATATAATAAACTAAAGCGACTTCTGAGCCATATTCAAAACGAAGCAATATAAACTTCACATATTAAGTGTAATATGTCTGAGATACTTTAGCATGTAGATCCTTGTAATATTAATTTTAATCACGTTATTATGGTGTTGAAGTTTCTTTCTAGGGTGACGTTAAATTAATAATTTTGGCAGTGAAAATGTATTTCAAAGTATGTTATCGTGTGAAGTAAAGATATACCTGTTCGGGAGGTATGTTTGAGGCTTGGTAATTAATATTGTTTTCTGATCCTCGACGTAGACGTTATTTCTTCAAGAGATAATATAAATTAACAATTTCGAATTTCTTTTCTTAATGGATATATATTTTTTTTCACATAGGCAAAGATATTCGAACAATGTAAGCTGTTAAACATCCGTTTATTTGCGTAATCATTTTGTCGTAAAATTGGCAACACATGTATTTTTTTTAGAGTAGTTTTATATATTATTCATTTTGTGATAATTCGCCACTATATCTACCTGCGGCATGTATTTTATTTTAGTGCTTGTCGATGAGAATTTGTATACTTAGGATTTCGAATAGAAAAAGTATTTCAGCGAAAAACATTGAACACAATAAACAGTGCTGTTTATAAATTTCTATTATTTTATTGTTATGTACTTGTCTTAATGACAGACTTCATTTTAAGAATTAAGAAATAATAGGTATTTACGTCGTCCGCGGAATATAAGATTATTTAAGATATATTAAATGCGACGTACCATTAAGTATAAATTTTCGAGCTTTACTCTTACTCATTTCGCTAAATTCTTAAATGTTTATACCCGTATGTCATTTCAATTTTAATTGTTCATGTAAAGTTCAAGAATAATTACATCTAATTGAGATACTGTCCTTTTATTGCAGGTTAAAGTTAATATAACGGCAAAATTATTACGCAGACACGTAACTCTAGTACTGTTTCCTACCGTAACAAAATCTGAAATACCGATACTTTCAGAACAAAAGCATCCCATAAAGTTGAAGAAAAGTAAGGCTGAATGACAATTAACAGTGGCCGAGATTTGTTGAAGATAGACGGGAACTTGCTTTGAAAAGCAACAAATCTGTAATGTAGGTGGTTTAGTACTATGGAAGTTTAGTAGTACGGTTCTTAAGCAGTAAAGCCTGGCCTGATACCACTATAAATGAGGTTTTGACTTTATACATTAGCAAATACTCTATCCTCTACTTATATAACCCCGAGTTTAAACCCAACAAACTGAGTACTATTTAGTTTTTTTTATTTGTAACTGTTTAAAGGCATTGTAAGATTGTTATTTTACTATACATATAACTAACATATGTGAAACTTTTATGTTATAAAAAGAGACGGAATATACTTTAATTAAAAAATATATTCAGCCATGTAAACTTGTGCAGGAATTACATCTGTAAACTAGGTGCAGTTGTGAAGCTGCAATGTTGTCATAAAAATTTGCGACGCTTTGATATTTTATAAGGCCTTTAAAGCACATATTTTAGAATTCATTTTACTTAATAATGTAAAATTACTACACAGAGAGACAAAAGAGAGGTAATATGATAAAGCGTAACAAAAAAATGCAGAACAACTATTCTTTGTTTGCCTCCGAAACGAACTGGCGTGAAAACATTTTCATACGTTTGTAGTTTACATGAATATAGTCATATGTTGACGTTATCACTTACATTTAAACTTTTCCCATTTAAATTGTAAACGTACTAATTTCCAACTGAACATATTTTTGTAGGTCTACCGAGTCGAAAGCATATTTAGTCGTGCAAAAGGCTGTATTTAACACTTATCGGTAGATATAGCTCTAAAGATAATGGTTCTGAAATTGAACCGATCGAATTGACTGACAGATCTGTTCTCTCTTCCAGTAAGTTAGTTTTTTAACTGTGTTGCAATATTTGCCTTTAAAACAGAAGAAATAAATAAAAATTATAATATATTATCAAAAAAGTATGTTATATATATAAAAAGGTAACATTTCCTGTATTTTAAAAATAAAATGCAAGTTTTGCTACGAAGTAAAAGTTACATTAAGGAAAAGTGAAATTATATTTCTATGCACTTTATAGCCTTCATTTATCTTGCGCGCTACTTTTTACTCATTTTTTATAGCCGTGGATGGTTATTTAACATAATTTCCTGCCGGAACAGACCCTTGCCTAAAATTGTACCTTTTAATTAATTTTACATATTATCATTGTTAATTTAAATACATTAAATATACAAACAGAAATTCACCATATACTAAAAGAGTTTTTAATACACAGAGAGATAATATGAAAAATCGATTTTCTCGCATACTCTCATCTTTTTAACAGTTCATAACGTTTGATGCCTCAGAATTAAGAAAAGTTTCGCAAGAAAAGTAATAATTTGGGTCAAAAACTGTACAACAAGTTTTTATGCGGATGTTTTCGGAAATATGTATATTCGTATTCAATATTAATGTTGTCTTGTAATTTATTTGAAAGTATAAAAGTTAATACCTGGGACGAAATAAATTATGTCTAACAAGTACCGCGGCTAAGTCGCATAAGTCATAAAAATATTTAAATAATAAATAAACCGCCCTAAGTCGCATCCTGTGTGTCCTTTGTCGAAAATTAATTACAGTCTAAGATAATGTGTTTATTTTGTGGCTATTGTCCACTAAAATTAATTTACAGGAGTTATTCAAGTATCACATAAATCTTCTTATCAAAATTAAGCTTGAGTGAATAGAGAAAATTAGAATACGCATTAAGAGATTAGTTAGTGTTGATTTACACTGCTTCCAACTAAGTGAATACTTATGAAAATACTGATAACATTAGAGAGATAAATAAATTAAAAAAAATAGACTTCGACGATTTGTGGATAACTTGAGCTTGAGGATGTCTGGGGTATTTTCATTGCTATGTTTTTTAATTAATATTTTGAATTAATAAACGTAACATAATAATGTAATAATTTTGATATTTACACACATAAATAAAATATTATATAAAGATTGTAGTTAATATATAACAAAGTTATAAAATGGAGTAAAGTTTGTAAGACAATACTAAAGCCTTTTTTAACAAGGATGAACGTTAGTTATTATTAAAGTTTTGGTATTGTTTAGTGTTTTATATTTTCGTTTATTTTATCTAAATGAATTGTTACTGCAATGCTTGTTTCGTGTTAAATTAATTACAGCAAAGCACGTAAGGTGCATATGGTTTGCTTATAACATAATGCCGCTGGTAATATATCACGTATTGGCATTCATTAATCATAATTATATAAACAACTAATTAATAATATTACAGATGTCTATCTAATAACATTATGCATATTCTCTTGAATTGTTTTCACTTTATTATTTGATAAATGAATAATTCTCTTATTGTTAACACAAATGGGATCAAGAGGGATCATCAGGGTCTTCCCACAAAGAGCGACGCAAGGCATTTTATGAACGAGAGTTGATGTTACGCGTTGAAAAACTGTTGTTATTGGACCATGACGATTTCTACCCGATTTTCTTGTATGCCGGAAACTCAAGCTCAATGGAAATTAAACCCGCATTTTTTCGAGATTTATAGCGAGTAGATCATCTTATAAATTTAGCTATCACGGTTAATAAATTGTTAACTACAGTGGAATTTACTAATATAAATTCTTTTTAAAAATTTATATACTTTTTGTGTGACAGAAAAATCAATATCATTCTAAATAGTAATATTTTTTAGATGCAATAATGATATACACAAAGAATGTATGCGTTACAAATAAGCTGTTTCCTAAAGTTTGTTGTTATGTTTTTCTTTTGGTTCCATTACTTCGATAAAATCGATTTCCGTTTAGGTAAACTTTACCGCTGTGTTCATAAACTTCGGTAGGGTGTACGTATATGTCTATTTCATTTATTCTTAAGTCTGTTGAGGAAACAAAATTTACTTGCAAATTATATTCATGAACAAATAATTGGTGACTTACTTCATTTTGCTCAAAATTCTACGTCTTAATATTTCAAATAATTTATTTAAATTTTATTGTACCATGTTGTACCTTTCCCATTCATTATTTTTTATTGTGCTGATTATTGAAATAATAATTATTAATTTAAGTTCAATGTTTGCTAAACTTATCATTTTAAAACATTCAGTGGGTTTTTTTTTTGTGTAACAGTTGTCGTATAATATCACAGAAGTAATGTGATATTGCACGTATTGAGTACAATCTGATTCTACTCGGAGATTTGCATAACATTTTAGTGACCTCGACCGGAAAAAACGTTAAAGCAACATTTTGCGTCGTTTGTTTTTATGTAGTTTGCTGTTAAAATATTACGTCAATATTTAGTTTTCATAAAAAAAATATCGTGTTTTGATATAAATATATCCATATAAATATAAGATAAAATTGATGGTTTTCTTCACCGGGAGCTCAAGCTCAATAGAGGTCGAAATCGTACCTGTTCGAATCATTACTTTTACTACACCTACTGTGCTATTATCACTTCTGAAATTTTTTGGAAATTGTACGATTACTACGATTGCTTAACAAAATATAATTTAATTTAATATATTAGAATGCGTGAGTTTACAAAACAATTATTACTTAAAAAAGATGTTTTAATCTCATATAGAGTTCTCTGATTGTGATTTCGGATCCTGTGGTAACCTCTCCTGCAGCGGGTAATTAAATGCTTCAAAGTGAAGTGATGTTAGCAGTGTTCCTGGCAGAATCGATCTACTTGACTATTGTTAAGGTCATCTTGTACCGCATTGTCCTCTCTACCAGCAATCTTGATGTGACGTTTTACTTATCAAATTGAATTGTAAAGAGGAAGAGATTAAAAATATTGCTGTTAAAATGTACTTTTTACTTTATTGCACAAAAATTATTTTCATTTAGAACATTTAAATTTAATAATGATGGTGCGCTATTTTTTTCTTTGTCTTATTTGTCGTTATCATTATCCATTGCTGGACATAGCCACAGGAAGTGTTGGTTACTTTCGAGATATATAGCAAACACTAGATTGCATGATGTAAAACTGAATTTACTTCTCTAGGCGGATTACTTTATTGCAAATCTTACCTTCGTAAGAAACGCTGAACATAGCTCTCACTATTATTCAGAGCTTAAGGAGTAGTCGAAGTATCTTCGTTTCATCAACGTAAGTCAGCACAGGTAAAACCAATTGCTCGAAAAATTTTGTGTTTGGCTTTTCGCAATAAGTAACGAAAAGAAGAAAGCTTATGAAAGATAATCTAACCCATTTGAATCTTCCTGTAGATTTCTTTCAGGAAGTTGTTATTACTTGACTATATAATGTGCATGAGTTAAACATAATCATAAACACCTAGAAGAAATTTCTCATCGACGATGAATGCTTTTAGTATGACATTGTTTTTCAACACGTCTTTTATTTTACTCAAATTCATAATCTCATGTTGGGGATTTATATATAGAAACTAAAGTTTGTTCCTGAAATTTCAACCCTTTGAAGGTGAAGAAAGTAACGCTTTATTTAGCACCCGTCAATCTTTGTATAATCTTGGTTATTATTTTTCTTTGAATTTATTTTCATCATAACTTCAATTTTTTTTAAAAAAAAAGAATGAACTGTGAAACAGTTACTATTTAAGGGGTTTCTTTTAAGTTGCTATATAACATTAATTTCGTTTCTCTGTCTATGTATTGCTGGTTGTTCTGTGAGAATTGTAAAGAATACACGCACATTGGCTATGGCCGAATTGGTGAACATAAATAATACACATAAAAATTTTTTATGTAAGCAGTGATCGGAGTAAACTCTTCTTATATATTTTACAAGAATGAACTTTGTTCTCTTTAGGTATTGTATTGAAAAAACAGCTAAGAGATTTCATAGAGCTTTATAACAGTCGACGATGTCTAACGTAACGCTCCTACACAGATTTTATTGGATTGTACGCTTACCGTACAAAATGATGCTTCCGCAATAAAATGTTGTTTATTTCGAAATATATCTGAACATCTTTCAATATAAAATTCTGTTACAATATCGAACTGTTTTGTAAAATAAAAGTCAACGTAATACAATATTACTTTATATTTGTAATGCCAATATATTATGTAAGTCAATAGGAAATGTGTATTTTCATTAAATAATCTCCAAAAACATTTAAATGTTACAACAATAAGCTATTTTCATTTTAGATTTACGTAGTGTTCGAGATAGATATAAACTTTCAATGTGGAAATCTTTGGGGGAGGGCTAAGTCCAGCAGTGGACGTCTGTCGGCTGATAATGATGATGATGACTTTCAATTGATACACTTTTCAATATTAGACTTTCTTTTTAACTTTTTGGAGTACACATTAAAAGTATTTTTTGAATTTGATATGTAAATCACAGATAATAATGCTATAAAATGTTGTTGATGATGAATTTTAAAATTTTGTGCAACAGAAGGATTAAAATAGGAGTACGTTGACGTGTTCTAGTTACGCTCAATACTACCTAGAATTGGGTCAGGTCGATCATGTTCCTGTGGATTGAGAGTACAATATGATAGGTAAATTTTCACTATTGTCAACCGTCCGAAATATGACCGATTTAAGAGGTACAAAGATTTAATTAAATTTATATTAACGAAATATTCATGTACAAATTAAGTTTTGTATGTTGGTAAAGGTTAAGGAAAAGTTGTTTTAATGTATGAAAAATTGATAGTATGAAAAGAAAATTATAACATAATAAAATATTTTGTCTTGTTTCAGATCTCTTCTGCCTTTTAATTAACATCGAATAAACGCAAATATGGTAAGTTCCGTTACTATGACACACTCTATTGAAAATGAGTAGATGTTTAAGAATAAAAACAACAAATATATTTAAAACAATGTGAATTTGTAACTTGTGCGGTTTAATTTTGCTGCTTAAACTTCTTGAAATAATTGACTTTTAGGTCTTAGTATATAATATATATTTAAAAAAGTGATAGTAGTTTCATAACGACAATTTTAAAACTTCTCTTGTTATTTAAATAACATCTTAATTAATTATCATTATCCCATTATTTTCCTGACAATAACTACTTTGTGTTTCAAAGTAAACATCCATCCCCCGTTACACTGTCATTTACATTCGCAAATTTCAATCTAAGTTACCTCACAATAAGAACATAATGTACACATAACAGGTTTAGTTTCATGTAATTGACCGGACCAAGCAAGGGGTGAGATGTGAATTATATGGAACCCATATTTGTTACCATTTTGACATTAATAGGTATTACTTATAACTTAGATCATTCGGTAACAATGGATTAAACGAGCTTCATAATATATTATTGAACGGATCCCGAAAAGCTTCTTTGAACGACAAATAATATTATCAGAGCAAATGTTATTACCACAGATAAGCTCCGAATTGAAAGAAAAGTAGGAAAATAAATCTCCAAAATCATCTTTGGTTTAGATAATGTATTAACGTTATAAACGATTGTCCACTCTTATATTTACGATTAACCGTTATGATATATAAAATATTAAAATGGTATTATGTTAAAGTTTTCGAAAATATTTTATGAGTATTATATTTATTTGTAAATTGAAACTCTTGAGTCTGAAACTCCTGGCTACGTTCAAAAAAACGCTATCCCTAACTGAAAATAAACCCAAATTTAACTATCAAACTTCAATGTACCTTATCGGATCGGATTTAGTATACGGAGTTTTATTTAAATATTAGTGATTTAAAATAATTAATAAATTTTTCCTTTTGAAGTATTTACAACATCCGATGCTTTCGATCTTAAGATTTCAAACTCTATTGAAGCGTGATAATGGTTTATGAAATTTACTCATAGTTCAGTTAAACTCGTACAGACTAGTTATTTGGTTCAGCGGTTAGACTTAGAACGTAATTTAGTTGTTTTCAACGAGAGAGGGCTTCGGTCTAAGAGTATTGGATGCGGATTTCCACTCATTACTTCTTGTCAATAGTTATCAAGTCGCAGTGGTGTGGTCCTGTTATATTTAGTTACTAGTAACAATCATGATATTTAGTCTTCTTAAATAACAGATATAATTTTTTTTCAACCTAATGACTTGAAGTAATAGATTAATTGTAGTTCTCGTACTCTTGTAAATTTTATTTTAAGAAATTTTCCTTTTTATTTAAATATTTATCCCAAGACCTACAGTTATGTCGACCAGTGAGTTTAACCCGATTATACATATATTTTAACAAATTTTATTTGTTAAAATTGAATTTAATACATATGATTTGTTTTGTTAAATGACATTGAGTCATATAATTATAGTTGTTGTTATTAGAATGAACAAAAATAGAATTTGGCTAGAACTATTGTAAATATCAACGGTGATATGAACATAATAACATTGTGGACATAATCAGGTTATTCGTTGTTTCGTGCAGTACGAGTAATATCTGTTGATGTCAATACTAGTGTTTCTTGATTTTGTACTATTTGCCAATAATTTAATTCCAAATATTTTATACTAAAGAAAATATTTCTTGACGTCTTATTCGTTGTTAATGAATAATAAAGGATAAATTCCTAATAATACATTCGAAATTAAATTATAATAAGATTTTAATTTGTTTTTTTTTTTTTTAATCTGGTAAGTAAATATACAACGTTATTGGGTTAACGTAAAAGAGTGATTGTTATTAACTTGAACAGTCAGCGATCAGTCTATTACACTTAAACGCAAATGCAATAGTTTTTAGAACAGTCCAAAATAACTAAAAATAATTTTATCTTATATATTATTGCCTAAAAACGTATATTAATTAAACGACGACCTAGCTGTATTGAAATATTCTCATAAATTACAAGAACGTACAAAAACAAGTAATTATACTTTCAAGTTGACTTATCTTAACAAATTTATTGTAGTACTAACTCATTTCGAGATTCTCAAGTAGCAAACGGTTATTTTCTGGAACAATATTCTTTATAATTTATTCTTAAAATTAATTCTGTGCCCAATATACAATACAATATTTCTTTCACAATATAAATTTGCAGCTGTTTATATTCATAAAGAATATAAACAGCTTTCTTAAATTGTCATTGCTCGGTGTCAGGGCCTTCTCTCTTAAATTTATAATTTAACTCGTTGGTCAAGAGCTAAAGTTGATGACAAAATATTCCGGCAAATGCTTTTTTACCGAAATCTATAAGCTAAAATATTTATTTGTTATTCGACAAAACGCCCGATATATTTCCGTGATGGTAAGTGATACACCTGTCCATAAGACTGTAGCGCTAGTTAGGATGATATACACTGTATTACACATTGTGCTAATCGTGCTGAGATATAAGATGTTTAGTCTCTTCATCTTAGTAATTTGGCCAGCTACAATGTATTTAATACTGGAAAACAGTAATGTTTGCAGATTATTATTGGGCGGCAGATATAAGAGTTACGGTGGTACTTAGACGGTCTCCAGCAAGAGAGAATTGCCACCAGTACGTTTACATTTACAATTGAGCCATCACAACCACTATTTAACTTTTAGATTTTTGTTATGCTTTTGCAAAACAATAGTGCTATTGTTTTGATTATAATTATGTATTTATATATATAAATAGTGTCAGACAAGTCTTTTTACTTTGCCCCGTATTTTTATCCGATTATTATGGTATTTAAATTTCATACGCTATCTCAACTATCAAATTTCATTATTACGGTGTATGATTTAAACTTTCTAGAAAGTATGATGAGTCAGTTAAATTTTAAAGATTTAAAAAAATAAACAGAAAAACAATACAATATGTAAACATTCAATGTACACTAGTACATACATATATTAGGTCCTTACATATGAAATTGGCGTTTTGTACGGGAAGAATATAAAGTAAATTTTTTTTTTGGAAATTATATTTAATTAACCAAAGTATGCACCGTTGTTATCTATGCGCTTTTGCTATCTCATAGATAGTTCATTGATCCCTTTATTAAAAAAAACCATGGGAGCGAGAATCAATAAACTCTGAAGGCGGTTTGGACTGCCACATCGGAGTTGAATTTTTTTCCTTGTAAGAAGTTGTCCAAATTCCGGAAAAAATGGTAATCTATTGAGGCAAAGTCCAGGGAGTACGGTGGATGTCGCAGACATTCCAATTGTAACTCATCTAATTTAGTGGTTGTTTGTTGTGCAGTGTGTGGTGTTGCATTGTCGTGAAGCAGCAGTGGCCTAGAGTGATTGACCAATCTCGGTTGTTTAGCAGCTAGTTCTTCCTTCATGGTTTGCAGTTGCTGACAATAGATATCTGCCGTAATCGTTTGGTCAGATTTTAGAAAGCTGTAGCGAACGACACCGGCGCTAGTCCACCAAACACAAGTAACTTTCTGAGTCAATTTTCGTTTAAGGCAGCATTTGGCTGGGTCTCCAAGGTTCAGTCATTGTGACGAGCGCTTCCAATTATCGTACAGTATCCACTTTTCATCACAAGTGATGATTCGATTTAAAATCCCTTCATTATTGTGTCGGTTAAGCAAAGTAACACAGCAGTCGACGCGTGTTTGCAAGTTCGATTCACTCAATTCATGAGTCGTTCATCGTTCAAGTTTTTTATTTTCCCGATTTGTTTCAAGTGGATTAATACAGTTTTGTCACTTACTCCAAAGCCTGCAGCTATCTCTGAAGTGCTTTGTAATGAATCCGCTTCTACAATAGCCTTTAATTCTTTATTTTCCACTTTGCTCTCCGGCTGTCCATAAGGTCGAAATTTCCAGAACGCAAACGTTGAAACCAAAAACGTACCGTGCTTTCTTTTGCGACACCAGCGCCGTAGACATTATTAATCCTTCGAGCTGTTTCAGCAGCACTGGTGCCACGGTGGAACTCGTACTCGTAAATATATCGATATTTCATGTTTACTACTGTGCGGTAATAAGCGACGCCAAAGAAAAAAATAATGAGGGAAAAACAAATCAATGACTGTTTTCAAAACTCAAATGTACCAGCTAAATGAATTTATAAATTTGAATTTGGAATTTTTAACCAAAAATGAGATATTTCATATCAAAGTGGTCAGTATGACAAAACGTTAATTTCATATGTAAGGACCTAATATATAATATTTTTATAACTATCTCCTCTGAACCTGATTACATCAATTTCACTTCGTGTGTGGTCGAAGCTTTAGACGGTGAATTGTGTTCGTTCGAAAAACTCTGATTCCTATACGAATGGTTGCCCTAACACAGAGGTTGGTTGACAATGAAGGCTAAAAGAATTCGAGAGCTTTGCCCTTCCTCGGAACACGCTTAACTAGAGTGTGGAGGCGCGCCGGTACGTTCCGTAGGAAATCCGGAACCACCACCTAACGTACTGATGGAGATCACCGAGGAGGTTCTAGTGGTTAGAAAGCCCACAGAACCCTGACTTCCCTCAGAACCTGAGTACATTTCAAAGATTTTTAGCAATCTAGGGGATTCGAAACTCTGTCACCGAAAATTATTTCGAATGTTGGTTTATAGATGCAAAGTTTTATAATCATAGGCGTCCTATTGATTTTTCACCGTTGTGTCACCAGCATCATTAATTAATGCATCTTCAAACGCGAAATACTCAACAAGTTCAAGGTTTCAAAAATATTAAAGGTTTTTTATAGTTTTGGATATTGTCATGCGCTCATCTTAAAAGTCTATATAATATATAAGATTAAAATGCATAAACAACAGTTATGAAAAATAATATCGCGTAGGGATTTTAATCATGATTATTACTCAATTTTACAATACGTAGATAACTAAAAACGTAGTTAATTATGAAATATGAGGTAAATCTTCTACAATTAAGCACTAAATTACCATTAATTAGGTCATCGGTTTCTATCGCTCACCAGAGGAAACAATTGCGGTATGCTCCTGTATTATGATGGAATTCTATTAAAACTTAGATTACTCTGTAGTTAAGTTAACATTGCAACTCTATTGTTTTTACCTTCGTGCGCGGGCACAATATATATCTACTTTTTAATTTAAAAATGAAGGAACGCTCTACCTCAAACAAAGGTAAAGATTTTTTATATACTCATAGAAATTTTCAACCTATATTACATGCCTTTAAAATCTCTAATGTCATCTATATATCCCCAATGTCTTCCACCTAATTTCCACCTACCTCTATACTAATAATAGTATTTAAAATATTAGAATAAGTAACATTATATTTCATTATTATTGTTATATTTTTTTCGTTCTGATAAAACTTTTAATAAAAGGTAGTATCTGCTGTAATGCTACAACACAATTTCAATATAAGTCTCCTGATCCTGAGTCAGATAAATATTATATAATAATCTCCAGGAATAAATAGATTTGCAGTATGCTATATAATATCATCGTTGTTTGTGGACATAGGTGAATAGTTTGTGACTGAGATGAGATTATATATAACAAAGTAGTAGAAAAATATACGTTCTAAGTTTACTTTTTCCAACTATTGCCTCACTTGTTACTGTACTGAGGATCTTTCGTAACAAACTTTGGGATACAACTATTTGCTTACAGTATTTTTTGTACATTAAAAACAGTTGTTATTATACACATGGTTGAGGATGATGGGAAATATTTTGTTGTCATTTTCAAATATAAATATGATTTCAACTGCTGTAAATGTCACTCAAATACAAATACAATTGTTTCGAATTATTTACAATCAACAAACACAAAACATACCAATTACAAAGGAAAAGTGGGCAACACATAAACGACAAAAGTTAGGTCGAGTCCTTTACAAATAAGTCCCTTCGTATAAGTATCCTCGAAATTAAGTGAAATCTCACCACAAACTCTAATAGACTGTATGAGAAACGGACATGTGAACTTGTTGTTGTGAATTGGTTAAAATTAACTGTACATTAATACAACACGAGCCGGAAGTTCAGTCAAAAGTTTTCATGTTATTGCCTTTCAGATAAAATATAACAAGTAATTTTTTAATCTCTTTAAACTCTTTTTGATTATAGGAAATTATTATGTACATCAACATTTATAAAAGCCAAACACAAATGATCTGTAAGAAATAACAGAAGATGTGAATGTTCAATGAATCAATGATATTAAAAATATAGTTAAATTTAACATGCGGAAAGACACGTTGAGTTCAGATAGAAGTGTGTAAAATACATAAATGAAAGCGATTATTGCGAAACTTCTCGGGTCAGCGATCGCTGAGTGGTATAATCTTCAAACGACAAATATCCGACGCGCATCGAAAATCCGACAGGCCCCGCTGGCTCTGAAAGCTCACCACCCCCGCTTAATAGGCTTGATAAAAACAATTTCTCGTGGCGGGATTTAATTCGACTCGAAATGGTATTAAGTTTAACGTAAATTCCTAATTTTAAAATTTTAACTTTTCTTCGAAAACCGTAGCGGACGCTGTAATTAATAATGTAGCTACGAATTAATCTAATTTATTTTTGTTGTTTTCATTTTAAATATTACAGAATAAAATAGACGTATTACATTTTATATAAAAAAATAGTGCTTATAAATTACCGTACCGGAAGTAGTGTATAACTATATAACTTGAAGTTGAGATGTAGTTTTAACTATTATAAACGAATGTTTCATATCAATTAAGGATGGTTAAAACCAAAGTGTAAGAAGGACATTAGATATGGTCTCAATTATCCGTAATGACATTGTGGTGTAATTAATTGTTAAAAGTATGTATTACCATATACAGATGTGGGCAGTGTGGTGCGTAGCTGCAGCGGCGATGGGCGCATTTGCAGTTTCTGCTCCGGCGGGCAGCGCACTGGCTCCGCTCTCCGCCGCTGAATGGGAGCAGATTGACGCTACTGCTTTCGATGACGTAAGAAAAAGATTTAAATATTTATTGCTATAACAGCTAAAAATTATATTATTTTCGGGTTCCTAACTCTGTTGTGAAAAACCGTCTGAATAGCTATGACCATAGAGCTTATTTTTGCCGCCAAATGGCCAAGCCAAATATTACTGTAATCTATTTTGAAGGGTGCTATAGCTAGTAACAGAACTTAACATCTGTGTGCCAAGACGACGATTGCAATGTGATGTTACAACATCCATAGTATTCTAACATGTATATAAACATTGTTATGAGCAAGTATCACCATGACCACTTTGTAACATTTTTTACATACAATATTTTTTTTCTGAAGTAAATAAAAAAAAATATATTTTATAAAATGTAGTAATTAACAGTTTTTTTGAATTTTTATCCAATTAAAAAAATAATACCGTGTGGGTAAATGCGATAATTAACGTTAGTACTTTAGTAAAGTCCGACCGTTATTCTCTCATGAATAAGCATTCAAATAATTATTCATATGTTTACATTAATTTGCACAAATGTTGAAACCGGTGTTTCTCAATAATTATTATGTGAAATATAAATCAATTGATTGCCTACCGTAGAGTTGATTGTCTCATTAAATCGAACCAACTTTACAATCGCTTGTTTATCACATTTGAAATGTTATTCATGTTTTAAAATTCACTACCTTTTACAATTACTCTAATTTAAAAATGTTCCTTGACAAGGTGAAATAACGAAAATGATATATAAATCTTCCGTGCATCAAATAGTAAAAAAAGAACATTCTCGTTGTACTTTCCAAGGCCCTGGAGATACGTAATATTCATGACTTGAATCTAAGATCAGACTAAGTCGGGGAACAAACTAGTGATCTTTGAATAATTAAACTTATAAGTCTGGTGAACTTATTCAGGATCATTTGCCTGCATGTGATGCTTAAGGGACAACAATGTATTATTTTCATAAGGTTGTGAGAGTAAACGAAGTTATGCTCAAATTTCATGATTTTACTATAGTTATTTACATGTACATAGTATATGTACCTTCAAAGGTGACACACTCGAAGCGTACCGCGAGCGAGCAAGTATTTTCTTGATATTCGACTACGTGAAGTCTTTGTCATAACGACAGAATGGAAATTTAACGAAATTATATAAGCATAAAATGGATGAGCAACTTAAAAATTTTATGTATTTTTATACTTAAAATGTTGCTTTAATACAAACGATATTCTTTAGAAAAGTATCTGATTTTTTAATGAAATTAACGACAAATTATAACTTGTTTGTGCTTTTTCAAGAAAATTTTTCTGTTTTGAATTTTTAATATAATTTATGAAAATTATTGACAGAGCACAGAAATACCCACCATGGTCAACGCGGTACGATTTCAAACGTAAAAATATTAATTTTAGCAAGTAATTGTAAAAATTATGAGTCGAGTTTTAAAAACAAAATTACAATACAGAATAATCATCATTCAGTCTATATATTTTATGGTTTATCTAATTGAGTAGAAATATTAAAGAATTATAAGCTGTTAGAAATTATAAAGGTAATATATATGTAACAGGGGAGTATGGGTAACGAAATGCCACAAACGGACGGACGTTACGCAGCTGTTGCACCATGGGTCTACCTTCTTGCTGACATGCCAAAGGACACTCAGGTAAACTAAAATGATTCCTAGTTTCCTCTATTCCAATAAATGTTTGATTTATTTCAAACTAGGATAGAGGTCAAGGCAAACAAGTGCATGTGTAAGCCGATATACGGACCGAACATTTCTGAGCGGAAAATTAATTAACAAAGTTATTAAAACAATTCACAAGCGTGAAAAATATCCAATTCGGTCCAGTAAAAGGTCCTTTGTTGATTTAAACGGCAGAGATTTTCGCCTGACTTTCACGTAAAAGTGTCCCTGTAATTAGCAGAACAAGTAAAACAATAGTTGGATCCTTTATATAACATGTTAAAACACTTTCATTATTAATTATAATATAATGCACTTGATAGTGATAATATTTGCGTAGTGCCTAGCTATAACGGTTACCCAAGCTGTATATAGAAATTAATGGAATTATGACGTTAATATAAAATTTTGTTTTATATTGAAATAAACTTAAAACTACTCAAAATATTTTTCTTATATAAATCTATATAGTTTGTAGTTTTCTGTAACAGCGTCTCCATTACAAAAATGTCAACAGGCTGATAGGTAATTTTAAGTTTTTTGAATTTGCCGTTTTCTTTTTCATTACATAATAAATTATTAACTGCGTTCTCAATTTGTAGGAAATCTGTGTTTTACTTTAGAACTTTATATAAATTTATATACACTTAAAATTATAAGTTTTGTGAAGGTTAAAGCTGTTGAAGGGAAGCGTTCTGGAAGTGCTTTCTCACTGTATCCTGCTATGGAAGTGTTGCAAAGAGGAGCATATTACAACTATTTGGAGAAGGTTGCCCAAGCCAACAGAAATTACCTGAACCGCATTGGAAAGCGAGGTCAGCTTATATTTAAATTATTAAATAATATGACGACTTAAGAACCATTCGATATAAAATTAAAACAAGATGTTCATCAGTATTACACATTCTTAAACTAAGGTTTGCTAAGTTTTGTTATACTGTATAATTTATTTTATAAATTCTTTGTACCTCTGGAGAAATTAAGCCAGAAAAGTTTTAACGTTATTTTTTAATTTTTAGATCTCTGGTACAGCCCCGACAACAAATTGGAGAACTAAGTCAATATTAAAAAGTTGAATCTCTACCGCACCGTGCTCAAATATGGATATTATACAACTATACATACTTACATATAAGGATATAATTGTTATTGTATAAATCTTTGAAATTAATAAATACTTGTTAGTATAAAATATTAATATTTGTTAAGTGTGTTTTGTAATATAATTATTTGTTAATAGAATAATAAATTGATTAACCTCTAAATACATTCTTTCTTTTTTACGCTTTTCATCGAACATATGAGTGTAGGGATGAACATATGGACAGTGAATTTATAATGTGTACAAAGCAAACATCAATAAATTGTTCTATTATTTACGTACATTTAATTACTAATAGAAGTATTAATAATAAAAGCGAAAATAACAAGTGTTTTAATGAAAATGTGTGTACATGGGGATGAAGGTTGAAAGCGGAAGGGTAAAGCGACGGATGCCTTCGCTGTCCATCGACCTGCCCATGTCGGTGTTGCGTCACAAGCTGGGTCTTGAGCAGGAGAGAAAAGCGCAAGCCTTGAGAGCTGTTGCGAACAGAAACTTTTTAAATGGTATTGGCAAAAGAGGTACGTTAACCACAGAGCATTTTCTATACAGTAGTCTGCCGTAACTACAACTAATGAATCATAGTTTGTTTTCTATTACACATACAAGATAATGTTAGAAGTAGGTTTTGATTAAAAATTAATTTCTTTCCATTATATTTAAATTTTACTTTATGTATTTATGATTAATCAGAAATCATCTGATTACAGGATTCCAGTGGACTCCATCAGTAAGAGCTGAAAATTTATACTAAGAAACCATGGCTGCTAAAATAGTGTATTTGCAATGATCTAAAGAATTCGGATAACTATACAAGTTTAATATAAACATCACTTTAATATTATGACAATGAATGTTAAAATTATACTTTAAAATATTGTGTAAGACAATTGTAATTAATGTATCAGTTTTCTTGTCTCGATTAGATTGTTTGTAAAATTATTTAAAAACAATTACTTCTTCTTTTGTTGCAATATTGTTAAATGAAACAATTTCTTTTAAAACTTTAATATGTTATAATGATATAATTAGTATTGTATTTATTTGAAAAAATGTGTTATTTAAATCTAGGTTTATAAAAGTCTAGTTTAAAGTGCAATAAAAAACCTTAATTTACAAGTTGTTTCTTTTCTAAGTATATCTCTTACTTATAATGAAAAGCAAATAAATTCCCATTGAAACTCCAATGAGTTTCAATGGGAATTTATCGATATCGTATATATATATATATATATAATTATAATATAATTTATCGATATCGATATATATATATATCGATCATATTAGTATCTTGCGTCATGATATATTGTATCGTTAAGTAAATGTTCAGATTCGTTATATTATCATTTTTATTAATCTGTTGGTACTTGAGAGCTTATATCAATTTACTGTTAATACCAATTTGTTCATAATATAATATCACCTAATTAGTTATGGTAAAAATGAAAGAAGCATCTCATTCGATCAATAGCATATTAGCCATATCAAATGATACCAAGACATAACAGCATAATTGATATTATGCTATTATGTCTGGAGTCATTTGATATGGCTAGTAATTGATGCAAGACTGGTTGCACGGCCCTCTATGTTCATAATTTTGCATCAATTTTACAGTAAAGATGAATAATTATAAAATAATAGTTTATTCTTTGCAGTTAACCGTTAATTAGCTGTATCAATGACTTAATTAGCTCTATCACATATCAAATACGGAAAATAATCTGTTCAATATTAAAACGTATAAATATTTTGAATTACAATTTCTATTTAACGATCCTTTCATTTAATTTTTGACCATACTTTAATTTTAAATGAAGTACATAATGTTTCCTTTCATGGATATATGAATGATATTCATGTATTGTTTGTTTAATTATCGCAAATATCGGAAACGTTTCAACATGAGGGATTATCAGTAATCGTTATAATATATCGATTTTATTTTCAATTAATGTTTTCAATAATGCTTGAGCGTATGTTTGGGTTTAAAATAATTTATATGTTAAACAAGTCTACGAACAATAGAAAGTGTAGGATAAATTAAAACTTTAAACATACGATAATAAACGCTAAATAAAGTTTTTATATGTATGAATAACAGAAAAATATATTTATAATTTTTTATATGAAATATTTTTGGAGTAACCGCCAGTGCCTGTCAAAGATATTACTTGTGCTAGTAATTTGTTGGTTAATCTCATAAATAAACTTTTTGTTTTTTAAATTGGTACAGAATGGGGTGTGGAGTGAGGGACGCGCTCGGCCCAAACGTAAGATGCCTTCTCTTTCCATCAACAACCCAATGGAGGTACTGCGGCAGCGGCTGCTGCTCGAGGTAGCTCGCAAGCAGATGCGTGAAGCCAACCAGCGACAGGCTATGGCAAACCGTGTTTTCTTGCAAAACGTGGGCAAACGAGGTTAGTCGACATGAGTGTCCGATAAAAGTCTGATGGACTTAGTTTTTCCGGCTTTGATATTTTACTCATCCAAAATTAAGAGCGAGAGAATTAACGAACAATTATAAATTATCAATCTAAAATAGATTTATATTTGGCAAATAGACAATTCCAAAAAGATTAAGATTGTCTTAGTGATAGTAATAAGAGATTATGAGTTCTTACTTCAACATAGTCATTAATGGCACATATATTTCAGGTTTCTGGGCGAACCTTGCTTCATCCCGCTACGAGAACTAAACTTTATCTCCTGATCACCTCTTTTTTTCCTAAACTTGTATGCAACAGGCCTGAAGTAAGATGTCGAATCCTCTAGTATAACAAATTATTTATTACACTTTTAATATTATTATAGATGTTCAATAATTTTTTATTGTACTTGAATAAAACATCACTTGGTTTTAAAAGCGATAAATTCTTCATTTTTATAAAGTTTGCTTATTCTTTAGATACGTTAAAATTAATCAAGGCTCTAAACTAGAAAATCAAAGTCTGTTACTTTGGAATTTACTTATAAAAACTATAGTTTATAAAACGAAGAAAGCAGTACAAAAAATCAGCATTTCACGTGGTGTTAATGTTGCATACTGACCAGCTCCAGTGTGTGCCATTAATATTATCATCTGGTTTCTTAGTTTTTCTGTAGATTTGCTTAACTATTTATAATCTTAACAACCATAATTTAACGTATTATACTGCAGTTCTAGTGTCAAATAATAATGTAGTAAGCTAAGATGTAGTGCATTGTAGTACATGTGTTAAAGTTCATAGAGTTACAAAAAAAATATTCATTTCATTATAACGTTATCGTTCCTTAAAAGTTTATGTTACAGATTATGTACAGTGTAGTTGTAATATGCATATTTTATTTTTTAAAATGATCTCTGTTTACATTT
This sequence comes from Ornithoptera alexandrae, assembly GCA_029030555.1. NCBI lineage: Eukaryota > Metazoa > Arthropoda > Insecta > Lepidoptera > Papilionidae > Ornithoptera > Ornithoptera alexandrae. Next base: position 6,022,614 of record JARDVY010000023.1, on the reverse strand, counting down.
AAAGTAGGCAAGTATACATAAAAAATTGCGTTCAATAAAAACGTTAAATAAATGCTTTGTTTTATTTAAAATTATGGTATCAACGTTATCCTACATAGAACTCGTTAAAATTTGATATATTAGTAGTAAATCATTGCAGCACTAGTATTATATCATTACAAATATACAAAGTGGGTGAGATTGCGTCACTAATATGCACATCACTGAATTCAAATGCGACATATACTAATTATTACAGCGGCACGCCAGAAAGTTTTTTTTATTCTCTTAAGGGTCGAGACGAGCGGGACGTACACCTGAAGGTAAGTGATACATATCCCATAACAACGTGGCGCTAGTCGGGATGGATTAATGTGGGTAAAAACGCAATCTGGCGGAGAGTTATAACAAAAGGAATAATATAAGACTTCATAAAATAAAATATACCACTTGTCATAATGTTTAATGATTTCTGATTTAGTGTTTTTAAAAATTTATTTTACAATTATAATACATTAATTTATATAAAATTAGCATGAGATACACGTTATAATCACAATCATATACCAGTAATTTTTTTATCATAACCAGTGGGACCGAACCCAGAACAAAAAACTTTTGTTATAAATATCATCAAAGGGAGTTAAAGTTAAGTTTAACTTTTGAATATCATATCACAAATAGACCCTTCACATTTATTTGTACATAGGACCTGTATCTTAAACGAAACAGACGCGGTGCCTCTCAGGTTGAAAGCATCAAATATATCAGATATCGAAAATACACTCGTTCAGGAAAAAATATTTTAATCCCTGATAAAACTAAAGTTGTAATGGTATATGATTAATAAATGTGTAATCTTTTCATTCACTTGCGCTGGTATTGCTAAGTACCATCAACTTTCAAGTAGTGTTTAGGGTTTCTTTTTAGTGGGATTAATTAAAAGAGGTTCGTTAAAACAGTGTATCTGTGAAAAGATGGCCCTGAGTTCTTAGAATTCATGAACAGAAACCGCTCGGGTTACTTGTTTTGGTGTATAAATTAAAAGTGTAATGAGTTATTACATAAAATCGTAATTAGTTAATTATTTCATAGTGAAATTTTATGACTTAGCTATTCGTAGTTATTTCTGACGCCAAACAGTTAACAGGACGTTGGGGACTTAAAGTGCTGGAACGGCGACCCCGCACTGGAAAGCATAGCGTTGGCAGACCCCTCACTAGACAGAGGACATTAAAAGAAAATAAACAGCGCAAGACCGTGCTTTGTGGAACACATTACAAGACACCTATGTCCAACAGTGGACGTCTAGGTATACTAGTGAGAACTGGAATCAATGAGTATAGCTTAAAATAGGCTCTGACTATGTCAGAGGAATTGATTTCAACAAAAAAAAAAACAGTGGACGTCTATCGATTGAAATGATTATGACTTAAGATCTTATGTCTCAAGGCGATGAGCGCAATGTGGTGGTATGAATAACACCCTAACTAGCGCCCCATTGCTATGAGCGAGCGTATCTCTTACCATCAGGTGAACGTCCCGCTCGTCTCATTGCTTCGTAGTACACAAGTTGATAAAATTAAGTATTTTTAAGAAATTTTATTCTTCAACCTCCTACGTAAACAATACTTAGATATAATACATGTTTTGGTTATGGCGGTGGTATTTTAGTATATTATGCTTCGTGGTATTACCTTCAGCGTTGGAGAAAAATAAACTGACACGATGATTACGATAAACTTTGTTCTAGTATCTGCTAATGACATCATACATATTTCTACTCCCTAGCCTCTCAGTCGAGTTATCCGTAATATTTTTCTAATAAGCTTATCTGGACAAAGGTGTAAATTTAATCTTGTTTAGTATACTCTGAAGCACCCTAATACATTTATTTCGTCTAGCTAATAAAGTATAAGTCTAGCTTAATAAAGTATAAGGAGTTTATAGAATAAGTTATTATTTAATTTTAAACTCTATCGTAGGTCTTTTCATTTTAATGTAGTTCATTTGTAAAAAGTTATTGATTAATATAATAATTTATGTCGAATATTATTAATGCATTTATTATTTAATAAGTTATATGAAATGTGAAATATTTTTAATTTTTTCTTATGGAGAAGTTATGTTGTAAGGGCGTTGATAAAATTATTGTATTGTATAAATTATGTTACACAAACGGAATATATCGAAATGTTTTCGCATATATTTACGATCTCCAATCATAGTGAGCATTTTGAGGTTTACTCTTCGCTCCGGGGTAGCTACTAGTAAAAGGATATTAACTACCATTGACTAAGAAATGCAGACTAATGAATTTGTGTTTAATATAATTTATCACGCCTAAAGTTAAGAACTCGAATGTTTTATTATAATTCAATGTTACAAAATCTATTGCTCTTTGAATTATTTTTCTTGTCGTGCGTCTCCATGTGTAAAGGTTTGCTATTAACTCCGAAAATAATCGAGATTCTTGTACACAATGGTAGGGTTACATAGCGAATGTAACACTGATTAACTTCCGCTCTTTTAATTATTTTTACAATACAAATCTTTACAAATAAAAATTTATGGAATTTAATAGTGAATATAAACTATATAAAGGTGGCACATAAAAGCGCTATGATTTTGCGAGCAATAGAGGCCCGAGGGCGCTTGAAGCACAGCTCCCCCACGAGGTAATTAAAGTGGATTTAATTTAATATGACACCCTAGGAGTCATGTTATTGCATTACCCTGCAGCACATTTTCATAAGTGACTGACGAAACTGTTTCAAATTCGATTGAAAAACATAAAGACATTAGGACTAATATGACATTTATTTTCGATTGACCGACAACGACGTAGATTCAGGTTAGGTATTTGACGATGAACAATCGGGATAAAGAAAAAGAATAGATGGATAAATTACGGAAAAAATGACAATTTATAATAATGATTAAAAATTTTATTACTGTAGTAATTATTTTATTTCTAATTTATATAACACTAAGAATAAATTTTTCGTTTTCATCATCATTATCATTTCAAACGATGGACCACTGTGGACATATATCTCTTGTAATGTGTTCCACAGAGTATAGTCTTGTACTGTATGAATCCAATGGCTCTCGCGATTCTTTTTATTTCTTGTGTCCACCTAGTGAGAAGTCTGCCAACGCTGCGCTATCCGGTGCGGAGTCGCCATTCCACCATTTTAAGTTCCCAACGTTCTTCGGTTCTCCGAACTATGAGCCCCATCCATTGCCACTTTAGCCTCGTGACTCATAGAGCTATATCGTTGACCCTTAATTTTTTGTGGATCGCTTCGCTCGCTGTGTGACTCTGAGTTTTCTTATGAGGTCCAAAGTTAAGAAGCAAGTTTCGAATCCATAGATCATCACTTCCAACACACACAGTTTGTAGACTTTGATGTTTAGGCGCTAAGGAATTTTAGATAAAAGAACCTTGCACAACGCTACTTATTCGAGTTGGATCCCGCGGCTTAACTCTTTGTGTAAATTGGAATACTTTTATTTTTCGTTTTATTTATATTTAATCTTACTATTTTAAGAAATAACCTAAATTACATTATTATACAAAGAAAAAAATTACTGAAATGCATTATCATGTAATTTTTATTGATCTCTCCTAACGTGAAGGTTAAATAAATGTCTTATCGACACTGGCGGTGTTCATTGAAATTTAGTTCTCATACGTACTTTTTTATTATTATTATTTTGTATATGTTATCAATTAAATCATACCTTTTCAATAACTTAACTATAAATGTATTTGTAATACAATTTATCATTAACCTATCATATTTTTGTTATAAAAAATCTCAAAATTAAAATTATTATAGCAGATATTTAATGAGTCATTTAATTTTTTCTCAAAGAAATTTTATTTAAAATAATTTTGTGAAATTTTAAGCGAGCTTGGTATAAAACTTTTCTCATTGAAATGTAGCATTCGGCGAGGAAACATTTTTAGACGAAAAATAAAAGCATGAATTTCGTGTTACTTGTTTTCTTCGTATTTATTAACAAATACCCTTATTTAAGTGTCTGTTGTTATGGTTTCTAAGGATATAGATAAAATTTAAATCATTATATTAATCAATTGTAGTACAGCGATTGATACAGTGATAACGGTAAACCAGGTAACGACAATCAACAGTTCTCTAAAATAAATTTTTGAGGGAACATACGATAAGACGCTGGGATGTGGCTTATACTTTAATCCTCCCAATTGACTAATGCTGATCTAAGAATGAGATATACATACATATATGGCGATGAAGTACGCAGTATATTTTAGCTATTTAGATTTAGCTATTTTAGATTTTTTTAAACAAAATTGTTTCATTATTAACGTTCTTATCATGAACACAACTCTCTTGAGGGATCGATTGTGTTTATGGTAAATTGTATATGTCCCATATGTAACAATGTAATGTCTTACTAAGGATATTCAATAGGTATTTATTCAATATCTTCTGCTTAATATAACTGCAAACTAAGTACTTTTTATCATTCACCACTTTTTTGTTTATGTTATAGTACATTATTTTATCGATTTATCAGATTAGTTTACGTTGCTTGGCAATATTTGATCGATCTAATCTTCAATCCGTAACAAAACACTACGAAAAGCTACAATCACGGAAATTTATGTGATAAATTATTAAATATCATATAAACGTTTAATGTTAGAAGAAATAAACAATACTACTTACTCCATTATTATGGATGCAACCTCGAGGTATGAATCTTATACTTTTTTAAAAATCAGTAAATTCACCACCTGACTTAAATACTTTAAGGGATGCTTTACGCTCTATACACTATCGCATATATGCATGTCTCCGCCTGTTTTAAAATATAACTCGTAGATAGAGCTAATGTACAAACAATCTATTCATAACTATTCTAAAATTATTACGTTATATCCCTTCTAATTTTCATTTTACGTATGAATTTATATTAGTTATATTTTAAGAGATTATTTGAGTATTACTTTATGTATTATTTCAAACGCGGAGTATTTTTGTGTTAGTCTATATTGCTTTTAAGTAATCGTAAAAAAATTATCAAATTACTAAAAAGATATTAAAGCGGGCATTCAATGTTAAACCGTAAATAAATGCTTTCCAAATACGTTTATATAAATAAAAAATGTGGTAATTAGTTATTGACCAAGCAATTTACACATATCTTTAAACTCTTAAACTTTTTAGTATTACGTAAATTATAAAGATATGCATAATTTGATTATTTAGTAACTTTAAACGCTACATTTGATAAAATATATACTCTCTATACCAAACAGATGTATAATGTTATACAGGAATAAAAGTTTTTTATGTTAATAAACGTAATGCCATCTTAATGTTCCTACAGTTGAAACTCGTAGTATTCTTTCACAAGGAAAGGGTCAAGACCAACACGCTGAAGTGCGGGATGGCGGCTTAACGTTGCATTTTTCAATATGTTTAACATGGCAAATTATTGTAAGGAATAATTTTAATAGAACAATTTGTGTTACAAAGCTCAATCAGCGGTACACGATGATAACTTTGATTACTATTATTAATAAAAAAAAAACAAATAGTATTTGTTGCTGGGTAGGTTTTTTAATTTTGTACCGACGCCGACCATCGCGAACACAAACCAAATAGCATGTGATATTGTATGTCGCCCCATGGGTAATCTTCGGCGTTTCTCTGTTATTACTATTTCCATTTCAGTTAAAGTTGGTGGAAATGGAAATTGACATTACTAAAGATTAATCGACAAAGAGATTATTCAAAATAAATCCTAGCTTATATTATTTATATTGATTTTTAATATTATTTCACTTAGTAATATTTAGTTTATTTTTATATACAAACATGAATAAATACGTTGGATAGATAAATAAATCCGTTTATTTGCCCACGCAGTACAGATCACTTGTATACAGACAAAATCATTACATCATAGAACACAGATAAACAAAAATATGTTATCATGGTAATATTTTAGATAATCATTGCTGCCGTGTGTACTGCAATGGTACAAAATGGCCGTAGCTCAGTGCAACTGTTGCCACGTAGTGAACAATCCACTGATTTTCAGCTACTACCGTTATTAAAGAGCGTCTATATTTTCGAGATGCTTGTCTGCGCGCATGATGTAGCCGGATAGAGAAAAGATTTAAAGTTAAATTATTGATATTAAATTCAGGAAAAATATAACTTCTGTTTGTGTGCTGGCATTATAAAATGTTAGGCTGGGAATTAATTTGTTTTTCTAAAAGATATGTTTTCCATTTTGATTTAAAATAAACAATTGTAAGAGAGTTTCTTAATGGGGGTGGTACATTATTCCAGCACTTTGTCAGTTTGATGACGGAAACTACCTGCAAAAGCCACAGATTTATGTTTATAGAACACAAGACAAGAGCGAGTGCTTCTAGTGTTGCATCTATCCCGAGCTGATAAAAGATTCAGTTTAGCGTATAGATAGATATGTGTGATATGTCTAATTTAATTTGCGCTAAGTTCATATTGTTTTAATTTAAACTCTTTAACAAGTTTATTACATGTTTCTTATGAAAATAGTCAAAGTACTGTTTACTTAAATATAATTTTAACAAGTTTCTTATACAAAAAATATCAATAGAGAGGATTTTAAGAAGATATAAGGTAAATCTAGATTTGTTGAAACTATATCTAACAACAACTTCAATATCAATATCAAAGTTAGAAACGTTTTTGGAGATTCCAATCGTAGTTGCTCTTTGTTCTAGTTATTACAATAGACGAATGGATCTGATCTTACAAACAGGGGCTGCTGGATTCTGAAATTGTATCTTATGTAATCTTAGATCAAGCTTTCGTGAACCGCAATAATATTTAGAATTGTAACTAAAGCTGTAATAATAATTAATGTTAATATAAAGTGCTATCATTATATTATATGAAAGTAACGATTTTTCTTTTATTGATGTATTAGGATCAGCAATATGGACGCCTTGCTTTATGTTTTAATTTTAGAAGTGGGTATGCTTCAAATAAAACTTCTGGGTAAGTAATGTAAAACTTGACACTATAAAGAAAGGGGTTAGTATACAATTAAGTAGATTTAGAATGTAATAACGTGATTAAATTCAAATTATGTCAGATCCTCGAACTAGTAATACACGCTGACTTTTCTTTCAAACCATAATAAAGTTAAATATATGTGTTGAGTAATGTATGACACATGACCACGTTTAGAAAATTCTTGGACTTCTACTTTGAACAGTGTTATAAGAAAAGTTTCCTGAAACCCAAAATTAGTCGTGTTTAGTATGTTCTCGGAATTTCTATCCCAAATGTCTTTCAAATTAATATTAGGAAAACACAATGATTTATCTAATTGTTTTAAGCGTCATCTGTTTATAATGATTTATGTTTAAGAGAGAAGCGCTGTTAGAAATGATCAACAAATAAACCTTCTTAACAAGAAACACAAGCTACAATTCGACAAGCTTTCGAGTGATCGGTAAGTTGTATTTTAACCTAAATAGATGGCATTAGACTTCACTGGTTAACTTAATAGATAATTATGTATTTATTGCAATAATAAAACAAGTAATATTTTATGTAAAATTTCAATCTTATTTTTTAATATTCTCATAATAATATGATGTTATGTAAAACCGTTGTAATTTTTCATACAAATTTATACATTTTACTAATAAATAAAAAAATACCGACTGTAAATCTACTTGCATTTTTTCCAGAATTTTTTTTAAAGACGTAATCAGAAGTACTTTATTGGAGGTAGCCGAACATGGTAAATTTTCTACTCTTCATCGAGCGGTTGAGATCTTAAATAAATCTTCGTCAAAGTTCACTACTACACAACTACGAAACGATAACCTGAAATTGTATAACATTTTTTATCTAATTCTATTAAAAATTTCTTGCTTGTCTAATTTATTAATGTTTTAATGTAACTTTTAGATTAATTGAAGATTATAATAAGGAACTCAAAACACAGCGATATCATTGGAAGATGCAATTATATTACAGCAATGAAAAAATTGCTTCTCTAAAGGATCAAATCAAAGTATGTTTTCTTCATTAAAAATTTCATTAGGTCAACTTTCCTTTTTGTTAAAAGTATTGTTCTTCTTTTAAATTTATTGATGATTCGTTAAATTAAAAAAAAGAAAGCGTCGCTTCATTTGTAGCTGTTATTACAGGATTCGCTTGTAAATGCGAAAGCTCGTCTTTGCTATGCGGAAAAGTGGATGAGTGCTGCAGCAGAAGCCTTAGAATTTCGATTTCAAATGAAACCGTCATTATTGCCAAACGAAGATCACGAACAACGTATTCATACTGAGATAGTACGGACCTACGAGTTGCAAATAAAAGTGAGCTTTGTTCCTTTTATGTGATTTCAAATAAATTTCTTTAACTATTAATATATTCCTGTCACATTTTCATCATTCTTTAGAAATTAACTAATTAAATAATATTGAGTCTAACGAGTCCGAATATAGTATAAAATTTCTGGCAGAACTATCTATATATAAAAAAGTTTACTAATTGATACAAGCAAGAAATGTTTAAGACCAAAATTGGATGAGTATTAATTTGTCAATAAAAGAAGATGAAAAAAGGAAAGGCTTTTTGTATTACCATATGTTTTTTATACAATACTGAATATATAAGGCTTCCTCGAAATCATTCACCTAACGCGTCCTTTTCTTATTTTTTCAACTACTTACTTACGAGAAAAGTTAGTTATTTTATATGCATCAATTCAATTAAATATGCATTATTTTGTAGTGCAATTTGTAACATGCGAATATATAAGATCATTTGGTTTTGTCTTACAATTTTAAATAAAAAGTTTTTCTAATATTGTTTTTGTTTTATACGTTTTTAACTGTAACAAAATAGTAATTTTACCTTTAATTGTAGGAACCCTTCTAAATATATCATAAAAATATTTATACAGAAAAGTGAAGAGCTACTGTCCTATTGGAAAAATAAATACAGAGAGGATACCGTAAATATTATTGATCGAGTGGTACGGCAACGCGAAAAGTTAAGTATGACCGCGGCTCGACGACTACAACTGCAAAAAATGGTAAATAGCAATAATCCGTAGTAAGTCTTTGTAAAAATTATATATATTAAAAAAAATTTTTTTCAACGAAAGAATGAAGCAAGAGATTTGATTGGTAACTTGATCAAAGTAACCCTTTCTGTTAAAGCTTTAATTAAAAGGCAATGGTACAGTTATTTGTCGATTCAATATTTTTTCCTGTTACTCTCTTTTATTTTATTTTACTTCTTATAGTTAATTTTAGTTTGATATGTAATATTTGGTAAATATATTTAGTTTAATGTAAAATAATGTTAATAATCGTTTAATATATTTTGTTTAAATATAAATATTATATAAGGACAACTTTGAAAAGTTATATATGTATTACCTTAAAGGAACAATGTAAATTTTTATGGTTATTGCAGTTTGACCATCATGCCGGAGAGATGCGCGCTTGGTTAACGTTTAAGTTAGAGCGAGCGGCGCGCCTCGCCCGTGAAGAGTGCGCAAGGGCGGCCGCTATGAGAATACAATCCTGGTGGCGAGGGCTTATGGTTCGGCGTGCGCTCGGTGCTTTCCGATATCTTCGCAGCTCAAAAAAAACTGTAGCAAAAAAACAAAAGAAATGAAATTGTAAATAAACAAAAATAACCTTGAAATTAAAAAAAATAAATAAACTTGATTATGAAGCTTTTCCATAACTCCAAGCAGTTAATCGTTGCGCGAAAGATAGAATTGAAATTTGTTGCAATTAACAAAAATAAGCATAAGCAAGTTTGAATTAAGATCTTTGTTATCCTCTTTATTAGTCAAAAAGATCATTATTAGACGCATATCAAAATACCTTTGTAATGTTATGCAGTGCAGCAATACGAAAGATATATACTACGTCATAGTATTAAAAAAAGCGAGTAATACTTTATTTAGAGAACAATTAAAAAATTACGCGGTTTCGCTTCACTATCTTTGAAATCAGTGTTGCCACTGTGTATATCTTACAGAAATGAACAGTAGTAGATATATCTTTTGACAAATGTTTAGCAAATTTTTTACTCTATTTTATTTTAATTACACTGCATTTAGGATAATATTGTAAATTTACCTATAAGTATCACAATTTATGCAGTAAACTAAGGAACATAGAATAAAAGCAGAGGGATCTGCTTATTTGTAATCGAAGTTTAATACAGAATTAACAGAACAGAAATAAACCATTTAAATTACAAATATTAACGTTATTGATGCAAAATAATTCATAATTAATTATTTAAATGTTATAATATAATAAGCAGTAAATTCCTAAAATCGCCATTTTATACAGATTAATATTTTTATAGAAAGATTGTATCAAATTTACGACTGAAAAAACTTATAGTAACTGTAACGTTCTATTAAATTTCACAATAAAAAATTTGGATTATGTTAACCTTAAACATATTTGCTTATTTATATAATTAATGTATTAAATTTTATTTTAATAACAGTTTATTAAGAATATTGATCATAGGAATTTTTGAAAACAACTTTTTGTAGTTCCATAATTTATTAAGACTCTAAAAAGAAATTTCTAAATGATAAATAAGTAATATTTTACTCTTTAAATTTCAGTACACATATACGAACTGTATTTCACAACGCAAACAATCCTTTCTGTTTTTTAACCCCGATGGTCGTAACTGTCAATGATATGTCAGTCGTCGTTCCACATTCAGTATGAAAGAGTGTGTTAATTTATCTAAACGTAGAATTTAGTATACGAGAAGTTTTCATATTTCTAATAGAATAGAAAATGAAAAATGGAACATGAATTATAAAGAACTGGTGTTGTGTTATTGAAGGAACTGTGTCTAATTGTTTACTCCGTGGTTTAGAAACGAAAATTCTGGGAAAGTTGGATATTATCATCGTATTTGGTGAGTAATTTTCTCAATCGTCAATCTATCAATAAAATAAGAGTACAACAATTCAATATAAAACTGTTTTGTCTTATTCTCATTTGGGGGTATAAACCTAAAATTTCGTTTCAAGAATATAAGCTATATATATTTTAGTAACAACAGACTGAAAATGATTTGATAAATAATACATTTAAGTTACCAACTTTGCATTTGTTATTAAAAATGGAACAGAATTTTAAACGATTATAGAAATCTTAACAAAAGTTTTTTGTCACATAGTTCTAAAATAAAATTTATTTCATGTAAATCCAAGTTTTTAAATTTAATAGTTTACTAACATTTTGCTTCTTTGTTTTATAATATTATTTCTGTATTTTAATATAGGAAGATGTAGTTCTTCTTTACCATATATGAACACTATAAAATCCAAGTTAAGAACAGTTTTCATGAATAATGACACACACTATATGTATATGTAAGTAGATACCCTCATCAAATTAAACAAAAAGAAGATAGATAAAAATGTAAATTTTGGTAGCTAGGCAGTACATAAAAATAGTTTTATTTCAATACTTCTATGTTATGCTTATAAAAACAGATTTCGTTGCTGTACATGATGAACAAAAATGAAATAAGTAATGTATACTACATAATCATAATATAATGATGTGTTATTTAGAAGTGTTAACTTAAAATAATTAGGACATGTATGTAGAATATTCAGGTACACACATTTAGATTTAAAAGGGTTGTGGATGTCTGTAAAAGCCTGTCTGGGGCTCACTGCAAAGCAATGGAAGTAAAATATTATAGGGGTTTTAGTTAGTGCAAGTCTGACATTACCCATCCTTGCTTCCGTAACAGCAGGTATGTAAATGCATTTTCCCCATGTAAAACATGAAAACTTAAGGTCCTAATTCTAATTAGCACTTTAACCATGTCATACTTTTATTGTTTCGGTGACATGTATTGTCTTTTCAAAAAGTCAGTGGTTTGGTTACTTTGGTTGTTAATACTCTACAAAGCTAATACTAAAAAGTTAAAATGAAAACTATATATTTAAAGAGTTGACGATTGATTCACAGAAGTAATATTAATTTTTGACAATGATAATATCAAATGTCATCAATAAAAGAAATATTTGATTTCTCTTAATTTAAATTTAGTTTTGTAAAAATATGGAATGAAATTTAATTATCTACTTATATTACTCATTTTATAAAATTATTGTGTGTGATTTAAAAATGGAATATCTTTTTATATCCATTAATTCCTAGAAAGGATTTAACTTTAATGATGAGTGCAATAATTTTCATAAATATTTTGTCATTGGTAATAGCCAATATATAAGGAATATTTTCATAATAATCAAAAAAAATATGTCTTGTATTCTATTCACCTATTTTATCAGTAGTAGGTCTCTGTTGCTGGAAATCTAGGTAGGTATCACTACAGGTCATCTTTTTGTCTCAATAGTAGTATGGAAACATTACCGTGTTCCGGATTGTCAGATTGTAGCTAGTGAAATAATTGAGGTAGTGAGATTTAACATCATGTCTCAAAGCAGCTAGCACAATATGGTGCTGCATTTACCAACCTAGCTATTGCCACATTGTTATGGGCAGGCATATATCACCTACCATTAAGTAAACTTTTTGCTCTCCACATTGCTTCATTAAATAAAAAACATATATATGTTTAGAAGTGATAAAAATAGTTATAAATTTTTTTTTGTAAAACTATGACATCTATACAGACATGGTACCTATACTTATATTTAAAAAAACTTTTTGAAATATAATTTTTTAAAACACTCCCTGAGTTTTGTCATTTATAAGTCTAAAGAACTTTGATATGTATACCACACATTTGCAGACGCCATTAAATCTTACATGAGCAAAGAATGCCGGGCAAATTGGTGCGTAACAACTCCGCTTCGGTGGTATACGGTGGCGTGGTAATTAGTGCGTTAATCGTCCTAGCTCTGAGCTCGGTTGATGCAACTGCCTTTCCGAGAAGCCGATCAGAGGCGGTCGCGGGAGGAGCGGCAAATTGCCGTCAGATATGTGTGCTGGTTGTCGGTAATTGCAAAAATCAGTCGGTGCACTGTGGAACGGGCTCATGCTTCTCGGCGTGTTACAACTCGTGTGTCGCCGGGCACCGACGTAAATAGTAGGAAGACACTGTACGACTATTATCCATGAGTTCTAAACACCGCTTTGGACTCGGTAAAATGCCGCTGCTTCGACTACTACACGCTTTGTTTCATTTATATCTATATGAATACTTTTTAGAACAGAACATTTTTCACCTGACAATAATGAATTTTTATTTTTTATTTAAAAATTGCTTGGCTCTCATATATATGTATCAAGGTATACACTTACACTTCCTGCACACAGTTTGATGTTACGTTCACTAATCATATCTTAACGTTGGGTTATTCCCCAAATAATAGAATAAATGATAAAGCGACGTAATATCTAAAACTTTTAATCCACAATCTGACTCATTCTTTTGAAGTTGTCTATCAATTTTTTTTTTAGTCTTAATTATTAACAGATAATTTAAAAGGTGATTACAGCAAATGTTATTGTAACTTCAAGTGTGATAATTTTGTTTGTATTTATTTGTTATTATCAAATATATATTTTTCAGATATAATGTCTTATATTTTTAACTTCTAAACTGTATTTTTTCATTTAAAATTTAATCACACCGGCTCAGCCAGTGCGGCGTATGCGGTGCATATCAATGTTCATGCAAAATAATATACCTGCGATAGCTTTAACGTACGTTTGATTGGAATTCTATTGAAACCCACCACACATTCCTGCCTTATTCAAAGTTCCTTATTGTTAGTTACCGAAACAATAAATTGTTTCATAAAAAAATCGCGTTTTTCCAAAAAAATAAAAAACAAAATAAAAACGTTTTACGTAATAAGTGTATTGAAAAACTTTTGAGACCGCGCATAGGTATAAAGCAGCTATTGGTATTTCCAAGTGGATTAGAGCCTAGTGACTTAAAGTGCCATTCCCAGAATTGTAGGACAGGTCATTTGGTGCCTAATCTGTCGTATTAGTATTTAGGTTAAAATATTTATAAATATGGTCCGTGAATTCTTTTTATGTTATTGACGTAAAAACTTTTGACGGTTTGGAATTGGTTTTTTGCTTTTAAGTAAGGTTGACACAATTTCTTAAACGTTTAGATTTATCGTATTTTTAAAATAAATATATGGAGCAGTTTTTATTAAATAGAAATCTGTAGTATCTTTTAGCACCATGTTTCAATTAGACCAAATCGCTAATAAGTAATTAAAAAAAAAAAAAAACTTTGAAATGATCCGTTATTTATGGTACTTCCAAATTTGAGCTTTCGACAAACGGGCCTTGTATTGCAATGCTAATATAAAAAACACTAATTGTATTGGGATTTCCAAGTGTAGTATAGTAGTCATTTTAAGTCAAAACTATCTGCATCTACATTGTTAGTATTTTTGTTTATTCTTACTGTTTCAAATAAACGTTTCGACGAATGTCACTAATCTGTTAACTACAGTTATAGTTGTCATGCGGGATCATTGATATCGTTGTTATATGATTCTTTACATTTTTTTTTTATTATTGGGCTAAACTAAGCCGTGGGCTTAAATATGCGTGTAGTTATTATTGAAAACTTTGCGACTTTATCGTAATAACCGTTACTATTTCGAAAATTTTATCAAGTATACTCATTACTATGCAACATTAAAATGTTTGTGTTAAAAGCATGCAAAGCTTTAAAAATCAAATCAAGTAAAATATTCAAACACTATTTTTACATAAATTCGATTACACCTAAAGAAATTTTGAATTTTTTGTACAGTAACTTAATTTAGTAGTAATAACATAGTTGGTTGAATATCTTATATTTAATTATTACGTAAACAAGTATACTGGACATATTCGCTTAATAACCTCTCTGTTCTTTGATGATGTTGAGCGCTTGGTAGTTATATATTGACTGTTACAGCTCATCTAATACTGAGCTCGTAGACCCGGGGTTCTCGGTCGGCGGATTTTTGCATTCCATGTGTTTGGATTTTTTATTTTGGCGAATTCACTCGGTCGTCGAAGACGAGCTCTGATCCGTTCTCCGACCACCATTGCCTGTATCAGAAACTCAGGGCGGTGATAACTGCTCCTGATCGCGGGTGTACTTCGTGTACTCGGTGTGTGTCGCTGTAACGCCGCGTTCTAAAGCAAGGGCGGCGTGATGCTTAATACCATGAATTTCGCATTTTATCTTTTTACTATAGAAAAAATTTGATCTAATATTGTTCTCCTCCATAGGTTGAAAACATTCGTCATGTTGTTGTTCCTGTTGCTTGGGTTGCTGTGTCTAGTTCCACGGGCACTAGCCGCCGGATACTGCTCGACAAACACATTTCCTACCAACACCACATGGATGCAGTTTACTAAAGAACCAGTCTCATTCGAATACGGATTCCAGGACAAATTCAAGAGCATCCACTGCTGCGTGAAAGGATACAGGAGTATCGAATGGTGAGTGAACTAATCTAAATTTCAGTCACGGCAACACTGTCGACATTTAAAACATTCCCGTCCAACGTGCAGGTGTGGGACGAGTGTAAAAAAATGCTCGTGGAAATATTTTGACCATTGTATTCGCGGATGAAATTATAATCGGGTTTCGTGTTTGAATGGCAATGTACGCTCTATGGCACAGGTTCCCAAACTGGGTGCCGCGGCAATATTCAAGCAAGGTCGGTAAAAAAATTTTAATTTGTTAAAACCAATTATTATACTGTCTGACCACCAAACATCAGTTTGAAGAAGGCATCTCATGATGATGATAATTATGCTCTTCTTAGAAGAAAATTACATGAATATATAGACGTATATGCAATGCATTGCACGTACTAACTCAGCAGATGTAATGAAAATAACAACTTTCTTTCTTTAAATAGTTTCGTTTATCGTATTAATGACAACTGAATATTAAATTTGCACTGTTTTTCTTATTTTATCCCGCAAAATATTTTTTCACGGATAAAGATGCTGCGACGTAAAAAGTTTTGGGAACTTATGCCCCCAAGGTCACAAACAAAGATTTTAAAGGCCGATGGTTATTGTTTGATACATTTTCCAATGAGCCTAATTGTTATCAACTTTTTTTTTATATCTAAACGCAATACGATAGGTTCTGGACGTACGAAATGAATAATAATAAAAAAACTGTAACAATTACTGAAATATTATTATTTTTTTTTTACTCTCTTGTAAAAAATGTAGCGATTACACGGTGTCACTGCAAGATTATGAGGACGGTGTCATCTTGGTGTTATCAAATTGATATAAATCGAGCGAGATATATGATAACGTCATTATTTTTTAAAAAAAAAAATATTATTAGCAGTCTCTTACTCAAAATAAAATATGTTAGTTTTTATAATTCTAATGTTAGCGTTTTGTTTTGTTTATTAATATTTGTTGTGCGTAGATAAATCTTATTTAATATTGCCCCGCCCATTTTCGTCTCGGCGTAAGACAGTGATTAGACACTACTTTGGCGGGCCAACACCGTGAAAATGGACAACTTTTTAAAAAAATTATATCTCCAGAAACATTGTTTTCGGATGGGGTATTCCATACATAGATAAATAGGATACGAGCCATACTTTAGCCCCTCCAGATCTTTTAATCCTATTACCGTTCATCCTGTATAATTACTTTATTCCAATAATAGGTGTCACAATGAAGAATAAAAAAAATATTGTAGTTGCTCAGCGCGAATGTGGTAAAACATGTAGTATCCTTATAAACTGCACAGCAATAAAGTTTGCAGTCAGAGTTGTAGATATATAGGATGCTGTTGCTCCAACTATCTACAGTCCAATGTCCATATAAACACATGTATATGCAGGTATTGATCGGGACAGTGCTTTCTTGACTGATAGGCGTAATGCTGACGGGCATAAGACGCGATCTCGTTTGTACCTCCGCTGGCGAGATTCGCAGAAGCGGAGGCTGCATGCCGGTACTCCGACCGACGCAACCTCGTTGTATTACAACCTATCATTATACCGAGCAACATATCCTCTTGTATGTTTATGAGTTATCTCTTTCAAACTGCCACAATTTTATTGGAGATACTTTTCACAGAAATAAAACGTAGACTTTAAGTAGGATATATTAAATTAGAAAATTCGTTGTAAATAGTCAATAAATGTGATAAGAAATACAAGATGTAAAATAAAAAATGTAATGTACTCTTATCATCATCATTGAGTGCTATTTTCAAATCGAAGACGCGCTTTCAGTCGGAGAATATTTTTCCGATTCTGGACCTGGACCATTGTTTCAAATGTACAGCAATTAAAATGTGTGAAATCTTTTATGTCATCGAACCATTTTTTTCGGTCTCATCCGGATGGTTGTTTACTGAGGAACTTGCCTTCAAGAATCAGTGTTAAAAAATAGAAATAAGATCGGCTCTGCAGGTGGCTGAAGTACACCACCTTCCTCTAAATGACGTTTGTGATTAGCCACCGTTAACAGTACTAATAAAGTACTAAAAATTTAAAAATTTAAATATAGAAGGTAGAAGCGGAAAATATAAATATGAAAATGAAATCAGATGATACAAATAATATAAGTGTTAAATCATGGCGAATGAAGTCTGGTGTGAGAGGCGCCGCGTACAAGGAGATAAGGAAAACGTAAATTTCTAATGAAAGAGAAAAAGAGTGAGAGAAGATAGACGATTGTAAGTAGGTGAAATGTAAAATGGAAAGAAATTAATTACGAAAAGAAAAGAACAATCAAAGGTAGTAGAAGTAAATAATAATACTATATGGAAATTAATAGAAAAAAAATTGTTTGTTTTATCTACATTTAAATTTCTTTAATCAAAATTTTTACTTTTCCTAATATTTAATATCTCTTGTAAACTTTAGGTATATAATAAAAACCGCGATCCTGTCTATAACACGGTACTTCTATAACGCGTTTTCATAGTACGCGGTTTTATATCCCTCGTATAACACGTGTTTTCCCCCATATAACGCACAATATTCCCAGTTTATATTGTTTTTTTTTTTTTGAATTAGCCTTTGTTTAGTTACATAAGTTTTTTTATTTAAAATATTCTTACTTTGATTTTAATAAAATGCACATATTTCGTACATAACAATTTTTTCATAATACTCAATTTAAACTCATTTAACGAGAAAAGTTAAACGTGAATCATTTGTACATAACGCGTTATACGAGGTCATACGAGCGCGTTTTACGAGAATGCTCGTACAACGCGGAACTGATATACCGTGTTATGGAGGAATTCTGTATTGTAATATAGAATAGCCCTTTGCATCTTTCAATATGTAAGTAGTATTTAAACAAGATACTGTAAAAGCTATATTAGTTGAAAACTTATAAATGATGACACATAATAGATGCAACTTTAAAATGAAAATAATAATAAAATAAATATGAAGAGTGAACGTCCCGCTTGTCTCATCGCTTCGTCGAATAAAAAAAAAAAATTATCCTTATAACGAAATCTATTAGAGAATATAGATTTCGTATTTTGATTTAGTTCTCACAGCGCTATTCTAAGTAATATTTTAAACCTTTTTACCTTAAGTCTGATTATAATCTAACCAAGATATCGCGTCAGCTCCGAGCAGGAGTTTGAATGTATAACTGATGACTAGTCACTAAGCTGTTCACGTTATCTAACACGTTATAAACTCGCGTTATATACATTAATATTTATTAGACTATTGTTAAAGAAATTATTGCGAGAAACCTTTATTTAAATATTTAACAAAAACTTACGATTGTATAGTTGTTAATATTATTCTTTCCTGCAACTGCTCAATGCAAACCATTGGCATTGTTTCTACTATCCAGCTACGGTTATCAATAACTTCATTATTAAGAAAATACTCATTCGCTTTGAATATTGATAATTAGCTTACTATATTATAATAGCGTTTGTTTTATTTATTTATGTTTGATTATATTGTCTGTAGAAATGTGCAATTATCTTTCGTAGTAGGATTTTCTTATTAAATAATAATAGGATTATTATTACGTGTACATTGTTTGGGTAGTTCGTACTGGAAGCAGAATTGTCAGAATTAAATTTTTACGTTATACATATTATACATTACAGACAGATCTATAAGGGGAATGAAAAGAAAAAGTATATATTTATATTTAAACTTGCTAATTACAAAATAATTTTCATACTATGAAAATACTGTGGATTGAACTTTACATCTATTTCTTATAAATATGACGTTTTCACTTTCTTTTACATAGTGATGATAAGGAAAAGTTATATGACATAATAAATCGGGAATTATGTTAGGATTATGTCCTTATCCACTTATTTTAACTTGCTAAATTGCCAAGTACAAATTCATCGCGCAGTTGAGGTAGTTCTGAGAAGTAATAAGCATTATAGTATGTTACTTCGTACTCTTAATTTGCATGTCTCCCGATGGTAGTCAACAACACTCGGATTAAATATACAACGAAAACATTTTAAATGAGTTCACGCTGTCAAAAGCAGGACTGGTTGTAATAACAGTTGTGGTTAATTGTGTAACAGTGACCGTTTGACCATTCTTATGTGATAAAATTTTAAATGAAGTTAGTTCGCATGCTCATTTGTCCCCTGCACTGAGAGCAATCTGCAAATGTTATCGTACGGATTATATTCATATATCTTATATTGTTTACGTATCCATTTTTTTTTTTTTTGTATAAAGTACTGGAAATAATGTATTTATTTTGACACTGTTACAAATATGTAACCAAAAAACAATTTAACCTGGTTAATGCTTGTTCTCTTGAAGCAAAATCAAGATCAGCTTTTGTTGCCAATGCTTTTGAATCTTTCATATACAACACGATAGTGATAATAGTAAATCTTTATACCATTTGCTTCCATTATGTTATGGCATCTGATGAAAGCTATGGATGGATGGATTTCTGTGGATGGTTCTAACCATCTACAAATGCTTACACGTTATTTATATCATCAGAAATTTGTTGCTTTGTGGCGTCTTCCATGATGTTATCTGTAACAGATGGTCAACTTATTATTACTTCTGCATTCGGTTTAAAAGTTTATATGTGTAATTTTATTTAAAAAAAATATTTCAATATCTTGCTTAAGTAACATTTATTATTAAAATTTTCTCTATACTATTGTTGGAATTTTATGTCAAGTTCAATTATTCTATTGTAATTGTCATTAGATTGATTTTGGTTTTATATTTCCTTTAATATCATTTGATCGACTTAGCTCATCGGATACTGGATTCGCGGATCGTGAGTCCACGGCATAATTATTATTGCATGCTATATACGTCTAAAACATCAGATCTTTGACGAATTAGGCTATTTGGTGAGCTAGTTACACTTTGAATCAAAACAACATTCATGATGTTAACATTCACATACAATTTCTAAATTAACAGCTGAAACAATCAAATGTTTCTAATATAAACATATCAATAATTGAGGCTTTGTCGAGAATAAAGAAAAAAAAAACCCTTATTGTTTAGCTGTAGGTCGTAGTAATCGTGACACGTGAATGCTAGCTGCTATATAAGCGTGGGCCAGCCCGGTACCGTGAAATGTACGTCAGTGCTATTTCGCCTTAATAATGAGTCTGTCCGTACGCACGTGAACGTGTATTTACCGCGCACCGTTCCGAGAACCCGGTAATTGTCTCTTATCCGTTTTATACATTTATGACGCGACGGTACATGGCTTTGTTCCTTTCCAATTGTATATACTCGTACAACAACGTTATAATGCTCCTACTTCATTCTTTACTATTAGTAATTTCAAACAATATTCATTCAATTCAATTTACTAGCGGTAGGTCTCTGTAGCCGTCAGCTGGGTAGTCTCGGGCTATTAAGTATAGGAATAAGGTAAATCCTGCCTGTTGTAAAAGGCGCGAGCTTCGGACATGGAGGCCCCATAGCTCGATTAACGAGCCCTGGGAGGACGGTAAATACAAAATGGTTTAGTATCTGCCCTAGCACAGAAAGGGTACTAAGATGAGCGTTACCCTTCCTTGGGATTACTTAACCAAAGTGAAGAGAGGCACCGGTGCGTTCCGAAGGATTTCTCGGTATCGGAGTTTATGATGTATTGAAGAATACCACCGAGACGGCCTTAATAGGTAGGAATTCTACATAATCCTGACCTGCTCCCAAAGGAGCAAGGTGTGTAAAAAGAAAGTCTCTGTATGCGAAGACGGTCTAAGTAGAGTAGTGCCTACTCTAATTTCTGTCACCGAACAGTTGTGAACAAACATTACTGTTTCATTACTATAGTAATAAAACTTAAACTTAAGTTATGCTGTGATCACAATGTGATGAGTTGTATTATTACTAGCGTAATTTCCTCAAAGCGAGGAGACAAACAAGGGTTTTTTTGATGGAAAATGTTACGCCTGACCATAAGAAATTGACGCTAGTTAGGATGGTACAATTACTGGTGGTATGCTTCTGTTACCGGAGGCCATCTAACCAGGTACCACCACAGCTGTTTTTACCGCCAAACAATCGTGTAGAAACATTACTGTGTTAAGGTTTGAAAGGCGTTGTAGCGAATGTAATTACAGAGGTAAGGAGACACTTTATCTTATGCCTTAGGCGATGAGCGCAATGTGGTGCAATATATATCATCTTAACTAGCGCCACGTTGCTATGGCCGAGCGTATCACTTACCCCGTATCAGGTAAACGTCCCGCTCGTTCTCGTCGTTTAATTGAATATGAAAAATAAAACAAACAGCACCACATTTCGCTCGTCGTCTTGAGCCATGACGTTAAATTTCGTTACCTCAGTAATTACACCAGATACAAGAACCCTTCAAATCGGAACTCAGTAATGTTTGAACACTGCTGTTTTTGGCGTCAAGAAGCAGTGCCACACTACCTAGACGGTCTCCGTTACCAGAGACCTACCACCAGGAGATAAAATTCTGATTCGCTTTTTAAAAAAAAATAGTTCTTTTTATAGCAATAGTTTGGAACCACAGACAATATCCAAAATAAGTTAGTTGGATAGGGGATTGATATGCAGGCAGTGGGAGAGAGTAACAACGCCGCGAACGCCATAAATCTCTAGTGCCCATGCCCCCTAACGAGCTGTTGCCCCGCCCGTAAGTTTTATTTTATTACCCCACTTTTACTTTTATACAACGACTCTTCCCATGCTTTTGATATGTATGAATGGAGCTTTTATCGCGTCAACCATCAATTAATATTTTTGTAGGCCGTATACATAAGGTCAGTAAATCCTACCTACAACTTGTACTTGGCTGGTGTAAGGTCCATGATTCTATCCTTGTGAGAAATTCCGAATATGGGAGTGGGAACATTTAGGGGAGCTGCTTATCATTATTATTATTATTATTGTTCGTAAACTGTCTTCTCAAAAAAAAAGGCTTCAAATATGTAGGAAAAAAAATATGTACTTACCATGATTTCCTTTCCAAAAAACTTAAATTTATTAAACATGATAATTACCTTTAAAACCTATAATTTTGATACGAAATGTAGCTTAATTGGCGTCTTTATTATACTAAATCTTATTTTTACGAAGCCTATATTTTTGATATATAATTTCATACTCGTAATGACTGCCATAAAAGTAAGTTGTTTTTTATTTTCAAATTTTTACTGATAAACCAATCTGAGCAGAAAATACTAATATACTGATATAAATATTTATTTTACAAGTTATTAAATAAACTGCTTTCTCTGGTGGTAGGTCTTTATCGTCGGAGACTGTCTAAGTAGGTACCAGTGTAGCGCATTTTTCTGCCACCAAACAGTGGTGTGCAAACATTACCGGTCCGGATTGAAAGGCGCTGTAGCTAGTATAATTACTGGGATAAGGAGATTCAACATATTATGTTTCAAGGCGACGAGCACAACATCGGATGAATGTCTCGCTCGTCGCTTCGTTGAATAGAAAAAATTAATATAATGATTAAAGAAAATATCTTATAGGTAATTTTATTTTCAATGGCTTTCAAACTAAATGGTTGCTTGATTTGATATTTCAATGGGGCTTCGTTCAATTAGTAGATAATTGAGCAATATATTTATTTTGATTGATACGTTGACATGGTTTCCCAGCGATTACTTGAAAAAACGGTGATGTTTGAATGCCAAATTTAAAACACGTATCTATTTTTATTTGGTGAATTATTACTTATACGTATTTGTCCATTACATAATTTTCAGACGACTAGTTCTATCATTGTCGTATTTCTTGGAGGAAACCTTCAACAAAATTATTACAGAGATTTAGAAGAATTCGTCGTCCGCTGGTAATATAATTTTTTTTTTTTAAAAAAAACTAAAACATTTTCATACAAATAACAATCATGAACCCATCCGTCAAACGTGGTGATGACATACACCTTGTAATGATGCCACAGTTTAAAATAACGATTATATACATATATTTTGTTCTTGACGATTTTTACAATTTCATCACTCAGGGTTAAATAAAATTATAAAATAGATACATAGGTTCTTTACTTCCTAGTTTGATTAGTAGAGAATATCCATATGCTTTATGTCCGCCCATTGTATCTTAATTATGGTAATTTAATAAGATTCTAAAAATATTAGGTCCTTACATATGGAATTAGCGTTTTGTACGGAAGGAACATAAAGTAATTTTTTTTTTGTAAAATATATTTAATTAATCAAAGTATGCACCCTTGTTATCTATGCACTTTTGCCATCTCATAGATAGTTCATTGATCCCTTTACCAAAAAAAACCATGGGGGCGAGAATCAATAAACTCTTTGATGGCGGTTTGGATTGCCGCATCGGAGTTGAATGTTTTTTCTTGTAAGAAGTTGTCCAAATTCCGGAAAAAATGGTAATCTGTTGAGGTAAGGTCCGCGGAGTACGGTGGATGTCGCAGACATTCCAATTGTAGCTCATCTAACTTAGTGGTTGTTTGTTGTGCAGCGTGTGGTGTTGCGTTGTCGTGAAACAGCAGTGGCCTAGAGCGATTGATCAATCTCGGTTGTTCAGCAGCTAATTCTTCTTTCATGGTTTGCAGTTGCTGACAATAGATATCGGCCGTAATCGTTTGGCCAGATTTTTAGAAAGCTGTAGTGAACGGCACCGGCGCTAGTCCACCAAACATTCACAAGTAACTTTTTCTGAATAAATTTTTGTTTAGGTCAGGTTTTGGCTGAGTCTCCAGGGTTCAGCCATTGCGAAGAGCGCTTCCGATTATCGTACAGTATCCACTTTTCATCACAAGTAATGATTCGATTTAAAATCCCTTCATTATGGTGTCGGTTGAGCAAAGTAACGCAGCAGTCGACGGGTGTTTGCATGTTTGATTTACTCAATTCATAAGGTACCCCTCATCATTCAAGTTTTTTTTACTTTCCTAATTTGCTTCAAGTGAAATTATACAGTTTTGTCACTTACTCCGAAGCCTGCAGCTATCTCTGAAGTGCTTTGTGATGGATCCGCTTCCACAATAGCCTTTGATTTTTCATTTTCTAATTTAGTCTCCGGCCGTCCACGAGGTTGGTTCTGCAGGTCGAAATTCCCAGAAAGAAAACGTTGAAACCAAAAACGTACGGTGCTTTCTTTTGCGACACCAGTGTCTTAAACATCATTAATCCTTCGAGCTGTTTCTGCAGCACTGGTGCTACGGTAGGAACTCGTACTCGTAAATATATCGATATTTCATGTTTACCATTATGCGGTAATAAGCGACGCCAAAGAAAAAAATAATAAGGAAAAAACAAATGAATGACTGTTTTCAAAACACAAATGTAACAGCTAAATGAAATTATAAATTAGAATTTGGAATTCTTAACCAAAGAGGACATATTTCAGATCAAAGTGGTCACTACGACAAAACGCTAATTTCATATGTAAGGACCGAATAATTATGGAGAGAGATGATGGATGGGGAAAAGGATGAAGGTTTAGATAATAATATAAGTAGTGATGAAGGCGAAAAGAACGGGACGAATACATAGATAAACAAATAAAGTTATGAATATATTTTTGCAATGTATTTATATAATTGCAATATCAAACAGCTGCGATTATTAAAACATATTGTGAACTCTAGTGCAGCGAGATTCCGTCGGTGAAAGTACCGTTCCTCGGTGCGACGATTCGTTTGACAAAAGGGCCCGAGTGCATTACCTGGCCAGCAGCCTGTATCTGCGAAGGTATCGCACGTCGCCGCAAACCTGTATTGTGGCGGTTCCGGGAAGGCGCTTTGTTGCGCGCCGCTGCCTTCACCTGCACCCCCTCCCGTCTCTCCTCGCCTCCACCACACGTCCCTCTCCCTTCTACCTTTCCTTCCCTTGCCCTTTAGCCCACATAGCTCGTCGTCGTCCGTGTGATTGCCGTGCAGCTATGCGCTTGCTCACCATCCGTTTGAAGTTTCTCAAATACCAGTTTGGTTTTTTTTTTCGCAACATCAACATTTTTTGAATATATTCCTTTTCCCTGGAATATTATTTAGTTGTTGTAAACTTTGCACATCTAAACTATATGTTTAATTTTTGATAGAATTTTAAATAATATGTAATGAATTTAATACAACGCCTTAAAAAGTTACTCATGCTAGTGTTCTTTCTATATGAAAACTATTAAAACTACAGTTTAATAATATTATTACCTAATATATCAAAAAGAAGAAAATACATGTTCGAATAAGCATTACTTTTCATAAAAAAAAAGTATATAAACATTAATTACTTTTCAAACAATTTTTGATGTGTCAATAGAGGCGTTCAAAACTGCCGTTCCGATACTCTTAATGAAGTGGAGGACCATAAAAAAAGTACAAATCTATAGGCGACCCACTGTGCTCTAACAAAAAAAAAAACAGCTTGTTCTGACATGTTAAAACGACTCGATTTAGTGAGCCGATTACTTCTAAAGTCCGGTCCTATATTGTTCAGGGTGCACAGGTAGGGAATCCGTTTTGTTTTACAAATTCGTCCTTATCGGCGTTCGGAAAAAAATCTGTGCGATGTCAAATATTTTGTTAAAACGGGTACTCTGTCGATACAGATTCGTTTTTTTTTTTTAGGTAATTATTTTCGCTATCTAGTTTTGGATTAAAAACAGTATTACTGTATTAAAAGTTTCGCTGATACATTGAGCTTTTATCTGTTATATAGTTGGTACATTGTTCAGTTATAATACTTTAGTTGTTGTACAAAGTTATTTATACTTAGCTCTAACAATATCAAACATGATGACAATGAACCCATAGATACGTATTTTGATGCATATTATGCATTTATTTAGGGTACAATTCAACTTAATATATATATCTTATGACGCTGTAATATCGTAATATATTTATTACAAAAACATGTAAAAATTTATTGAAGCTAACATTTGTGATAAATTTCTATAACAGCATAGTACATCAAATTTATGATCATCTTTTATATTTATCTGTGTTTTTCTTTTATTTTGAATACAATGTGTTCAATAAAGTATTTTTTGTTCACATTATTCACAGTCGTTGTTGTGGGACAAAAGGTGGCATAGTGTGTGAAGGGTCTTTAATTTTATAAGGTATTGTTAGCCCGTTACTCCTAAATACGATTTGTATATATATAGAATTTTTCTTAAGTCGATTCTTATCATTGGTGTATTTATCATTAATTTACATTAAATTGTTAATAACATTCTCTGATGTTAAATTTTATATGATATAATATGAAAACTTTAAAGGTGGGCAACGCAGCACCCCCTCTGGTGTTGCGACTGTCCATGGGCGTCAGTGATCACTTTTCACCAGGTGAACTGTCCGCTCTTTTGCTCATCTTTTCTATAAAAAAATATATTATTAGATTATATTTAAAACTACATTGACTTATTTTCTCGCTCTACATACTCATCACCGTTCTAATGTACCTGAGCTCGAACTTAGTTATGAATGAGTTAATATTTTATATGTATTAAATTGTCTTTTTTAACAATATATTGCGGAATGAACATTATTAAAGAAAACACATACATATATTATATACTTACCGCCATTATAAACTATGATGGTAATGCTGGAATCGTAACTGTGGATAGGCTTTGGATGTTGCAAACTATTTGTGAAAAGTTATTCTTCTCTTAGTTACCTTGCCTCATATCATTGCATGTTATTGTGTAGCTGCTCCAACCAGACAATAAATGCAAAGAGTAATAAAAAAAAGTTGTCAATTTAAATGAAACGGCGAAGATTTCATGTTGAAATGCCAATTTGTCGAATTCTGATGTCCAATAACCAAAGCACAGTTCACAACGGCGATGTCTCGCCATCACGTGTACCTTTCTCTTCAAACAACACGCTGTTGACATGGGTAGCTGATTGCTCCTCGAATATCGCCCTTATTAGTAAGATTGTCTGTCGTCATGAATGGGACTTGTTAGTATTTTACTAGGACGAATATTTAATCTCGGGGACCACCGCGAGTCCCGACGAGACTTTTGATATAAGAGATAATCGTAACTGTAATTGCAGGATATTTTCATAAAAATGAAAAAAAATTAATTGAAAATTTTTATTTCTTTTATATTTAAGGATTAATACCTCTAATATAGAAAAACTTTTTTTTTCATATTTATGATAATTATAACGAATGATTTCTTTTTAGACATGATTTTGTCATGTGGTAAATGTTGTGAACTCAGTTTGAGGAGGGGGCACCTCGTGATGAAGATGACATGTTTTGATTGCTCTATTAATAAATTATTTTTAAATGATAATATTATTTATCAACAGGTAGAAAACGATGTTTAATAAAATAGATAGAAACATTAGTAGTAAGTAAAGGGAAAGGCTCGCTGCTCCCGCAGTGTGTAATAATTCGCGCCAAGGCACTAGACGGATCTGCATTGAAATACTGATTCGTGAATATCGCATAATAAATCATGACAATACCCATTGCACGATCATCGTTTTGTATGGGTTTCGAGAAATGTAGCAGGTTCGTTATGGCTTCAATTCACGTCCGACAAATGGCTTTATCGTGAAAATTAACATTCGGACAGCATCTTGCGAGCTACGCCGATTCCCTCCACCGCCTCGACCTGTCCCCCTTGCGCGACCACATCTTAAAATAAATATTGAACTTTGCCCAAAGACCTCCGCTGAGGTGTCATATTCCTAGTATCGGTTGCTACATTTTTTTTTTACCACTCTCCTCCGCGATTTGAATGGGAGACGCGACATCCATTCATTCTCAGTGTTCTAGGTCATTTACATAGCTAAATATTGATGGGCAAACATGACAACGAAATTCATTATTTATCGTTGTAATTTCAAAAACTAACTTCAACGCTCCACACTGAATGTAACTTTGGTTAGCTTAAAGTTTTTCAGGTAACTCATTAAAGTTATCATAAAATTTAAATTTTTTCTGTCAGTGTCAGGTTCTTACATGATTACCTTGGTAACTTGGCACTGCAGTCTTCCCACCCTGGTCGAAGACGCACTGGCAGACTCAGAACAAGGTGGAAAAATGTAGTGTCAAGAGACAAATGTAAGTGCTAAGTGACTGACGGTGATGTCGATGACAGAGCAAAGTGGAGAAGAAAAATAAAAAAAACTAACCCCACCATCATATGGAATAATGGCTCGGAAGAGATAGAGAATGTGTTAGGCTTTTACATGTTAACAGTCGAAATAAGGTAATGCTATTATGAACACAGATTTATAATATGGTGGTGGTAGCCGGTCAAGCGATATCAAAAAATCCCTATCATAAAACCAAACTTTACCTGTGGCGGATCGAACCAGTGATCTCCGAGCTATATAAGGCATCTGCTCATCCACTAGAGGAAGATATCTTTCATTAAATTAGTGATGAGAATGATTTGACGTTATAGAGCGTGTGATAATAAATTTATCTATAATTGATATTGTGGTATGTAAAAACGTACCTGCTGATACTCACTGGTGATACGTCTCTGTTGCCGGAAACCGTCTAGGTAGTGTGCAAATATTACTGTGTTCCGGTTTGAAAGGCGTTGTAGCTATTAAAATAATCGGGCTAACGAGACTTAACGTCTTAGGTCTCAAGGCGATCAGCACAATGCGGTGCTGTGTATAACCATCCTAACTAGCGCCACGTTGTTATGAACAGGCGTATCACTTAGCATCAGGTGAATGTCGCGGTCGTCTTGTCTCTTCGTCGAATGAAAATGTTTATACAACAATCAAAATAGCGAAAGGCGTAAGATCCGCAAGCTAGGCGATATCTCAATATCACTGAAATGACTCATGTTTAACTATTGACGTAATCCGACGAGTTAGGTTTTTTTTTAACTGGCACCTTGATTTGTTGCACGTTAATGAACTTTAAATAGGCTTTTTTACTTTTATTTATAATTAAATGTACCCGGATTTAAATGCTTTTTACTTGTTTTTACGGGTAACATTTTAAACCTAGGTCTAAAAACGAGCACTTTTATGTCCCTCTATAGAATCTTAGTTTAATAGCTGATCTAATTTTCGTTCCTATACTTTTTTTGAACCGATCGGGTGTTGTTGATTATAATTCGATAAAATTATTATTTTTTTTATATTATATGGACCAACGCTAACTAGACAGAGCTTACCTAAATGGTAAGCGGAGATGTAATTCAGACGGTCACGCGCATTAGTCTAGAAAAAGCTAATTAACTCTTTTCTTAAAGACACCTACGACATAATTGGAAGGAAACTGACGCCGCGGACAGTGTATATATTACCAGTAATTTTTCAAGTTTTTCTGATGCGAGTATTTTTAAATGTTTGTTTTAAATTACTAGCTATTTACTTTAAAAAATAAATGTTAGTGCCTATACTGTCTGTTTTAATGGCGAGCTGTGTACATTTCTCACAAAAGAGATGTACTTCACTTAGTACTTTAATTACACCTCAGTTATTTAATAATAACGATGCCCGCAATTAGGGTTGCGAACGATCCTGCTTTTCAGCTTTTTGCCCTCGCCCGTAGGCAGGGATCCGAGTCCGGGTTGACTACTCGACCACTCCCCGGCCGTACAAGTTTTTATTTCAAACTAATTACACCTCGACGTAATTATATTCCTATTCTGTTTAAAACATACTTGAAAAATGTCACTGTATACTGGAGGTAACATATTTTTTTAAAATATTCTGAGAATTGTCACATCGTCCGAAACCGGTCATTACGTTTTTCAAGCGGACACCATCGTTGTTATCTATAATACGTATACATTTTGCTGGTTTGATCAATTGTTACAGTTAACTGATCAATCCGTTTTGTATCGATTTTACAAATTACCTGTATTCATTTCATAAATCGCGTACCTTAAAAAATTATTTAATTTCGTGAACTTATTTCTATTACTTATTTAAATAACAGCACTCTTATCGTGAGATTCATAAGAAAGAAGTCGAAATAAAATTGTTGTGTGTTTGACGATATATTTGAAAAGTTAGTGTTGTCATGCGACCGACCCCGTTGTTAGAGACTGCTGTTTATCTATATTCCTTTTATAACAATTCAATCTATCCTTTATAACAATGCTGTCAATTATTTATTTCATTGTGGGAGTTAAGTGAATTCAAAGTAGCGTTATCGCACGCGCATCTTGACAGTGGTTCTCGCGAGCCTTTATTATGCACTCGCCGTACCCCGACCGTCCGACCGTCCATCTACCGCGGTGGCCAACATACATTACGCACCGCGCGCATTATGTCTGAATAACTTACACATCTTATTTTTTTTTTTACATATATTATAGTTTCTCTACGAACTCGATATCAATTCGTATTCAAATAATATTTTGTTTTTAAATTGAAAACGATTCAAAGCGGATAATCTATTACATCGATCGCCAAGTGGTGTCCGTATGAAGTGTTCGTTGGCCCTCAGAAAAACATGGAATATTCTTACTCATCATGTTATGTTTGGAGATGCATTGTAATAGTAAAATTTATGACGATACGTTTTTTATAGCAATATAAGCTCTATATTGGTTACAAACAGTAATATTATTATATTAGGTCATTACTGGTCCGAGAGGTGAAAAAGTTTGGCAACCGCTGCTCTATTCACTAGTGACAAGTCGTTGGTACCGGAGTTTGTCTAGATAGGTGCCATTGCAGCGCGTAACAGTAGCACAGAAGCATTACCGTATAAAGGTCGTTGTAGCTAGTGAATTTACTAAAATTTACACATCTTTAATATTAGGCCCTTACATATGAAATTAGCGTTTTGTCGTACTGACCACTTTGATTTGAAATATCTCCTCTTTGGTTAAGAATTCCAAATTCAAATTTATAAATTCATTTAGCTGTTACATTTGTGTTTTAAAAACGGTCATTCATATGTTTTTTCCTTATTATTTTTTTCTTTGGCGTCGCTTATTACCGCACAATGGTAAACATGAAATATCGATATATTTATGAGTACGAGTTCCTACCGTAGCACCAGTGCTGCAGAAACAGCTCGAAGGATTAATGATATTTAAGACACTGGTGTCGTAAAAGAAAGCACCGTACGTTTTTGGTTTCAACGTTTTCTTTCTGGGAATTTCAACCTGCAGAACCAACCTCGTGGACGGCCGGAGACTAAACTAGAAAATGAAAAATCAAAGGCTATTGTGGAAGCGGATCCATCACAAAGCACTTCAGAGATAGCTGCAGGCTTCGGAGTAAGTGACAAAACTGTATAATTTCACTTGAAGCAAATTAGGAAAGTAAAAAAAACTTGAATGATGAGGGGTACCTTATGAATTGAGTAAATCAAACATGCAAACACCCGTCGACTGCTGCGTTACTTTGCTCAACCGACACCATAATGAAGGGATTTTAAATCGAATCATTACTTGTGATGAAAAGTGGATACTGTACGATAATCGGAAGCGCTCTTCGCAATGGCTGAACCCTGGAGACTCAGCCAAAACCTGACCTAAACAAAAATTTATTCAGAAAAAGTTACTTGTGAGTGTTTGGTGGACTAGCGCCGGTGCCGTTCACTACAGCTTTCTGAAATCTGGCCAAACGATTACGGCAGATATCTATTGTCAGCAACTGCAAACCATGAAAGAAGAATTAGCTGCTGAACAACCGAGATTGATCAATCGCTCTAGGCCATTGCTGTTTCACGACAACGCAACACCACACGCTGCACAACAAACAACCACTAAGTTAGATGAGCTACAATTGGAATGTCTGCGACATCCACCGTACTCTCCGAACCTTGCCCCAACAGATTACCATTTTTTCCGGAATTTGGACAACTTCTTACAAGGAAAAAAATTCAACTCCGAAGCGGCAATCCAAACCGCCATCAGAGTTTATTGATTCGGCCCCATGGTTTTTTTAGTAAAAGGATCAATGAATTATCTATGAGATGGCAATAGTGCATAGATAACAACGGTGCATAATTAAATATATTTTACAAAAAAAAATTACTTTTTATTCCTCCCCCACAAAACTCCAATTTTATATGTAAGGACTTAAAATAATAGCTAGATTGCTATGTTCGTTAGTCTAAGAAGAATGTTAACGATGCATCGCAGCTGGGAATGAAGAAGGCGCCTGAAGCATCCGAGTCGATCATTTCGCGCACCCGTCTCGCATAATGAAGGAGCCATTTCCGGCCGATTCGAGGAATCTAATATTTAATATTTCGCACAATCGGTCGGCCGGTCGGCGGGGCACGCACGGACAACACAGCGTCTGCCGGCCTGCTTAGCATTCGTCGCGTGACCCAAAGCAATAATAAATTCTTGTGCACTTGCAGTTTCACGTAGTGCCAAGAAACCACAATCGGCTACCGAATGTTAAATGTCCATTTATACTATTAGGTAACCGACTGTCTCCTAGCAGGCCAAGTGATTCCATATTTCGACCGTTTTCATAGCATTCATTGCAAAATGGCTACTGCTCGCCCGCCTACAGCGTGTGTCACGTTCCCCTTTATCATTCTTTGGTTAAACAACGAATGCTTCCTGCTTCCGATTAAAACAACACACGTCGAATAATAAACACGGAAAGCTCTACGCTATAGCACTATGAGTAGCATCAATTTTTTTTTAACAATTCTAATACTTCGTGAAGAAATTAAGCAAAAGTTTAAATCATTTTCTACATAGCTTCTTTTATTTGGGCGTTAATAAAGTAACAAGTGTGGTGACTTAGTTCCTACATGAACCATAATGAGCTTTACTAGGAAAGCCGTTATCGGCTAACCTGAATCGAGTTCTACAGATGTATAGCGATCCTTGCGAGCTGACGGGCGTCGTGTTCCCAGGCCATGCTTAGGTCGCCAGCATTCTTTGCCCATACGAAGTTGCAATAGCCACCTGGCTGTTCCGGGACGCGTCGTTATGTGTCTCTGGAATACATTCCCTGGACACCAACACCGCGAATGTAAACTGGCGTCTTCCTCTTTGTAGTTTTTCCTACTATTAATCTGTAATTATTAGCATATCTAATGAACAAAGTGCCTTGATTGGTAGGAGGCAGAGATAATTAAAAATTATAAGATTCATACATTTTATACTATTATAATCTAGAAAATATGCAAAAATCCGGGTATCTTATCATATATACGCTTTAACTTGACAACAATAAAATAAGATACCGTGTTAAACTAAGATTTATAAAATATCTTAGGCCCCTATCACCCATATTTCATCTTTCTATGAGTTTTTGTATATTATCTGTACACGATGATCTACAGATTATTTATATCAGCAAAAATAATGGCACAGGTGAATCAATTAAATTCAATTTAACAATGTATGAAACCAGTTTGTCTTATTACAGCGAAGTTAAAAGTAAAGGCAACCATCCCTGGTCGTTACAAAAACTGCATGTTTTCAACTGGAAATCGACGTTGCTGCAATATTGTTGCAGTGTATGAAACTGAAGAACTTTTTATAGGGCATTATAATAGTGCTCTCGTCGGAAATAAGCTTAGATCACTGATTTTCTAAGAAGATATGGCCGCGTTGCAAATCACAAACGAAGCGGCGCACGAGTAATGACGCAGCGAGCCGATTTCCGATTTGAATCATTTACTAAATATACATTACTCCATCCAAGATAATCGTATCAAACAATTGATTTATAATGAATTCTCATAATTTGCGAAATTATCACAATCTTTTTAACGGGTGTAAAATCAATTCGTTATATACACATACATATTTTTTTACGCGACTTCGTCACTTTTATATTTAAGTTTTATGCACGGCGAAATTATTTATAGCTTTAACCGTACTAACTTATTGTAAAATGTACTTTCTCCAACTCTGTAAAATAAATCTTTATTATATCAACTACCTATAAATCTCTCTCTGCGCTATACTAGCGGCATGATATGTCTTTCTATTTTCTATGTATGACTACGAATTATCTGTAATGGTTCATCATCATCAGTTGATAGACGCCCACTGCTGGACATAGGACTTATTAAGTTTTATAAATCTCATATTGCTGCGTAATCCGTCAGCAAGTTTTAACATAGTAAATAATAAAATAACCGTTTCAATGTAAAAATCGCCGCAGCTTCCTATTTCCGCCGTCAAACAGTAGCGTGCAAACATGTTCCGGTATGAAGATAACGTTCTTCATTTTGTGAAATTATTGGGTAGTCTTAAAAACAATAATTTGTAGGGAATCAAGATGGATGTAGAGCCTAAAAAAGGCTACACCGTGTACGCTTCCCGCGCTTCAGCCTGTATGAGCTGTTGGTCGTTGGGGCCATGGGAAGTTGGAGTGTTGTTCTCCATATTCTAGTCTTAATTAAGGCGACGAGGACAATATATATATATATATGATCCTAACTAGCGTCATTTTGTTATGGGCAGGCATATGGTTTGTCACTTATCTTCAGTCGTCGGCAGAACGTCTTACTAGTCTTATCTCTTTGTCGGATAACAAAAAAATCGGGACGATAAAATACGTTAAACATGTACAGTTATCGAAACATCGTTCGCATGGAATTGTTGTGGTGCATCGAGCGGTATAATAAAGCGCTTTATGCGCGTTAGGTGCTCGTAAAGGAACGGGAATGTATCGGTCAGCGTTCCAGGAACGAGCCGCCTCGATCTCTCCGTCCGTTCACCAGTTCTGCAACTCCGTGTTTTTTTCCCTTCGCGGCAAGGTCTCGCTTTTTCTATCTTTAACATTTTAATCCTACCTCAAATCCTTGAAGCGACCACAACAAAATTGCATCTACCCGCAGTTGTTGTATTTTGAATTTTCTTTACCGCCACAATATATATATATAATTTTATTTATTTCATTATGTATAATAGTTATGTTTATCCATTATAAAAAAAAAACGCCGTATACAAGCATTCCCGTAAAACGCGCTCTTATAACTTGAATAAAAATTTTTCACGTTTAACTTTTCTCTTCGCAGAGGGTTTTTGAAACAAATATTAAAGAAAAATAGTGTTTGTTATAAAAGAAAAAATCGGCGTTTTATTAAAATAAACAAACTAAACACATTTTTAATAAACTACTTGTATATATGTAATTAAAAAACAGTTACAAATAATTCCAAAAACAGGAATATAACGTAGGGAATATCTGCGTTACAAGGAGGGAAAACGGTTTATACAAGAGATATGAATTCGCGTCGAGATTATAGTACTGTGGGGGTGATTACTGTATTTAGATTATTGCTATCACACCAGTAAGCCGTGTGGATTTCTTTCCTATACTATCATTTTTGGTGTTAATAAAACTTATTACTACTTACTAAACTTATATGCCAAAAAAGAAATTGCAAATAGAGAGAGAGAGAGAGAAAATGGATAAATTTTACAAATTAAATTGTCTATATCATAATTATGTTGGGTAGTTTTTATATAATTATTACTCTACATCAACTTTTATATTTTTTAATGATTTTTAATTTGGTTAATAATTAACAGTTTAGTTAGAACTGTAAACCGTAAAGTTGGTTATTGAAATTAGGATGCATACACAACTTACTCCTTTCTTGTTTACTCTATTTTTAATAACAAGCTGCCTGTGCAGCAGTATAGCTGTCTCTACAATTTAATATATCTAAGTTATGTTATTAATATTAGAATAAGATTCTAAAGTCTTCACAAAATCAGTGTTGTAAGTGATAAACGATATTTATTTACTTAGCACCTAATACAAGACAAGGTAAGAGCTTAAGTAATTGCGGTGGTATGTAATTGCAACTTACCATACATGCTGCAAAAAGCAATATACAACTTTATTCCTACGGACGTACCATAGGAGATTGAATATGTTAACATAACATAAAACTAACTCGCCTCCGATTTTATTCTTACTGTTTTTAATTAATTCACGTTTACACAACATTTATGTGTATTGTGTGTAGTCGAGTATTATAAACTAAACTCACTTATTTACCATTCGTACACGCCTACTGCTTATATGTTGCAAGTGGAGAAAAAAAAATCCCTACCCTTTATCCTCCGATCGTCTAAACATCGTTTAATATTATGAAATTTATATTTTTTTTACGAATACCCATGCATGGCTATGAATTAATTGTACTGATTCATCATTAATATCAGCCGATAGAGGATCAATGTTGGGCTATGGATTTACCAGTTCTTACAATGCCCATATTGCAGTTATTTATTCTTACATTGCAATAATAATAAAGTAACCATTACAATGAAAGAGCGTCTAGGTAGATACCACCGCAGGTCCTACAACCGCCGCCAAATAGTAGTGTGTAAATGTTACTGTTACGGTTTGAAGGGCGCTGTAGCAAGTGAAACTACTGGGGTAACAATATTTGACATGCTATATTTCAAAGTGACGGGTACAACGTGGTGCTGTGTATATCATCCTAACTATAGCTATGTTGTTATAAGCAGGCGTATCACTTATAATTAGGTGAATGTTTTGCCCGTTTTGTCGCTTCATCGAATATTTTTATTTTATTATTTTGAAATAGCTTTCCCTAAACTCACCATTTTTATACTAAACATTTTAAGTATGTGTTTATTTTTTTATATAATGTATTACATACGACTTCGGACAAGTTGGTAGGTGTTTCTTAGTATGCGCTTTGACTAATCCTTATTATGTAATTTTCTCTATAAAGCCAATGCATTTTCTTAAAGAAAAATTTACATTGCATGAATATTTACTAGATGATTCTATGGTAATGCTGTTATAAACATGCTGCAATTATGATGATGATTTTTCTTTTAAAGACCGCGTAAAAAGTTTGTACACTACAGGTTTCCACATACAAAGAGCGATGAATATTAACTAGTATTCTGCAGAATCCGTATAATCTCTTTCTTATGGTATAGCAACATTAATAGATACAGATTAATTATTAACCATCTCATTATTGCGAAATGCTGTTTTTTTCTTTAATACTTCTACATTAGTCTCTGTATCTAGTCTCGCCACAATGTCACATAAAAACTTTTTCTTTATTTTTTCAACTTTTTAATTATTTTGAATTTGGATCACTTATATTATTTTAACTAGGTAGCTCACTGGCCTAATCGTTAGAGCGTGTGGCCTTCGTTCCGAAGGTCGCGGGTTCTAATCTCGGCATGACTTTAATATTTAAGTTATGTACATACAAACGGTGTAGGAAAACATGGTGAGGAAACCTGCACATGAATTAGAATTTATTTTAAGCTGTATGTGAAGTCACCAATCCGCATTGGGCCCGCGTGGTAACTATGGCCCCATCGCCTTCATATTGAGGGTAGGCCTGTGCCCCAACAGTGGAGACGTAAATTGGCTATATTAGGATATTATTTTAAAAATTTCTATCGATTTTGCGCCATTTCACATATTTTTCGAATTTTTAAAGAAAACAGGATTGCACAAAGTGGGTATGGAGCCGTCGGTCACATTCCAGACACTTCAAAAGCTTGGCATCTGAAGCTCGGTGCTCGGTGGTTATCGTCGATATACAGAACAAACCCTAAATCGATCTTTACAATTAAAGAGAGTGGATCGAGCAAAACGCGTTCTGTCGCGATACGCAGGTAAAAGGCACTGAAATATCCTCTTTACCGATAAAAAATTCTCAGGATTAAGGAACACTACTATAAGCAAAATGATAAACTGTACGCTTACATTTATACAGAAGCTGCTCAAATGGTCGGAAAGGTACAACGTGGTCATAATCCCGCGTCAGTGATGGTTTGGTGGAGCGTGTTTTATCTAGGAGTCAGAAAACTACATTTTCGTGAAAAAGGAGTGAAAACTTCAGCCAAAGTGTTTCAAGATACAGACTTGGATCATGTTGAGAAACTTTTCAGCAATACACTTTTTAAAATTATAACGTGGAATTTCCAGCAGGACACTGCACCTGGTCACCAGGCAGAAATTACCTAAGCATGCCTTGAAACCAGCGTTCCGGATTATATAATAGCTGAAGACTGGCCCTCATCTATCCCAGACCTCAACCCGTTAGACTTCAACTTATGGTCAATTTTAGAGGACATGGCCTGCTCTAAACGACACGGCGACATTGAGTCTCTTAAAAAATCTTTGGCGCAAGAAATGGTGATGGTGGAAATTTCTCTTGGAAACAGTGCGTAAATCCATAGATTCGTGGCCAAACATTAAAGGCCAAATTTGGCCGTTACGAATAAAATATTTTTTGCTGAGACTAATAAATACGTAGGTATAAACATTACTTCATTAAAAAAAAATGTATTTTCATTTGTAACAGAACTTATGGCCGGACTACGTATTATGTATTTAAAGTTGTTCACTCTTTGAGGCATCCAAGTTCCGCAAATCATTAAATAGATTGTAGCTATTCGTAAAAAAATCCTCCATCTTTATTAGTTTGTCAGTCAACAGTTGGACAGAAGCCTGGCCGAGGGTATTGGTCGGTCCGGTCCCCATTCCAAGACATATCCACTAGCGGTCACCTGTACGACAAAAATGACCAGCTTGATATTTCCGTTTTCTCTTTCAAAAGGATATGGGTATTGAAGACTAATAAGAAAATATCTGTTTATTTTCTGTTAAAAGATTGCCTTCTCATTTCTTGTTATTATTTATAAGTACGAGTGTGTTTGTTTACGTAGCCATTGTTTATAATTTAATTTAAAATTTCACTAATATCAATTCAAATGAAAAAAATTTATAGACAATCCCAAAATGTCCCTCAAATACTTGTCATGGATTATAAAATGCTTTTACAAATGTTCACGAGCTTATTACTTCACTTGGTTGTGGGTACTTTTTATGAGCAAAAGCTTCCGACTTTCTGCGTTGCTTGCTGGAACATTATGCATCTATAATTAATTATACATCAGAGAGGACAAAAGAAATTTTATATTCTTCTTGTCTGACTATTGGTAAGAATTTTTTTTTTAATACAGTTCTGTACTGGTCGCTGTTTGCCGTTAAAACGTTGTCGGAAAAGTTCAAAAAGTTTTACTGAAAAATTTAATCCTATCGTATAGAACATTATTGGACACCACACTATCTTTGGGAGGCTTTAATAAATGATATGATAATAAGTGATATCTGTTCCCCAAAATCGAGTGTTAATGGACGCGAACGCCGAGATAATATATTTAAACTTTGTGGAAAATCTAACCCGCATTGGGTCAGCGTGGTGGGAAATGGTCCAAATCCTCCCACATGAACTCCTACAAAGGACGGTCCCTGGTGCTCGGCTTTGCGAGCATCGCAGGATTGATCTTTGAGGAATTTTATGTCCAGTTGTGGACGTCTATTGGCTGATGATGATGGTAGAAAATCATCCGCATCGTTATAAAGGTCCAAAATCTTACGGTTTTTTAAAGTAAAACTATTGGACTACTTTGAACTTCACTGACTACAGACAAATGATAGTCACAATTGTCGCGCGTTATTGACTCGACTTTACAAGTAATTGTTGAGAGGTGCCGGAGCTTGTGAAATTTATGAAGTTGACCGGATGTTGAGTTGGTCGGTGACCGGCAACCCTGCGCCTATAGCGACGCTCTCGCCTGTTTCCCACAAACGTACGCGTTGTTATTATTGTCATCAGTGCGTGACGGACGGACGTGTGATTATCGAGTAATGCGGGCCAGCGAGCCAGCGCGCCGTACTCCGCGACAACTGTTAGCAAGAAGGCCTATAATTGAGGCTGTTTCGACGAAACAATCAGCATGCAACGCTAACAAAAGAGCCCCGCCGCGGCTACCACGGCCGGTTTGTTCGGCCGTTGTCAATTTTGCGCAGGCCGCTTGCTAGCCCTAATTACCTCTTCGCCGAACCGCCCGTCGGCGTGCCTCTCTCATTAGCGACGTTTCCTTTGTACAACATACAAACACTATCCGCTATTCCACTATAATCATTATTTATTATCGACACATGTCTTGTAATGTCACTTGCCTTTCCGTTATATAGCGCTTGTATAACAATATAATATATAATAATTCATAACCTTTTTTTTTATGAATGATTGACGGTGACTCGACTAGCAAAAACCCGGACGTCGTCTCGCGTCTAAAAATCTTACTTTGATCATTACTTTACTACTTTGGTTGTTGGATAGTACTTGTATAAAATTTTCAAAGAGTATGCTCCGAAGAGCTCAGCATCATTTTATCAGCATTATAAAAAAAAAATTAAATCTCTATCGCTCATCTACCTTATTAAACATTTTAACAGCTTTGCATGGATTGCATCTATGGGTATGGTTTCAATCTTAAATTCTGGTACATCTTTATTCGATTACTTCAATAGACTTTTCTTAAAATTTCATGTAAACCAACAATTATCTATAGAGATTTGCTCTGACGATAGGAGGATCGGCTGATTGTAAAGATTACAATAGTATCTTAAAAATAGACGGTGTTATACAATATAGAGTAATCGATCAGTAACTATCACAGTTCAGTTGCTTTTTACTAATTCTATTTTCGCTATTTATTCCTGGTTAATGTATAAATTGTTCGAAATGAAAACAGCACCATGACCTTAGGTAGAGGGTTTAAGAGAACATTTAAGGGGTGTAATATATCATCTTTCTGCGTTCGGACCGTGCACGAATGATTTGTTACACGTCAGACGAATGCAACCCGACACTCAGGTCAAAGACCGGTTCGCGTTATTTGGGAAATATTCGCAAGGCCCGCGGGTGGGGCCGGCCGCGGTGACCTCATCCTGTAGTCTTTTATTTGGGATCTTCAGTCTTCACGCTAGGATGTATTCGTCATTAAAAATTAACGTTCGTCCGATGCTAGCTGATACAAATTTTATGAGAGAATTTTGCATAAAGGAAAAATAACTTTTGAGATTCACTACTTGCTAATAAAGTGCATAAGGACTTTTGTTTACAATGGCAATGCATCTTAACTGTAATGTATTTATATTATCAACTTTACACGATACATGAACTTGACACGATATGGGAAATTGGAGTTACTAACAACAGTATACTAATACGCTGATTCAAACAATCCTCACTGTTTTACTTTAGTTGACTCACGGAGATAAGTTTGATAATGAATTATTTCACTTACGACTACAAAAATGTCTGCCTCTGTTCATTGTTTGAAATTCTTATAGTTTTATAGTATAGTTAAAAACGGAATAAACTTGTGGACAAATTAAGAGGAACATAAAAAAGTTTTAATATCTTTTGTTGTCATTATTGTGCGTACTGGCCATACACATAAGTCGATTTAAAAAGCAAAATTTGGATTTTTTTTCAAACTCGATTTGATTTTAAGTAATTATTGCATAAAGTCTTCTTAACATTCCCACTACAAGGATTAACCGTCTATCACAAGAAGAGCATCAAGACCACGTAAGCTAAGTGCAGATTGGCGATTAGATTGTCGGAGACTGTTTGGGTGGGTACCACCGCAGCTCCATTTGCAGCCGACAAACAGTAAAGTGCAAACATTACTATGTTCTGATTTGAAGGGCGCTGTAGCTAGTGTAATTACTGAGGTAAGGAGGCTCGACACCTTATAGCTAAGGGGACGAGCGCAATGTGATGCAGTGCACATAATCCTAACTTACGCCACGTTGTTATAGGCGGGCTGGGCTTATCAGTTATAATCAGGTGGTACTTTCCGCTCGTCCCGTCGCCTAATCGAATAAAAAAAGTTCTTATTTTTGTCCAAATTAAGAATTTGATTTTAATATATTTTTGTTTTAATCATTTTTGTCATTTGATCGTTTGTATTGGTACGTTTATAGTTTGTTATAATTGATTATGCTGTCCCCTAGTTTATAACCATTGTTAAATGTTGTGTAACGCAATAGCGCAACATGGTGGCTGTTAACAGTTGGCCGCTCGGTGCACACATACACGTGAGTACATAACATCAGCTCCGCCATGCCTACAAAGTGCACCGCACTCGGCGGCGAACTTTTTATTTGCTTTTCCCTTAACTTGTTCGCTTAGTTATGGATTTCCGCCGACAAAACCGCGTGGCGTGCATCGAAACCGGTTTCGAAAACAGTTTCTTTGAATCCATCCACCGAAAGAAAATGAACAACTTTTACATAACTAATATACATTATAGGACACGAACTCAATAAATTGGTCTACATTCGCATAATGTTACTAGTATTTTAGGCCGTTTTATAAACTTTATTAACCCAATTATCTTCGCTGAAAATTTGTATGAGTCAGATCTTTAGAAAAGTTTTAAATATGTTAACCCCGTTCACCCAGCGACACGTATATTGTAAACATGCGCCGGTACATACATTTAATATGGTTTCTCAGAATCTGTTAGTTCAGTAGTGATGTCAGTATTCGCGAATGTATTTAAGTCATAGATTAGTATAAAAAGTGAAGTGTTTCATGGATATTTATATGTGTTATACGTATGTATGACTTCACCATACTAAAACATAAAACGTTGAGGAAGATAATTGCGGGTGCCTGTGTAGACTGGTGGTGGTTTTGGCGTTGGGCAAGCAGCTCATCGCGGTTCGCTGCCGCTTCGGGGAAACGATTCCCGCGCGGCCTTGCGATGGGGAATCGTTCCGATGTTTGTTTTACTTTCAAACGTTTCAAAAACGGCTCCCGCAAAATTTTACTGTTCGCGGTAAACGTTCGCGTCGCGCAACGGTTTGTTTGCGCAATGATTCGCTGAACAATTCACAGCTGCTGCGGCTCAGGGCGAGCTGTACGTTGGATACGTGTGTAAACATTTGATTTATACATTTTGCTTGCGTACGGATACAAGATTACTGCTTGTAGACATATTAAACACGAAATGCTTCCTTTTGTCCAATTACAATAATAAATTAAGTTCACAAAACATAACATGTTTTTTTCTTAACTTATAAATAAAAATAACAACCATTTATTGTTAATACCACATACATTTAAGTAACATTAATGTAACTGACGCCTCCTTTTAAAAAAAAACATTTATTTTTAATGGTTGGTGTCCCTCTTCTGTGTACATGCTACAATGGCAATACATACAAATAGTTTCAATAAAAAATATATAAATACATAATAGTA
This sequence comes from Ornithoptera alexandrae, assembly GCA_029030555.1. Taxonomy (NCBI): domain Eukaryota; kingdom Metazoa; phylum Arthropoda; class Insecta; order Lepidoptera; family Papilionidae; genus Ornithoptera; species Ornithoptera alexandrae. Next base: position 5,979,127 of record JARDVY010000023.1, on the reverse strand, counting down.
AGGAACAAGTAGTAAGGGTGCTTGTGGCGTCTGTGTATGAATATATGTTGTATTAGAATGCAAGTGTGTGCGTTCTAGACAAACTAGAACTGAAGACATAGGATCCTTTACAATTGCTACAGTAAGTACAATGTAACTTTATTAAGTCATTAACCTAATATATTAAAGAATTAGAATTGAAAGATTTTAATTATTAGTGTACAAAAATTTATTTATATTTTTAAAAGATACTGAAAATGGAAAACATAAGTGTAAATCAAATGATGTCCCTATAAAGAGATAACCTAAAATTTTTCACCAACCCGCTTGCAATAAAGCGTCTATAAATTTCCATTGATACAAAATTAATGCAGTTTCCTCTTACGCCAGCTCATGATGTAATTTCTTTCCAAGAAGGTGAGTGTCATCGGCAGCTGCGGCTCCGTACACCGGAATGACGCTCCATTAGCCGCTACCGCGAACCACTTCCGCCACCTACCCCGTTGTAAATCGATCTGATCGTGAAATTACAATAAGTCTGTAAGCCATGTTGATCTAAATCTTAATTCGCTCCTGACCAATCTTGGATACGTTTAAAAGTTGTCTAGGTTTCTCGAAACTAATATTTTACTCTGCTTAGACTTTATTGAAATGTCCTATATCTTGTAATGTTCTGGCAATAATAATAATAATAATAATAGTTATTGGATTTTTTCGAATCCACGTGTTTAGCTACCAGGCCATTAAAATAATATATATTTTATTGACTGTTCCTCGCCCGCTTTTCTGGTCGTAATATAGAATTGGAAATTTAGACTTGAATTTTGTCAGAAATTTTCGGCCAAGCAGAAACCTGCCGCTCGGACTCCTTCCCATTATTAACACCCGTGTGATTCTCTTCGGGGGACAAATTTAGTTAAAACCATTCGTAGCTGACATTTAAATGGTAAAAACAATATATTTACCAAATTTTCCGTGTTTACGCGTAATAGTTTCGAAGATCCCGTCATGTGTCAATGAATCTCTGGATATCTCTTACATATAGTATGCTTTAGTTAATTAACGTCGATCCTCCGATCACAGGTTCAAAGATGGCGTGGCGTACCCGTGGTCGGCGGGAGTGTCGAATTTGATCCTGTACCCAGAGGCGGCAAACCAGACGCTGTACACGCGACGAGCCGCCCGCACCGACTCCGGCAACTACACTTGCCGGTTGAGCAACGAAACACACAGCGAAACGCACAACGTACGCCTCGATATACTAGGTATAAAATATTGTTATATTATATTGGTACATAAAGAAACCGTTACAGATTATATCGAAGAAATTATCATCTCTTAAGATGTAAACAGATACTTTTAAATTATTAACTTAAGTTAATGTTACAAACACAAAAATGCTAAATGAAAACTGCTCCAGCTACACGCAGCACCCGCTAAAGTTGCCTTACTTTGAAATGAGACTGAATGTTATTAGAAAAGAGGAAGTTTTTGAATAAAACCTTCATAAGACCGAAGACGGACCAAAAATTTTTGTTAACCGCAGATATGTCAATCAAACTTCATATGAATATTTTATCAGTCGTTCTTAATTTTATCCAATATAAAAACTATTTCTGCAAATATACTACTGGTTGTAGGTCTCTATTGGGGATCATCTAGGTAGGTACCAACGCAATACCTATTTCTGCCGTCAAACAGTAGCGCACAAATGTTACTATTCTAGTGAAATTACAGGGTATGAAACTTAACTTCTTTTATCTCAAAGCGACGAGCAGAATAAACTACCGCCACGTTGCCATGAGCGAGCGTATCACCATCAGAGGCTTTGCTCTTAAGGTTTAATGAAATTTAAATTGTTATAACAGTAGTCTAGAAGATATCCTGTTTCGATTTTAGTTATGCACTTACCTACTTACAATTGGCACGAGCACCGAATTCCAAGTAAAACTTATAACGCTATGTTTTATTTAGGTACGTACTGTATGTACTAATAGATACCTGTCTAATATTGCTGAGTGTCAGTGATCGGGCCCAAGCGCACGTCAGTTCCGAGAATCGAACTTGTTGTTCGTGATTTGAAAAGTACAATTGATGGACGTTGCAATTGGCGCCATCTGTGTTTCATATTTTGCACGTCCCGCACTCAATAGCGTCGGGCTTCGTCGGACGATATTATTGAAGTAACAATGCTCACACGCAACGTTTCGCTTCTCAGAAAAACCGACAGATGCGCCGAAAACGATGTTCATCTCGAAGGACCAATGGGTCGAGGAAGGGAGCGAGGTGCGACTTTACTGCGAAGCGCTCATCGGTGAGTTTCCGTTATGCGAATATTACGAATAAAAATACTGATAACTTGAAGTAATATAATGCTGACCCAATTCCAGTATCAGCAGTTCGCGGAATGAAAGTTATATCGCAGAGCGCGACTTTCCTCTTAAATGTAATGTCGCAAGTGGTAAATTGTGCTGTTGCCGTCCACAGCGCTTAAATTATTCAAATGTTATTATACTTAACATAATTACTTTATATATTATAAAATTATGCAACTTTTTACTTTAATATTTTCACATTAATACTTAATGCTTGAGGTCGATAAATAGGACTTCAATTTGTATCGTTTTAACAAACTGAATGCCCTTTTTACACTCCTAACTGTAAGGTAGTAATAAATATTAGCGATATAAATTTTTCAATTATAGTTCTGCTAGTATCTATGGTGTCACATTTTCTGAACACCTAGACTGATTTTGCAGTTTCTCTTCTTTAAATAAAAATCCATTGGCATAGGAAATTTCAACGGCTTGATTTTATTATTAACGACTATTATTTGTTGTTGTATTAAATTTTAGGTATTCGTTAACGTCATTGTTTCTTTAAAACTTGCTTATTTTTTATATATTAAGCAGTTATTGTTTGTTTTATAATTATAATATTGAAGTTCCTCTTAAATACAAGCTTGCTCGTAACCTCTCCCGTCGTCGACGTCCTCATATTTCTGACCGTGGACAAAAACGACAATGGTTGTAGTGTGCACCTTTAGGTTTCTCTAAAAACATGGTGTTTTTGTTGGTTAAATTTTTTGTTAAAAATTTCTAACAAGGTTATTGATTCCTAGGGCGCTCCTATCTTGCTGATGCTCGCAGCGACCTGCGCTGGTGGAAAGTATCGCCGAACGGCACCGAGGGCGATCTACTCCCCTCTCAGCGTGAGATAAAGACAGCTAGGTAAGTCACATTCCTGATAATTTACTTATTAAATTTAAATATTTAAGATCTTTTACAACATAGAATTTCTTTTGTAATATGTTTAAGAATAATGTAAAACAGTTTCTTTCGGGATTAATGTCCTTATAGCCTTTTACGATATGGTGAGGAAAGAACTTAAGTTCATAGATTCCGGAGTCGGAAGCCTTGAGTCCGTTGAAGTAAACGTGGCTATTGAGACTAAAAGTAATTCCCGTCATCCAAAAAAAAAAATTATTATTATCTCTTTCCTTCATTATTTCCTTTTTGTATGTAATGTATTAAAAATGCGTAATATGTATCAGGGACGACGTGGAGGACATAATCGGCGCGTACCTCATAGTGGAGCGCGTCTCCGCGCAGGACTACGGCACGTACGTGTGCGCGGTGCACAGCAACGGGTTCGTGTCGCGCAGCTACGTCACTTTGCACTACAAGCGTGAGTACCACCAGTGATATTTATATTTAATATCAAAACCATCGCCGATTCGCATAATTGAACACGTTTCTATTATATAAATTTATATACAAAGCAACGACAAAGCTATCTAGTTTACTAACAGGCCGGCCGTATGTATGTCTACTATCTTATGATTATAATATAAAAAAAAAAACTAAATTTACATTAACGTTGTTTAATTATTGTCTGATTATTAATTTGCATCCTACCACCTATTATTAAACTGCGATCGTGGCTAACCGCTTGCCTGATAACAGGAAAATATCTGCTTGCAGTCCAGGGTTACATTGTGCCGAGTGGCTACTTATTACTTTCATATAATAAATCTGTCGCCATAAAAGCGTTGATATGTTCCGAATGTCAATATATCAGAGCCTGAGTATTCTGGATGAGCACGCTTCACCATGAACGGCATTCGATCTTCACAATCAATTAACATTTAATACCGTGCCGAATCGAGTACCATCAAGTATTCGTTTTTTTTTTTTCAGCATTCCCCAGACATTTTTGGGCCTAGGTCTTTATTACATGTTTGTTGCTTTCCTCATTCTCTCCTTTGATCTTCTTCAAATGTTAGTTACTTATAAATAATAATAAAAAAATAATACATTTCACAATTGCTACTATTTTTACAAGTTGTGTGGTATTACTGTTCGCGTAGTGTGGTCAAGCGGTGCGTCGGCGTGGTGCGGCGGCGGCGCGGTGCCATGGCGTGCGCTTGCGCTGGGTGGTGCGGCGGGCGCGCTGCTGCTGCTGACTGCAGGCGCTCTGCACCGCCGTTGCACACCACGGCTGCTACTCGCCGCAAGACACGCACGTGCCCGAGCTGCGACCGCGGCCGACCGAGCGAGAGGTACGTCATAACACTTGATTTGTCACCACAAGCCACATTTTAATTAAACCCTAAAAGGTTCATGATACTTATGATAAATTTAGGGCCTCTTAAGACTAGGCTATTTAGAATACAACTACTCTCTTACCTAAAATGTCCTAGCCTAGTGCTGACAACCACCAGTGTGATCACGGGACCCCTAATGCACTGACGGTAAGGATCGACAAATGAATCTCATACACTCTGATTTTTTTAAAAAAATCTTGGTGTATTTTCAAAATGTCCTCACAACGTCAAAAATGCTACTTCTCTTACCGAATACCGTTTGGCTAGGTACAATCAAAACGTCTATTTCTGGCATCACTAGTGTGATCCGGTTTAAAGGCGCTAGTGAAATTACAAGTAGTAGTTTATTACTCAATAGGATGAGTGTAGTGTTGGCGTTACATCCTCCACTTTATCGAAATGGATAAACACTTCGTATACTATCAGGAACATATTCGCTTGGTGGTAAATGATGCAAGTTAAATCTTGAACGCTTATCGTTCACACGTTATTCACTATAAGATAAGAATACTTTCTTATTGATGATATAATAATTTACAACACGCACTGATGTTTTTATACTTCCCCCTTTGTGCAGTTTATTGATATATACTATTTGTTATTGCAGTGTTAGAAAAGGAGTTTGATGTGCTGGTGTGTTGGACGGAGGTGGACGGCGAGTTGGTGCGCGGCGCCCTACTGCCTACCCTGGCCCTTAAATACAAATACCGTGTACACGCGCTCCTACTGTCCACTCAACCTGATAACTGTAAGTAGAAATTAAAACGTTAATCTAACTTACAAACCAGTGATAGCTCAGTTTATATAAGACGTGGATCTATTCCCACTAAGCTTGAGCTTCTGGTAAGGAAAATATTCGTAAGGAAACCGACATGTCTTTAGAACAACTGCTTGTTATAACTATGGTTTGATTTTAAGTGTTTTTTTTTTTATTAACGTGTGTAACAAAATGCTAATGGACGCACACCCCGGAACCAAGGGCCAGTAACGAGGTAGTGTCGGACTTCAACCGACTAAAAAGCTTCACACGGTATTTCAATCACTTCCGAAAGAATGCACAGAATTCACGGGATAACATCGAGCAGTTCTTCCGCAAGCCCCGATGGGCGCCCGGATCGAGCGGCCCCGCCTCGAGGAGGGATGTGAAGCACCCCTCCCGATGATTTTAAGTATATTGTACCTGAAAAATATCTTTCCAAAAGTGTTGTAACAGTTTTTTTTTTACAATCTGTTCCTTTTTCGGTAACCAGGGTACAGCGAGCTGGTGGGTGAAGCGTCCCGATGCCGTTCACTAGTCGCCGTGCTATCCCCCGCGCAGTACACGCCGCAGCAGCTACTCACTGCACTGCGTCAACTGAGAGCACTGCCACTTCCGCCCGTCGTCGTCTTACTCCAAGTCAATTATTATTTACTAACTAATACACCTACAAAGCTTAAATCCGTTTATTTGTTCACGCAGTATAAATACATATAAACAAACAAATATTACGTCATAATAAACATTTAAACAAAAATACTTTAACATACAAAATCGACATTGATCAGTGTAAATGTAGCTAAGTAGTGACTAATACACTTATTTTTAGTTATCAGATGTACAGGAGGTATTTTATTTGCGACATGCTCGTGTGCGCGCGCATAATGTAGCAGGTTCTAATTACACAATAAAATTACAACAGTTTGGATAACAAACAAACGTGTTAAATTATTTTATTAACATTGCATTTAAAGATAACGGTATAAGTTCCACTTGTTCGCTTTAATTAGAGAATATTAGGCTGGGTGAGGTAACATATTCCAACTGTTTACGTTGTTTATTAAAACAGTACGTTTTCTTTGTTCAGGACTTGCCGAAGTTGAAACGCGAAGCGAAGGAAGCTGGCGAGTGGCTGGTTGGCGCGCTGCGACGTACGCGCCTGGTCGCGTGGCGACATGTGCACGAGCGCGCCTTCTGGACCGCGCTGCGACTCGCGTTGCCACTACCACCGCCGCCTCCGCACCAGCCCGCGCATGCGCCACCGGTAACTAATCCATAAGCGGCACTTCGACAAGCTTGACACTTAACCTCAACACGAGGAAAATTTTTTAACCGTTCCTAAGCTATAGTGACTGAGCTTGTAACACAAGCCCCTAGTTCCATTTCATAGCCGCATGGTAGATTTGGTAGATGGTAGGGTTTATACGAATTCAACTGTTTAGTTAATCCCCGTCCCTCCCCCCATACGGTAAATATGCTACCTCAACAACATTTCTCTATGTCGGCTGAAAACATATGAGAGCTATCACTTAATATACAAAATTGAAATCGAATTGTTTTATCTGTAATGAGCTATGTTATAGATAAAACAACTATCATGATATATGAATAAAAATTAAATAACTATCTAATATAAATATTATTATACAACATATAAATTAGTATTATACAACATAAAAAGATTATAATAATACGATATGTTCTTTACAATAAATCGTTGGTATTTACAGGGAAAACTTAACACTGTGGAGGCGGAAGAGACGAAAAATTCGCGCTCGGGAAGTTTGACTGCGCTCGTTTGAAAGTTTGACATATAACAGTGACCGCAACTAAGAAGCCTCTCGGGGTTTCCCTTACGAAGGCAGCTGCGAATTGTGAGTGTACTAGTGTTAGACAAGTGTTGCAGTGCGGTGCTGCCGGCTGGGGCCGCGGTGCGTGTGCGCGCGCGCCCGTCACGTCAATCATTACGAAGACTGTGAATAAATAGACGTTAGATTTGTATCATTGAACATTTTATAAAAAAAAAAAATTAGATTTAGTCTAAATTTTTTATCCTGTATAGTCTTCTACGATCTCAGACATCATTCGTCTTCTATTTGGTGACTTAAAATTTCATTCGTTTCTATCTTTCTCGTGCCAAAGGGAAAATTACGTCATGACAATTAATATCTAAGTAAAAAAGTTTTTTTTCGGTTGTCTATCCCTATTTATTTTATTTATTTCTTTTTATTAGAAAAAAATTGGTTTCTTGTGAAATTTAACTTATTTCATTCTATTAGTGTAAGTTTCTTTATAAGTCGGCTTAATTGTAGTTTAGTTAAAGTTTATTTGTACGTCCAATGACTCAATTGTATATCGATCAGGGTGTCAATAACATTTTCGTAAGGTGTAAGTTTCTTCTTTTTTATTTTATTACATCCATGATTGTTGGGTAACGGGGGACGTGTGTAAGAAACTGTAGTGAGCTGGTTTTTCAGGTCTGTGATATGAAAGGGAAGGTAAATGAGTGTTAGTAATCTGTAAAGATAAGAGGCTGTGTGGGTATATATATCACGAAGCCGTCACAGCTCATTTTGTAAGCCGATCGCACGTGCTGTACGTTTCGGAATGAGCGGGTTCGATTCCCACTACACCCATGGTAACGGATAACATCGTGAGGAAACCGATATGAACTACAGCTTTCGTGGACTTGTGACCTCTGCCAATCTGCACTTGGCCAGCGTGGTGGATAAATGGCCATGACTATATCTTTGTTGATGACTATATTATTATTGGAAGAATTTTCGTATTCTTACTATACAATACTATATTGTAGCTAAAACTTGTCTTCTGTTTGATATTAAATGTATTATCTTAGGATGTAAATATAAAAGTATTTTTCCACAGTATTGTTTGTAAGTCGCGGCATCTGCAATGTTGTTCAATCGACAAAGTATAATATAATGTTTGTTGTATTACTTGTGTACTCCTCATCACATTCCGAAGAAGTGTTTTTTTTTTGATAAAGTTTTTTTAGTTAATAAGATCATTGCGGAAAATATATGTGAACTGGAATAAAAGAAATATTGTTTTATTAAAACTTTACCCTATATTGAATGAGATGAAAGTTGGTTCAAAAATTTATTATTCTCCATATTAGAAATATTTGTGTGGCTTGATTAATATGTAATGTTAGGGGGAAGGAAATTTAAAAGAAACTGAATATTAATTAATTTTAGTTGTATATTTTCAATTTTTTTTCTTTAATATTTCATATACACGTTTTTTATCTACAACAGACTATAGTTGACTGGACTGAAATTTAAGTATATACACACATACGGTATTTACAAAAAATCTGGCTTCGGATGAAGCGCGATTGTCCAGAATACTCTGGCCCTCATATTTTAACATTCACAGCAATGCTCTTATAGCGATAGATTTACACAATGAGGACGGTAGCCTCTCAGAGACAGCTTTATAATAACCCTACCATTAACCAAACTAAAATGTGTGGTCGCCCCCTATCGGGTAACATTTATTTTGTTATCGGTTTAAATCTAATAAAAGATTCCTTGCATACATGTACATGTGTAACCACTACGCCATAGACCATACGTACATAAGGTACATCTGAATTTGCTATCTTATCGACAAAGGTTCAAATAAAACAAATCACGGTAAATATAAAAATGTAATTATGTAGCAATAATTAACAAATAACAGATTCTTACATAGTTTTAGCAATTAGCAGGCACTGTAATATATAAACACGCTTCACTATATCCATTATCACACATGAATAATAATTATTACGATGAAATTAATTTGAATTGAAATTTAAACCAATTTTTGTATATTACATGTAAATACGTTAGCGTAATTAAGTATACTTTTTAAGTATAATCATTTCAACGACACGTTTGAAACTTGCATATTCTTCCGTGAAGCTGCTTAATTAAGTACACGTGACAGATTTCTAACAAAATATTGATTTTACACAAAAATGAAAACGATAATACAAAAATGACAATCTTGAATCAGATTTAATGTTAGGAAATCGTTAAATTATAAAATAGTTTTTGTACAATTATATTCGAGATTACAAACGTTTGCATTGTTTCAGATCCACTGATAATCATTAGATTCCTTTTCACACAACAAATCTGTGACAATCATTAACTATCATTACAATTACTTTCTATTCTTAAAAATAATTCGATTCGTAAAAAGTAACTAATACCGAATTATGTTATACATCACCATTAGCCCGATAAACGTCCACTGCTTGATAATAGGGCACCCCCAAACACGTTCAGATTATGGAGGAGCCTGCCAGTACCAAGTCTACAAGTGCGCGGCCGCCACTCTAGGTCCTTACGTCTCCGTCGACCGTACGTCATGATGACATAAATTAATTGGAATTATAATCAATAATAATTACCTATGTGGGTAGTCGGTTTGAATGGCGGACGCGAAATGTGCATAAATGTTAATATTTAAATTATAATTGCAACTGAGTTTTGAACTTGAGACGAAAATCTAACAGGACGACGGAATTACTCGTTTCGTTGGTATTAAGCGTTATACAGCTAGCTAGCCACCGCGGTGGATAAATGGTCTTGACTCTCTTCTTTAGAGAGAAGGCATCGAATCCCAGCAATGGGATCATCGAGTACCGTTTATTATTAAAAAGTTACAATCAGCTTATCTATAATCGAAAAGCTTATCAAGCTATATCTTTAACTATAATCAACAAAAATGGCGCAACATCAGTTTCACTGTCGTATCTTTAAGTATTGAGGAAATAATAGCATGAAATGGCTCTACCGAAATCAAATATCTTACATAATTTTTTTTTATTAAGAAAAAACAACATTGTGCCGCTTTAGGAGTTTGTACTGAATCGATATTTGTGCTATGAAACAACAACACCATAATGTACTTCAACAACAATAAATTCCAGTTAGGCTCTTAATACTGATCAAAATATGAGCTTCAAATAGTTCCGCAGCCGCGTAACGTCCTGTTTATGTACAGTTCAAATTGAGCATACTTTGGTGAACTGGTTAAACTTGAAACTGTCATCAGCGGTGTTACCGCAATCGAAATTTAACTATAGGAACAATTAATGTATTACAATTGTCTAATCGCACTGACTATCATCAATCAGCTCTATCCGTTTGTTGTAGTCTCTTCTCGTACGCCTGAAACAAAAAGTTAATTTTATCAGCACAAACAATAAGAAATTACGCGATTGTCTGCCTTAAGCTGTTTGTGCGTAAGTGTTACAGCTCATCAGGTACAGAATAGTTAATATCACAGTATTAGCTTAAGATGATAGGAGTTCATGCATTACAACTCACGGGATCCAAGCCAACCTCACTCACTCGTGGTGTACTCGGCTAATCAACAAACGAAGCTCTGGCTCCTATCAACCAGCTTTAAGCCAGAGTGGTGAGAAATGGCTCAGATCCAATCGTGTGGAAATTTGGGGAAATGGAGGAGGCCTATTTTCACTAGTGGACGTCTATCGGGCGATGATGATTAAGATAAAAAAAGTGTAAGTTTCTGCCGATGGTAAGTCATACGCCTGTCCATAACAAGGCAGTGCTAATTGTAATTATATTAACTGGACAACACTGTGCTTGTGTTACCCCAGTAATTTTATCAGCTACACTCTTTAAAATTTTTGTACATTGTTGCTGCTTTGCTGCTATAGCAACGAACAGCAAATCCTGTACTGGTGGGAGATCTCTGTTGCCGGAAACCTTATAAATAGGTACTACCCACAGCGCCTTTTTCTACCGCAAAACAGTAGTGTGTAAACTTTACTGTCTTCCGATATTAAGGGCGCTGTGGCTAGTAAAATTACTGAGGTAACGAGACTCAACATCTTTTGTCTCAACTCCACGAGCACAATGTAGTACAGTATATATAACCTTAGCTAACTCCACGTTGTTATATGGACAGGCGTATCACTTACCATCAAGTGAACGTCTCACTCATTTCGTCGCTTCGTTGAATAAAAAAAAAAATGTTTTGAGAATTAATATACGTGATGCATTTTAAAATTAAAGAAGTAAAGTGAATTTATTAAAAATTTTATATATTTACCTGTTGCGCGACCCTCGCGAGAGTGTCTGCCGTCGAGCGTCCGGTCTGGTCCACCATGGAGCGGAACACACCGTCACCTTTTTGCAACAGGATGTGCGGGTGTTCGAATTCTACCAACTGGCCCGCGTCCATCACAAGTACCTAAGGAATTATGAATAATAACCGACTCATTTTCGTTGTAAATAATCCTATATAATAAGAAAATAATTTCTATAATTCCTTCAATAAAATTGAACGAAATGAAAGTTATAAATAAATGTTGGTGGTCTGTTGTCGGAACCAGATTTGTCTTTTAACAATTCGTCATCATCATCAGTCGACAGACGTCCACTGCTGGACATAGGCCTCCCCCAAAGGTTTCCACATCGATCGGTCCCGCGTTGCTCGCATCCAAGGGTTTTCCTCAATTCTCATCAGATTGTCGGTCCACTTTGTGGGAGGCCTCTCAACACTACGTCCACCGGTACGCGGGCGCCACTCGAGGACCTTACTGCCCCATCGGCCGTCAATCCTTCGAGCAATGTGCTCTGCCCACTGTTATTAAGTCTAGCAATCTTTTGAGCTATCGGTGACCTTAGTTCTTCTGCCGACCTACACATTTCTGATTCGATCGCGCAGCTTTTTTACTAGCATTTTATATTTTGTCTATTGTTATCTTCAAATCAATACCAGTTTAATATCAGTAGAGGCAATACCTTATCGGAGTCCATGACGGTATGAAGTCGATGCGCGATTGTCAACACTGTGCAATCCTCGAATTTGTTTCTTATAGTTTTCTGGATTAACGTGTCAGTCCTGTAAACAATATTGTGTTTACTAGTTTGCATCTGGCATTTTATGTCTCCAAGGGCGCGATTACTTCTACGGTATTTTCTTAAATTTTACTTATATGTATACCTCACAAAAATATTAAATGCGCGACAGCAAAGTAAACATGAATTTAAAAATATAAACCTACATCCACCATTCTCCTCACAACCCTCATTTAAATAAACCTCCTGGGTAAGTTTTTCGGAGAGATGGCATGTGTATAAACATTGGTCATGTAAACACCTGTATTTACACAGCACTTTGCGCTTGATGATAAGTAGGCTTCTACTTATCATGAGAAAAAACAGTATGTCTGTAGAACAGTTGCTTTAATAAAATAAAACTTACTGTGGGTCTACATTAGCAGTGGCCTCGTCGAGCACGAGCAGCCTGCTGCGTCGAACGATGGCGCGCGCCAGGCACACCAGTTGCCGTTGACCCACGGAGAAGTTGCTGCCGCCCTCAGACATACGCGAGTTCAGTCCGGCCGGTAGCTCCATCACCGCTTCTTTAAGTTCAACCTGAAAAAATACAATTAACTTATATATAAGACGATTATGATTAACTTGTAATTATAATTTATATGTTTTTATGCAATATTTTAATATAAACTTGTTTTTTATTCAGAGAAGCGACGAGACGAGCGGAACGTTCACGTGATGGTAAGTGATGAGCATGCCTGTAACTACGTAACGCTAGTTAGGATGTTATACAGTGCACCACATTGTGTTCGTCGCCTTGAGACTATGACTTTGCTTTTGTCACCCCAATAATTATACTAGCTACAGCGCCATTCAAACCGGAATAAAGTATATACGCAATACGGAATATTAGTACACTATCGTTTGGCGACCGCAATAGGCACTGCGGTGGTGCACTACCATCAGTGTTTTATTCTTTTAAAGTACTGTACACACACATCTACTATGATAGCACTGCTACCGGATATTTCCGAGTGTTCACTTGACCAAAGCTTCAATTTTTTTTTCATATTTTCATTAGCGTAATAGCGAATGCATCAAATAATCAACTATAAACATTTACTACTGTAAGTAATTGTAATATTTGTTTTCACTTCTCATATTTATATCACCTATAATATGATTATAAATAATGTACGAAACTAGGTACATAAAGACAACTAGGCATTAAAACTCTCGTTCACTGGTGGTAGGAATTTGTTGCCAAAGATCATTTATATAGCGCCATATATTATGGCCAGGACCCGTAAAGTTAACGCCCCCCCCCCCCTGTCTTGTGACTTAATGGAATAAACAAAAATATTTGAAATAATCTTCTATAACAGGTAGTAAAGAAACATATTGCTAATCATCAAAAGTTAGAAAATGGTCGTTACCTCCTCCAGTGCACGCCAGAGCACCTGATCGGGGTACTCGTCGAAGGGATCGAGGTTGTGGCGCATGGTGCCTGAGAAGAGTACCGGCTCTTGCGGTATTATCGAGATCTGGCTGCGGAGTTCGTGCAGTCCCAGCGTGGACGTCTCGCGGCCGTCGATTATTATCTCACCTTCGATTTTTGCCAACCTGTTAAAAAGTTAATGGAATATTTAAATCTTTTTAACTTCTTATTAAATTGTTTGTAATAAACCATATAAATTCCACTAGAATAAATAATGGAATATCGTTTAAAGAAAAAAAAAAACCTTAACTTTAAACTGTTACTTTAACTGTTGTCGAGAGTTAATTTGATTTTAAGCAGAAGCTACAAGTTTAAACTTAATTAGATTGTACTACAGGAAACGAACAACAGGAAACAGATCGAAGTATTGTTTAAACATTTAATGAGTTCACTTCTGTGAAATTCTTAACACGAAAAATTTTATAATGAATATATCACCGGAAAGTAATTAATATTAACTTTATTATTATTGCTTTTGGATGATAATATAATTATTGTACTAAAGCAATTGGAAGATCTGTATTTTGTATTTTATACCTGAACAAAGCATTGATGAGTGAGGACTTGCCGGCTCCAGTTCTACCGACGATGCCGATCTTCTCTTTCGGTTGCACGAGGAATGACAGGTCCTTGAGTACGGGGGGCTCTCCCGGCGCGTAGTACAGACACACGCGTCGGAACTCAAGTCGCCCCGCCTCCGGCCAAGATGGCGGCGGTTTTTTACTTTGTTCCGATTCCAACGGAGGCTCCGATTCTATATTCGAGTACTCTTGTATCCTAAAATTTTCATGAAAATTTATTTAATTATACTGATACTTGATTCCCTACATTTTTACTATCATCTAAATAAAAAAGAAAAGACACTCTTCGCTGCATTTATTATGAAAAAACAATAAGGATAGAACAAAGTACATGTTACATTTATTTTCTACGAAGACGATATATGTTATATATGTATTACTGCCATTTTGTTTACTCTTACGTCCTAGGTTAATTGTTAAAAATACGTTTAGGCATCAAGTTTACCTATTATAACTTGATTTTTGAGTGTATCAATAAACATTTTTTTTAGAACAAAAACTATATTTTTTATTTTTACGGGAAATTTTTACATGATATAAAATAAAATTTTAAGAATTTTATTGCCTTTATACCCAATCTATAAGAAAAAAAATAATATTTGTATATATTAATAACTTAGGCATGTAAGGAGATCCGCCCAATATTTTATGGAACCCATGTCAACCTCACCTGCTCGCGGTATACCCTACTGAATAACAAACGAGGCTCTGACCACTCACCAACCCGCACTAGGCCAGCGTGGCTAATGCTCTATTCCTCTCAATGTACTTTATGGAGATCTTTCTGTGTCCCGCAGTGGACGTCTATCGGCTGATGATTAATAACTATGCATATACATATTTTCTTGTGATTTGCGCCTAGTCCTATTACGCAGTCGATATATGAATATAGTAGTTTAGATAAGTAATATAATAGTTAAGATAAGATAAATAAATATAGTATACATGTATTGTTACCTCTCCACACTGGTCATCTGGTTCTCCAGCTCCGTGGACTGGCGCATTCCCCACTGGAACATTCCCGTCAAGCCCATTGCCTGCGTGATCGCCAAGCCCACGTTACCGCCATATTCGTCTGTGCATATTACCATGTATTAAAAAAAAGGACATTATTGCTACAGTAAGGTTTTTAATGATGTTTTCATTTGGCTATTTATAAAATGATAATTACGTTAAACTTACATCGTTTTAATAATTGTAAATATTTCTTTAAATAAATGATATTAGAAATAAAAATTAAATTGAAGTAGTGCATTGTATTTATTCAATTTTTAAGACTTTTAAATAAAGATAGATGTTATCTTTTTTTATAATGTCACGCCTTCTTCGCAGTAGGAGTAGACAGAGGCTAATAAACACACACTTTTCGCGAGATGTGATCAGATTAGGTTCCATGTAACAGGGGACGAACCTGTTACTATTTTATTTGGGTTATCACACAAATACAAAGATAATTTCGGTGTGCGTGTTTCCTCACGATGTTTTTCTTCGCCGTTTGTATTTCGCTGTTGTTATTTAAGTTCACAAATGTACATAACTTAAATATTAAGTCATCGGTACATACCGAGGTTCGAACCCGCGACCTTCGGAATGAAAGCCGCACGCTCTAACCATTAGGCTGGCGAGCATGAATAGATGTTATCATATATTAGTAAACTGAAACGTAACAAACACATACCTTGATCAAATAGAAGAAAGCTGAAAGTAACTATTGCGATGTATACAACGCACACCAAATCGAGCCAGAAGCCGAAAGCGCGGGAACTTGCGATGAACAAGTACCTGCAAAATTTTAAATGCAATATAAAAATATTTATATACATTAACACTTCCAATATTTTAGATTCATATTCCACTTTCTTTATTACAGTGGAATTTCACATGATGTTATGTAACAATGTGGACCGCGGATAGCGAACCGTGCTCGCCTAAAATACTATGACATCCGCCCTTATGTTGTCAGCCGGAACACAGCTATACTGGTATTGCAGCAAATTTACAGTATGATGGTGGTAATTATAACTCACCAGGCGGAGCTGTGTAAGTCCTGATGATTGTCGAACTCCCTTATAAGAGCTTCTTGTGCGCCGAAGGCACGTATAGTCGTAATGCCTTGCAGTGAAGCATTGAGATGAGAAAAAACAGGACTGCGAGCTATAAAAATAAAATTATTACATTAATTCTTTACTTACACTAGATTACGAAAATATAGTTATTATACAAACATATGTATTAAAATGTTACTTAGATTAAATATAATTTTTTTTAACGTCAAGAATTATTTAGGCGATACGATAGTAAATAAAAAAAAATTTTAATTCATTGTCTTAAGACATTTTCTTAAAATAAACTAATGTTCAATACTATCATAAAAGTCTACAAATAGCATTAATACTTGATTTATATTTTGATATAGACAACAAAAGAAAAAAAACGCATTAGCTTGAAGATAACTTACTCACACCCTCGAGGCGCTTTATACTGCGCGACGACGACAGGTAGACGAGCCGTAAGCCGTAAAATATGACGCCGATAACGAGCGTCGGCAATAGTAGCCACCAGTTCACTATCGCCACCACTGCCACAATACTGATCAAGGACAAGCCAATCTAAAACACATTAATATTAACTCTTTATCATCATGTAATACCGCCATAATCTAATGAAAAAAAAAACTTGAACACAATCGTTTAAAATCTATTTTATATATAACTAATTTTGCTACTACTCTCTACCCATCATATGCATATGGACACGACCACAAATTGCTTTTATATATTCACAATCGGAATACAGCAATACCTGAAGATAACCAGTTCATAAAAAATCTACCTGTAAAACGTCAAGCAAAGCCGACGGTAAGACTTCATCGACCGCCCCCATATCTTTGGAAAACCGGTTTAGAATTCTCCCTGACGGGTTCACGTGGAAGAATCGCATCGGCGCGCGCGTTATGGACGCAAACATGTTGTTATGCAACCTGGTTGACGCTGTCATCGCCATCGAGAAGAACATAAACGAACGCAGCAGGGACACAACTACCAGTGCCACCACCATACCTGTAAAAGGAAAATAATTTTAGATCCCTCTAGTACCTGACAAAAAGCTATTGCCAGGAAAATTTGTCAAGTTTGAGCTTTGCTGTATTTGACAAAGCGGGAAGGTCATTCACCCAATGGTAAATAATAATAACGCTAGTTTAAATGATATACATTGCATCACATTGTTTTCGTCGCCTTGAAAGATTAGATCAATGCGTTAATTTCAAACTAATATAGTGTACCCTCAAATCACAAGACAATGAAGTTTGCTCATTATAGTACAGAAATTGGAGCTGCAGTGGAATCTAATCAGATAGTCTTCGGCAATAAAGAACAATGAGCAGTAAAACGCTTTAAGAGTAATGTACCATTGATTATACTTATTTTTTTGGTTGAGCTGTTAAGTTCACATTTAATGTAATATTAATAATTTTTATCAGTATTCTTAACCTCTTTAGTGGCAGTGTATCAATATTTAATTAACAAAATAACTTACCGCTGTATATATAGATGCAATCGTATCGGGACAGGCCCGATTGTGAAAACTTAGCATCGTCTATAAACGGGCTTGTCATGTTTTCAGCTAATAACATCGTAGTGTTACTTGTGTGCAGTTTCATTACCACTGACGTCGGCAGCGCCTCTTCTAAATTTACCCTGCAAAAGAAAATATATAAATCAATAAACACTGTACGCACTCAGCGTTTTATATTAAACACCAAGCACAGTATGTTCAAGCTATGAAAATATTAACTGTATGAGTTCCTTAAATAGGACATTGGAGAATTTTTTTATTCGAGGAATCGATTAGACGACCTGGATGTTTATCCGATGGTAAGTAAAACGCCTTCACAGTATTAACTTAATAATTTCACTAGCTATAGCGCCATCAAATACAATGTTATATTATACATATTTAATATTGTACACTATACCTAGAACGTAAGATAGTATATAATATGTTATGTTGTTGGTGTATCAATAAATAAATAAATTAAATTAAATATAGTCTTTAAGTCTTAGACACTAAAGAATTATCTCTAGTAAATTATTATGCAAACTGTCAATATAACAGTATTGTTAACTGTCCTTCGTGTTTCGAACTTACCAGTAACTGGTCCACCAGTCAGATCCGGAGCCGAGGAGCTGGGCGAGCACGGTGATAGCCAACATGAGTGTGACAAGTAGTGGGTGACCGCTAGCGCGTAAGTAAGCGCCGTACACAGCGCCAGACACCGCACCAGCTGAGCGCATCTCCGCCTCTTCTCGTTGGCTTTCAGGCGGCGCCGCGCCCGTCAGGTTGTCCACAGAACTTACCTGTAATTATATAAAGTATCTAAGGTAAGTACTTACAATGTGTGTAGTAATATTTTGCGCCCAGCAGCTAACCATTTGATTAATGCTACAGATATCCCTGGGTCGGTTCCGGATACATTGCTACGGCTTTTGGTTAGTATGTTTTTTTAAATATGCCTAGCTAACTAATAGCATTGCTGTTTTCATTATCAACATATGCTAGCCAGGGCGTTCTGGGCGAACACGCTTCACGTTCCACCCTTTCATTATCGCTTGACACCAAAAGAAATTGATGTCAAACGTTAACACGTTACAAATAAAAATAATATTAATAATAACCCCCCCGGGAGGGTGGTCATCTTGTCGTGGTGGGGGGCTTACAAGAAAGAGATATGAAATGAAACCAGCACATCAAGACTAGTGTGAACTATCAAAATGCTAACAACATCTAAAAGCAAAAACCCTTCCTAAACTAACGATCCTCAACCCACCCCTTATGGAGAAATGACTGAAAGAAAGTATAATATACGGCCGCTGCCCGGTGATCGCCAGGGCACACCTGTAGCCGTTGCTGGGTGTTTCAGTATGCGAACCAACGACGACGCGGGGCTGAGCTGGCGGGCTCCGCTCGATAAGATACCTACAGCCGACATCTACTCCGATTATTAGGATTTTTCTGAAAATCAGTCTTTATTCTCTCCTCTCTTTTTAATTATAAGCTATTCTAGATCATATTTAGTTTATAAGTTTTGTTCTATGGTATTAACAGACTGCACCAGGTTCACTGTTACTTTAATCAAATCTCCCGACCACAAGCCTACTGGAAGAAATTCCATATTGGAATAAGTAGTGCCTTTCCACTTATTTAGTAACGAAACAATGTCTTGAAGACCACAGAAGAGCTATTATTAAAAAAAATTACTACCCGAAAATACAATTAACATTATTTATAACGAAGTACGATTAGAACTCAATTCCACCATTGTATCTTCTCAATCACATGAGTCCTCTACAATTAAAACAGGGCTGACTAGAATTAGATGGACAAGCGAACTAAATGGAGCAATAATTCGGATATATTTTCAGATCACAGAATTAGAAACAAATAGAACATCGTATAGAAGATGATTACATCAACAGTTCATAACGAAATTTCCTTCACTTGCACATTATAGCGAGCAAAGAATAGCAGATCACCGAATACTAATAATACATAATAAACCGATCAAATATAATAGATTAAAAAAAATAAAATACCATGGCTGACTGGAGGACTACGCTATATTTATCAATTGGTATTTTCCAGGGAGATTATCTAAGTACATTTTGGTTTTGTCTAAGCCTGAATTCACTTGCGTTTCTCCTGAACAAAACTAAATATGGATATAAGTTAAATAACAGTACTGCCATAACCCACTTGTACATGGATGATATCAAGATTTTTGCAAAATCCAAAAGAAATCTGCAAAATTTTATCCATATAGTGGCTGAATTTAGCAAAGACATAAATATGTCTTTTGGTTTTGACAAGTGCAAAAAACTTCATATCAATAAAGGCAAAATAGATTGTAAGACCAATGTAGATTGAAAATAATATATTTGAATTAATGGAATTAAATGAGACATAAATATTTAGGAATACATCAATCTAATACTAATAACCATGTTCAATTAAAAAAGAACCTGAGTAAAGTATACGTTAAATGACTAAATTTAATATTTAAAAGGCTACTTCATTGAAAAAACTTTTTAAAGCCATCAATACCTTTGCTGTCCCAGTTTTGACATACAGATTTGGAGTAATAAAATTGACACAATCGGATATTAAACGGCTAGAAATAAAAACCACGGACAACATTAACCAAAAACAATTATTTATATCCAAAATCAGCTAGAGACAATGACGGTAAAGAGGCCAATTGGTGGTAGACGATTAATAGACCTAAAAGTTCTGTGGGAAGGACAGGTTAAAAACATTAGAGATTTTTTTACTCTACGTCAGGTAGTGATTTACATGCAGCAATATTAGAAATAGACAATAACTACACCGCATTTAATTTAAAAAATAGATCATTACAATATAAATCAGTGCAAGATCATATACAAGAAAAATTTACTAATTGGCGAAAAAAAGAATTACACGGCAGGCATGGTGACTTAGAACACCTGTTCTACATGTTGACACAGACGCTTCGAACAAATGGTTTAAATTAGGCTCTTTATTCCAAGAAACTGAAGGTTTTATGATAACCATCCAAGATCAAGTCATTCACACCAAAAATTATAGAACATTTATTGTTAAAGACCCCAACATTCAAAACGATAGATGAAGGAAATGTAACCGTCAGCCCGAAACCGTTCAACACATCACCGGCGCACGTCCTTACCTTGCTCAGACAAACTAGACACATAGTCATAATCAAATAGGACCAATTGGTCATCAAAAATTAGCTGTATCCAATAAGTTAGTAAATGGAAAGTCTTGTCTTTATTATCAATACGAAACAAAACCTGTGCTGGAGAGCCCAACGCATAAAATGTACTTTGATAGAGTTATATAAACTGACAAAACAATACACTATAATAGATCAAACATAATACTTATAGACAAAATAAACAAACAGGCTTATTTGGTAGACATTGCAGTCCCTAATACACATAACCTACAAAAATCTATTGCTGAGAAAATTATGAAATACACAGAATTAAAAGAGGAAGTCACAAGAATTTGAAAAATAAACAAAGTATATATAGTACCGTTAGTAGTCACCACCACTGGGGTAATACAAAAAAAAAATTTCATTGTATTTAAAAAAAATTAATCTACCGCTAAATACATACTTGGCCATGCAAAAAGCCGCGATTCTCAACACCTGTCGTATAGTTAGGAAGTTTTTACAGGAAGATGCCACCAAGGAAATTACAACAGAAATTGAGCACCACTTGGCTTAGCCTGTGGTGCTCATTATTAACAGAAATTCTTTTTAAGGGAGTTTCGAGAGAAAATCATATTCGAAAAAATAATAATAGTAGCGTATTAGCTACGATAAATGTGTAAGGATATGTTTTACGAAATTATCGAGTGTCTGAATCGATCTGATTTATTTTAATATAATATATAAAACAATTAATTTTCTGTTAAGTAGTTTAATACTACACTGCTCAAGCAAAGCACTGTAATTTGGTAAAATACTGTGTTAAGCAGCAAATATAAAAATTTTAATTACTTACTGAATGTATGCTCATTTGACGTTTCCGAAAACTGCCTTGGAGTACAGAATCCTCCAGTTCATTGACTGAAGATTCTTGCATTTGTTTCGGTTTTTCTTCTTCTGTTTCATCTTTCGCCAGTAAAGTAGCGAAGTCAAGACCAGAAGCGCTCAAAGTCTCAAAATCTCCTGCTGCCGCTATCGATCCGTTTTTCAATATTATTATCTATAAAAACATATATATACATATATTAATAACCATTTATAACACGTAATTTTTTTTTATTTATTCCAAAAAAAATATTTATACGATTGAAACATTCTCAGCGGCGAATCTTTATAAAACATGCATTGAAAAATGTAATAAAAACATACTATACTAACATCCCATAAAACTAATAATGAAAATACATTTGATTACATGAATTTCAGATTAAATAATGGTCACGATATAATATTAAATATGATGATATTGCCATATGTATCGTGTGTCTAAACTAAACAGTATTTTACTATTCATAATTTTAAGATCAAGGCATACTTCAAATAAACTATACGAAAGCTCGTGCATTTCATGCGTTTGACCAACCTTACAATCATCTTCGCGCTTCTGTTGGCAACACCAGACAGAAAAGATATTAAACAATGTAAACCTCATTGTATTTGTCTCGAAATATTTCGTTTAGACGATTGTTATTAAGAATTGATCGAAATGATATATAGCGTTATATGAGCCTTTATCAGAAATTGTAATAACGATAAGTTTAAGGTCATATTTTAACTTTCTCTTAATTTTTGACATTACAAGTAATAACAGATATGCAATAACTATAATAAATAATTTCATACAATAACATAGAGACTTTATAATTATTTACTCATAGTTCTTCTTATGTATACACAGTTCATAATCTTTTGTCTTTGCAGTAGTTTTTGTCAAAATAATCGGAAGGTTAAGCTGTTCTAATAAAAAAAAAATATCTTATGTCAGTACCTGATCGACATCCCGTAGGAACTGAAGCTGATGGGTTACAAGTATCCGTGTTGTATTGCGTAGATAGCCGACTATGCAGGACTCGAACAGGTGACGCCCAACGTGCGAGTCCACCGCCGAAAGCGGGTCATCCAATAGGTATATGTCGGCTCGCTTGTATACTGCACGAGCAAGGGATATACGAGCGCGTTGACCTGCAAATGGGATTATTTTTAACGACTAGTAAGATGAAATAATTTTCTGCTCATAAGTTAGCGCACAATAATCGGAACAGCAATATTTGCACAAAACTTGGGCGACAACGGTCTCCGGTAACAGAGACTTGAGACCAGATCATATTAAGTTAGAAATCTATGCGCTAACACGTAGACGTACTCACCTCCACTTAGACTGACGCCTCTTTCGCCCACTACTGTTTTGTCTCCGTGAGGGAAGAGAGTAAAATCTCTGTCTAGAGCACAGCGACGTACTACTGCGTTATAACGCGGCCGATCCATTGCTTGTCCGAAAAGAATGTTTTGTCGAACGCTGCCTAAGGATTTAAAAAAAAAATATATAAAAAATACGCAAACAATAATTTTATAAAGAAATTTTCTAGTCCATGGTAAAGCATGTGAAGAACTTTATCAAAACCACGTCAACTGCAGAAAAGCAATAAATAACCAAAGAGTATCATGGGTTTGTATAAAAATTATAAAAAAACATATTAAGAGATTAAGCAGGTATTTATATTTACCAGCGAATAACCATGGTTCCTGGCTAGCATAGGACACGATACCGCCAATGTGAACAGATCCAGATATCAAAGGCAGCTCTCGTAGTAACACGTGGAGAAGGGATGATTTACCAGCTCCTACGGGGCCTATTACTGCTATTAATCTGAAAAAAAACGTTAACATTGAAAAAAATAGGAAATATATGATTCTACTGAAATAAAAGTAAATAAAACTGAAAAGAGTTAAGTTAAAATTTAATTTTCAATACTCACTTGCCGGGTTTGATGGTGAGCGACATATCGGTGAGTGTGTTTTCAGCGTGAGAGGCGATCCATTTGGCGGTGGCGTGCTTCAGGCGCACCCCGCGCGCGTCTTCTTCTACTCGCATAGCCAGCTCTTCCTCATCCTCCTCACCAGATTCCAGGGGTGCAAGAGTGGCGTTACCTACACAAAATATTTATATATTTCTTCATTTATATTTTTCCATTGTATCAGTTTATTTTGGCCGTTTACACTTAGGTGGTTAATTCGAACTGATGGTCTCATGCAGACCATAACAGAGTTCAATTCTTGAGGTTTTTAAATGTATTGGAATATATATCTCAGTAAAATAAAACTAGTCACGAGCTTTCTTAGCGTTACATATTAGACGTTAAGTAAACCATTCATTTTTCCCTTTAGTAATGTTAAAAGAAGGGGCAACGAGTTTCAAACGCTTCATGATGATTTTGCTAATATTTTAATAAAATATATAGGTAGTATATCTACATCATAGTTATGGGATTCTTGTTTCAAACTGGAGTTTGGCGGTAAGATGAGGAAAACTAATAATCATCGATATTTCAGAAAAAATATTGAAAAAAGTGATCAAAATGTCAAATCATTATATTTTGTTTTTAAACATATACTGGATTCTTACCGTTTCCTTTGGCTTCATCTTTTTTCTTTTCATTTTCTAATTCTAATTTCTCAGCCTCCGGTTTCTCAGAAGTCTTTGCATCTGATGCTTCTAATTCAGTTTTGGTGGAGACAATTGATTTTCTAGTTTCTTCTTCTTTGCCGTTATTCGACTTCTTTATAGCAGTTTGTATTTCACTGAGACCCGGAACAGGTTTGCTTGTATCTTCATAAAGCATAAAGTTTTGCAGACGCTTGATTGATATTGTCGCCTCAGCCACTTGTGCAATACCTAAAATATTTTAAATACGAATAGTATCTTAACAAAAGTATCAAAATGTCAATATCATTAAAAAACCAGACTTGGAAATAAAGCAGGAGACCTGTTATTTCCGCTACAAACAATATCATGAAATTAGTTTTAATATTACTAAATGTTCTCAAATGTTGAAGTGAATAATGAAGAGAACATTATTCACTTCGGTATATCTAGTTGTCTGTTATGCGTTTCCTCATTTCGATGATTTATGAACAGACCCTAGCAGCCAAAACGTGAGCCGGACGTACTAATTGCAGTTGCATATCACTGAAGACTCTTCACTAGTGTTCGCCACAGCTCATCATCCTCATCATTAGTCAACTATCGACACTAATTGCTAAAATAAACGGTATAATCTTAGCATTAACTGTACAGTTCTAGCAATGTGTTTGCAATGGCGAGAACAAATTGTATTTTTGGCGGGGAATATATTACTTAGATCATTATCGCGAATTAAATTCTAGTTTTATTTATTATTTTAAATCACCTACATAAATGTTTTTCAAATAATATATAATAACAAATTTACTATACTGTCATTTGGCTGAAAATGGTCTGAAAGTTAAAAACCGTGGCGAAAGTCACACTCATAGGAGATATAGAAAAAATTCTCCATTTGTGTCATGAACTGTTGTATACAATAACTAGGGTTAATTAGAACCCTATGATAAATACTCATTAAAATTTTGCTCATCTACGTACGAACTTTTAACAATTTTTTTTTTAAATTTCATACCATAAAACTTCGCTTACGCGACAAAAAAACAATAACTCTCAAGTGGAAATGTTTACTGTATTCGTTAGTAGTATATCTACTAACGAAAACATTAAACATTTTTACTTATGTACGTATATTATTGTAGTATACTACAACAATATACATACATAAGTAAAAAATTGATTATAGTAGTGGTGAACGAAGCATAAATATGAAGTATAATATATCGTCTCATAATTTGACTTTGAAACAGCGGAAATATTGAAACCATCCGCGTAAAATAATTACTACTCGCAGTGTGTCTATTATACTATATTTCAATTAAATTCTGATCTATAAATACAGTTAATGATGAATAAAGATTTTATTTTGTTTATTTTTTCACACTCACCTTGTGGAAAGAACACTGTCATAGTCTGTCTCAGGATGTTGTAGAAGCTCGTAACGACAAACACTTGTTTAGCGGTGATAATGTTGTTCTGGCCGAGCACAAACGCAAGAATGGAGAAGAACAGGCAAATCCGAGTTGTGAACATGATGAATGAAGTGAGCACACCGCGGATGTACGACGTCGAGCGGATCTGTTTTATTTCCTGCCTAGAAATTGGTGGTTTTCATTTTAATTAAAAGGGTAATGGGTGCTTGCACCATGCTTACCTGTTTTTATATAAAATAGTTTTTAGAGGAAGTACAAGCAGCAAAAGTTCACTGCTGAACATAGGCCTCTCTGAAAGTGAATACTTGTCGTAATGGCCACGCTGGGGAAGTGTATTGACAAGCGTCGGTAACAGCCAGTGAAAAATCTTTACTAAATAATAATAATAAAGAAATATATTTTCTTAAGATTTTAATTATTAAACGTTCTGACAGAATGCCTATCTGTCAGTAGTATCGTAGCTTTTAACCGATTTAACTAATTTTGAAAAGGATCAAATTAGTTTTTGTTAGGTTTACTACAATAGTCGATGTGATTGATACTCTATAAAAGAACATGATCTTAGAGATTAAAGAGAACCAAAAATAAATGGCCTACAGACATAACTTTATAAGCCACTAGCTGTTCCCTGTCCTCTTTGCTAGCCATAAGATTCCCGTATTTCCCTTTAAAGGAAGAATTTTGTAAAATCCTTTTTTAGCTGAAGCTAAATGATGGAAGCAGTGTATCTATCAAATTTTGAGTTTTTAAGTCTAACAGTTTCGGACATCTCGTGATGAGTCAATGAATCTCTGGATATCTCTTGTACAAATGTATATGGATAGGAATAGAATTATAGTACTTGCTTTCTGGCCTTAGCGACTAAATCGGCGAATGGTTTCTCCCAAGTGTACATCTTGATCACCTGTATACCGGAAAGAATCTCGTTCATAAGCCGGACGCGCTCGTCGGTCCGCAAAGCAGTTTTGAGACGCAACTCGGATGTCCGTTTACCGAAATACGCTATAACAAACAAACAATAATTTTTATTATACGTTTTTTTTTTATACAGACTGGTATCCTTGGCCGTTATTCCTAGTCTGTACTAGTCTTTAATAGTAAAACACATTAGTTTAGAATAAGTTCAATCTCATTCTCTTGTCTAAAGAGGTTTACATGTTGTCGGGATGGAAATACTGCAAGTGTTCAGACTATTCCAATCCTTCATTGTTCGCATTTAATAATTAGCAAGAATTTTTCGATGCAACATTCTAACGTACCAAATGTCTATTTATATATGACTATGTTTGTGTATAACGAATAAGTTTGACTAAACAATATACAGTATGATGTAAAGACTAGGAACAAATTACTAGATATTATTACACGTTATTCTCTGGAGATGTTCAGTGTTTGTTAGTCTTTTTGATTCTTACAGCTCATCTGATACTGGGTTCATGGACCCAGGTCATGTCATGTGATATTATTACAGAACTCTTACTACTCAAAATGAATACATTTTCATCTACCTAGGCCACAACTGCACAAAAGACGACATACAATGCGCTATTTGAAATCGGATTGGGTATACAATAGTGGCAGTAATAATATCGATATGTACAAGACGATACAAAAGAATAACGATATAAAAGGTTTAGGAGGTCCCCCTATTGGCAAACTTCAAAGGAATTAAATAAGCAAAAGTCCACCGCGAGACATAAAAAATTTTTATACCTGAGCGAGTAGAATCGCCAGATGCTTCATGCGAGAAGGTAAAAAAAAGCGGCTTTTTGCGCTCGCAAACTACAAGTAGATCAACAAACGATCTTCGACCTTATATATTGTAAATAAAATACATTTATGTTCCTTTTAATTAAATAATTTTTATTCCACATGTTGTCCCAACGGAAGGTTAACAAGGAGTTATATCAAGATATAAATAGTATGAATTCCAATTTTATTCACTCTTCTATCAGAAGCCCTATTTTAATCGAGACTAGATTCATCGGCAATATAAATATGCTAATTTTAATTTAACGGTTTGTAAAATATTTACTGACTAAACATGTACACATAATTTATTTTATAAACCTGTAGAAAAGGTTTTGATGCTACACAAGAATTATTTGCGAATCTATTCTAGCAGCCGCCATTCCTATATCATGTACTATGACATAAGAATCAAAATATAATTTCAAGTATTGTTAAATTAAAAATTCAAATAATATGCAGAAGAGTGCAAGTATATGAATATATTTATGTTGTACGTACTTTTGTACACCACTATATATACCTACACTAGTGGATATCATAGTGGTTATTGTTTATAATTACGCAGTAATTTACCGTAATAGTTACCTACTTAGAAGTCATCTCGTTACGTTATTAATACATGTATGAAATAAAACTTCAATTATTGTAAACTGGCTTGGATTTAGTTAAATTAAATCAACTCAAATTTATGATCTCGTTTCAGCGACTATGTTAAATATTTTCATAATTTTAACATAAAAAGAACAATTGTCCCCTTTAACATCCCATGATGTTGTGTATTGTATAGTTTTTAAATAAATGATACAGACAACTATTGCAAGGGCAAATGTAATGCTTATACGGCGATTATCATAATACCGTATAAGCAGCGAGTGTAGAGTATGAGCGAGGTAAAGAGTAATGGAATGTACACACGTTTCAATTGCTATAATCTCGACTCCACTGTAACAACACTTCTGAATATAAACATATGAGTATAAAATGATTTCACTAGAATATTTAAATTGTATTTTTTACTGAGATTTTTATCATATAATTTATCTCTATTATAATTTTCATTTAATTATGCCACGTCTCATTTTGAACGCACCTAACGTGGTGCACTAGTATGTCTCTATTACCGGAGACCGTCTAGATGGGTACCACCACAACCCCTATTTCTGCCGCCAAACAGTAGTGTTTAAACATTACTGTGTTCGGTTTGAAGACGGTTGTAGCTGTAATTACTGGGGTAACGAGACTTAATATGTTATGTCTCTAGGCGACGAGCGCAATCAGGTGCTATGTATGTCATCCTAACTAGCGCCACGTTGTTATAGGCCAGCGTATCACTTACATCAGGTGATCATCTTGCTAGTATCGTCGCTTTTTCGAATAACAAAAAAAAAATTTAACAAGACGATTTAAATATGAATGTAAATTCTATGGCCCTTTGGTTATCCAAATAAAATATAGCAAAGGTTCACTTTTACGACTTTACAATCTCCAGTGGTAGGTATCCCAAAATGTTAGTAAAAATAAATAAATTGATGTTTCGTTTCTTTCTGAAAATAGATTTAATGTTAAAAGCAGCTTCAAACTTGTAATTGAATCGTAAATTCTTTCATTACTTATACCATGGTTTTCTAAACATTTGTAAATCGTTGATCGTTTCTGTTCTAGTTATAATAACTTATCTAATATATATTTCAGTTTATCAATATCAAACATTAAGTGGTGTTTCACTATAGTGAAAACCAGAGGAAAACAAAACCACACCTGTTAAGGTAATATGAACAGAAAATGTAGCACGTGATAAATTGAAATACTCGATTACATCAATTATATTAATAAGGGTCGATATTAACTAATTTGATGATCGTACCCCAAATTTTTTGCACTATTATAATAAACAGTATTTAAATGTATAATATTTAAGTCTGCAAAAGGATTGCATAAAGAGGTAGGGGATAACAAAGTGTTCAACTGATTACGAATCGTATGGCTCGCTTTAGTTACAGCTCTTTAATGTTACCTGACTCACATGCATTTAATTATAAAGTACATAAGTTTAACTCACTGTTTGTTGTTATCTTTAATTGATAAAAGTATTTCCGCTGTGATATTAGATAATAAGGAAATAGAAAAAATATTAAACGATAACGAACTGAAACACGGATAGCACTTACCTTGTAAAGGTATAAAGGCGAGCATGAATCCGACGCCGACGACAGCAGCCCAGCTGATTTCTAGCCACATAAAGTAAGCAATGATGACTGTCGCCAGGGGACCAATCCACAGGTAATGCATAAAGATGATCGCCACATCAAATCGGTTCACGTCATTTGACAATAGATTTACAACTTGTCCGACTGTCGTCTCTCCCAGCGCCGTCTTAGATAACCTTAAGGACTGTAATAAATTTCTCAATATTATTAAACAGAATAAGAGTTATTTGCTTAACGTAATCGTAATGTACGATACAATGTATACGTAATATTGAAAGTTTTAAAATATTAATTTTTATCTTTACTAATTTACAAGATGAACCTTGTCTTTACGCAAATATCTTGACAACTGCCAAAGCGTTAACCAGTGACCTAGTGATTTAAATTTCTGACTAGTCTTATGGCATACAGACTAGATTTTGATGTAAGCGCTTGCAAGCCATTGCGACTCTTACAGCTAATCTGATACAGGGCTCGTGGACCCGGATCCACGGCCTGTGTGGCGTACAGATAAGAGATAAACATACAGCTTAAAAGGATAGAATCACTGTACATATTCTTTTCCTAGCCAATATGAAACTAACGTGAGTCAAAATAATGTGGTAGAAAAAATATTACTCATTAATTAGACGGTATATTTATATAAATTGTTTTATCAGTATTTAATACCATTATGTTATTTACTATTGTTATCATTCTAAACGTAGCGGCGATATTCCACATCTAATTAAAATCCATAACAGCCAATTTACGCCCCCGCTGTTGGGGCACAGGCTTACCCTCAATATGAGGGCGATTGGGCCATATAGTCACCACGCGGGCCCAATGCGGATTGGTGACTTCACACACACCTTAGAATAAATTCTAAGTTATGTGCAGGTTTGCTCACGATGTATCCCTTCACCGTTGGTATAGCTGTTGTAATTAAAGTTTACAAATGTACAAAACTTAAATGTTAAAGTAAAACCTTCGCAACGAAGGTCGTATGCTGTAACCATTAAGCAGACGAGCTACCTAACTAAAATCAAGAAGGTAAAATTTCACTTCGTAACAAGTAGGATAAATGGGTAATAAATGGGAGGAAATGATAATAAACAACTTAAAGAATGAAACATTAAATGAATAAATTTGGTATTACTGTGCTATAATCAAGGGTTAGTAAGAAAACATGTTTATTAAAGTTTGTTTTCGCTAGGTATCAACTTTTGATAGATCTCATTTTAATAATATCGTTTATCAACTACTCAGCTCTGTAATGTCCGCAGCTGAACATAGATCTCCATAATTTCGTCGGTAATTTTTATAGTCATAACGCTCGGTAACTAAGTTAGCGTGGGGGTGGATTTTACTAACCCGCGGAAGACGGGATAATTTACTACAATAACTAGTAATTGTAGCCAGTAACACTGGTGCCGTCTATTGTTAACATTAGACCAGTGTTTGGACGAATACATGTATGTATTGACGTAGTAACTTTGGTATTTATATAAGTTTAATTTCACTTGGTCAATAATTAAAGGTTTTTTAAGACCTCATATGTTAATGCTTTCTTTTTCTATAATTTACTAACGTATGTTAAATTTTAATATGGTTGAACACAGTTCGTCCATATTACTCTGGTTCACATATGTTGACAACCGGAACACAGCAATGCTGTTAAAGCGGCAGGTTTGTAATATGAGGGTTGTAGCTACCCATGTGGAAAATCCTACCCTCAACTAAACTCCGTTACATGTTGCCATGGAATCGAACAAGCGACCGTTGTGTTACATGACAAGCTATTAGACATCGTACTATGGATTTATGGACAATGGCACTAATTTATCAATTAATATTGCTATAAATTTACTGTTAATTTTCTAACATCTCTAGACTGTAGTTAATTGGCTTTAAGTATAGAAGATCCGAGCATTACATTTTTTCATATACATTCTATTTAACTAGATTAAACCTTGACAACGGTTATTGACGTAACAGTCCAAAAATAAACGCGTCCGAGTGAGTACCACAGCACATGCGATGGGGGAACCACAAACATTTATATATGAAAACTTCGTACCCTTCGGTGATAGGTCAAAGATTTATAATATGCGAATAATAATAACCTTAGAATAAAAAAATATCTTCAGCTAAGAAGTTTTTTTTTTTATATAAACTGCCTTTATTTTATATGATACATTGGATACGCGTATAGCGTCCTTCATATGTATGATATGTATGTGCTTAGTAAATTAGAAAATATAAAATTAGAAAATATATATCAATTTTTATTAGATTTTTTTTTTAATATTAAGTTTGGTTCTACAACTTATCTACTCCATATTAATTAATGTAACTTATTATAATAGATAACAAATCATTAACACAACTCACAATTTTTTTATTCGTTTGTCGCTTTCATAGATTAAATTAAAACACTATATTATTTAATATTATCCTCAAAAAGAAAATAACAATACACAATAAGTATAAAAAACAATCGTTTCATAATAAAATCAAGCGGAGATAATATTATTACACGAACGTACGGCAGGTTCTTCCCAGTTTACAAATAGTATATTCAGACGTATTAATGAGGTATGTTCTGAGCCGTTATATGGTCATGTATATTTTACCGCATTAAAATTCTCAACGATGAGTTCATTGGCCATATTTATGAAGTAATCTTAACGTCGTGGGTCTGAGGTGTAAAAACGGATTCGAGTCGATGTATTCGCTGTTATTATAGTATGTATGAAGGTTATTGTTTAGCGGCATACACGTCGAGAGTACTTACGTAAGCGCACACACGCACAACTTATACGTTACAAGAGAATAGTTGCCTTGATCTTGATCGTAACGATAGAAATCGTTATATCATGCGCTGGCGGTAAAATGTTGAAGATGAGATGGATAATGCGTAACTATGTACTGTAAACATTTGAGTGAGTATCGAGCATTTGATATTCACTCCCCGGGCCCTCTCCCCATTTCCCCTAATCGCCTTATAACGCAAAAAGATTACGCTGAAAATCAATACCGTTTGTATACGCAGCTTAGAAATTAACACTTCAATATACGTCACTCAATACGTCATACAGATACGTAAGCTCTTTGATATATATTTAGCTCGGCTATGGCTTTTTGTCTTTTTGAAGGAATTTTGGGTTTGCTTTTAAATTATTCCCTTTCCTTTTTTACAGGTTTTTTTTTATAAACAGTCCTCTTAATGTTCAGCTCTTTCACATTGAAAGTGAAGTGGAATTATTATGTGTTTCATTTGGTTTAGAAATTCCGTTATAAAACAGACGGATTTTCTGCATTTGTATTTTTACAAGCCCAAAAAATTACTGCTGGTTAACTTAGAGAGTTATATCATTAAAACATTAAACAATTTAATGACTACATATAGTAAGTAAGTAACTTCATTGATATTCAATAAAAACGAAAGAAATTTTGTAATAGACGCTTAAATAGTGACATGCAGGTGGGTATAAAACCTGTAAATTGCCAAGCGAAGGTCGCTACAGAAGATTTCGCCTTGACGTACAAAGGCTACAAATCCATGATGTAAATTATACGTACTGCTGACATCTTCAGATGTCAATGAGTAACTGATTCTTTAGAGTAACGTAATTAAATTTAATAGAGCTCTTTGATTACAAATTTCAAAGTTTTTTTGGTATGGTGTGCGAGAATGCTTTAAGGGAATTTTTTTCTATTAACGCCATAGTTAAATTTTTCGAGATTTCAGGTTATTATAGAAATGTTCAATTTGATGCAAAATACCTTAAATATATTTTTTGATGTACCTCCATGTGAAGTGTTGTACGTTTCATAAAGATTTAACAAGTATATTACTACTACTATATAACTTTTAGTTTGTATTTATTGTATTCTAACGACGTTAAGCACATAAATGTTCAAAACCTATTTTATTTGATGCCCTTGAATTTCTCTGATACGATGTGTAGACCATTTACCAATGCCCGCATCCAAAAGCTAACCATGACAACTATCGCTGATAAATTCCTATAAATCCAATGGTGCGTAGTAAAAAAACATTTAGTTAACTAATTAGAACACTTTCAACATATACTAATATGGATTTTGTTCGATACAAGAACTCCTGTGACATATATATTTATATATGTCACACGAGATTCCAGACAGAGAAATCCTCCCTTCGTTTGTCATCTACAGAACAAGGACGACAAATTTGTATCCTAAGTTTTTTGTAGTCAAATAAAACAAACATGGATAGCTTGTTTCAGAAGAATAATTTTACAAACAATTGGACATATTAACAGAATAATTTGTATGTCAAATAACTTTTCGGTGGAGGTTTCAATGTTACCCACTTTTATAATTCATATTAATGAATCTTTTAGAGGTCCACTTCTATTTGTGAATAGTTTTGGTGCTCAATATACAAATAATAAATAAAAACTTAGAGAAACGTCGCTACCGTCATTAAGGGGCCGTTTCACAAAGTTCAAGTAAAGCATTGGATAACTAATTGACAAATATATTAACTGCCACTTAAAACTTCCCGTTGAAATAGTTTGTTTCGCAAACCATTAAGTTTTTGTCAGTTTGTTACTTGGAAGTTAGAGATAGCAGCATCGCACCTTGACTTTTTACAGATCATCTGACGACATCATACAGTACATTCATTCTCTAAAATATTTAAACGTACTTTTTTTGCATTATTTTAATTACGTTTTGATAAACTTTTCCTATTATAATGGTACCGAAAAGCATTTTTTAGTAATTGATCCTTTTTGTTTGGACTGAAACGTAAAACAAATGTCAAAGAAGGAAAAAGGTTTATCACTCTTGCCGTTTTGTGTTTATTTCATCTAATTCAACGTCAATGCATTTAAAAAGATGCATTTTCAATATTTATCCATTTCAGAAAACACAAAAACGATACAAGGACCTTACTTAGAAAATTACTTGGACATTGTGAAACATATTCTTAATATATTATTGAGTTCTTCCTGAAAGTATTTACGCAAATTTTATTTTCATCATAAAATAGAACCTTGAACCATACCTATAGAATCGCATACCTGATTTAGTAGATAAAAAAATTTGTACTGACCTTCCGATATATGAGGGAGCAGCATGCCACTCGGAATTTCATGCCCATGTGTAATATCGCCATCATGTATGGATGCACTATGAAGACGTTGAGAGCTGAACATAGGACCACAGCCCCAGCGTATAAGTACGCATCCTTGGGCTTCATAGTTCCCTTCTCCGGGCCATAGTATTCTATTAGTTTCCCTAAGAACACTGGTTGGGCTATCCTGATAAACAAATAATATAAAAAATAAGTAAGTTTTCCTGTTGTTAATAATTATTTTGTATATGGATAAGTAAATTTATTTTACAACGCTTGTTGTGAAAACACGGATGACTCAAAATAATTCGTATTAATTGTAATTACTCAGCATATACATTGTATGTACTAAAAGGCTGAATTGGTCTTATTACCAGCAATCATGTAGAGATGTCCCCCACTGTGGGTAATCTAGGGTTGTTATTTGTGGACCTACAGTTCTGTTTATAAGTGATTTCTTTCATTAATCTAAATGACATTCTTGTTACCTCTACACAACTGGCTAACACTTGACCTTAATTTCTCAAGTCGTTAAGTTACTTTGACACCGAAGATAGTAAACCGTATTCGCTCAGAATCTAGCTTTCATACCTATGAATACCAAAACAGAGCTGCTGCTGATATGTCGCTAGTCAGTTAAGCGGTTTTTAAACAGGCTACAATCATTCAAATACGATATATGTGACCACAGAATCAATTCAGAGACCATCTAAATAAAGGAAGCGATTTAACTGCTACATCTAGGAGATAATTTAATAATAGTGAAATTAAATCATAAATAGATTTATTATAATAAATATAAAATTTTGACAACCCTAATCCTACTGTTAATAGTTGTTGTCATATGGTTTAGTTACATTTCAAACATCCATTGCGAAGATTAAACTGGTACGCCATAAAATAGGACAACGAAAATGCTTTTCCTTATACTTAACTTTAACTAATAAATGAGGGTAAACTTATTACACTAACAAATTCAAATACAGTCTAACAATGCTGAAATTAAATATATAAAAGTTAGTAACTACATTTTATTTAAAACTAACGCGGTAGTAATAAAGGACATAAGTGTAAAATGTAACGTCTGTCAAGCAACTTAAACAGTTTATACCCTTCAACAGAATAATAAAACAACCACATCGTAAAGCTGTTGGTCGTGTAGTTAAAAACGAGTTAATTAACTCGGTGACATAATCATTAATTAACTACGTTTCAATATGTTCCTAAGGGAGGCAACAGACAAGTAAGCGTAAGAAGTATACACAACTTCATTTAGACCTTGCCAAAGGATTATAACTGGTGTGTAAGTGGTGCTGGTCTCTTTGATCGGTACCGCCGCAGCTGTAACTAGTATAATTACTTGGGTAACGGGACTTAACTCGTCTCAAAGCGACGAGCCAAATGTGTTGCAGTGTATATCATCTTAACAAGCACCACGTTGGTATAGGCGAATGTATCACCAACTATCAGTTAAACGCATAACTCGTCTCGTCGATACGTTAAAAAGAAATTACACATACACTTATTATTACAGTAAACATTTAAAAAATTAACTACTGAATAGCAATAATATATTTTCCTCGTCGTTTTTTTTTTAATTACCATCAAACAACATCATCTTTCTATTAAAACAAATTTATATACGTAATACATTTGCTACATAAATAAATTTTGCTACGATAACAATTTCAATCCGTGTTCTCCACTGATGAAATACTGTCTTCTCACAATGTCACTGAGTAGTCAGCAACTCGTTTCATGTTTTGCGAATCAGAAGGTGTCATAACTGATGTACCAGGAAAAATAACCAGTGGTTTAGTTTATATTCATCTAAATTCTCATCAACCGTCAACTGCATTTACCTTCTGCATTAAATACATTTAGTTACAAAACTAAAAATTATAAACGGTTTTACGTCTTACCAGATATCTACTTAAAGTAAACTAAGTAATGCTCTATTTTAACTACAACAAGCCTCTTTTCATCAGCTCACTTTTTATCGGTTGCATTGAGAAATCGCATACGCGGAACTTGAACTTGATCGCGTAATATCATTACTCGCCTTCGCATCATACTCCGTTCCAACTGACCGAAGTAAGCGATGAACAAACCCAACATTCGCGGCTGATGTATCCTAAGAAGGATGGATAAGGACAGGTTAAGGATGCTAAGTAATGGTTAATGGTGAAATAAATGTAGAGGAGATAAGAAAAAGGAAATTTAAAATAGCTTAGTGATTCATCAATCTCACTAGTTACTGGTGTATTATGTTATAACAAGTTATATTACTTGAATGTTTACTCCAGAAATTCATATTTACTTTTAAATTTCTCATATATGTAAGATTCAAGACAACATCTTATTCCTCCTGCGCTTTTCCCATTTATGTGGGGTCGGCACAGTATACACTTCTCTTTCATATTCCTTCATCAGCCGTCATATCTGAATTCACACTCTTCTTATACATGTCATCTTTTATATAATCCATTCACACTTTCTTCGATCTTCCTCTACCCTTATAACCATCCTCGTTTGTTCTCATTGCGCTCTTTGTTATATGTCCTTCATCTCTCCGCATAACATGCCCATACCACGCTTTCTTGGTCCTCAATTTCTCTGTTACTGGAGCAATTTTCAGACATCCTCTAATATATAAAGACAAGATCTTCAGACGAAGAAATGCGACGGAGAACTAACGTTGCCCAGGTATCTCTCAAGATCTGCATGCTGAAATGGCTGTGGGCCGGCCATTTCTATCCTGTCAGTGATAGTCAGTGGGGAAGGAAGGTCTTGGAGTGAAGGTCGCGTACAGGACACAGAGATGTAGGACGTCCTCCCTTGAGATGGACCGACATCGTAAGAGCAGTTGGCAGAGGGTGGATGCGAAAAGCTGAGGACCGTATATGGTGAATGACATTGGCGAAGGCTATATCCAGCAGTGGATTAACAAAGGCTGATGATGATGATAAGATTTTGACTGCTATATTAGTGTAATTAAAATTTATTGCATTTTTTATTACATGTAATATATTTTAAATGGATAATGTTATTCTTTTATATTATTGTCTTGATTTGTTTAAGGTCATTTTTTCAAGTATAAATATCATTATAAATTAATTAAAATTAATTCATTTATCTCTCTTAAATGAGAGAAATATTTTTAATACACTATGCTAAATATCCCATCATTAAGTCGCGATAATAAATAACATTCAACAATTGCTAGCACCAAGTTACGTGGGAAATAATACTTAATTTTATTTATTTATTTATAATCTTTATTACTGGTGGTAGGTATCTGTTACCGAAGACCGTATAGATAGGCACCACAGTTCCTAATTCTGCCGTCAAACAGTAGTGTGCAAAAACTGCTATGATCTAGTTTAAAGGGCGCTGTAGCTAGTGAATTAACTGGGGCAACGAGACAACATCTTATCTCAAAGCGACGAGCGCAATGTGGTGCAGTGTATACCATTCTTATTAGCGCCACGTTATTATTGACAGGCGTATCACTTACAATCAGGTAAACTTCTCAGTCATTTCGTCGTTTAGTGTGATAAAAAAATATTATACCTAAAATTGGGTACCAACCTCCACCAGTCAACCCAGCAAGTGGGGAGATGTTGTGATAGATGTAGAGAATACTTAATTTGTAATGTAAATATAACTACTCATGCATACATAATATGTATAAATAAATACATATATATATATATATATATATATATAGAGGATTTGAATAGAAAAGGTCTGGAATGTATAGAAGTAAAATATTACATTCTATATCACGAAAAATATTTGATTTGATTGAGATAACAAGTGCATTTTATAGAACTTTAAAAAAAAACGTCATATCTCCATACAACATGAGAATTTGTCGACATTAACAGTATGTCGTATAATTTCTTTTTTTGTATTAAAAAAAGTGTTTATTAAATTACTGAAATATTTTTCTTTCTTCCTCTTCCTACTTCAGTATGGAAGGATTATCACATGAAAACTTTGCAAGCAAATATAAGATTAAACTAGTTCCTGAAAGAAGCCGTAGATTCAGTTTTCCTTTCAACACTTAACAACTTTAATTCTCCAAGATTATTTCCCCCGTTCATATAAGTAGTTCTATTAAAAAAAATTAACCCTTTCGTAATATACAATAATAATTATATAGCCTTTATAAAATTATCAGTGCTCGAATAGTACATAAGTCATAAGATCTTTAGAAACCTAGTTAGGACATAAATAAAATGAAGTTTTTGTCTTAGATCAATATTGTCATATTGCTTTATCAATATGAATTTGTCTGAATCTATATTGATACTGTAGCGAGGCTAATGTACGTGATATATGTAGACAAATAATATTATCAGCTAGCTTATTCAATAAGATATACGAAAACATTATGCTATTTGAAGACACTCATCAAATTGCGCTAAATAGTAATATCGATGTTCTACGACTAAATATAGCTTACGTAGTTATTTTACTAAAGTATACCTTCCAGAAGACATCTGTCACTAAAAGAGATTATAAGTAACACATACGTGTCCTGTGCTGTGCATACATTTCTTATAATTATATCCATATAGTAATACAAGTTTTCAAGTAGAGCAACGTAGGTTACTTTATCTTAAAACTATATTTATATATAATCTATAGGATACATTCCGGGGAGTGTGCGATAGAATTACATGATATAATTCCCCCATCCCATTTTCACCACTGGATGACTAGACTCATGCCGAGTCACAGTCCTTATGCTCTGGATATCCACAGTTTGCCAACATATAAGTTCAACTCCTCGTTCTTCATAAGAACAGCAAAGGAGTACAGCAATTTGCCGCCGCGAGTTCCCGTCCAAATATAACGCGAGTGTTTTCAAGACGAGTGTAAAGGCTGATACTAGGTTAAGGCGCTTTACCATCACCGACCCCATCACCACTTTACATTAGGTGGGTAACGAGACATTGCCACTTCAAGGTGCGAGCTTAATGTGGTGCGGTGTATATTAGTAAGCGTGTTACTTACTATCATATGAACGTTTCGCTCATCTCTTCGCTTCGTCGAATAAAAAAAAAAGGTTTACGAGCATATTTTCAATTTTAACTTTTTATATTTAATTCCTATTTTAATTTCTCTATATAATGAACAGCAGTAAACTTATCGGTTATCGTTTTTATATTTGCCTAGTTTAGGAACTATGGGGCATATTTATATCTTATCATCCAAGGCCAATTTTGGAAAAAGGGACGAATTTATTTTTTTGCCGCTTTTTTAACATTATATGAATAAAACGCGAGCTGTGTGAACTATTTTTCATCGCCATTCAGGAGTGTTAATGATGTTTCTTGGATCATTTGGCAGAAGCTAAAATTTATAGGCAAGTTTTATAAATGGAGCAGGAAATGATGTTCCCGTTAACTCCATTATCACACAATGTTATATAATACATCTTCGAGCGTCCTTTTATTAATTTTATATATCGCAAGCATTATTATTTTTTTGTATTATGTGCAAAAGATTGATACACAAATGAATATTGAAATATCGTTTCTAAGATAAAACGAAAATAAAAAGCAATATTGGAGGAGTGAAGACAAAATATATGAATAAATGTGGTCAAAGACACTATTACATTTTTATTACCGAATAACATTAAACAAAATATGATGATAATTATTATAAAAGCAAAACATCGACTTAGTTCATTAATCTAACCTCGTCCGGACTCGTTGGGACACTATTTTATAAACAACACGTAACAATGTAAAGTGTAATAAGATCATTCGTTGATGAGTTGTTAGTCATATAATCATCACCGTTTGGAGAAAAACTTAGAGATATATGTCCTTTCGTTAAAAGTGACTAGGGAATAATTTTACATTGATTATATATTTCTTTTAGGTACATGGTCAATTCAACTACATGATTCTTAGAGATCGTTTCACCAGCCATGAAAATATAAAAAAAATAATTATATTCTTCTTCTTTTTAAGGTGCCTCTTCGACTAGAAGAGGTTGGCGGTCAGTTCACCATATTTCGCCTGGTCTCTTGTGAGGCGGGACAGTTGGGGGACGCTCGGGAAATTGTTATAAAGTATAATTAAATAATACTGTCTTGGAAATATTTTATTTAAAGTAGTTTTTAAATAAAATAAACAATAAAATGGATAGGTTTCGATTTGTTGAATTATAAGCTACATTAATTATCGATATATAATATGAA
Organism: Ornithoptera alexandrae; assembly: GCA_029030555.1. Taxonomy (NCBI): domain Eukaryota; kingdom Metazoa; phylum Arthropoda; class Insecta; order Lepidoptera; family Papilionidae; genus Ornithoptera; species Ornithoptera alexandrae. The sequence continues at coordinate 5,937,964 of JARDVY010000023.1, read as the reverse complement.
AATGACTGTGCTCATGCACAACTCTAATCCTGAAACACGAGAGATTATGCGTTTGTCATATTCATAATGTACCGGAAAAAGTAAACCGATTGTGCGTAATGGGCGTTTCGTTTGAATCATTTACGGGGTTTCTACAAAATGAGTCACGTGAAACTTCGTACAACAATCAGCACTTTGCCTGTTTGACCGAAGCAATGGAAGTGCAAAGTGCTTGTTTCTTTTTCTAATTAGAAGTTTACATCATCGTGTCGCTTTAGCAAATATTCTTGTTTAATTATGTTTAAAATATTGCACAATCTTTACGCAATATTGGACAATTAACTATATACATGTTAATAACCCTATTTACTTATTTCATTATACAGCGAGACGAACAAGGAGTTATGCTATGAAGTTCAGATGATAAGCGATAACAATGAGTTGATGGGGACAGGATTACATACATCGCTGCACTAAATGTTAAATACCATTTCCCCAGTCATTTCACTAGCTACAGCGTCCTTCAAACCGGAACACAGTCATGTTTTCACACTACTGTTGGGCAGCCGAAATAGCAGCTGCTGTGGTACCTACCTAGACGTTCTCCGGCTATAGAGGCCATTCAGCAATATAACTGTCTATCATTAGACTTAAATTTTGTAGGATATGATTTTTGCCAATCTTCGTAGAAGAGCAACAAATGGTAAGTAAATGTTATATATATAAGAGATATCCAAAAATTTATTGATTCATTACGAACCCTTACACATAGAGTCAAAATTTTATACAGACACTGTTTCTACCATTTAGAGGTCAGCTGAGAATGGATTTTATAAAATACTTTTCCCGAGGAGTTCCGGGGGTGTTAGTAACGGAAAGAGCCGGGAAGGCGGCGGATAGTGAGCGGGCAGGAATATTTCCGACAAACATCAAAACTAACTATATATATTCTATATTCCCTGTCCGCTATAGTATAATAATAAATATTTCAGGGAAATCCTACAAAACCATAGCAATACATATCTTTTTCTCAATGAAAATTGTAATTCTGTCGTTTTCAGGTAGGATCGATCAGATCGGAAATAATGTTAGCGCTAGAAACATCCAATTTTTCTTTTTGTTACTATATTTAATACTCGTTTTATTTATATAATTGATATTTCCGAAATATGTTCAATAAAAATATTTTCGTTTAAATGTTGATATTTTGTATTCACCTTCGTTATCTAAACACGAACGGTTATTCACATCGAAAATTCCTTACGATGCATTCGCAAAACAACTAAATGTTTATAGTCATTATTATAACTGATTTAGATAAACATAATTTTTTTTTATTTACAAATTTCTGTTCAAATGTTTGCTTGTAATAATGCACTAATACTATTTTAAAGATTTTTAAGATTGAAAGTCAGCTCCTTGTGTCTGTTATGTCTTGGGGTATACAATGGTTTTTATTATACTATTTCAGTTGAAAAAAAATCAGAGCATATGGGAGATAAAAGAACATACAAGAACTAGATGCTCTACACGGTTTTGAGTGAACCAAAACGAGAAAAAGTGAAAAGCGGAGCGCAAGATATTTTTGATATGTTTATGTGTTTGACGCTCTTTTATTCTTTGCATTAAATAAATTATATGCTAACGTAGTTTTGTATCAATGAAGCTGATGTATCTTTAAGAGATAAAACGTCAAAACTAAAGTAGAAAAAAAACTACTTAACTTCTTAAAACTGATAATAATATGTTTTACTTTATATATACATATATATTATCAGACATTTTTATATAATTTTAAATGACCTGTTCAGCCTTTACACTGACCAATATCGTTCTTAAATATTTTTTTTACCTTTCATAAACGCATAATGTTAAGTTAAAAAAATAAAGCTTGTTTATTAACTTTAACACCATGTATGATATTACACAATTCTAATATTTTAAATGATCAATAAGAAGACTAAGTATTGCCTACTAATTGTCCAATTTGTCTTGTTGTGCTTCTTCGTGTCTGAAGGTTGACTGTTAGCGGCGAAAATAGTAAGGCTTATACTTTATTTACTTTTTTTATCTTTTCAGTTATCAGGCCCAACTGTAATATATTTGCCGAGTTTACAGCATCAATATTTGGGATATCTAAAGATCTATTACGTACTATAAGGAACAGTGTATTTCAGTAGTGGAAACTATGTTTAACCACTTCAATATAATGACTCAAATATAATGACTACTACTACAGATACTTCTATTCTCTTATAATAATAGAACACATCTATTTTTTTTTAATATTGTATTTAATTAAAATTGTTTTAATTTTGAATTTGTATAGTTGTGTGTAAGAGTCGAAAAAATATATTAATCATTAACTCTCCATTTAAAGATTATAAACTGTAATTTATTAACTCGATCAATACGTAATAAGTTTAATTATGCTTGCCTCCAATATAAGTGGTTTAGTAACACGGTTAAAAGATTTATTGATTGTTAAATTTAATTAAACTTAACACATGAGCAGTGGAAGCGCATCAGGTGTGCTAAACGAACAAGAGATATCTTTAGAAGCCGATTGAATCTTCGCCCGCTTCTACAGAACATTCTTTTTTATTCCACAACATATTCAAGTCTTATAAAATCATATCAATTACAGTTACGTTTACTATGTTTAGTAAAATATACCAAAATCGCAAATCTTTAACAAACAAGCTTACATTAGAGGAAAATTATTACAAACTTTATGTGTAAATTGTTTTTGTTTCTGCATAATTTCGGTCAAATAGATTAAACATAAAAACTGAGTATATTTGTTATTTTGAAGTAAAAAAATTGTTTTTCTAGTTTGTGGTATTTTTGGTTGTAAAATCTTCAACAAAATTAAAATCACATTTGTCGCTATTCATGTTATTCCAATGGGTAATAACCGCTTATTATAAATATTTAAAATAAACTAGCAAAACGTAGAGTATGAGTTATAAGAGATTTCTACTAATTAAAAGTCCGTACCAGTGAGTGTCTTCTCTATTTTAAGGCAAGATGGATTTCTAGCTCAACGTAAGAATTCCCCACCCGTACTTCGCGTTAGTATATCGCAGACGGAAGCATAAAAGCGTAAGTTTATCGGACACTCCTCTTATCCGACCTCCCCATCTCAATTATTAAGATCACTCTGTGCTTGCATTTATTCATAATTTCGTTTTGTGGACGATATAAGCTTCCGCCTGCATCGCACCAACCTCGTTACTTTTAAACTTATTGTTTTAGCAAAGCTTTAGCCATTATTGTTGCTATGAGCAAGATCAGATTTTGTCCGATCCTGTATGCCAGGACTTTTAATTCGTATAAACATAGATTAATCAAGGGGCGTAAACAACGTAAAATATTGGTAGGTTTACAAAGGTTGCTATTCCATTAATGTAAGCAGCCTATTATTTAATACGTAAACTTTAAGAAGGATATAAAATTTAATCATTGTCCTATAATAACATAATACACCAATATTATTTTATATTTTTGGGATAAAAATAAAAATAGGTAGGATGGAGTTAGAAATGAACAGATACTATGAATATACAAAAGTACTAACCTAATTCCACATTCCATTAGCAATAGTACAAATCCATAAAGCATACACCGTGCAGCATATGCTTTCATAATAACTCTGAGAAGACTTGGTGTACGTGTAGCTCCTGCACGTGCAACTTCTTCTTCCCATAAACGTGCAAACTTGTCACCTAGGGGACCTAGGAAAGGAATAAAAAATTTTTTTTAGTGGATGGCTTATCGTGTGAATAATATAACACAAGATCACATTATTGCTGGAAGGATGCTGTACAGCATGACCTACATGAGCTTCTAGCAGTGGATTGGCAAGAGGCAGTACAAGACAGACAACACTGGCACTCTCGTGTCACAGGCCAAGGCATCATATCATCGTAACAGATGATTACACCATTGCTCAAGATAAGTCTTTTATAATGTATTCCACAAAACATGCACTTGCATTGCTTGAGTCAAGAGGCTCCCAGCAATTCTTTTATTGTCAGTTTTTCAGTTTTCAGAACTTTATGTCCAGATCTGTCATTGGGTCTATAAGCTTAATAATAGGGCTGTTAGCTTTTTCTGTATATCTCATGCCTAATTTTATTATACAGATATCTTTCGGGCAGTATACAACACAGGGATTACAGAAGTAGAATATAGATTCTTGATAATACTACTACACTACTAATAGATCTGTCTTGCTTAAGACTAAATAAGCAGAGATCATTTTAGTGCCTCTTACTGTGACCAAACAGTATTGTGTAAACAATACTATATTAAGGTTAGAGTTCTAAGAATACCACATCAGGCATTGTACCAAATTGTGTAAACACAATACCTGAATCTTGAATAACAATTTTATACATTTCTTTACTTTTAGGTTTATTTATTTACACTATTGTTAGTTTCATTTTCTTTTTTGCCTAAGATAACAACAGACACAAATAAATTAACTTACTTGATGCATGTTCCTCTAACGGTTCAAATAAGTCCTGCTCCTCCATTTCCTTCTTAAGACCACCCCAAAAAATTGGCAATGTCCACCTTAAAGCAATAATTAATAATAATATTTTTTGTTTTTCTGTTATTAGAGTTGATAATCAATAACTATTTGTTTGATATTAATTCCAATTTTTATTTAAGTATATGTGTAAAAATCTTACGCAAAGGTTAAAGCAGACAAAGGGTTTGCCTTAGCCCTTGGATTTGGTGGCCTGCCTTTTCTCTTTAACGCCTCCATACTGTAACCTGCAAAGAAATATGTACTAACTTTAAACAATTTGACAATAATAAGGAACATCCATTAAACTTTTATTTTAATCATTACGTCAAATTGCCGAGCAAAAATAATATTACCAATTTCTCCACTAAATGATCATGTGCGTAAAGACTACATGAAATATCCTTATAATACAGATATAAGTAAATAGGCCTTTTCTTTCGATAAAAAGCAAATATTATATAAATTAACATAAAATAGCACTCACCACTTTATAACCCACTAAGGATGACTAGAACCGATTTTTAAAACTCTACAATCAAATTTTGCATGGCGTCATAATTCATCGACAAACATAAAATAATTAGAATTTGTAATATTTTATTTAGCCTTTGGTTATAAGTACCCACATTGAAAAATTACCACAAAATAGTAACGTTTAATATCTTTATAACCTTAAAGGGATACGTATTATGTTAAAACATAACAAGAAATTCCCAACAACTTTGAATATCAAATTATTTACATTAAAAAAAATAAGAAAAACAACACTATTCGATTTCGCAACCCACCAACCGGCTCTCGACGACATACAAGACTGAACGAAACGCTTGAAATTGAAAGATCAAAAGTCTGAAAGTAGACGTCAATTTAGACAGTTACAGCTGTTTGATTTGATTAACAAATGACAGATAATTAAAGAGGTTCTATAAATTACACCAAAAGACGCTCATTAAATGTACATTGATATAATTTTACAAGTAAACATCACAAGCAATAAAAACAATTTTTTTTTCTATCAGTTTTAATTTTTTAGTTAATCTTAAAATTGTAATATAGAAGAACGCTTCGTTGAATACATTATATTAAATAAAATGTTTGTTGAAAATAATAAAATAAAAAAAAACTTTTACAGAAAGTGGAAAGAAGTTATTTTTTTTTATATCCTGTAAGTTAAGTACATAAAAATTCTGAACTGTGACTAAAATTTTTAATAAAGGTAAGTTTTACGTTTTTATAACAGATACCTAATCCCAAAATTAATCATACTAGTTTTTTAAGTTAAAAGTTATTGATAATTTTTTTTGTTACTATTTCGTGCTAATGTAGTCTGCTGTATGTATATCATTATTACAAATTTTGTTGATTGGCCATTTTTCTAGACGTGGTTATAACAGAATAAACATAATATCTGTTATTACTGTTACTGTTACTCAGTAATAACAGGTACCATTTTCTGTTATTAAATAACAAGTGTTTTTTTACAATTTGTATTTTTCGGATGATAATACTAAGTGAGTCTCGTTTTAGCAACAGTATATACAATGAGTGTGAGCAAGACAAATTAATCAACGAAATAACAACACGAACTAATTAAGAATCCGCTTTTCAAAGAGGATTCATTGTTATGAAAAGTCACTATAATTTTGGGTTTATTTCAAATAAATACTAGGTGTCTCGTTTTAGCTTATGACAATATTACATAAAAGACAAACACAAGAATAGTCATTTCATTTTTATTGGCTGTTCTGTTATTTGAAGCTATGTTAGTGACTAGCTATTATCGAATACTGAAAATTTTGATTATTGATAGTGGTTGAAAACCTTGATATAGTGAATTATAAATGATATTTTATAACAGTTATAATGACATCGCAAGAACAACTGTTATCTGTTACCTTCGAATACTTGTGATTTATATATGGTATGATAAATACATCTCACTCTGATATTTTTCTAATTACCACATATTACATAGTAAACATTGTTAGTGTTTATTGACATTTATCTCCTAAAGGTTTAGGTTGAACACAAATCAGTAACTGTTTTACGTAGAAAAATCAATTATTTCAAATAAACATCGGGCGGATTTCCAGAAAGTAGATGAATTTTAGATTTTTACGATATAAAAATTGAAGTATATGTATTTCGAGGTGAAATACTTAATTTTATTTCGAATAAAAATTTTGTCATAAAAAAATGTTATTAATCTTTTTGCGAAAATATAAGACTATGATTCTTTTCAGTGTATTCTCTTTTTATTTGGGATGTTGCCTTACTCTAAGTTTTATTCGTGTTGAATGTGTAGTAGGCCCTACAGACAATGGTATCTATTTAGAAAATGCAAATTCGTCACCTGCTAAATATGTCGTATTAGTAGTCAGCAGCCCCAACAATGAGCTGAAGCGTGATTCCATAAGAGCAACATGGGGAAATTTTGTGAATAACATTTTCACAGAGAATGGTGAAGTAATATATAAATGGAATTATACTTGGGCATCATTACAGCATTCCCAACAAAATGTTATAAAATTATACTTTGCAGTGGGAATACTAGGTTTAAATGTAGCAAAACTTGAGAAATTAAGAAATGAACAAAAACTTAACAAAGATATATTACTTCTTGATAATGTTCATGATAGCTATAAAAATCTGTCACATAAAATTATAAATGCTTTGGATTGGTTTAGTAAAAATTTTAAAGAAATGGAATATTTGATAAAATGCGATGATGATTCTTTTGTTAGAATTGACTTGATAGTAAAAGACCTTGAAGCTTATGCTCCAAGTATGAATGCACATGAAATAAGCAAATTTGTTACTATAAAGGTGAGTTTTTTAGTTGGATAATGTTTATCTCACAGTTGTGGTGTCTGTAACTCTTAACATGATGATGCTGTAGAGAATGTAGAATGTGTTATATTTATTGCTATACACAAATATTTATAAATTTGTAATTATTGTTCTAGTAGTGGTGATTTCCTGTATGAGACAAACCTCAAAAAATTATCTAGAATGATAAAAACTTTAATAGCAAAACTCATAATCTGAATATAGATATTACATGTTAAAAAAGAACCTCTAATGGATAAATGAAAATAGAAGCCAGTGCTCACAAATGAGTCTTTTCCTAATTTTTTTCACAATCATTTGGTGCCTTTTTTAAACAGAAATTTAGCAGTCAGATTGACAAAAGTAATTTGGTCTTCAGCTGTTCTTTTTGGTGTGCTATTTAGCATAACTACTTATGAATTTGCTTTATTCACTTACATGAACACTCATCGGTTGAGATGATGATAACTTATTTGAAGCAGTACATGTCTTGAATAAAATAGCATTGTTTGACATTATCAAACTAAATTTAACATTAATTCTCTTCTAACTAGTTTTGGAATTTTTTTAAATACTGATAAAATTCTACACTCTTATAGATTTTTGATTTAGTTGTATGTAGTTCCTTTTAAGTATGTTATAAAGTTAACAAAATAAAATTCAATGCATATTGTTCAGAGACCAAATCAATAGCCATTTTATGTTTAGCATTATTTAATAATAATAAATGTTTCTCTTATTTTTTTTTTAGGAAAACCTACCATCATACAAAGGATTGTATTGGGGTTATTTTAATGGTCGAGCCAAAGTATATCTCAGTGGCAAGTGGCAGGAGAAAGCATGGTTTTTATGTGACAATTATTTGCCTTATGCACTAGGTGGTGGATATGTTATTTCACGCAGCATTGTGGACTACATATCCAAAAATATTGATTTACTAAGGTTAGTACTTAATTGCTTTATTAAGACAGGGTGAACAAAAGTCACAAATGAATCATCATAAACTAATATATGTTCACGGCTGGACACAGGCCTTACCCAAAAGATTTAGACATCAATCATTCCTGACTTGTCTGTATCCCACAGTCCACTATACAAGTAATACTTTAAGTATAAAATTCCTAAAATAAATGGAAATTACAAAACTCTTTATGTAGATTATAATCTATCTTATATTTCTTTGTATATTATCTTAAACTTTAATATTCAATTTGCATATAAATATTGAGTAATATGTTTAATGTTACTAATAACTAAAATAACTTCTTTATTTTTATATTATTGTCATTTCAAAAGTTTTTTTTTTTCAGCTATTATAACTCTGAAGATGTTTCTATGGGTGTATGGACAGCTTCACTTAAAGCAATAAACAGAGTTCATGACATAAGATATGACACAGAATGGAAATCTCGAGGTTGTGATGAAACAATGCTTGTAAGACACAAACAAATACAGAGTGATATGTTCCAAATGTATAAAACATTAGTACACTCCCAGGGTAAAAAACTTTGTGTGACTGAAGACTTAAAAAGAAAAACATATTTATATAACTGGAATGTGTTGCCCAGTATGTGTTGTGTTAATTAAGATAAAATAGGTGTTCTAGTTTACATTTATTGTATTATTAGAAATAACTAGTCATAGATAATAAAATAAAATAAGTGAATCAATAATGCATAGTCAATTTAATCACATATTAATAAACATAACAATAGATTCATTAAATTATCTCACAACATAATATCTGGAAAATAAAATAGCAAGATTAAGCCACTATGTTTAACTATTTAAAGCTGAATTATTTTTTAATAAAACTTAAAAATATATATCTATAAAAATCCCCAAACTATATATTACAAACACAGTGGCTCTTAATTTTTTTTTTATTCTTTAAACAACAATAAATCTAAAGTAAAAATTATGTCACAATTTTTACTTTAAAAATTGAATATTACATATTGCAACATTGAAATATGTATGTTTTGAAAGAGATCCTTCATTATCAGATGTTTGTTTATATCTAGATAGTAACAAATGTGCATTTAAATGTTTCAAGTCATTCTGTACAGTGTTTATGTGCTCAAGTAGAACTTTCAATAATCCTAATATCACATTAGTAGGGCATTCTGGTAACAAATACATCTTAATGAGAAGTTTTGCCTTTAAAATCTATGTATGTTTGATTATTATAAAATGTTGTTCGCGATAACTCCTCTTTAAAATAATCTATTGTTCTCTGGAGGCCATCTTGCAATGACACCTAAAACAAAAAAATGTTTTATTTTTGGGTATAGGATTTCGCAGGTGGTGTCTGTTGCCGGAATCCGTCTAGATATGTGCCACCGCAGCTCCTATTTCTGATGCCAAATAGTATTGTGCAAAAATTACTGTGTTCCGGTTTTCAGGATGCTGTAGCTAGGAAAATTACTGCAGTAACGAGACTCAACATCTTTTTTTTATTAATCGGAGCGACTATACGAGCGGGACGTTTACTTAATGACCACAAACTCAACGTGGTCCATTGTATAACAGAAGGCGTATTACTATTTGGTTTTCTCAATCTGATCCCCAAAATTAAGTGTGAAGAGGGCACCTAATGATGATTCTGTTTACTTAACATCAGGTGAACGTCCCGCTCGTCTCGTTGATTCATTGAATAAAAAAAACATCAGATCTATTGCACCGTCTAACATAGTCATACTAATCTAAAGTAAGGTTCACTCATATATTTTTATTTAATACCTATATATTGTAGAAAATTGTTTCGAAAACATACTTAAGCGTTTTTTGGCAGCTGGAGTTCAACAAAGGGAGTAATTTAATATAAAAAATAATACATCATCTCATTGTCAGCCTATAGACGTCTACTACTGGACATAGGCCTCCCTCAAACATAAACAATACCTTTAAACACAATTTTTTATGATTCTTGTAGTCGGTTCGGGATCACAAACTATTTAGCATATTTATTTTGTGGCTTATTTTTATGTAAAAGCAGCCAAAGTTATTCTTTAAGTAACCATATAACAATAGCTGCATTTTACTGAAAATTTCCTCAAAACAGATTTAGGCCTTTTAGAAAATACATATAACCAACAGACAGATACAGGTTTTTTTTTTTATATTTTTTGTATATGAACAGTCCTAGGGATCAAATATATACTTGATATTTTGAACAGACATTACAGTAATGTTTACTACATCATACAATTAAATTAATGGTATTGATGTAGTAGTTTTCAAGTGTAACAAAGTAAAATTAATTTAAAAACAGTTTCACCACATACAACATTCCTTTGTATATGTTACGGTGAAACACCTAAAGCTGGAGAATGTCGACATTCAGCGGTGAATGTCAACATTCACCATGCACTAATGGTGAATGTTGAACATGTCCGGGATTTATATTTATTTCCTCTGTAATTCAGTCGTGATAAATTTTACGCCCAGCGCCGGCTGGGTCGCGGATGATGCGAAAGCGTTCCCGTAACCCCGCCATCCGGCGACGAGTTGGAACATCGTGGGGGTTTTAATCGGTGCAAGTCCGACATAACCTGTCCTTGCTCCCGCGAGGACGGGTATGCGCAGGCATTTCCCCACGTTAATAATAAAAAAAAAACCTAACCTAACAGCCAGTCGCCTCTTTGTCGGCTCCTCTCTTTTCGACCTCCACCAGAGCATATCTGTGATTGTCGACATACACCGGTGAGGGTCCGAATGTACAAGAATGTAATGAAATATTCGATCTTTTACCGACGTATTTGGTGTTTGTTGACATTCACCGGTGAATGTCGACATTCTCTGATTTCGGTCTTTCACGGTAACATATATACCAAATAATACTGCATTCAAATAAATTGGTCGATTGGCAATATTCCTATAATTGTATAGGGTACCTTTGGTGACCAATGCAAATGTTTTTCAGCTAAGGTAATATCAGGCCGGCGGCGCTGTGGGTCGTCTTCTACAGCGGCACCCGTAGATACTGTGCTGCGACACCCAGGGACTAGATTTTTTATAATACCAGCAAATTCTGAAATTTAAAATACTTTTTAATTCGACAAAGCGATGAGACAAGCAAAACGTTCATCTGATCGTACGCATGTCCATAATCAAGTGGCGCTAACTAGGACAATATACACTGCACGCATCGATGGTCTCTGGCAGAAGATACCTATCAGCAGAGGATACCCTAATGAAGGTTTGAACTGTGACATCAATTTACTGGTGATAGGTCTCAGTTGACGGAGACCGTCTAAGTAGGTACAATTGCAGCACCTATATCTGTCGCCAAACAGTAGTGTGCGAACATTACTATATTCCGGTTTGAAGGTCGCTATAGCTAGTGAAGTTAATGGGAATCGAGACTTAACATCCTATTTGTCAAGGCTGCTACCACAATGTGGTGCTCTGTATAACAACTAGGGCACATGGTTATGGGCGGGTGTATCCTTTTTACCATCAGGTGAACGTCCGCTCGTGTCGTCGTTTCGTAGTATAAAAAAAAACTTCGACCAGTTAACACGAACAGTGCATTATGAGATCAGAAGCATTTCCTAGGAATCTTTCAGTGAGTGCGGCACCATAAATCGTGTTCTCTCTTGTGCGAGAGGCCGTAATTTCTTTAATTGTTTGTGTCTGGTAGAGACATATTCATACATGTTTTCTACTTTCAGTTGGAGTCTAGTTAATACAAAAAATTGGAGATCGTTTAGCTTTTAAACCCACTGCGATTACGGATGGTTACGAAATCTAATAGGTCGCCAACGCAGTGGCTGTCAGTCTTCTGAAAATGGCTCCGCAGTGACCGTGTTAATACATAAAAATTAACACAGTTATCACGTGCGATTGAAATAATAGTCGTTTGATTATCATAAGATACACTTTTGTTGATGATACATGATACGATTTAATCAGTTGCCAGTGGATATGCAATCCTTGAAGATAATATTTTTTTTTATCTACAATGAGCTAATACTTAACCTCAATTTCGTGTGGTGTTAAGTGACGGAGAGACGACCGTGGATTACGAAATATGGTTAACCAGAATACTCCGGTTATCGACGTCAATACGTTGTTCCAGATGTCAATATATGAATATTGTTAGTCAGAAAACCAGACAGATTTGTTAAGTGGGTTGTGGTATCTAACGATGCAGGTTCGATTAAAACATACTACCAATCGAATTCTACAATATATATAACCCCAAAATAGATGCAGAGACCTTATTACAAATGAGTAAGGTGGATTAATTAGCGTGTGTATATATATGTACACATTAATCCACACTCATATATATATATACACTAGCTGCCGCCTGCGCCCTTTTCTGGCCGTAACATAAAATTAGACTTGAAATTTTGTCTGAAATATTCCTTAAGAGCAATCGCAACTACAAATGACTTTCTATAGCAATCGCATAAATAATACGAAATGAAATTGTATACTTATAAAAAAGATTATAAGAAAAAAGTGAGGAAGGATTCATGAAGTTAAAAAAATAACCTATAACCATCAACAAATCATTCCGCGTGGAATGGTTATGTTCCCATGTCGATACGTTCCCTAGTTTTCAGATGATTGGCGAACAATGAGAACCCATTTTCGATATATACAGGATGGCGCAAAAGTAATCCTCCTATCAGAAAATGCTATAAGTTTTGCGATTGGCCCCTAATAATGTCAGTTCTGTTTTGACATTTTGGCCATTTACATGACACCATATTCTCGACTTGATGTAAAAAAATTAAAAGATATCCAGAAATAAAAATAATCCACAAGAAGAATCAAAGTTTTTTATTTTTTTTTTAAATTACAGCCAAAAAACATCGGAAGGTTATTTTTGCGCCACCTTGTATATACACACAAAATAATGAAAAGATTTGATTTAATTTTGTAACAAGTATTTTGTAACGGCGATGAAAGCCAACACAATCAATATAAATAGAAACTTTGCAATTATTGAAAAAAAAAAATTGAATTGTAGTAATATACATACCTTCAATTGTATGTTCAACGGGATTTCCGATATTAATAGGCAAAGAATAAACAGACGCCATCAACGCTAGGAGGCCATCTACAAGGTCGGACACATAGCAGAAAGAACGTGTCTGTTTACCGTTACCATATACCTGAAAAGATATTAAAAATATTTATTAAGTCATTAACATACAAATACATAACAATTTTACTTTTATACTTATACAATAATACACTGAATAACAGAGGACCATTTTTGACATTCCTATGTGACATAAAAAATAATAAAGAATTTGGATATTGACAATGAAAAATGTTAATAATGAATTATAATAAATACATTGTAAATTATTAGACATGATCAACAACCAAATTTAAGTTACTCCATCACATATGAGCAATTAAACATGATATATATGTAGGCAAATGGTTAGAGCGTGCGGCTTTCATTCCGAAGGTCGCGGGTTCGAATCTCGGCATGTACCGATGACCTAATATTTAAGTTATGTACATTTGTGAACTTAAGTAACAACAGCGAAATACAAACGGTGAAGGAAAACATCGTGAGGAAACCTGCACACTGAAATTATCTTTGTGTGTGTGTGTGGTGGCCCCAATAAAGTGGCAACAGGCTCACCCCCTAATCTGACCATATCATGCGAAAAGTGGGTGTTTATTCGCTTCTGCCTACTCCCAGTAGGAAAAAAGGCGTGATAATATAAAAATATATATATATATATGTGTAGGGCCAATCACATGGAGATCTATCCGGGAGGCCTTTGTCCAGCAGTGGACGTCTATCGGCTTGTGACGATGATATATACATTCAAACGAATTTCCTAGTGATGAAATATCAATCACTTTAAATTAAAAAAAAAACATACTGTAATAGTAAGATTTTGCAAGGCCTGCATAATAAAATTAGACACTACACGTCCATCAGAGACATGCATCCGTGGTCCATAAGTGTTAAAAATCCTTGCTACTCTTACAGATACATTTTCTTGTTTAGCATATGAGTATGCTAGTGTTTCTGCTACTCTCTTGCCTTCATCATAACATGCTCGTGGTCCTGTAACAATATTAAAGAATTCTAACTATAATTTAATGTTTATTTATTTTATTCAGGCTTTACCATAAGCAACTTAAATTAAAATGTATAGTAAATAAATAACAAATAGTAGAACAAACCTATTGGATTAACATGACCCCAATAAGATTCAGGTTGAGGATGTACCATAGGATCACCATATACTTCTGATGTGCTTGCTATTAAAATTTTAGCTCCAACACGTCGAGCTAAACCTGAATGACAATGAAAATATAAGTACAAGCTAAATTACTGAAACCACTAAATACTGTACTGCGTTTCTTAGCATACTGTGTTGGAAGTAAAATAATATGAAATTTTACACTGTAATGATATATTTAACAATTCATGCAGTGACAATGAATTGAACAGATACAATTGAAATGATGATCTAAGGAAAATATTATAAATACCTCTTTAAATACATACCTAACATGTTTATGGTGCCAAGAGTGTTAGTCTTAATTGTTTTAACTGGATTTTGCATGTAGTGAGGTGGGCTAGCAGGACTGGCTAAATGATAAATTTCATCGGCCTAAAATATAAAATTTATCTTACAGTGAGAAAATATTTATTTACGATAAATTAATTTTCAGTAAATAATAATAAGCATAAATAATTGCAAAATTAAAAAACAGTTTTATTAAATAACTTTAGAGAAAATATTTAAAAATTCCTATATCTTACCTCAACATATAATGGATTTACAATATCATGATGAATTATTTCAAAGTTGCGATGTCCAAACCAATGCTCCACATTACGTTTACGTCCAGTAAAAAAATTGTCTACAACAATTACTTCATGCCCTTGCATCATAAGCACATCAACAAGATGTGATCCCACAAATCCTGCACCACCTGTAATCTAAGATGTTTACGTGTCAGACAATCAATCAAGGTTCAATCTCCATTTTATTACAAATGAATTGGGGCTTATCTCACAAAATAAAAATAATTCTGTAATCACAGAAAGCTACCGATTGTTGCAATCAAAAAAATATCAAAGAGATAATAATGTACATTTTGCATATGCAAATTACACTTTATCAATACATAATTTAGTTGACTTCTGACTTACCAAAATCCGTTTTCGTTCTTTGTAACCTAAGTATTGAACATCAGGATATTTTTGTGGTATTCTTCCTTCTAAAATAGCAATTTTTTTCTCCAATTGTTCAATACGGGCTTTGGCTTCTTGAAGTTCTCGTTTAGTATCTTCTGCAGGAACATTAATAGGTTCCATTTTTGTTTCTTTTTTCTCTTCAAGGACATTAGATTCCCTCTTTGGTATTTGATCAAATTCTTTGTAAGCTATGTCCTGGAAATCATCATCTATTCTTTGGTGTTGCATTTTAAGTTCACTATCAATACTATTTTTATCTTTTTTAAGAATAAGAAAAATAAAGAGCACTGCAAAATAACATGTTATTTTTAAGTAACCTAATGTAAATTATGAAACCTCTAGCTTCAAGTCAGCAATTTGTCCTATATTATGAAAACGTGGTTATATTATCTGAAAATTTTAGCTTTTTAAAGCAATTAGCCTTAATAATTTAATACAGTTATACTCACACAGAGACAAAATGCATATGATGGTTATAGTCTTCCTAAATTTTAATGATTGCCTTATCATGTCTGAAAACTTTACCTTTTTTAATTACTAATTACATTGCTTCTTTAATAATAATATATTTAAAGGAAAAGATGTTCAGCTTTACATTTAAAATTCCTTGCACTAATTTTATGGCTTCTTTGCAAAGCTCTGTCAACAACGTTTAAGCTTTTAGATTTTTACAAAACGATTGACCGGCTGACAAATATATGACAGTTGACAAAATGTTGACAAAAGATAAACCACAGACGCATGTCAGGTTATATTTACGATTTTTTTTTACGTAACAAATATATATTATTTTTATGCTTTAAGCTCAAAAATATTCCAGTAATTAGTATACTGGTGGTAAGTATCTATTGTCGGAAATCATCTACTACTAACTACCGCTGGTATTTTTGCTGCCAAAGAGTAGTTAGTGTGCAAACATTATTGTTTCGATTTGAAGGGCATTGTAGCTAGTAAAATTATTGGAGTAACGAGACTTAACATCTGTTTGAAAGTGACGAGAAATGTGGTGCAGTGTATCACCCTAGCATCGAGTGTAGTAGTAATGTGTAAGCGTCAAGCCTCATAGTATCACTTACTATCAGGTAAAATTGTCACTCGTCTCATGGCTATGTGGAATAAAAAAATTAATATAAGATGAAAAATATATAATAAATAATTAAAAACTGTTTTTGCATAATAATTTTGATGTTTCGGAGAATTAGTTCAATAAATATAAAGGTAAAAGACGTAATGATTTGTTATATTCAAGTGAACAATATACATTTAATATAACTAAACTCTAAATATTTGATCACGTTTTTCCCCCGACGTTTTGTTCGCTTTCCAAAAGCCATGAACATTGGGGTACTAAGGTGACAGATGTGCCATTGTCTTAATAATCACGGAGCACCTAAACTTTTTACTTATCATTGGTTGTCCGATCTACGCAGAGTAAGTTCATTGTTTCTTAAAGTCTTCTAGTGGTACGTTTGGTATATAAATAAATTTTATTAATAATAAGATCCCAAGCCGGTGGTATTTCTCAACCATCTCTTTTATTGAAATAAGGATATTTTCCAATCTCGATAGCGTCTGGTATTATCTTGGTAAAAATCATTGTTCTTTTGCAAGGATTTGTAATTCATCAAACCTAATGTAATAGTTGCGTTGATGTTTGAAGAGCTATAGGTTCCTTCACGCAGGTTTTCACAGATCTTTTTGTTTGTCCTATATATGCGTGGCCATGGCTTCTGTAATTCAACCCAAACGTCGAGATATAAAATAATTAAATGAACACCATGTAATTCGTAACATTTATTTTTATTTAAAGGTAAAAGAGAATTCATTTGATATTTTTATGAAATAAAAAATTAAAGAAAAAAATAAAACGTCAATTTATTTATAGAAAAGTATAAATACAAATTGAAAGAATTGAGTTTCAGCTAATATTTTTTGTTTCCTATAAAGGGTTATTTATTATATTTAAAGTTTCTGAGGTTCAGTTTCAGTCTGTAGTTTTCCCAAGAAAAATCCTCATGAAAACTAAACATTCGTAGATATTATCGTAAATAAAATAGATATGCTGAATTGTCAAAATTATGGATATTCTAACTGCTTAAATATTTGAGATTATAGGATATTTATAAATCTTGTTTTCAAGAATAAAAAACAATTTATGAGAAGGAAATTTAATAGTTATAATTTAACTTCCTTATATACGAGTAAGATACCCTAACATTATTTATATCAATTCGTTGACCACGTTACCATGAAATGAAATGAATATCAAATAAATTTTACGGACCACTTCGAAGCATAATATAGTTCATATCACAATAAATTTGTTTATTGAAAATACGCGTAAACAAGTATTTACAGTTATATATTTTGTTAACTTCGCTCACTGACAAAATATTTTTATAGTCTGTTTTCTAGCTACATAAATTACAGGTGGTGTGAATAATATGTTTCTTTTAAATAAATCAATTAAATTTAAGGAATACTTTTATTATCCATTGTATATGTACAAATTCTATTAAAGGTTTGATCAACAAATGTGATGACTAGAAAGAAGAATAAAAAGTTCATCTGTTTGTTATGGGACAAAATCTTTATGTATAATATTATTTTCTGTATTATTTCTAAGATACAAGCTCATACTAACAATCTCCTCTAAGAGCCACAGCCTTATCAGGTTGGTCAGAAAATAAGCCATCAACTCCTGCAGCTATAAAAGCCCTTAACTCTCCGTGTAAATCCCCTATAGCCGATTTTGAAGTATCATTGCTTTTAAATTCTTCAGGCAAGAATGTATTTTCAGCACGGAAAGTATACGGATGAACTTCCAAATTTGCCGCGTGAGCATCTCGGACAAAATTTGTAGGTTCGCCCAAAGTATTGTCACCGTTACGCGGTATTATATAACTTTTATCAGGTCCAACAGCAGAGGCATAAGTTGCCACTTCTTTAAGTCCATCAATTGTTGCCATATCTCTATAAGTAAGCCCAGTTCTGTTTTCTATCTGATCAAAAGGTTGGTCGGAAGTATCACTTTCGAAAAGTTGTAATAAACGGAGATTAGTAATTGTTTTTAAATATTTCAAATTATTTACTTCAAATGATTGTATATATACTGGCGCTGAGGCACTAATGTAACCATTTTTATGAAAAGTGTCAACAACAAGGTTTTCCATAGAAAAGTTTAGACGTTGGAAGTAAGTGCTATGTTTAATTTCAGGATAAATCCCAATAGCACGTTTTTGACTGATTTGTAAACTTTTTACTAAATCAATTATTTCTTGGAATGTTGGAATTTCGAAAATACCATTCATTCTAGCATTCCCTGGTCTTGTTTCGGGTATGCGTTCTATAGCGCGAAGAGTTTTCACTTCTGATAAAGTAAAATCTTCAGTGAACCAGCCATCAATAGATTTACCGTCTACAATTTGCGTTTTAAAGCGCTTACTGAATTCAGGACGTTGAGGGATGTCTGTCGTCAGTCCGAGTTCGTTGTCGTGTCTTGCAATCAAGTGTCCATCGCGAGTCATCACTAGATCCGGTTCTATGTAGTCAGCCCCCATCATAATAGCGAGGGCATAAGCTCCCAGCGTATGTTCAGGTACATAACCGCTAGCACCTCGATGAGCTATAATGAGTGGTTTACATTTATCAACACTAGCTTTTGACTGCGGTGATTGAATGAAGGCTGGTGCTGTTCTAATTGAAGCGAAGCACCATACAATAACAAAGAGCCACGTCCAAATATTTTTCTTCATTTCACTTTTTCCTGTTGCAAAAAAATTAAAAAGAATATTACACAAGCATAATAAATTATTGAATGGATTGATCAAAGTTAACACGAAAAGGTTAATTGTACTTATATATTATTTAATTTTAATTTAATTATCAGCAATTACGAGGAAATGATTGTATAACAATACTCTAAAAAAATCTAAAACAAAGTTATGTTGCAGGAATGAATTAGGAAGGTTTTAAATACGATATATAGTTTTAAATTTTACAATGTTTTAGAAATAAACATCAATGAAATATAAACGTAATTATTAAAGTTAAAGTTGGTATCTAATCCCATGTATTTGTAATAAATATTTACAGTTAACAAATAGACGTGGACTTAAAACAATACATTTATTATTTACTACTTGGGCCAATTATAAATGCTAAAACAAAGTCTATGCATGGACTTCAACCCGAAACATTATGTAATAAGTAATTTATAAACTATTGATAGAAATAGAGAGTAATATTTACTTACTGGTGCTAGCCGATTGGTATTGCGCGTCCACAGACACTTGGCCACAATATGATTAAACTCATATGTACAGATATGTAGACAAATATTAGATATTATATTTTTTATCCTTATTTATAAAATAATATTTTAGATATTATGTCCGATGTGTAATATAATGTTAAATAACACTACCTTGTTAGACAATACAACAACTATAAATAAGACCGAGGCATGCAGGAGGAAAAACATTTAAATACATTTCGTGACCACGTTACGCGATTAAAATGTTCTTACCAAGGTTGCAAAACAAAAAGAATTGATTTATGTTATCAAATAGTTATGTTAAAATTTTTCTATTATCATATTAAAATTTTTCAATTACAGCATAAAATTAAGGAGAAAGTACTTATAAAATCTCGTCTGTGGTTCTATATTTGAAAATTGTTGACTGTACTAGGATTCGCACAAATAGTAGAATTTATAAAGATGAGCAATTTTTAACATCCAATCAACGATCATTTGTTTGTCGAATTAAACGGGCTTCTAACAAAAAAATTATATTCATATTAGCAAAAAAATAACGCGATCAAGTAAAAAAACACAAACAAAAAGAATATATTGAAAGATATTAATTTTACGTATTACTTTCGTGTCAATAACATAAGTAATTAGCAAATTGTCTACTGTGTTTATTTAAATTTTTTTTTTCTCAAATAAAGCATACATTTATCGGTGAAAGATTAATAAATTTTTTATTAGGACATCGCTTCCGAAAACGAAGGCAGACGATAGTACTAATGACACCTTTGATGATAGGACGGAAAAAAAATCGATCCTGATTAAAAAAACATCATGTCTTTAAAACGTTTTACGCTCTATCACATCAGTACAGCTAAATGAAACGATAGTTTTATAAAACATACATTACAAAGAAAAAACCAGCAATGAAACACAAAATCAAACACAGCTGATACTCGGTTCAACGAACTCCCGGGCGCGGTGCGGCCGCGCCAATCTAAATGCTCCATGGCCCTATGAAATAAGGTTCAAATTGAAACCATCGAGTTCCCGCCGCGCCATAGCGTTCGTTGAACCGAGTATCAGCTGTTTTTGATTTTGTGTTTCATTTCTGTTTTTTTTAGTAATGTATTTTTCATATAACTATCGTTTCAATTAGCTGTACTAACATGATGGAGCGTAAATAACGCTAATAAAACATTTTAAAATTTTTTAATCAGGATCGATTGTTTTTCCCTCTCATCATCAAAGGTGGTTTTCAGGTTTTTGTTTTCGGAAGTGGTCTCCTAACACCCAGTATTTATAATTAAGGAAGGAGCAAAAACATTGCATTTTCATTCCCTTTTTGTTAATACCTACTTTGCTGACGTAACTGAAAATATTCAGTATTTTGCCACTGAGAATAAATTTGATTTATTACTAACCTTTAAGTGATATTTATAAACATTACAAAAAAGACGATAGACTTAAAATCATCGTAAAATAAACTTGGTTTGTGAAATATTAACTAAAGTATAGTGATGATAAGTATAATAATGATGATATCACGATCCTTTGCAGATAAAAGTTATTTTAACATTGAATTTACTGCTGGTGTTCAAATTCTATTTCAGCTGTGGAATAATTAATTCGGATAGCATAAACAAATATTTAACCGATTTCATAACAACAGGTATTATAAATTTGCATATTTTAAAAACATGGAGCAGCTAAACAAGGATTTTCACTTTAATGTGAGTGTTACAACCTTATAACAGAAAATATCTTTGATATAACAATTGAATTTCTAACGCAACCAGTTTAACTGAATCGATTTTACATTTTTTTTTACAGTTTCAAAATTGTACGTACGTCTCAACATTATAATCATATTATATTAGTTTCTTTATTTATCTGTAGTAAGGAAACATTATTTCAAATTTAATCTTGTTTGATAGAATTTTTTTTATTAATTTATAACCAACATTTTAAGAATATTTAAATAATAACGAGGACTTTTTGACATTACTAAGATTTTATTTCGTATGCTTACAGTAGTAAAATTTATGGTTAAAGGCCAATGCCCAATCAACAATGAATTCAGGTCGCGTAGTGCATAATTAACTCATTATATAAATAGACAGTCACCTGCTAGATGATTAAATATTTATATTGATATTAAAATTTTTATAATGATTAACTTGTTAAAAATAAATAGATGCAAATTCAACATTAGATTAACCTAACTTTCACAACGGATATTTCCTTAGATCCACGAGCAATGGGCGTTAAATTATCTTTATTAAGTAATTTGTGACAAATGTAGTATTTTGTCACTAACCATCTGGCAAATACATTGTACAAATGTTGGCTTAGATATTAAAAAAAATATGTATTCGTGAATGAAAAAGAAAACTTTAATAATTTAACTTTTGATAACGTTGATATATGTAGTACATGCACTCTTCATTTTGTTATGACACCTCCAAGCCATACTTACCGCCAAAGTTCTGTTTGTAGAAGGCATCTCATAACAATTTGCAGCATCACAGATATTTTGCATTACCATTTAGTAATACAATTTAACCACCTGCTAAATAATGTAAAACTATATAAAAGCTTAATAATTTTCTTCATAAAATTACCATAAAGTTAAGGTGCGGAGTAATCTGTTATCAAATTTGATATTTCAAGAAATTACGATAAAAAGATTACATGTCAAGGACCAGATCTCAAATACATCATACACTGATATAGACATATATGAGTTATCCCTGTATACGTTTAACAGTTATTCGCTTATATATATAAGTTTTTATTTTATCTTATTCCATATTGTATGTACTGTTATTTTGGGATTGGAGAATAAACGATGCAACTAAACATCTGTAATAATTTCAGCCTATAGCCATTTATTGCTAAACATAGGCGTTCCAATTGATTTTCGGCGCAAAAGATTCGAAGTTCGCATCCAAAGATTCCTTGCGATCTTCAATATATCGTTGGCACGCGGTTAATGATAACTGCTAATAATGGTGAGAAACTGGGAGCTTAATTTTCTGGTTCTTTGGCATGTGTGATAGCGATCGCAGTGTGTTAGTAAAGGTCATTGGAAATGCTACTGCTTTCTCTGGTGTTGATCCCTTTTATTCGCTATATACAAAATGCTTAAGCATGATGAGATTTTTGGTTAATTATAAGCCACGTGAAATCTCGTTGCTTTTATATTCTTAAGATTTATTTAAAATTTTATAACATATTAAAGATTACTACGAGTATTATGAAGCAATCTTAAAAGATTTAATGTCGTAACAGAGAGCACGAATGGTATCTGGGGTCAGCGGTTGATATCGGTGTCATTCGGAGTGTATTTGTTATTATGTTACTTTATTACATTAATATTTAATTTGATTTTAAATATATCGTTTGCTATTAAACAATTTGTGTAATGAAAATTTGATTCATGTTAATAACTTTAACAAGGATGTACTACATCCTTGAAAAAATTACACCTATATAAATTAGTACAGAGTTTACAATAGGCGCTTTATAGCTGGAAGCCAACTCCTCCGGCAATCATTGTAATTACTGGATCTGTAATATTTTTAATGGCGGCTTTAAATGAGTTTATTATAATAGTTTAAAGGTAGCTGTGTCGCATAAAAATAGGTTAAGATAACTATGATAACTCCATCACAGAAACCTTGTTTGGTTTGTGTTGGCTTTTAGACATTTTTCTATATTTCATTTTTATTTCACGAAGCTGATAGATGAGAGGGTCGATCATCTGGTTTTAAGTAACGATAGGGCGCTAGTTAAGATGATGTTCACTGCACCATATTGTGCTCTTCGCTTTTATTTATAAGATGTTAAGTATTATTTATTACTCCTATAACTTCTAACTATAACACGCTTCAACACTGAATACAGTAATGTTTTCACACCATTAGTAGAAATAGGCGCTGCGGAGGTATTTACCTGTACAATCTTCAGCAACACAGCTACCCCCGTAGTAGTCAGTGGGGTTGAAGTTTGAATTAATGTTTGAATATATTTATTGTTTTACACAATACAATTTGTATAAACAAGATATGTGTTACTGTAGTACTATAGAATCACTCGGAACCTTATTGTTGTATACGTGTTGCTTTGCTTTTATTAAACCAAACACATCCCTCGAGGCGCAGATAGGAGACCCTTTTCTGTTGACACACAGATTTGGTAGGTAGGGTTGTAACTTGAAGTGCACTGTAAACTATGGCGATATCTGTATTCAAACAAATAAAATCAATGTGGTCTACTTAAATCATGCTAATGTTAACCCAATAGTTACAAAAAAAAACAGTTTTAAATTTTTTTTGTCTATTAGTCTTTCTTTTGAGTAATTTCCAAACAGAATGACCGACTTTGATGGAACTCTGGCTGTAGAATCAGAACATTATATAGACTAAAAAAAAAAAATTTAAAAAAGAATTAGCATTACGCACAAAATTTATGTTGTTTTAAAAAAACACATTGTTTTGAAATTATCAGTTTTTTAATGGTTTCACAAACGTTTTATGTCATAAAGTATGGCGTTCAAAAGAGATAACTGGTAAGAACTTATAGATAATTGTCATAATATCGCAAATAATCATCTGGATATTTGCTTTTTTTTTTGTAATAAGTAGGTACATAAAACAATCCTGTAAGTATTCAAGTAAATATTTGTTCAAAATTTGTAGCTCTTTACTGTACATTTAAATAACGTATCATTTGTGGAAAAAGATTTTCATAAATATTAAGACATGATGACGTTGTTAAATGAATGAATTTAAGTAATTTTACTGTAACTTACGGATAGATCAATCGGCTGTTGATGAAGGTCTTTATAGTCTCTATACAATCCGAAAACGCCACGTTTACACATTTTAAATCTGATGAAAGAATTGTTTCCGTAACATATCTAACGAATCTAATTTTCAACACAGCCGCAAACAGTAATTTTGTCATGACTTTTCACTTCTAATTATTTTTCCATGTAGATTGTTTAATAATAAGTACAGTTTAAATACTCTTGCATGTTTTCGCCATGGTGGCAACCCTTAACCGAACATCTTTAAAGGATCCCCTGGCGCGCTATCCCTAGCGAAATTCGTTTGTTTTTTTCCACCTACCCTCGCCACTATGCGATGCCTCTAATCCTCACAGATCGAATTAATAAACTTTGTCGTTAATCATTATCGTAAGCTGCGAATACAAAATTAGACGTTGATTACACTAAGGGTGAATGGTTAAGTCGAGTTTATTAGGACCGGAAGATTTACTGTCGTATAAAGAACTTTATTATTTTTTTGATTCAACGGATTTACTAACAGAATCCAATTACGTGTCACTATTTTATTTGGGCGTCTTGTAATCTCGTTAAGGTCTAAAACAATGCTATTAAATGCTTAGACTTTGTTTACGAATGCAATAAGTATGAACATTTTTTTGTTAAGACATTCTGAATTGAGAACTTCTTGTCGAGACTCAGAAATTAATTTTTTTAAATTCTATATAGAGGAAATGTATTTATCGATATCTTAAGAAATAAGTGATTACTTGGTGATTGATTGTGATTAATATGTTTTGTATAAGTTAATTTAAAGAAAAGAAAATATTTATAGTTATAAGGTTTACATGCATCGCTCAATTGTCGTTATTTGAAGTTTTCATGCTAACACTTAAAAAAAAAGCTCTTGTCCAATGTAAACAAACGTGTGTATAAAATTCACTAGATATTTATTAAACAAGTAAGTAAACAAAACACTTTTTTTGATGTAATTCTGTTGTCTGTAGTATTTTATAGTTGTGGGAAATTCAATAATCAACCCTCATCCTACTGTCAAGTGATTTCTCCCTTGAGACAATTTCGAATGTTCTCCCTAGCGAAAGGAGGGTATTAATCGTGTTAGGTCAACAGTGTACATTTATTTTAATGTCAACTTCCGTACTTGAATTATGTCTGCTTTGCCAATGATGGAATTTATCATAATACGGAGAATTATAATTTTAGTTTAGTCCGGAAATTAACTTGCAACTGAGATAAATTGCGGATAACGTACGACTGGTCTGTGTAGAGATTATTGAGAAAAGCCTATGCTTAACAATAGCCTTGTCTCGATCGATCATCTTGACGATGATAATAGATAAAATACTGAGTATGTAGAAATAGCTGGACACTCAAATATATCATCATTGAATTACTTCTGGAATAAATGGGAATGATTAATTACGTTTTTTAATTATGTACTGTATTTTTAAATTGAGTGTATCTGGATGAGATCACAAAAAAAATATACGAAATGACCGGTGAAGATGAGTGTTTTATTCAGAAGTGATTTTGTTAAGTGGATAATGCGTGGGTTGGTCGTATCGGGCGGGGCAGACACGCCTTACCAGCACAGGATCCATTTTTAGTTTTTTTTTTGGTTATTTTTTTGAACATTGCGTGCATAAACAAATAAGACTTAAGAAAATAATTTATTATTACGACCTATTCAAATAGTGGTTATATTTCGATAAAAAGTACATATAAGTGGAGAGTGTGTGTTTCGAGAAACATTATAAAAGTGAGAAGAGTTTATATTTGAATTTCCATTAAGAAAATATTTGATCAAATGTTTAATTATGATTTTAACACAAATTATTCATAATTTGATTGAGTATCAATGAAGAAAACAGAGAACAATGACAGAAATATAATGCTTATATATAAAGTGAAGAGATGAGAGAAAACAGTAAGTTTGGGTGTAAAAGTTTACTCTACGTATATTAAAGTGCAATATAATTAAGCACATAAGTACTTCGGCATTTTGAGGCTGTCGACTAGGGTTTATATTACACAGTACCCCATTATCGCAAAAGTTTTGTTACTTTATAGGAGCGTTTATTCAAATCGACGTCCGAATAGTAAAACAGAAATAATTTTACAATAAAATTGTTGGTATAAACAGATCTTGGAGAACATAAACAAGTGCTCCTCATAAGGTGAAAACAATCATATACTATGCCATCATCATCGTTATCAGTCTTTGTTTATCCACTGCTGGATATAGGCCTTCCCAAATGTCTTCCACCAAATGCGATCCTCAGCTTCTCGCATCCACCCACTTCCGACCGTTCTGATGATATCGTCGGTCTATCTGGAGAGAGGGCGTCCTAAGCTTCTGCGGCCTGTACGCGGTCTCAACTCAAAGACTTTCCTCCTCTATCGGCCGTTACTGACATGACAGATATGGTCGGCCCACTGTCACTTCAGCTTGCAGATTTTGAAAGCTACATCGACACCTTTGGTTCCCCGGCGAATTTCTTTGTTCCGGATTTTGTCCCTTAAAGAAATGCCAAGCATAGTTCTCTCTAGCGCTACATGCATACACATACAACAAATAATTATTTTTCAAATTATTCGATAGTGATGTGAATGTAATGCGAGAAAATATAGTTTGACCATAATTCTCTAATTCGTCAGTTATAAATTAATAGATGTTTAATGAAGATAAATATACAATAAAATCTTTTGAAAACCGTCCATACATTTCAAAATCATAATCTTGTGAATAGATTCAGTTAAATGTCTTCTCATGGTTTAATCTTTATTTGGCTGAATTTTGAATTTATTTTATGTTACGTTTGTAGCCGTAGGTAGAGTTACTCTCTGTAGTAAGTTCCGGAATAGATAATATTTTTAGAATTAAACTCTTGAGTTTAACTATCAAGCAATCACATCTTGACCCGTTACGATCCAAATGATCGACACGACCTACAACAATGCAGGCGTCTATATACCAAATCCTATAAACAGAAAAAAGAAATCAATACTTTCTATAGTGTTGTATCTCAGGTATCGATACAGGCATCATCGATAAGAACATGTTTTGTTATCTAATTTATATCGTAAAAACATTTTTATTATAAACATGCAATGAATTTTTTATAATTAAATACTTAAATAATTGATACGTAGATGATATAAGTATAAGGCGAAGATCGATTTACAGTGGATCTTATAAAAAGGAACAAATACATCAACAGGTCAATGCAGACAATTAGGCACGAGAGATTCTCTGTATGATCGAACTAGATAGAAAGATATCAATTTAAAGAACTAAGGTCACCAACATAGCCTAAAAGATCGCTAGATTTAAGTGGCAATGGATGAGGTAAATTGTTCACAGGACTGCGGTCAGATGGGCTAATAAGGTCTTTGAGCAGCATCCGCGTACCAGTAGAAGTGATGCAGGAAAGTCCTCTATAAAGTTTACGACGATCTGGTGGAAGTTGCGGTAAGCTATTTGATGAGGGCAGTGCAGAACTTGTCATTTTGGAAATTATTGAGCGAGGTCTACGTTCAATGGTAACCTATCTGCTGATGCTCATGATAATATGGTTAAGAACAAAAATTTTGATCACCTACACTTAAACATGCATGTATATGTGTAAGCAAGTTTTTTTCAATAATCAAATGGAACATGTACTTTTATATTTGAAGCGCCTAAAATTGTTTTATTAAATTATACAACCTTTGTTTTTTTTGTAGGTGCTTAATAAAACCCAACATTCTTAAATCAAGGCTATATATGAACATACTGAGACACATAAATAAAAAAAAATATATATAACCTTTTTCTCATCCTTTTTGAGTTCGTATTTGAATCTTTTTTAATCTGTGATAATTTATCAACTGAAAGATGGTGAGACATACGAGAATGTAAATGTTTTACCATCATCACCTCTCTTTAATATGACCATAATGAGGATCATCTCACATCACTACATAATGCTGGAGCATTGAACTGTCGAAGCTAAATTAAAATTACGTTGGATATAAGCGTGAATTAATTTGTCCGGCATTGTCCGAACGTCTACGAGAATTGTGATGTGCACATAGTATGATGATATCGCTGCGGTCGAGTATTCTATTAAATTATACTAATGAGAAATATTCTGTACTTATATGTTTTTTTCTGCTTGCATATAGTTATTTCATTTATGTTAGCGTGCACGCTATGTACTTAGGTACGAAGAAATTGACAACCAAAAGACTACTTAATCTTTTCTGACCAATGTTCTGTAACAAAATAATTTATTTTTTAGATTGAATAAATTTTTAGATCCTTTCGATGTCATGTAATTTTAAACCACCTGCCAAATCAAGTCTGAATTATATCAAAAATACTAATACTTAATTAAGGCAATAATGAAGAAATTAACAGTGTATTTTCCTATATTGTGTTTAAGTAAAAAGTTATGTTATTAATTCCTCGACGTGAATGAATCGCACACAAGTTTTCTGTTTACGAAAAGAAATCACTAAAAGCATGAAATTTGAGAATTCTCAAATACTTCATTATCCGTGACAATCGATAATCAATCATCCAAAAGCTCGCAAAACAATAATCACATTATCATTTTCCCATAATAACAAATGTAGTCCGTAAATGCATGAAGAACCCGCTTTGTATAGCTTTTTTGTACCGAAAATAAACAATTTTACAAGAAATATCGTCCCAAAGCCGAGACTCGTTCGGAATCGAACAATGTTAACTTATGAGCGAACGTATTATTTATTGAAAGCAAAAAAAAGATGAATACGAAGCGGTTTGACATATTGGTAAAGGTCCTTATAAAATTATTTGCTATCACGCCATCCGAAACATCGAAGGGTTGTAACGAAGGAGCTATCCAAAACGATACAAAGTTGTTGCCATAGTAAAGGCGGTGCGGTTCAATAATAAAACAATATGACGCATCCCAAACGTTTGGGCGGGTTAATTTTATGGATGCAGTGGACTTCATCCACGCTCATGCGCCCATGTAATTGTTACGTTCTCGTTATAATTTCCATATAGAGCCATTTGAAGCGCCATTAATAATGTTTAGAATGAATATTTCGAATTCTCAAATGTCATCCAGCTTATTAACCGCCTTCATTTTTTGTCCAAGTTTTGTTTGTTTTTGGATTGAGCGTTTTGGTTTTGGCGCGGTCATTTCGATCTTTCGTTTTTTGTCTCGCATCATGTCATCTCCAAGGATGAAATATTGTTTACTGATAATTACTTATTTTCTAATAAAGTCTTTTTGTGTATAATTATTTTTTAAAAATATAATGACTTTGGAATCAGTGACAAGTAGGTACTAGGTACTAGATACTGGTTAGTATTTTATATTGCTAGTAGTGCTATTAGTGGTAGGTCTCTATTGCCGGAGACCGTTTAGGTAGGTACCATAGCAGCGCCTATTTCTACCGCCAAAGAGCACTGTATAAACATTACTGTGGTCCGGTTTGAACGGCGCTGTAAATATATAAATAATTTGTTATAACATAATAATAACAATAATTTTATTGCATGTAATATTTTATATCAAAAAAGGAATAAAGAAATATTGGTAAGCTTTTTTAATATAATTATTTATTATATTTTTTAATCGAGATGTTGAAGTTTAAGGAATAACTTCTTTTTCACAAAAATAAAGATTGATTAATCATCAAATGTAGTCCGCAAAAAGATATCATTATATGAATAAATTTAGATTCCGAGGCGAGTGATCGATAGATACGTAGATCAGATCTATAGATCATATCGAGCTCGAAAATGGAATGCGTGAGTAAGACAAAATATAATTAATGATCGGCCTTCGAAATTCGAATCGGTCTGGTGCAGACATGTTGGCGTCGTCGCAATAAACAAAGGGCAAAAAGTTCTGTTTCGTATTTTGGGTTTTTTTATTTATGCATGTAAAACATTAGTAGATGCTCACGATTAATCATTGGTGGGTGCATTGTTGCATCTGTTGAGACGTTTTGTAGAACTCGAGGGCTATTGTTCAAGATGGACCTCTGTGCTTTTCGATAATTAATCTTTCAATACACCACCTGTGAATTGAAATAACGGGTCGAAAACTTTTGTACACTATCCGTATTCTTTCGTACGAATGTTGGCAATGAGATTTGATGTTGATTTTTCATGGGTTGCCAATAGCGATGTAAACTACCTACTCAAATTTCTATTTCCGTTTAACCTTGACTAGAGACCTATGTCTGGCAGTGGACTTCCATCGGTTGAAACAATTAATAAGGCCTGTCCTTATAATAACAGACCTTGCTTAACATAATGAAAGAGGTCAATAGGCGTGCACCCTGAAGGTAGTCTATGAATCGCTCTTAAGAAGACGTATCAAAGTAAACTAGAAAATTTTTTTTTTCAATCTGTAAGAGCTTCGTTTTATACTTGTGTGTTGAGTAATTGTCTTTGTAATCTAAATTTAATACAATATCTACTAATTACCTAAGGTTTTTTTGGATGTTTTTTTCTCTAGCACTTGCTTTTGATTTTTATAAAGTTTTATCTAGATAGCTTAGTAGGTATCTAGGGTTTTTTAACGAAGGTTTTGGAATAATATACTCAAAGAATTATGATTTATGGAATTTTATGAGAACTGTGCATGCCGCGTCTCTGTCCTTGGCTTAATACAATATACTGGTTTTCCTACGCATGTTCTTCCCAACTGACGTGGGAAATAAAGTGTTCTTTATAATTCACATGAAGACCTTAGCTGCAAACAATCATTTGTTTTTGAGTTGCGGTACCTCCGCCTTAAGCTCTCTCATAAGGACAATCCGTCAAAGTCTTGTCCGGTATTGGCGCCATATCTTGTCGATGTTGATCGTGAGAAATATTAAAATAACAGACATTTATAAACCTTCTCTACAGATTCTCACAATATTATAATAAATCGCAGTAACTTTAATTTTTATGTTAATTTTCATTATTTCTTAACATAAGTTAATAATTATACATAATAATTTACTACCGAAACATCTTGAACAGTTCCTTCAAGTTGTTGTCCTTGTTAAAAAATTTCTAAAATAACTAATAATTAACAAATACTTGATGATAATAGGAAATTACCTCGTTCATCACGGTATACAGTTGTACGATGGTATATATATTTTTGGCGACTGCTACACAAAATATAAATTCTTATCGCTGTATTTGTGCATATTCCGCCACTAAGTGGCCAACGATAGTCCAGTCTTGGACATAGGCCTCGGACAAGGTACAACGCTTAGCCCGATATTGGCTAGTTCTTCCATCTGGTCGTGGTGCTGCGTTTGGGTAAATGTGGTCTTTATTCTGAAATACGTCCACTCTTCCGTTAATTAGTTCTACGACAGTAGGAAAGGCTTATTGCTAATTCGGTTTATATACTGAACAGATTATATAGTTAACCTTTTTGTTTTTTTTCTGTGGGGAAATCCTGCATTAGGTACCCTTCCGCTGTCGGGGCAACAGAAGAGTTATGCGGGACTCTTACCGGCTAAAACCCCACGGTTTCTCACTCATCGCATTTGGCCGAAATCACAGGAACGCTTCGTACACTACCGTGGTTCCGACAGCGAGAGGTCTTGATAAGACCACATCTCGGGGTGGAGCTACTGCATTCTACCCCCTATACACCTCGAGGCCTTTCATGTTTGGTGACAGATTTTCCCCGAATCCGCCGCCATGGCCTCTGTTATTGGGGTTGGAAGGCATAAAATATCCTCCTTCGAGGCCCCAGTCTCTGCCTGCGGATTGAGAGATGGGTGTTTATTTGTCGCTGCCTCTCAGTAGCTTCTTTCTGCAGCATTACCTCCTCACAGAAGGCAACCGTAGCGTCCCAGGACCTCTCACTACTGACCATGACTTCAGGAAAGCCAAAAAGTGAGAGGTCATCCCCCACAACAGCGACGAGATCTTGGCGCTGACTAGCCCATGCCGAGCAATTCTCTAAAGTATGCTGCGCGGTATCCTCATCGCATCCACAGTGATGACACTCAGTTGTCGACTCTCTTCTGGCTATGCGGCATAGATACTTACCAAAACACCCATGACCAGAAAGTACCTGCACAAGCCGGAAGGTAAATAGTCCGTACCGCCTGTCCGTCCACTCATTTAAAAGAGGACGTATTTTAGGTAACCTTGGTTGCATACAAAAACTTGGTTTCATAATAATTATAACATTTGTCTGTACAATTAACGTAAAATTGTCAATGGTTACATCCAGTTTTGTGTTAATGTTGCTATGCAACTTACTTTACTCTTACTAATGCCCTGTAGGTAATGTGACAAGCATTATGGCAACATTAAAAGGTACAGTATTTTTCGAAAGATTTTATAAGTTGTTAAGTATTTACATATCGTTACAAACTATAATTTATGTTTTTCAGTTTTTGTGGAAAGGTAGAGTAAGAAAAAGTTTTTATCTCTAAGCAAAACTATTATTGAGTTATGATTGTTTTTCTAAGAATACTTACGAGTTTTCTATTCCGATCCACTAAACTGTAACATGGGTTAACTTACAACATTAAAAAAAACCAAACGAATGTGCGACCGACGTTTTTTCTACACCTGACAACGCCGAAGATAGTTTTTATAACGGCGGTTATGAAAATTAAATTATAGGTTTTATTTAAAATATGATAAGTGTATAATATATTATAAGCAGTTGTCAGTTTTAAGATTCTATCTCTGTAAAGTATTTATTTGAGATTGACATTAGTTTTTATTTTTTACATTTCATATCTGTGCTTTTTAAATAGTAGTATTCTAATGCTTTGTTAAAATTAAAGAGCTTTCATATATTAGAACATGTTATTTTATAGCACAAATAGGTTTAGAGATTTCTAACTTAAAACACATACATTTATATACTGATTTCGTAATCAAAATATACGCATATAATATATTACTTAAAATAATATTTTCTTTATTTTACATTTACAAAAATACTAATTAGAGCTATAAAAAACGTAATATTCATATCTCAAAATATTAAGTTCAATACAATGTTACATAATTTCAGTTCAATTAATAAACCAGTCGTATATAAAGTAAGCGGCTTAATATGTATAAGGGAGCTGTCTCCGCAGATACACGCCATAAAGATCGCATCTACAAAGAAATCAGCGACAGAACTACAGCCGCCAACCGCCGCCAATAGACAATATTAATGACATAGTTTTTTCTTTTTTTTTCTACATTCACGTAAAAACTGCGGCAGCGACAAAAGATGATGGTCCCCAGAGATAAAGGAACCATAAATAACACTTGTTTTTTTTGTTGTTTTAAGTTATAATTATAGGTGGCTATGTTTATAAAGATAATTATTTAAATTTTATGGACAGTTTTTAATAGATTACAGCATTTTATTGTAAGGGTCAAATTCCTTTAAAAGGCCTTCTCTCTATTAAATGTTAGGTAAGTTCAAAACACTAAACATAACCGTTTTTAATTTATGTAATCATAAAGTTCTAATAATATCGGGGTATTAATGCAACAATCTATGTAACTTAATTATTTACAATGGCCAGCTTTTAAAACTGTAAAGATTCTTAGATGATAATCTTATTGGACATCAAGTCACTAATTATAATAGTTGTGATAATTAAGCCAAAATAAATGTTCTGTGGCTGAAAAAAAGTTATTTTACGACAGACTACTAATTGACTTACTTTATATGTCTTTTCCACTCCAACAATTGAACGCGCCCCGCTGACCAAAAACCGTGAAAATAGATGATTGCATTTTTACGTAATGATGCACAGGCCATAACAACGTTTATATGCTATTACTCTCCAGCAATCAATAGTATCAATAATGGTATTTACCTTGTTCATATAATTTTATTAATTACTAAGCACTGCGCATCGTTAAAATTTATATGAAAAAAAAAGTACAAGGAGAAAACGGTGTATAATATTTTACTTTATATTTAAATTACTGCAAAGTTCCTCATTGTGTTGGCTTACGGTAGTAGATACCGGCGCTTCTTTATTAAATCTACCCTGTAATTCATTATGGGGTTCGTTTAAATTAAGTTTCAACACGGTTTGAGCCTTCTTAAATTTCATTCAGTAACTTGAGAATTTATCGCGCAACTTGCATGACTAACAACATCTATATTAAAAAGTTATTTGCGGGTGTGTTTTTAAAAGAATTATTAATTTTAATATACATATTTTTCCTAATAATTATATCAATATTTCATCTTGCAAATAGACCGATTAATTGAGTAAAATAATCTAAAATCTTATTTATCTAACTTTTCATTAAAATAGGGTAGCAATGTTGCTGCATTATTTCGGCATAAACAATATAATATATTTTTTTTAAATTCAATTTTTTGTAGAAGGTTATATGACAATAATAAATCACCCTCATAGAAGAAGTACATAATTATAATTACGTTAACTTTATAATATTTCATAGTAAGTTATAATTTAAACCTAAGTCTTTTAATTAGGTAGGAAAGGCTCCACTTTTGGCTTTACCTATGTAAAGGTTTTTATAGAAGTAACTAACTAGTTACAAGCAACTGCTTGTGAATAGTTTTAATGATAAAAATTGTTATTGGAAAAATATTTATAGAAATAAAGCAAACGCTATTTCTTACAACACGAGGTTAAGGTAAAATGTTATATAAGTTTATTGATTATTAAGTAGTCGTACTTACTTTTGACTGTACACCAAGGAATTATACCCACTTTATTGCACAGTATAAATGTTACTAATAAAAATATGCGTGGACGTAAGATTGTTGCGTTCCGTAAGACGTTTTCCTTGTACAAGACGCAGGGCGGACGGGGCGGTTGCGTGGTTGCTTAGCGACGCTCCACGGGTGGGCGTGGCAATCGATACCACCCCAGCTCACCCGGTCAACACTTCCTAGGGTTGCTAAGTTGACATGATATCATTTAAACCGATATACTGATATCAGTACATAGATATCACACAGATAGTGTTTGGCTTGTTATTACATTATATTATTTTTAAACGTCATCGAGAACTGGTCAGCTTCTGAGTTTTTCTGTGATGATAGACCATGACTTCCTTCACTAACATCGCTCAAAAGGAAGTCTAATTAGCTATAACCACAGCATTTACTTGCTAAATATAGTGGTAAAATTTCATAACTATCTTTATAGTAAAAATAATAATTCATACTAAATTATAAAGTTTCTACTTTAACCACTGTAAAAAACACAACCCTAAAGAAAATAAGCTGATTATTCTTTTTCCAGCGGTTCATATCACAAATGAAGATGTATTTAAACAAAAAGCTATCTTGATGTTTCCAAGACTAGGACTGGGACTATTCTCTCACAAGGAGAAAGATTCATCAGGTTGCCAAGTGCGAGTTGGTCGATGTCATATGTCCACGATAGTTATTTTTCTTTGAATATCTATTTCCTCTTGATTGGAACATAAGTTTCTTCGTGATGTTGTTTTATCTAAAGCTCCAGCTCCATGGGGATTGCAACCACCTTATAAACTGCCTTCACAAAATTATTGAAATGGTTATTATATAAAATAAGGATGTATTTATTATAGTAATAGTCTTATATATATCATTTATATTTTTGAACTTCCTACACAAAGATTAATATCAATTTGGAGTACTTGAGAGTCTTGGCATAATCTATAACAACTATTTATTTTTTTACAATACATGAATGGTAATCTGTTGTTAGTTTTTTTTTCTTCTTTTACTTAAATAAAATATTTAAATTGATACTTGTTTAAGTTGTGAAATTGTATAATTTCAGTAGAAAATACTCCTCTAGTTGAAAATGTACAAAGGTATTACCTGCGAGGAAAATAAATTTATATAAATATATTTTATAGTTCTCTATAATGTATATTAAATCTTACCCATTGAAAAGAGGAAATTCTAAACTTTAAGCGTTTCGGACCTCTGAACAGTTCGTTCGTCGAGTCTTTAATATGGTTGTCAAAAAGAAATTGCGTTTTCCTTCTCATTTTTGTGCGGGGGTGTGTCGGGGACAGGTTGCGTCGATACACTGTACCTACTATTAACGTACAAAGGTCGGCTGTCGAGCGCACACACGCGGGGAGGGCGCGAATTATGAGCTGTCGCCAACAGAGTACGCTACATGACTACCTGAGACTAATTTCGATGTCTCCCCCGTTTCGTACGGGACAAGGAAATGAAAACAATTTTAATGAAAGGCTTCATTGTCATTAGGCTTTTCCTGATATGTTGCACGAACGGGGGTTATTTGTTTGTTTTTAATTTCATAACCAATTTGGAAAGCGAGCCCAGTATCCGATGAGCAGCATCAGTCAAACGACTAAGAGAATTAAACATCAAAGTATAAATTCGGGTTTGAAATCGTTTTTCCGGTATTAAAGAGTAAATTAAAATAAAATGTCTTTTTTGAACATAAAGCAAATAGAAATTAATTATGTATTATCTACTGAATTGGTTTTACTGTACGTGTGTACTATCTTTTATTTAGCCTGTTGTATGGGATATTAAAGAAAAAGCACTGAACAAAAACTCAGAATTTTCTAAATATAGTAATAATCCCTATAGTCTACACATTTATTGGTTAATTAGTAATTTTTGTTAACCACTTTTATACTCTCTTCAAATTTATAATTATGATTATTTGTTAAGGAGTATATATCACGATTATTATAATAATGGTTTAACGAAGAAAAATTTAGAGTATATATTATATTCTCTTAATATTAATGAGATGAGATCTCAGTATTGCCCATACGCTTAGGTGTATATACTCGACATAGATTTTCTGTATTCGTTTAAGAATTATTTTATTTAGCCGTAGTTATATGTGAATTGAGTTTTATGCAACGCCAATAATTTTATAAACAAACCAAATATTTTTTTCTTCCGTTTATTTTTATTTAAGACGGTAATTCTGTCTTGCCTAGCGTTGTTTAATTAAAATGAAAGTTTTTATCTTTCTTTTCTCCACATTACAGACCTCAAGAGGGTCCAACCCGTCGACGGCTATCCCGAGTAGACGCTCTATCCATCTAAGAAATATATGACCCATAAAACAACAATTACGTTTTATAAACACTACATTTATTACAACTTTATGATTGCATTATTTATTTTACGTAATATATTTCGTTGGAGAAGGGGCTTTGATTTTTTCTAAACTGTATAATGCTTTTAAATATTTAAAATTTCTGTCGGAGTACACTCCATTAATTTATTATATTCCTGTTGGTTGTGAAAATGTGGAAAGAATTTTTTGGTTTCAAATGATATTTTTTTTTTGTAATATTAATACGTGTTGTTCTAGCTAATGTTTAAAAAAGTATGGCTAAAGTTTGAGCATAATTTTATTGAGGCGTTGAAAATCAAATGTTTTGTTGATATCTTTCGTGGAGCAGCGGCTAACCACTTATCTTATGACACTGAGGTCCTGATGTGAAAAGATTGGATGATATTATTCTTCATACCCACCACCTTCAAATTTGCCTTCAAGTAATAAAAAGTAAAATAAATAAAATATAAAATTTGGAAAATTTTGTTTAATTAAGTATGTAGTATTCGCATGAATATAAGAAATCATTGAGGTCAAGTGTTAGATTTTTTTTTATTCAGTTATGCGTGAGACGAGCGCGAAGTTCATCTGATGCTAAATGATAGGCCTGCCCATAACAACGTGGTACTAGTTAGGATGATGTTATATCCAGCACCACATTGAGCTCGTCTCCTGAGACATAAGATATTGAGTCTCATTACCCCAGTAACTACATTAGTAGAAATAGGCGCTGCAGTGGTACTTACCTGGACGGTCACCAGCAATAGAGATTTATTACTAGTAAAGAGATATTCAGGTACAGTTTTGAGCAGTAATGTGATGAAGATTAAAATTATTGAGTCCTTCTCCATATTTTGTAGTGTCCTGATGTAGACGGACGCGCGGTCCGGCGCTCGGGAGGACGCATCGCTTGGCGCGAGAGCTGGACGCGCCCGCACTAAATTTAAATATTTTAATCCTTAATTTAAATTTTTGACATTTTTATTTTATGTTGGTATTCGTGTAGTTACATTTTTGATGTTGTTTGTCATATTCGGGATACGGCTGGCGCCTCGAGGAGTCCGACCGTTTGTCGTTGTGTTCAATAATTTGATCGATTTCTATAGCGACATAATGATATAGAACTTAAGTTATTTAATAAAACAGAAAGATATTAAATCTATGTTTTTGTGGATTTTCTCACTACCATTAGCACCACGTAGTTATGGATAGGCGTATCACTTACCATCAGATGAACGTCCCGCTCGTCTAGTCGCTTCATTGTATAATAACGATCCTTCCGGCACGCCCAAAGTAGTTATTAAATGGCCTTGAATCTCTCCTCGTGAAAAAATTTGCCTAGTCCCAGCAGTGGGAAAGTTAAGTTGACTCTTATTAACTGAGAGTTATTTTATAAACGAAATTATTATAAATAAAAACACATAATTGTTTTTTTATTAGAACTTTTCAATTGTATATTATTAAGCAGTCCGCAACGCGTTATCTCTTAAAAAGAAATGTGGCTAGAAAAAAGAATACAACTTTTTAATTATTATTTAATACAAAATTAGAGTATTGAAATAAATAGGTTAAAAAATTGAGAGAATGTTTTAGATTACTATTTAAAAGATATTTAAAGTAGTTAGAGATATAGTTGCGCAAAGTGTACGTAGAATATGCAATCGCATCCTAGTATCCTGGAATACAACTAAGAACTGATTTCTTAAAAAAACAAACAAAAATATTATACCACTGAAATATAATGTTACAGTTAAAGTCGCCACACTTTTGGTAACAGAAAAATTTTATCAATTAAACGCAAGACGTTTTGAAGCAATCCTCGATAAAAGGCATAAATAAAATTAGGAAACTAGCTTTATCCTGCTTCTTAATTAAAGATTATTAGTACTTGTTTTAATCTATTTTGATGAAAATGACGTTAGACTACCTTACATAATATAGTTATAATATTTAGATATATCAACATATTAGCGCTTCAATATTCAAAGCATATATTCACATTAATAATTGAATGTTTTGTCAACAGATGGCACTTTCTACGAATTTTTTTGTACAATGAAATCATGAGACAAGCGGGATTTTACCTAATGGTAAGTGATACACCTGCCCTTAACAACATGGGGCTAGTTAAGATGGTATATACTGCACCACATTAAACTCGTCGCCTTGATACATAAGATGTTTAGTCTTGTTACCTCAGTAATTTCACTAAATAAAATTCCCTCGAATTCGGTACACAATAATGTTTGTACAATACTGATTGGCGACAGAAATAGGAGCTGCGGTGGTACCTATCTATACTATTATATACTGAATAGTTTTTTATTTAAAAAATAATTGAGAAACCGTTGTTCTATATCATACAAATGAAGGTGCATGAACCTTCAGTTTACTTGTAAAACAACAATAAGAAATTATACATTAAGATGACAAACAAGAAATTACAAATTATGACAGGAAATAATAGAACCTTATCAGTAATACAATACTTTCACTTTTAGTGTTTTCTGATTTAATTGTTAGCGAGTTACCTCATCCTTTCACTACGATAGAAAGGTATGGTTATTGTCAATTCATATACTGAATTTCACAAAACAAAAAGAGAAGAGGTAGAGAATTAGGTTACACATATTTTTTCTAATCATCCTTTATGATAAGAGATACGATAGCTCTATAACAGGAGTAGGTCATAATCACATCTAATATAAAGCCATTTTGGTATAATATTATACACAAATCAATTTTTTTTTAGAATGTAAGCTAATTAAATATATTATGTTTAACAAAAACGCTTCCAGCATATTTTTTTTAAGAAATAATGAATGTTGTTTAGGAAACAAAGTGATCATAAGCGGTTTGGATAAAATTTAAATAACAAATTGCCTAATTCATTAAGTTGTGCTAAATAAGAAAATTATAATTGCACTATAGTTAAAAGAAAATAAGGAATTTTATTTAAAAAAACATTGTTTTAATGAATTTTAGCTTTATGTGATTTTAATATTGTAAGTTATAAATATATTTAAATTAAAGTTTTGTAAGTTAGGTTATAAAATTGAAAATTATTTATATTAATATATGTTATTTAATAATATAAACCTAATGCTTATCTTATAACATAATTTCAACACAACGTATCGTGACGAGGTGGCCGAGTGGTTAAGGCGTTGGACTGCTAATCCAATGTGCTCTGCACGCGTGGGTTCGAATCCCATCCTCGTCGATGACTTTTTTTGTTGTTATTTCTCCAAACAAATATTTTAAAGATTCTTTTTTATAATGTTTTGGTAGGTTTATGCTTTTTATGAAACTATATTTTGATTCGGTCAAAATATATACCCATTTGTCAATGGAAAGACACACCACACATTATTGATTTTACAACGTTTATTGATTTTAAGTTTTAAATAAAGTTCGTTACATAAGTAAATTTAATAATTTGTTTATCTTTTTTATTTCATTTCTTTTTTAATGTTGATATTACTGTAACAGTTATATACTATAATTACTTCTTCATATAAATTTTGTCTTCTTTAAAAAATTTAAAAATGTTAAGTTTTTAAAAGAAAGACAGTTCGTAAGGTATTAAGGAGCACCATCGACCGCGTTACTCAATTTCCTTCCTCTAGAATGGCGTCGCGAACGGAAGTACGCCGCGAATCCACGCGTCACCACTTCCTTTCGGAAATCTATCGCAATAACTATACTCCGAGATGCTTGCCTATCACTGCTTTTTGGAGATGTGTTTTAATATAATCAAATTAATAGCTATTATGTAACACTATAATCAGGTAGGTATAAACATTCTCCATTTTATATCCAATAATAATCAATATGATCACCTGGACAACAAGGAGACGCATGGCAAATTAGATCAAGGTTAAATAAAAAACACTTATGGATGTTTTTTCAATACGTTGTATTTTTGAGTATGTTATATGATCAAGACTTATATCAGATAGTATATAATATAGAATGTTCATAATAAAATGCGTCTATGCAAACAATTTTGAAATCTCTTAGATACAACTGGCGATTCACAATTTTTTATGATATCCTGATATACCACATCGCCGGAGATCTTGTTCAGGCATCGTTGTTTTTTTTTTATTTCAATTAAGCAACGAGACGAGCAGAATGTTAAGTGATTCGCCTGCCCATAACAACGTGATCGTCGCCTGAGACATAAGATTCTTATTCCCCCAGTATTTATTCTAGCTATAACGCCGTTCAAGCCGGAATACAATAATGTTTGCACATTACTGTTTGGCGACAGAAATAGGCGTTGCGGTGGTAACTACTTAAACTGTCTCCGGCAATAGAGACCAGTAAACAGTGAGATCGTTCTACTCAATATCTTTGTGAGGGCAATAACAATACCCAACCTAACAGCCCACATGTAAGGTCGGGGAACACCGTTCACTGGAGCGTCCTGAGGAAGTGCACTAACGCAAAGATAGCTCCGTCTTCGACGCGACCTACATTACTTGAATACAAAAACAAATTTCTCCATCATTATATATAAAACAAAATTTGGTCATATCATATTTATTGTTAAGCGCGCCAAACATTTGTATAGCAACAATTTGAAAAATTAAAAATGTTTCATTTGTCGTAAAGGTAAAAAATTTCCATTTTAAAGCGGGCAGGATTACAGTGCCTAGTATAAGAAATAACTTATTTTATCTACTCTTGAATGTTTTTGAAGTGAAGGTATTTTTCCTCTTTAATTAAGTAGATGAGGAAGCTGAAGCTTTTTAGCCGTAACTTTTTAATAAATGCAAATAATTAGATGAGGCGTTGCAGTGGGGGTGCACGCGCAGGGCGCGTGGCGCGTGCCGCGGCGGCCGGCGCATTGTTATTCAAGTTATTTATGAATATTGTTTCGCGCAGCCGCCGACTAGATCGCCAACACGCGACCAACCACCCATGATCGATGTCTACATGCACTTATGAACACTTAGTGATCTATATGGTTTTAGAGATCTCCACCAAATCTGTTTGCATTCGTATGAATGTTATGAGAATTGAATTAAGCTTTCGATTTTAATTATTTACTGTAATGAAATCAGTGACTGTAGGGGGAAGAATTGTTTGCACTACTAACGTACAGTTTTGGTAATGTTGCACTTTTTGCTTCCCTTACAATTTATTGCAAAACTAAATAATATGAAGAAATGAAATTGTATTGCAGTAAACATTGTGCGTTCTTAAAATAAGCCGTCATTTATGTTTTTATCACTATTTGCAGGTTACGTAAATGTTTGTATCATTTAAAAAGGCATTAACGTTGTTCATTTATAAAATACTATAAAATGTTTTGATCGTTGGAGATTATTGTTTTATGACACACTGTATATATAAGAAGTAATAAATAACAGACATAAGAAGAGTCTCCGCTCAAAAGAATGTGACGCTATTTAAGATGTTGCATAAGATGCACTGCAACTCGTTTCGATTGATATCTTTAGATATTTCATAGTTTTTCCTATAAAATTTTTCTAACCGCAGAGATATTTAAAGTGAAAATTGTAAGATATGCACAACATTGTTTGGCAACAAAAATAGACTACCCTCGAAATGAGGTAAGAGGACATGGTTAATATGTTACCAAAAAATATGTGCTTCAAGGTAACATTACATGTAAATTTTTTGTTCTAGCCTGTGGAAATATATCGTTTTTATTTGTGATTTATAAGCGGCGTTATTTAACTTTAACGGTTGTTTCTCGATATTGTACAATAAGTAATGAAATACAACGTCTCCTAAGCCTACCGATTGGTATCGGAAGTGGGGCGGGATAGTGGAGGCGTAGAGGGGCGACTTCCGTTCCGGCCTACTGCTTTCGGGCTCATAACTCATCATCACTGTGCGGGGCGACCCACCCTCCCTCGCAAGCACAAAGAAAAATAAAGATTTGTGTGAATTATACTCCCAGTGAAAGCAAAAAGGGGAAACATTGAAGATACAAAGAATCAAATGCGTGGACCGTGTCTTCCAAGTATGTTAGTGTCTTTGGTATTTTTTAGTTTAAATATATGTGCAATATGTTTTATATTATACATTATATTATTTATATTAATGTATGTTGTAACTATATATGAATGAGAAATATATCTACATTTTACATTATTTTTATTTGCCTCAAATATTCGACATCTTAGGAGTGGACTGTTAAGTAATAATTATTGGCAGAGTATTGTAATTTCTATTAGTGCATGCCTGAATATTTTTTTTTAACTAAGAATATATGTTTTATAGAATCCTGTGTGTTTCATTATGCTCTATGTTTAAAGTTATTGTTTTAACTAACAAACATTATTTTACTTTTTTTAAACGGCATATATACTATATACAAAATTTCAAGTACCACAATCCAATCGGTCGTTGATCTTTGTCTTCGCGTGTATATTTGAATGATCTACGTGATGATCTATAGATGTGATACATGTATTTACGCAATAAAGACATATGTTATGATAATGAACGAAGTTTATCAAAAGCGTGATGTCTCTGTGGATGTATGAGTGCAGATCACTCAACGAATAGAGACTTTCATCCGTATTTGTTAAGATAAAAATAATCAATTGATCTTTACGAATTCTTTAATATCATTTTTTTATCGGTAATTTCAAACTGAGATGTTAAATGACAATGAGAACAAAGTTAATTACACTTGCTTACCCAAAATACTCTGGTTCTTATGTCAACATTTGAGATTTTGGAATACGGAAATGATAATATGATTTGCAATATGAGGGCGGTAG
This sequence comes from Ornithoptera alexandrae, assembly GCA_029030555.1. Lineage (NCBI taxonomy): Eukaryota > Metazoa > Arthropoda > Insecta > Lepidoptera > Papilionidae > Ornithoptera > Ornithoptera alexandrae. The sequence goes on along the minus strand of JARDVY010000023.1, from coordinate 5,893,534 downwards.
CTAGCCTCGCAACTTCAAAAAGATCCTACAACCATTCCAACTTCACTACAGGTGGGTCCGGAACAGAAATAGGGACTTCCGTATTACAAGTTAAGCGGTTAGCAACTGCGTCACGATGATAGTGGTATGTCTGTTTTTATATGGCTTAACGCTTTTTTTAATAGTATTAAAAAGGGCTATGAACCATGCCGCAAGACTTAGTAATTTTTTTTTAAAATAGTATTGTGAATATTACGTATTTAAAAAAGCCAATTTTTTTGGATTTTATTTTAATAACTACTAAAAGATTTCAAGACACAGTGTACATGATCGGTACTGTATGTATTCTGTGATGTCTATAACGTAAGATTCTAGGTTACTTCCAGTGACCGTGGATGTACAGCACTAGTCCGAAAATAGCCTATTTATTCTCCTCTTAATTCTCACGTCATACCTGGACGGAAACACTGACACCGGAAAACTGTTTCAATCCCTGGCTATTTGTATTAAGAAAGCGCGGCATCACGACAAGGTAGGTATGAATGCCTGAGGTGTGTCTGTACGTCAGATGCTAGACCGGTCAGCCCTATAGTCTGGGGCTAGTAAGAATAGGACTAAAGTAAACTCTGTCGTAGAAGGCGACTAAAAGGGTCTAGAAGTTTCACAGGCTTTGAGGGTGAGGAACCCTTATTGCTCAACAAACGAATCTGCGTGGGATAGCATATTGCTCAGCGATGGTGCCTAGGAAGATTAGACTCCTCCTCAGAGACGTGTAACAAAAGTGTAGAGGGGCACCGGTGCATTCTATAAGAGAGACCGGAGCCTCTCCGAATGCACTGATACAGACCACCGAGGGGGTTTAATTGAGTAAGAATCTCACATAACCCTGCCTCTCCCCCAGAAACAGGGTATCTTTCAAAGATTTCCCCCAGGAAACCAAAAAAAAAGGTGGTAGAAGAGCGATAGCGGAATCAAAACATATAGTTCCTGAGCCCATTCGTCAATCAGTTTTGTTTTAAAAAACGTTAAAACATGTAGTGCTAAATTTCAAAGTTTTCCCAAGTGTTTTAGTAACTAAAAATATATAAATACTACGAAAAAGTTGTTATAAATAAGGATAGGTTTAAATTAGTTTAACAATATTGTTTAACAGTGTTTCTTCAGTTAGTATGTGATCTCGTACAATTTGTGTAAATGATTAGTAAAAGCAGCGTGTCCTCGTTTAGTGGTTTTCCGTGTAGGTGTGTGAAACGCCGCCACGTGCGAGCGTTTCGGTATCGGTCGCGATAGGCGGCCGTCAAAACACTTGTCCCGATAGCGGTACAATGGGCACACCCGCCGGCGCCGCTCGCCGCTATCGCTTTGCCATTTGTATTCAAACGCAGCGAAGAAATTTGTTTTTTCAATTTCGAATTTGGAACACATGAAAATGGATGAGCATTATTTTTCTTCGTTTGCGTAAAGGTCTTCTATTTTCGGCTTATAGTTTTCTATTTTTTTTAACATTCAATTAAGCGACTAGACGAGCGGGACGTTCACCTCATGGTAAGTGATACGCCCGCCCATAACAACGTGCCGCTAGTTAGGATGATACACACTGCACCACACTGCGCTCGTCGTCTGAGACATAAGATGTTGAGTCTCGTTACTCCAGTAATTACACTAGATACAGCACTCTTTAAACCGGAACACAGTACTGTTTGGCGACAGAAATCGACGCAGCAGTGGCATCTACCTAGACGGTCTCCGGCAACAGAGACCTGCCACCAGTATGTGCGTTTACTTAAATAAGTCGTACATACTAATGGATTTAAAAGTCTAAGTAGTTATTTTGATTATATTTTTAAATGTTAATAATATGTACCTAGTCCGTCCATAAGTTCTGTTACAAATGAAAATGCATTTTTTTTTAATGAAGTAGTGTAATATTATTAAAGTTTATACCTATATATTTATAAGTATCAGCAAAAAAGAAAAAAAAAATACTATTTGAAATAGCCACCTCTGGCTTTTATACAGGCCTTTAATCTGTTTGGCCACGAATCTATGGATTTGCGCACTGTTTCCAAGGGATTTTTGTCACTGCTTGCTCCAAAGTTTTTATAGAGATTCAATGTCGCTGTGTCGTTTAGAGCAGGCCATGTCCTCTAAAGCTGACCATAATTTGAAGTCTAACGGGTTGAAGTCTGGGCTAGACGAGGGCCAGTCTTCAGCTCTTATAAAGTCCGGAACGTGGGTTTCAAGCCAGGCTTGGGTAGTTCGTGCCTTGTGTCCAGGTGCTTTCCTACTGGAAAGTCCTTGGTATATTTTTAAAAAGTGTCTTGCTGAGAGGTTTTACTCCTTTTTCACAAAAATGTAGTTTTGCGACTCCTTGATAAGACACGGCGCACCAAATCATCACTGACGCAGGATGATGACCACGTTGTACCTTTCCGACCATTTGAGCAGCTTCTTTAGAACTGTGAGCGTACACTTTATCATTTTGTTTATTATGTGTTCATCAATCGTGAAAATTTGTTTCACCGGTAGAGAGAATATTTCTGTGCCTTTCACGTGCGTATCGTGACAGAAGGCGTGTTGATCGATCCACTCTCTTTAATTGTAAAGATTGATTTAGGGTATGTCCTGTATATCGACAATAAGCACCGAGCACCGAGATTCAGCTCTTGTTTTATAATACGCGAAATAGTCCTAGCGGGAATCTTCATTTCTCGCGATAAGATTTTTTGCTTTCTAATGGGGTTTCGAATAATTTTGGCTTTAACTGCTTTAAAAGGCTTTGTAATACTAACAGCACGCGGCCACCCCGATCTTTTCTGGTTTTCGACAGAGGAAGTGTTGTTGTATCTGTTGATAGTACGATATACGAACCCATATGACCGACGGTTCCGTACCCATTTTGTGCAATCCTATTTTCTTTAACACCCCATTCCATATTGTAATTTAATAATGAACACGAAAAAATATGTCAAATAGCGTAAAATCGAGTTTTTAAAATAATATACTTGTTTCAAATTCAAAATAATTAAAATATTGAAAAAAAAGAAAAGTTTTTATGCAACAGTATTTATTGCCAGACTTGTTATATATAATGAGAATGGATTTTGTTTATTTGTTAATCACGTAAAAAGTAATGAATGTATCGATATGCGTATGTGACCATTTGACGCGGAATGATTTGCGCATGAGATGGTTATAAGCTGTTCATTTTTGAATGTAGATCCTTCATTATTTTATTTCTAATTAATTTTTATAGACACTTTCATTTCGTATTATTTATGCGGTTGCTATAGTAATGGTCGCTTTAGAAAATATTTTCTGTGGTTGTTCTCAAAGAATATTTCAGACAAATTTCAAGTCTAATTTTTAAGTTTTATATTACGGCCAGTAACTGGGTGAGGAGAAGACAGCTAGTATTATTTAAATTTGTGATTCTACTTCGCTTTTTAGTCTAAACTTAAAATACATTGAATATTATTTGTTACTGGCGCTATGGCGCCTTATCTAAATGCCTGCCTTGTAACACGGAGTCCTCTGTTTCGCTTCCAGTATTATATGATTAGATCAGATTGGTACGAACCAATTGTAAATTTACCATCCTGACAGCTTTGCTGTGCAGTTGTCAACGAGTGAACACTGGAGTATTCCAGGCGAGAACAATTGGCAACTTCTGCCATCTTTGATACTTAACATCGTGTGAAATTTATTCAATTTTACGTTACAATGTTAACATATTAAAGATAAAAATTAATTGTCTAATCTTCTGCAATAGGAATATCAATAAAGACATAGACAATGGCTATCTTCTTTATTGACGGATGAATGTAGACATTCTAAAAATCAAATCACAATTTAAGTGTACTTACTTTGCTATTTTTGAGGTCTCATTAAAAAAAAATAAAGCTAGCAGCAGTTACTCTGAGTATTAGTTACGGTGAGTGTGTCAGCCAGTAAAGATTTTGTAACTATTAAGTTATTATAATCGATTCGTGAACATCTAAGTTTTAAATATATAATTTACTATTATACAATACTTACTTACTCATTTCGTTGCGAACTTGTTACAACCACTTAAAACTAGAATATATTTAACACCATTGTTAACAGGGAAAAGAACTTACGACGAACGTAATTAACTTGTAGTAAAGGTTGTAAAGCACGATAATATACTAATATGCATATCGTACTGTCTTTATTTTAGTTTTTACCATTAATTTACGGGGCTTTACAGAATAATCTTTGAGAAACTATTCTGTATGCTCTAATTTATATTTTTAACATTTTTGTTTTTATTTTGTATCTAGGTTAGAAATAATTTTTTGGAAAATAATAAGTGCGAAAATTACTAAGGACCTGTAAAAGCATGAAGGATTGGTAATTTTCATATAAGTTACTGTATTGATAAGGTAATACAGGTCGAATACAAACAGCAATAGATCGTCAGGAGTGGGGAAATGGAGTAGAGGCCTGAGTCCGAACAACAATGAGTTTGTTATTGATAGATAGATATTCTATAGCATTCAAAAGATGTAAGTTAAAATCATAACATTGTAATGATTCTATTTAAAAAGGTTAAGTTAGGTTTTTCAATTAGTTGTTAATACGTCAGGTGTATAAAAACTAAAAACAATACCAACTTTCAAATAAACCCAACGGCAATTCATAAATGTCTGGAGCTGTTTACTTAATAATATCTAAATTGAATTGTTTTATTTATAAGAAGGGATAATTATATCAAAGGGATTATTAATAATATGCAGTAGAGATAAACAACTCGCTTTTTGCCGCACGTCAAATCACAATACGTCGAACGTAAAACACTGGACTTTAATAATATACGGATTCTAATAAATAAAGATTTCAAGTCTTTACAGAGGAAGTCAGCTCGAAAAAAGACCTCCCGGATTGCATGCATTAGAATTCTAACTCTATTGTATTTAAGCATACATTCTTTTTTGCACCTCTGTCGAATATATTTGCAATCTTAGTTCCGTGGATTTATCATGACTGCTTTTTGCGAAACTCTCTTTGACTTTCAGTATTCTTTTGGTTAGAGATAATGATGGGTCCGTTCATGAGTTTAACTGTTAACTAATATTATGGAGACTCTAAAAGGAATAAATCATATGCGAGACTGTTGAATGCCCAGTGTTCGTAAGGGAGAAAGTGGGATTGGTAAAAGAGTTAGATTTAAAAGGTAATGACATTATTTAGTAAAGCTATGATAAGCTTTTATAAATAGATTACGCAAAGAAATGCATTTTAAAAATAAATATATAAATAAAAAAGAAAGTTTATTCTTTAGGTACATTGTATTATGTTCGCAATTGTTTGGATGTGATAATTATGTCATAATTTAAGCAATTTTTCTAAGATATTGCGTGTTTTTATTTTTTAAACTTTATATTTTATTTCTCTCTTATCTCTTTTATATCTGTCACTCTTGTTAGCGAAAATAAGGCATTATCTAATAAAAGAAATAATTTTTAATGAAAATCATTAAAAGCAATTTAAAACAGAATTAATAATAGTAACAATAATTTTATTTCGAGCTAAAATATTATGCTCATAAGCCATTATTCTATAGTTCAACGCAAGGAGATTGTTATATTTGATTTCATAAATGAAATTATTTATACACTTCTCTAGTTCTTCCGTTAAAATTTTTTTAAAACTATATTTATCAGCGGCTTTCCCCAATATCCCCCATTGGGGAAGACCAATATCCAGCTGTGATGAAGATATTTGTTATAAGGTTTTGTTCCCTAAAGAACATATGAACACCACCGTAACTTTTGCATTATACTAATAACCTAATTAGGTAATTGAGCAACAATATTTTTAACTAATCTTATATTACAAAATACACTAATTAGCTGAATGAATTTTCCGGAAGTAGATTAAAACAAAATTTTAAAGTTAAGTCGAAAAAATTAAAAGTGATTTATGTAATTGTTATAAGAGTTGGGTTTCGCTGGTATTATAATCACGTTGCCTAGTAAAGTTCTATTGTATCGTAAAGGAGAGTGGCGAAGGGTTGTGGAGGGTTGTGGGGGCGGGGCCAGGTGTCAGTGGCAGGCTGCAGATCTTATCTTGGGACGGGGTACCGTCGGGCGCCAGCCGACGGTACTGCGCCGGATTGCAATCGACGACCCGTCGCTCTTACATTATTGGATGTGTCCATAACGACCATAATCGTATACTTCGTTAGATGAATTGTCAATGTATTTTAAATGAAAGTATGTTACGATAAAATCTCTTAATTTTTTTTTTATACAATTTCAAATGAGTCTACTATAATTTTTTTTCATTTGTAAATAGCTGTTTGTTTAGTCAAGACCAGCTAACTTCTAAAATCTTTAAAAGAAGAGTGAATAGAATTCTTCTACATCTACATCGATAACCATCAGGTGAAATAAGAGTCGAGCACTTGGCTGTATAATTAAAAAATTGATTATATGAGCATAGCCGAACAACAAGCTTAAGCCAACTCATGACTATGTGGAAAGGTTAAATGTTGTCCAATAAGAAATATATAATTTGTGATATTAATATCGGAGGTCTTATCAAACAATTCAATCTGCTATTTTGTATAAAAAAAGTCTCTTTTTTATAGTACGAAGTGACGAGATGAGCAGGACATTCACCTGGTGGTAAGCGATACATCCGCCCATAACAACCTGGCGCTAGCTAGGATGTTTTATACAGCACCACATAATACTCGTCGCCTTAAGACATAAGATGCTGAGAGATCATAATGTTTGAACACTACTGTTTGATGGCAGACGTAAGCGTTGCAGTAGTACCAACCTAGATCGTCACCGGCAATAGAGATATACAATCAGTAAGATTAAGTATGGTCCAAAAATTATTAGCTTTTATTAAGTAATGAATAATTATGTCATCATCATCAGCCGACAGACGTCTACTGCTGGACATAGGCCTACCTCAAAGTACACATCGATCGGTGCCACGTTGTTCTCATCCAGTGGGTTCCCCCGCAATTTTCATCAGATCGTCAGTCCACCTTGTGGAAGGCCTTCCAACACTACGTCTATCGGTATGCGGGCGCCACTCGAGGGCTTTACTGATCAATTGGCCGTCGGTCCTTCTAGCAATGTGCCCTGCCCACTAATAACAATAATTATGTATATTAAGAAATTATTGGATATGGATGACATTAATATCGATCGCAATAGACATCAATAAATGAGGGGAAGATGATGAATTGAATTTTATTCTACAAACCGACGGCATGAGCAAGATTAATACCTGATAGTAAGTGATACGTCTACATATAACAATATGACTCTGGGGAGGATGATGACACATTGTATTCGTCGCTTTAAGACGTAAGATATTTTATCTCGTAACCCTAGCAGTTAAACCAACCACCGCGCTCGTGCGCACTAATCTTTCATTACTTCTATTTGGAGGGAAAAGCTGCAATTCTACATACCTATATAGTCTCAGGCAAAAGAGTTCCATCGTATTTACACTCAATTTACTGTTCCTTTAAGGTTTTGTAGGACCAGTTCTGGCTGCAGCCCGTTATTTGTCACAAGTGGTACATATAATAATATGCGCACTCAGTTTTATGTCTTCATTACGAACCTATCGTGTCGCCTTAACTTGTTCTTCATAAATATACCTTATTTCAAACTTTAATGTCCGTAGTTATGCGTTATTTATTGCACTGTTTTATTTTCATTTTGTTAAGTACATTTGAGTTTACACAAACATGTATTTATCAGATTCATAATGAGGATTGGGGTCGTCCGCCATCTTTAATATATTTTCACGGTCGACGGCTCGCAGACGGAAACACTTATTTACTTTACCGATAAAGGTTTGATGTTATTATAATCTGTATAACATAACCGTAACGTGATCAAAGTGATTAACTCAGTGAGCCAATTATACCTTGTACAGTCAAGCCAAGATCGAGCTCATTTCTTAACTTGCGCAATATGTTAACTTACATGTATTTTTTTAATTCTCTTTCGAGCAGTTAAAGAGGCAATTGCGAGTGCATGTGCAGGAGTGAGATTTATAATAAGAAAACGCTCCTACCGCGCATGCACCATAAAGATCTATAAATCTTTTAAGTACTGGATCGGCCAATCCCTGTTGAGAAACGATAAATCATCCCCACGGACAGTAAAGTCGAATCGAACAGGGACACCGTCTCACTCGCACCCGCGCCTCATTGCGCATCCAGGATCATTTATCATTTCTTTCTCTCGTTTCTTCTCAATGATAAATTCAATTCTCTTTCGGGATATGATTGTTCTTTGTTTTGTTGTTGTGGTGTTTTATTGTGGGCACCGTCACGGAGTTAGGTTTTTCGATCGGATCCCGATCAAAATGATCGCGAGAATTGGATTTCCATTTCAGATTTCGTGCCGCCGCCAGTGATCGATCTTTGCCGCATTGGCATTGCAACTATAATATTACTTATTATATATAAACCTTTATATCTTTTATTTGGAGATTTATCAATTATACTATACAGTTTCACGGCATATTTTTTTTTAATTCAAGATTAGAATTTGGTGCCGTGTTAAGTTTTAAGTCAATATTGAATGTATTTTGTTATAGGATAAATTTTACTTTGTAATAAGTAACTAATCTAAAGTAAATTTCACGCATTGAACAAAAAATTATTAAAAGTTCATATTTATCAATTGGAGAAGGTTTACTTTTAGATTAATTGGAACAATTGTACAAAATGTATTAGTGTATTTGTACAATTGGCTCAAAACTTATTTATTCTTATATAAATAGGTATTATGTACTCAGGTTAATTCTTTGTTTAAAAAAACGATTATGACAAGGTAAATTAAATAAACTAAAAATTTTATCTGCAGTAATTGTAATGAATATATTTGTGTTTCTTGACTAATTTTGTTCAAAGATACAATAATATTTTAATGAAAAAAACGACAAAATGACGTAAAATCAACTTAATTTGAAATATGTTTTCTTTATTTAATTTCTTCGCTATTTACATGGCTGTAGAAAAAGACATTCAACAAATACTAAAATTAACTTAAAATACATACTTTTCTTTCAGTCATTTTTATAATATAGGTACCGCTTACGTCCACTCGTATATCTATAACGCTGAACCGTCAAAAAATATTTATGTTATTTTAAATATGTTATACAGTACAGAAATCGATAGTTCAATTTTTTAGCAACGACACAGGTAAGTTTAAAATAAAATCCCTTATCACTATTATCACTGGGCATTTCCTTAAAAAATATTTATACATTTACTAGCTAATTACCACGATATTTCAAATATACAATCATACAACCTATCTATTTAATTGGACTTGGGTGCTTTGGCCATATAGGTCATAATAAGACCATTGTTTTCATGTAATCATAATATCAATAGTTGAAGTACAAATAAAAAATTATAACATAGTATCTGTAGACCGTTGTCACATATGTCACATAGTTCGTAATACAAACACAAAATTTTTATTAGTTTGTCAACAAAAATACTTAAAAATAAAGAAACTGCAGTAAATTGCTGTCGAATACAGTCGAGGAAATGGTCACTTCGTATGAAGGTCCACAGGAATTACAACAACAGACGGACAATACTCATTGCAAATAGGTCGTCAAATGTAATAAGAGGCTGCCCGCATACGGCACTATGTTTAGTGGTGATATACAGCATGCCGTAAAGCTTTCAACTAGCGGGCTTTGTTAACAACTCAGTTGTTTTAACGTGTCCGCGTAGAAAGCTTGTCATGTTAATTCTATTGTTACCCACAACATTGTCGGCATTTCCAAAATTAACTCTTTACTTAACGCCTGCAAAATATTTACTCGGACGGACGGCCGTAGTTTATATAATAGTAATTTAAAATGTTACATCTTGCTATACTTAAAAATTTATTTGTTTTAATAAGCGTAATGCGAAGGCGATCCGGCGCTTAAGTGAACTTTTCATTCCACCACACGTTTACTATTACTTCTCGTTGTATAATATTTAACGAATTCGTATTAAATCTGCTTTGTTGAAGCTGAATAAAAAATAAATGAAATATTTAATTTTATTTACATTTATCTACTTGTCGAATGAAGAGTTACTTAAGCGCGATGTGGTCAGTATGCAGCGGCGGCGCCCGTGTGGTGCATCAAGTGGTGGTGATGGTAGGACTCCTGCGTGGGACACCACCAGTCCGGTACACCGTGTGGTACGGATGGTGCTGGTTGTTGGAACTGCGTCCAGTGACCGCCAAATCCAAGCTTATTTTCCATCATTCCGTTGCCACCTATATTTGTTAAGTGCGGCGGTTGATTGTGATGTGGCGGGGCAGGTGGCCGTTCATAGGGTTTCTGATCGTGGGGATTGAGGTATTTATCATTGAGGCTCTCGAGCTTATCTGTTATTGAGGCGTGGTGGTGGGGAAGGTGACCTGGCGGCGGAGGCGCTGCACTTGGTGGCGGTGGTATAGGTGCTGGGGGGCTAGCGGCTCCTGCGGTGACGCTGACGCTGCCGGCTGATGAAGAATCATCCCCGTCGCTGTCGTAGCGGGGCGACGCGTCACCAGCAGCGCCGTGTACTTTCATATGCTTCCGTAACGACGATGGGTGCGTGTAAGACTTATCACAGCCATGCACACGGCAGTTGTAGGGCTTGTCCGATGTATGTACATGGGAATGCTTCTTCCTATCTGAAGAGTTGGCAAAGCGTCTGTCACAGCCCGCGTACTCACATTTAAAAGGCTTCTCTCCTGTAAATATACGAACGTATTAAAATAAATATTACTTTATATGCAAATATATTTTAGCCAGCAACGATTATGGCTATGGCATAAATAATATTTATTCAAACAAGAAGTATGTTTTGAAGTGTAACAAAACATTTTTCAGACAATGTCTAGTAGTGAACTGCAGCAGACTAAAATTATGATGATGATTATAAATGAATACAATGTAAAATAATAAAACTGAAGGTTTTATTCATTATGCGATATGTAATAATAACTACGGCAACAAATTTTAACAAACGGTTTTTCAAGTAAAAAAGAAAACTGATTATTCTCAATATCGTAATAGGTATTTACCACCGCAGCTTCTATTTCTGCCATCGAACAGCACGATGCAAATCTTAGTCTGGGAGAAGCATATGGATTCTTCTTTTAAAAGATGCTTATGCCATTTCAAGTTGAAAATACTGAACTGGCAACCTATTTTCATTCTGGTATGATCGTGTTATAAAGATATAAGTGAAAGGCTATATCTGTTGGCGATTGTAGTATTTAGTCATACAATTCCTGCTCTAAGTAAACGTTCTAACCACTTCATTCATGTTTAAAATACAGTGGCCACCATAAGACTTTAAAATATTAGGTCCTTACATATGAAATTGGCTTTTTGTCGTACTGACCACTTTGATCTGAAATATCTCCTCTTTGGTTAAGAATTCAAAATTCAAATTTATAACTTCATTTAGCTGGTACATTTGAGTTTTGAAAACAGTAATTCATTTTTTTTTTAATTTTTTTTTCTTTGCCGTCGCTCATTACCGCACAATGGAAAACATGAAATATCGGTATATTTACGAGTACGAGTTCCTACCGTGGCAGCAGTGCTGCAGAAACAACTCGAAGGATTAATGATGTGTACGGCGCGGGTGTCGCAAAAGATAGCACGTTACCGTTTTAACGTTTTCGTTCTGGAAATTTCGACTATCGGAACCAACCCTGTAGACGGCCGGAGACCAAAGTGGAAAATGAAAAATTAAAGGCTATTGTGGAAGCGGATCCATCACAAAGCACTTCAGAGATAGCTGAAGGCTTCGGGGTAAGTGACAAAACTGTATTAATCCACTTGAAGCAAATCGGGAAAGTAAAAAATTTGAACGATGGGTATCTCATGAATTGAGTGAATCGAACCTGCAAACACGCGTCGACCAGTGTGTTACTTTGCTCAACCGGCACAATGATGAAGGGATTTTAAATCGAATCATTACTTTTGATGAAAAGTGGATACTGTACAATAATCTGAAGCGCTCGTCGCAATGGCTGAACCCTGGAAATCCAGCGAAATCTTGCCTTAAACGAAAATTGATTCAGAAAAAGCTTTCGTGAGTGTTTGTCCACCAAACCGGTGTCGTTCACTACAACTTACTTAAATCTGGCCAATCGATTACGGCAGGTATCTATTGTCAGCAACTGCAGACCATGAAAAAAGAAATAGCTGCTAAACAACCGAGATTGGTCAATCGCTCTAGGCCACTGCTGCTTCACGACAACGCAAGACCACACACTGCACAACAAACAACCACTAAGTTAGATGAGCTGCAATTGGAATGTCTGCGACATCCACTGTGCTCCCCGGGCCTTGCCCCAACAGATTACCATTTTTTCAGGAATTTGGACTACTTCTAAAAAGAAAAAAAATTTAACTCCGATGCGGCAGTGCAAACCGCCTTCAGAGTTTATTGATTCTCGCCCCTATGGGTTTTTTTTAGTAAAGGGATCAATGAACTACCTATGAGAGTGCAAAAGTGCATAGATAACAACGGTGCATACTTTGATTAATTAAATATATTTTACAAAAAAAAAATTACTTTATATTCCTCCCGCACAAAACGCCAATTTCATAGGTAAGGACTTAATATTGATCGTATTGTTGTCCCCTTAATGACTATTATCATTACTATAATTTAGTTATTAATGAATAAATAAAATGAAAATTTTTAACTTTATCTCATGAAATAAGAACTGAAACGTTACGAACGCAAATGTCCAATCACGCAATAAATAATCAGATTTGCTCGTTGTTTATAGTTTACGAGTACAAATAAATATTCCCAACAATTGCACGGGATACTTAACAAGACGATAAATCATCTTTATAAGAAGACTTTGTCACATCGCTACAACAAATCCGTGCTTTTGTTACTTTAAATAACGTAGATAGTACCTTAACACCGGGACAAAAGAATTGTTTACGTTTGACGAATGTATTAAGTTCAGTCGTTTTCATACAAATTGTACCGTACTAAAGTGTTACAATGACAATGAATGAAGTAAGGACAGTATTTGGCTGAAAGCTCGTGTACAAATACTTTTATAAATCACAATATACATAAGCCTTTACTGGTGTATACTGCTTCAACTACTTCAGTGGCTCAACTGTTAGCCGTGGGCCATACAACATGGACGATGTTGATTTCGGGACAACATGTGTTGGAGTTTGAATTCAGCTGGGCTAATTACCACCAAATTCTAAATCTACATTCGTAACAGCATTGCTGTATATATGTCATTATATGAGAATCAAGGTATTACGGGTGAGAAAGACTAACCAACGCCTCATATAAAGTTGACAGGAAGTGGATGATCGAATGGAGTTTACAAAATATGATTATTACATACTTAAATATATCAGTTTATCTCACACACAACTAATTGTATAAATATATGATAAATATAAATCCCCTAATATTTGAAAATATTTAAATCATTATTTTAAATTAATTATTGCAATGACTAACGGCTCTAAACTTAAGTATATATATTAGTATAGTATTTTAGATAGTATCAAGTAGTATATGGTTTAAAAGTTTGGTTACTATTCATATTTTTTCATTATGTTTCTTTTTATATTGACAGCTTCCCACATATTGTGGTTTATATTCATCAAAAGTTCACCGAATCGTGCTCAATATGAATAAAATTGAATAAAATATATTACAAGTAAGCAGGCGTTCTGCTAGCGCGGTCGGGACACACAACAAAACACTTTTCTTTGTCATGTTTACAAATAAACCACTTCGGTTGTAATCCCCCTCATTGTGTTTGGAACTGAAGATCGCGTTGAGGAGGCACAGATGCTAATCTCAAGTGTCCGTTAACGCGGCAATAATAGGGCTCTTTAGGAGTTCCCTTTACGCGGATTTTTGTTACTTTGTACATCGATGAATGAACGAATCTCACATTCGACGGCTTATTCTGAATCGTGATACTTCCTTTCTTGCTTTATGACATTCGCCACTAAATATTTGCGGGTATATTGCATTGTAATTGAAGCTTCAAGTACAAAGACACCGTATAGTACCTGCGCAGTTGAAGAAGAATTCATTATAGCTCATGTTACCTACACTTCAGAATTAAATAAGAAGTTAAAACTATCGAAAAAGATTAATTCTTGATTTAATTTCGTGGGATATAATAAAAACGTCACGGACCGCAGCCCTAATGAGTTTAGGACAAGATAAAGGAGTCAAAAACATGTGTCGCCCATCTAATTACTAATCGGATTCTTCATCTCGATTTCTAACAAAAAATGGATCGAAGACAAACACTACTAGAATGTGATTTGTACGCACGTGCCATAAACATTTGGTACATTTTAAAAGCTGTGTCAGTTAAGCCATTAATGGTGGTTTAGCCATTACTGTAAATTGTTTATTGCCAGAATAAAAAAGGGGAATAATATCGTAAGCATATAAATACGAAAGTCGTATTATATTACCAAATTTGTTCATCTACCGTCGAGTTTAAATGATCTGACTTAATGTTCCCATTGATGGGATTCGGAGCCTTCTCTTGCAAGGAGAGAGAGAAGTCGTAGACCAGAGTGAACGGAGTGAAAGTTGGTGGATGTCATATAACCATAAAAGTTGTCGTTCTTGAAATATATCAGTTTCTTCACAATATTCTTTTCCTTCACCGCGAGCTTAAATATAGTAGAAATGAAAATCACGCCTTCACAAATTGGGCTATAGCGTCTTCCATTTGACTATCGAAGAGTTTAAATCATTTTGTCCAATATTTTTTTTTGTATATTGTAGAAAAAGAAGAGTTTTTTCTTAAAGACTACACTAAAGAACCAACTTTCAAAATAAATTAATGTATATATATGATACGTTCAATACATTAGTTAAAATATTTGACGGTACAATAAGGAGTATAGGAAAAACACAAGTGGGGAATGCACATCGTGAATTCGTTGCGCGCCGTCTCGGGACACGGGCCGGGGTCAGATGCTTATCTTAAACGCCTGTATCACCCACGGGAGACACTTTTTTGTAACGTTATAATCGATATCAGACGTATACATTGCTTTGTCTGTTGTACACACGGGACTCGATTAAATTATACATCTGCTGCACATGTACATCACTGTTCAGAAAACTATTTTTATCTGCAGCAAACTATTATTTTAGCAAACAAAACATCTAAGTTAAATATATCGCAAGTTAGTTTTTTATATTTTACTCATAAGTGTAATTAAAATAAAAAAATATGTCTTAAGTAGTTATAATTGTAATAAGCAGTAATGGAAGTATAATAGTTTGTATTTCTACAGTGATGTTTTTTATAACTAACCCCAACGAACATCTTTATTAGACTCTATTATTTATTTAGCATATAATAATGTGAATACATCTAAAAATATTAATAATCACTTTTAACTTATACAGCATATGCTAAAAGCTACTATTTTACTGGTGGTAGGTCTCTGTTGCCCGAGACCGTCTAGGTAGGTACCACCGCAGCGCCTATTTCTGCCGCCAAACAGAAGTGTGCAAATGTTACTGTGTTACGTTTTGAAGGATGCTGTAGCTAGTAAAATTACTGGGGTAACAATATTTAATATGCTACATTTCAAAGTGACGAGCGCGATGTGGTGCAGTGTATATCATCCTGACTAGTTCCGCGTTGTTACGAGCAGGCGTATCACTTACCATCAGGTGAACGTCCCGCTCATGTCGTTGCTTTGTTTAATAAAAAAAATGCTATTTATATCTTGAAAGAGAAGAAAGTTTATGACCAATTTTATTACTGAAAACATTGCATTATATTTCGCCATTTTGAATGAAAGTAACGCATTTAAACAGAGTTAGTACTTTTTTTTAGATTAAGGGTCTTATTTTGTTTTGTTAAAAAAACTGACACGACCTTCAGCAAGAAGGTAGTGACAGTGTAGTTTAATTTAAAATAACTTGTATAACTTCAAAATGTATACTATAGAGAATTGTTTGGTTATGTAAATCTTTCGATACTTGTTTAACACTGACAGTAATAATGTAAGAAAACAGTGTGTGTCCGTTCTTGGCAGGTCGCCTAGTCTGAATTATTGCACAGTGTTATGTTACTTAATTGCTGCTTAAGTGCGTTCCGCTGTGACAACATACTTTTTAGAAATAGCCCAGACGGAATTCGTAACCTGACCCACCCGCAGCCTATGCACCCAGATTGTGTAAATGGCATTAGGTGAGTTTAGAGAAAAAACATCAATTCATCGGGTTTCGGGTTTACGGGAATATTGTAGAAAAGCGACAGAATTATATTTACTACAATAGTAATTAATGATGGCTTTGTTTTACAAGAAGTTAAGTCTACGCATTACAAACCGGAACTCAGTAATGTTTGCACACTAATGTTTAACCGAAGAAATAGGAGCTTTTGTGATATGCTCTTAGAAGGTCTATGAGAATAGAATCCTACGAACAGGAAATTATATATAAAGTGTTTTATTAATTTTGAAAAGTTTGTTTGTTCCGTTCAGGCATTATAGCTAATCAAATTAATATGTCATATCACAAATTAAAATAATGATACATTATACTACATAGCAGGGATATACACAATCAGATTGGTTCAAAATTTGAATATATAAATAAATAGATAACACAAAGAATTTATATTGGCTTAAATGTTATTGCATTGTTTTAATCGCTTAATAGCCGGCGCGGAATAGAGCATATCGAAGTTAATTCAATCTCGAATAGACAGTCGAGTAATGAGCGGCCGATGACTGGCTGATCACCGACAGCCGCCAGACATGTCCGACACGACCGCCCGACAACCACATTCGACCCACTAAACTAATCCCTATAGTAAATTATTAACAACCAAAATTGATTGTATTTTTAACGCGCTACAAATATTTCACTTGTTCGACTCATAATAAATAGATTACATAATTTTTCAATATATAGTTACTAACCCGCTTTCAAATAAACTCATTGGAAATTACGTTTTTAATCATTGGTCAAAATCGGTTACGAAAAAAATTGATTTGTTTAAATGTGATTTCTGACCTTTGTTAAGTTAAAGGTGTCGAAGCGTCCATCTAAACGTGGCTAGCACATGTTTCCAAGTTGAACGAGGACACTTCTCCGAAATCTGATTTTCATTGGTGTATTTATATGGCATTTCATACGGAGTGTTTAATGATTTATGACCTTCCTTTTATTCGAAAACGTATTTCGAATTAGAAAGATATATTAATATCTTCATTTTTTCCACTTCTCAAAGAATACGGGCCCTTGCCCCGTGCATACAAAAAGAATAAGCGGGGTCGGGCGGCGCATTCGGCGCC
This sequence comes from Ornithoptera alexandrae, assembly GCA_029030555.1. Lineage (NCBI taxonomy): Eukaryota > Metazoa > Arthropoda > Insecta > Lepidoptera > Papilionidae > Ornithoptera > Ornithoptera alexandrae. The sequence goes on along the minus strand of JARDVY010000023.1, from coordinate 5,876,191 downwards.
CAACGACCGTGTGACAAGGTGCTTTATGCGGACGATTATGAGCAGACCGAATAATGTTCCGATACCCGATAAATATCTGCCAACTCATACAAAAGCGTCCCAATAAAAATACAATAGTAAATGTAGCAACAACACCGGCCACAAACTGCACAGTCATATCTCCGCTGATAAATAAAATTATTTAAAATGAAAATGTACACAGCGTGAGAGAAAGAAACTTGTGTTTGATACGAAACAAATTTATCAATAACGCAACGTCCAACAAATTAGAACTCTGACGACTTCGATAACGTATTATATCAAAGATGTCACATAACCTAATACTTAAAAATTTTTAGGTACTAGGTTTTACCCGCGTCTTCGCTAACGTTAATGTTATTACTTTCAATCAATTATGGTTGTCGCTTAATAGAGAAATCGTTAAAGTGAATTTTTTTAATTTATTTATTTTCGAAATCGATCAATTATTAAATTAATTAATTAGAAAAACAGAAAAATTAATATAACTCGTGGTGGGCTCAAGATCCACTCCTCTTAAATTTTATTATCTGTTAATTAACATCACACAACTTTAACAAACTCACTATAAATAATAATATTAGGTTAGATATTTTGAAACTTTTGTACCCCTATTTCACTCCCTTTTAAATGTAGTTTGAAAAACTTATATACAAATCTTAAACATTTGTTATGAAAACATTTCTGCGAAGTTTATAGTAAATCGGAAGACGCAATAAAAAGTTTCATTTATTCCTTACTTCCTCCACCCCCTAATAACAGCGCAAAAAACAACCTATAACACTCTCTGTTCTCATTTAATAATAAAAACCATCATAATCGGTTTAGGCGTGAAAACATAAACAAAGTTACTTTTACATTAATAATATAAATTATTTTTGATTGATTTTTAATTTAGTTTTAAGGGAAGATACTACGTACATTATAATAACAATAACATTTGTCAAAATACATTTAATAAATGACCATCACGCAATAATAAAAAGTTGATAGGACACACTATCACATTTCTTTATGAGATAGGAAGAAATAGTATCACATTTAGCTGTCTCGCCGTTTTACGAGTAAATTAAACTGGCTGTGTCGTTGTACTAGCGGAAACTGGCGACACGATTTGTCTTGCTCTGATAACTATCTGTTGGGAGTGCGAAAAAGAGACGTCTCTGTTTTATACGCTGCGACAAAATATAACAATGTTCAAAACTAAATATTATGCCGGAAACAGTAAGAGTAGCGTATTTTTTGTGGTATAATGTAAAAAGAATTTATTAAGCATTTTTATTATAACGTCCGACGATTTATTAGAGATATAAAAAAAATATTAAATATTATTAAGTATTAGCTTTAGGACAATCTTAAATAAAATCTATTATGTAACTTTTATTTTCTAATTAGTATATGCTAATGGTAGACGTCATAAATAATTTCTATGATGATATAAAAATTTCAATGTAATGCAAATTAGTGTTATGAAAATAGATTATCGTTCAATAGGTTGCTAATATTACATAGATGTTGACGTGGACGTTTTCTATTATGCGGACTGTGTATTCGTTGCCTTGAGTATTATTATAAGAATAGGATACCTACAGAAGGCCATTGCCAGGAAAGGATACGTATATTTTTTTCGTCGTTTACAAATAATATAGCACAAGACACCTGCATTCAGGAGAATAAGTACAAAACGAGAGCGGGTATGCTCGTCAATCCGTACGTCAAGCGTTTTGACAGCCCTAACCGGCATCATCGCCGGGTCAAAACGGAAAAAATAACCCGCCACAAGTCCGGCACACGAAGATTTTGTTTTTAAAATTTTTGTATTTACCACAAGAATAATTACCAATCAACCTATTGCTAGATGTTCCAATTTCATCAGCATCATCAGCTACCTTCTACAAACTGAAGATTGAAGGACAAATTGAGAAAACTATTCCAGGCTTCAGATACTCTTTTCAATTGGTAACTTTTAATCCTCATTTCAACCTTTATTTTGCCAAACCATTTCTTTAGCTGTCGTCAACCTTGCGAACTCATAAAAGGATTCTTGTAGATATCCGAAAAATGCAATCTTAGTATGACGATTGTCATGACGAAGCTTGTGCTGTATGTCTAACAATCAAACTAAATTGAATCTTACGAGTCTTCAACTATCTTTCCATTATAATATACTTAGTATAGACACGGTATTTACGATGTATATACAGGAAAGAATGTAGGTTGCTTTAAGACAAGGTAATAAGTTTCGTTACCGCAACGATATCACTATCTACACCGCCCCCTATACCGCGACATAGTAATGTTTATTGGCAGAAATGGGAACAGCATTTTTTGTACCTAGATAGTCTCTGGCATCACAGACTTACCTACCACCGGCAAACATTATTTATTTATTTTGCCTCGCACTCTTGTAAATGAGATATTAAAAATAAAATGGAGAAGTTATTGCGTGATTTAAAAACCGAGATAGTGTAATTCTTTTCGTCCAATGACGACCTTTATTAATTGTTGATGCTGGTATCATATTTCCCGGTATTAGGGTTTAACAAACAGAAGACATTCTCACTGCGTACGGTAAGGTAGATGTTGGTAAAATATGGATATGACGCATAATAACTTCTAAAGAAGAAAACAATACAATATCTCATTTATTAATTTAAGTTATTCAAAAATATAAATCAGCGTCTATCAACCAGTGTTTTTTTTTGGTATCAAGGGGTGGGGAGGCTTTTTTGGCTTTTGCTCCTCGAATACTAAGCTAAGACAGCCAGCCCAGAGGACTACTCTGGAGTCCCCAAGAAGTCAACTATTTTATATGAATGCAAGGAATAAAATAAATAGAATTACTGTCAAATGGCTTAGTGCCAATACTGTATTTGATAAATGTGATTGTATTTGATCATCAGTTAATACTTTGTCACATCATGCGAAATTTCACAGACAGAAACTAAAATTTATACTACACTCGCACAGCATCTGAAGACCTGGATAAAGAAAAAAAAATTTTTGTCTATACTTTTAGTCATCCTCTAGTTATCAACGTTAATTTACAAATTACGTCCACTACTGAAAAGTACTAACACCAAATTCAATGGGTTTTGCTTTTAAATTGTTACTCATAATAGTTTTTTAAGTACAGTTAAAAAATTCAAAATATTTATTCATTTCCTGTTTTGTTTTCATAATTTTCTTACAAAACTTACAAAGAACGTCGCATCTCTTCATATACGGTAATTTATTAGTAATTAATAAAAACTGTTACTACAAATTTATTTAATTTGATTTAATTTTCTTCGTCTTTATTCTTAATAAATAATAACATTTATGTGTACTGAGTACAAAAAACGAAAATAAAATAATTAAAGTCTTAAATATGATTATTTCGCAGTGTTTATTAGGTGTCCCATAAATCGACCGGAATATGTATTTGGACCGAACTGGCCGTGTCCACTCAACACCCACTCGGCATCATGTTTCAGCCTCCGGGCATATTTTTGGACAAACCAATATTTCTAACTAATATTAATGGCCTCTTTTTTTATTTTTAACCCGTACTCATACTAAACGCGCCCACATTCCAACAATACTTTTTGACATAGCGATCGAATTTTCATTTCAATGCCCCAGTGGTGGCTAAACGTTTGCTTTGTAACAAGGAAGTCATTAGTTCGATTCCGAGGCTAAGTATTGTGTTTGGATGTCTATCAGCCTCACGTTGTAAATTTGTTGCTATAATAGAATTGCTATTTCGGCTATCAACATATATTGCCGTTCCATATGAAGGCGGCGTATCCTGGACAAGCGCTGTTTGCCATACGCAGCCATTTTAGTACACATATTACCATTTGTAATTGAGCCAACAGAAAAAAAATCGTCTGATTTAAATAATGTCTTATCTTAAATTTTTATGTAATTCCTGTTTATAAAATCGTTTTAAAATATACATGTAGTCACATCGTAAAGTTAGATGTAACGTGACTAAGTGATTTTAATTTCTTGCAAGTTTTATCATAATTAGTAATATTTAAAGCCACTTTACTATGCAAAGTAATTATTAATAACTTTGTATTACAATAATTTTCATGTCTATGGATTTTATCTTTATTAAAAACTGAGACCGAATATATTAATTACGGCTGTCGACATGAAAACGGAAATGTGCTAAAATATTTTGAAAATTGCTGTGAAATCTAAATATCTATAGAAAGAGGGTACCTCTTTGTTACCTCAGAGTTTGTAATATAGTAAATTTTGTTTCATTCTAAAATTCAAATAGCCATTTAACTTAATAACTAAAATGTCAATAACATTTTCCAGACGGATCTAGCAGGACTAAGAAAAGAGAATACTGAGTTGGAGAACATTTCTTCTTATTGTCGTGTAAACATTTCGATTGTCATCGAATTCCTGTATCGAAGAACCAATCATGGTTTTTGGTGATGTGGCAGTGTGCGGAATTCTTCATTCCAATACTTTTGACACAATGGATCGGTGTTAGGATTCCGTAATGAGATCAAGTCTGTGTAAAATATATTCCATGATTGATTTATGTAAACATTTTAAACGAAACAAATAACCTGAAGTGCGTAGCGTTTAAGTTGAACAAAAATGGAGGTGTAAATGGCTTCTAGACTTGCATTATGAGACAAAAGATATTTTAAAGGACTACAACACAAATGCCAGGGTCCGTCACGTCTGCTATACATATATTGACAGGGACAGGGTGTAAGCGAAAAAACACATGAATCATTCAGTGAGACCTCCGCGGTGTGCCAACAAGACTAAAGGAATTTCGCACAGTTAGGCACATCAAAGAGTAAACAAACAGTTTTTCTCACCGCATCGAAAACGACTGATAGGTCATTTAATTTAATGGGCGATCTATTGCATTAGGATAAAAACCTGTTGTATAAATAAATGGTATTTAAACTTGCATATAAATGCAACCTTAATGTACAGTACCGTGTTGGCACGGGAATTTATTCTTATTCAATTTATAGCTATAGAGTTACTATGAAAAAAAATTTAAACGCAAATAAATCTATTTATTAAACGCATTTATTTAAATATTACAACGCGTGTTACTTAATGAGATACAAAAGAAATAAGATTCTATAAACATCTGAAGAAACATAATAAATAAGTTAATCGTGAAATAGTATATAATAAATAACAATGACTTTGAAGACTATATTTTTATACAATTATTAAACGATATATGAAGAGGGCGAATAAAAAAATCTCGGTTAAATTACAAGTACGAGCTAACATAGATCGTAAATGTATATCATAAATTTCATTATAATTATTTACACGCCTTGAAGTTTTTCATCAGTTTTTTATATAATTAAATCATTTTGATCGATAAAATATAGAATTTATTTCCAAGTTATGAAACCTAACCTAAGAGATATTGAATTTGAACAAAATCAATAAAGCTTGATGACATTTATAAATTTACTTTAACAGCTAAAAACAGACGAAAATGACAACTTCTAAGGCAATATAAAATACAAGCGCAGGCAGTAAAGTGTCAAGAGGAATGATAGTAATAAGATAGAGTATAGCGCGCGTAGGCAGTCCGTGCGCCGGCGCATCCTGCCGCTTCGGTGCCATTGTTAAACTGAATCGCATACAATTTATGTTATCCTGGTCTCCTCCTCGTGATTTAACACGTTACAGCGGAGCTTATTGCACGGTAAACCAAATACCATATATGAATGCATAATTGTTATTTCATATCGTAGATAAGAGAGAAAAAAGCTTAGTAGCTATTATATATCGATGATGTCGTAATTGACATTCAGGTACACCATGTATATATATTTTCTATTATCATTATCAGCCGATAGACGTTCACGGCTGGATAAAGGCCTCCCTTCAAAGATCCCCACGCGATCTGGTAGGGATTCATATGGGTGGATTTGGGCCATTACTCACCACACAGGCCCAATGCGGGTTGTGGGAGTTTTCCAATTTCCATTATTATAAAGTAGGTTAAATAGGAAAGTATAAAATAACAGATGACTGCTGAACACAACTTTAACAACGAGAGACGCTGTTGTTCTTAATAAATGCATTTTCTTCACCGGAAGCTACTTTAGTGTGAAATGCAACTACCCATCTACGAGTGGTATAGTGCGTAGTTTTACTTTTTCATGTGTAGGTATCAGTGCTACGGATATAAAATACAGATTAAAAAATAACATAAAAATACCGTTAAATAGTGATGTAAACAAAAAGGTTTTGTGCTGTTCATTATATTAATTAAAATAGTTTTTGGAAGTAATAAAATTCAAATGTCATTAAAATCTACAGTAATTATGCGTAATGAAAAGGAAGTATATAACCTTACTTTCCTCCGAGGCGAAGTCAGCTGCTTGCTTAGGAAAACTGAGTTCGGTGGTTCGATGTTCGAATGGCATAATAAGAAATTGGGTTGGTGGGAAAGTATTTCGAATCTGTTACTATTCTCACGTCGAAAATCTACCGCCATAATAGCACTGTTCCATAATAACAGTGTTCCGGCTGACGTCAGAGTCAGTGTATCCTTGACAAGCGCGCTTCACCAACCACGGGCCTTATGATTGAACTGAAGTAAGGTCCAATTTTAGCTCAATGCTGATAAAAACGTTTATAAAAACCTTAAGGAGTAATTATATTATTATAGGAAACGTTTATTGTAATAGAATTATTGATGTGCGTAGATATAAGATCATTTGCAATTGAAATTAAATTTTATTAACTTTAACATAAGGTCATTTTAATGTATTTCAATTTGAAATTGAGCATGCACGTAATAGAAGAGAACAATAAAAACTATAAATAGTCTGTAACGTGTTGGGAAAAATAGTTTCTTTTTATATGCACTATTTAATTGATTATACATTAAGAGAGGGAGCCGAGGCAGGTGGCAAAAATAAATGCAGTAAGACCTCACAAGAAACTTGATTTAGCCGCGTATAGACTGAGAGAAATGGAATTAATAGTTTTTTTTGCATACACATTTAATAATGAGTGTTAATAATAAAAGTTTGCTTTTACGGAGCATTTAGACTATTTTATAGGTATAATTATGATTACAATGTTTTTATAAGCACGGGCATTGTAATCTAATTAATTGCTCAAAATTCATTGCCTATTCAAGATTCGTATCGTGTTAAAAAGTATCGATTCACATTTATCGACGCAAAGCGGTGCAACGTACGGGGCCCGAACGCGTTCCCCAAGTGGTTTAATGGCGAGAGGAGGTTTTTGCCCGCACTCCGGAGCCCTGTTCGCACCATCGCTTTGACATTTAGCGAAATTGTTACAAAATAAAAACAATTTTCACGTATCCTTGTTAAAGGAATCGCCGGTGACGGTTTTTGTGCCATTGCGCTTCCAACTGTCCAAATCGAGATCGGAGCTACATTTAAAAAACCGTTTCTAAATCGTTTTGTCATTTAAAATCGGGATCGAGAGCAATGTGTGTCTATACCAGATATTATGCGGAGCGTAGGGTGTTGTCAACACAGTGTTGTGCACGGAGGGGGCCAGGAACAAAGCCGATAAAAAATTAAGGCGCTTAAGCTTTTATTGTCCGTGTAGGTGACAATATCATCGGCACAATAGGTAGAGGGTCTTCTTTAAGGATAATGCATATGTGTGCATATGTAATGCATGCAATGATAAATTTGTGTGTGTGCCGAGGGTTACGGTGCCGATGTTTGATGTGTCAGACACGCCCATTTAATAATCGCCATGACTTAAAAAAACTCTGTATGGTGGACTTTATTACCAGGTATAGATATCATGAAAATATATTTATGAAAAACGGTGACATTTTTATAAGATAAGATTTCTCTAATTTTCAAATATTTACTTTAAATGTTATGTATTATCTATGTTAATGAAACTGACACATCCTCCTCAGAAATCGAAGTCCTTCAAGAAAAGCTTACTTATTAAAAAACAATATAACTATTGTTTTTAAACGTACTATATCTTGTTACATTTTCTTGTTTTCATTATTACATCCAAAGCTGTGAGCTCAGCAGACAGACATTAATTTTGTTTACCACAGCCAATTTTGAAAATGTTATAGCAAATTTTCTAAGCTTTCTGGAATATAATATCAAGATCCTGGAAATGAGGTTCATTGCATAAAAAAAAATCTATCACTAAACTAGTCATTTAGACCGGAGTTTGAAGGGGACTACATTTAATGATAATAACACATTTTCTGGTCACCGCGAGTCCTTCGTGGCTTATTCTTATATGAACAGAACCAAGACCATGATCTGCAAGGCTGGCCAAATGTGAATTGAAAGCTCGAGCTAAGTAAGCTACGAAGAAGGAATCGAACCTAAGCATCTTCGTATCATGCAATGCGAAATTCCATTGCAATAACATGTAAGTTACAATCGCCTTACTTTTATGCAGACTGTACTCAGTTATTACACAAAGTAATATCAAAACACATATACAGTCATGTGTGGGACTTGAACAAGTTACTCCAAGTTTGGTAGCGATGAGGTGACTGTTTAACCAAGCACCGCCATCCAATCTCTATTCGCCGCAATGTTATACACACAGACAAACACTTTTTATTGTTGTACGATTTTTTTTTATACAATTCACCAACCCGGGACAGATGGCACCCAACTCGTATCACACACCTTTTTAAATCCGCTCGGCCGTAATAGGGTTACATTAACATATTATATGAACATAAAAATGGCCGAAATGTTTCGTTTCGTTCAAGTTTACGTTTAATAATTATCCACAATATAAAACTTAAGACCGTTTAATGTATTTCAAAATAAATAATAAAATTTTTGTTATTTTTGTTCTTTTGGCGTTAAAAAAAAAATTACCTAAACTTAAAATGACCGAAATATTTTATGTACACATTAGTGCGTAATAATAAATTAAAAAAAAACCTAAGGTTACTTTGCTAATATAATATTAATTACGAAAACAATTAATGAATATATTTTTTATGTTTTGATATTAACCGGCGTTTAATATAAATGTACTTCTTATATTGTTATGTTAAAATATAAACGTTTAAACCTAAATGTCAAGGTGGTATTGATGCGAATTAATTATTTCATTGGACACAATTTTTTTTTTATGAATGCCATAAGTATCAACTTTATTACGTAATTTGGTTTAAATTAATTATAAGTTTTATGATATTAACAAGATGGCGAATTTTAACCCAAATTACTTATAATTTTTTATTATAATAATGAAATTGTAAGTTAGAATTAAGTGTAATAAAATGCAGGATACTCTAACAAAGTTTTAGTTTTTAAATTTAAGTGTTCTCTCTATTTCCATTCGCAGTTATCATATTGCTGCTTGTAAGGGGTACTGGAGTGTAAGGGGTCCCGCTCAACAACTGACGGGAGCCAAGCCAACCTCACTTGCTTGTGATGCACCTTGTTAATCAAGAAATGAGGCTCTGGCTCCCACCAACCTGCTTTGGGTAAGTGTGATGAGAAACGGCCCAAATCCCTTTATATGAACCCCTACAAATGACGTCCCTTAGTGCCCGGCGGTTCCGGAGGCCATGCTTACTCTCCGCTAGATGCGACCAGCGCAGAATGGATCCATGTGGAGATCTTTGAAGGAGGCCTATGTCCAGCAGTGGACATCTATCGGCTGATGACGACGATATACTGATTTGTTGTTAAGTGTTAAAGTTAACGGTCATTTGATATTACATTTTTGTTCTCATATATAGCAAACTAATAATAAAGGGGTTTATATACTGTTAATTCTAAAGTTTGAGATCTTATAGCCTTCTGTGAAATGTAAGAGTGATAAAATATATTTTAGAGAGGTTTGGGTTTGTTGGAGTCCTCCTTCCTAGATCGTGCAGACTTAATCATGTTGCATACATCTGAATACGAGAAGTAAAAATTTTCTATTTCTTTAAGCCACTTTGCTTTGAAATATAGTTTGATATTTTATCTGGTAATACTGTTAACGGCTTGCTTTGTAAATGGAGGTACTTGGTTGTTTCAGGGCCACATAAGTAGCGGAGTCTTGAGAATAGTATATTTTTTTCGAAAATAGTAATTAGACTAGAGTGACCGTCCTTATTATTTTGCGGTTATAATACCATTTCTGTGTAAGTAATATCAATGAGATCTTGAATATTCTGGATGAGAACGCGACAGTTAGCAACGATCAAAAGGTGACAAGCGTAAAAAAAATATTCTTTATGTGTTTCCTACTACATATACTTTAAATTAACTAGTATCTTCATTACTTAGATACAATTTAGACGAACAACAATCGTTTAAATAGAAATTTGGCAAATAAAAGTTTATTTTAAGAAAGCTAAATTTAACAGGATTATTATTTATTTATTACCGCAACATTTCGAGATTGCAGCCGTCCTGGGCCACGGGAAGACTGAGATGAGATATGTCCTGAAGTCGAAGTACTGATTACGAAATATGAATTACGAAATAATGATTATGACTTGCTGACTGAAGCACCTTCAGCTACTAAATTATTCTTTACAGATCGAGTGATAGCTAGATAGCTGATGAACTCTTAGTAATTTGTGGTTTTATAATGGTTGCTTGGTCTTAGTAATGGGTTTCCAAGCCGGTGGTAGTACTCAACTATTTTATTTCATAACCTCTGCTAACATTGTTCGTCTAAAACATCGGCACATTCGTGAAAGGCTCAGGTAAAGTAAATACAGATATTTGCATCCATATCCACAAAAATGTATAATGAATATTGAATAATGGACCAAATAAAGACATGGACATTATGTGCAGCGCACTTGCATAGTCAGTAGCAACGAGCCGTCGTGCGAGTGCACTCGACGGCGCGCACAATGAGCCAACCGCAGGGGCGGCCTCGAAGGGCACCTCATTGTTTGCAAAATATTTTGAAAGCCTCATTTTATACGGCATATTAGCCGTGCACTGCGTTTGATCGCGGAGGGTCGTCTTCACCGGTCAAAATCATATCATCATTACGCCATTGTACAACGCACCCTCGTTATCACCCCATCGCTTCCGATGCACTCAGGAGTGAAACAGTCGGAGTGAGAGCGGTCTTTTCTGCTAACAATTATTTACTTTTAAAAAAAACTACCATAGATTAACTAAACATTCAAAAGATTATATAATAACTAAATATACAATGAGTATATAGTTTGTTTGTATGTACAAACCGAATATGTATTATATTTACATTATTTGTAATACTTTGAATTCTCCTTTTCTATGCTTTTAATGTATTTTGTTCTTTATCACTCCCTTTTGCTTTTTCATGTTGTTAAATAGTGTATATAGATATATGTAATTTTAATATTCGCCAACCTTCACTAGTCGGAGACGCACTTTAAGAAGAAGAAGAATTTTAATATTGTTATTAATATAAGTTCATGTTTTTTTTTTTTTTTATTTGAATCTTATTTTTAAATTTAATTGATTTTTGTCGCTATTTCATGCCTTCGTGGTACGTTTACATTTTGGCCAAAAACCTCCCAGTTTCACTTTACAAGCAAAATTTTGTTCTTGATTTATTTTTTTCAACTAATAGAAAAAAAATTATAATAAATATTAACACGTGTTTTTAGCATAACAAGCAAAAAGGTGTTATTTTAATAAGCATATACAAATGTGTTTAAGTGGAAATGAAGTGATTATGAGTTAGTGGGCGGAATGCGCCGGCGGCGGCGTTCCGAGCAGACAGCGAAATTCCCGACACACAGCCTCGGGCCTCTGTTAATCTCATAGCTATTTGACAATTAATAAGATATTTTACCATAAATCATCCACTAAATCACTGTAATTAAAAATCTATTAATAATAAATTACACGATATACCGTAATGCAATTTGTCACTATAGTCTTACGCCAAATTGAACACTAATAAATCTGTGTTCATAAAAATATTTTATTACGGAATTGATACGTTACGTAAAACGATAGCAAATAAATTCAGCTACCGAGCTTCGTGCTCAGTGTATCGTGTAGCCTTTTAAACGTGTTTATAAAAATATCAGTTTTCACGGAGCATTCATAACGTGCCATCGTCGGCGGACTTCAACAACTATGGATAGGAAGCTGTACGAAATAATATAATAACATTAACTTAAATACTTTACTAATATAACATAATCGCCGAATGTATTGATATATATATTTTGTTTGACGAAATGTATACATGTGAAACCAATTAAAATTGCACCATACATCCAATTAAAAAGCACTAGTACAATAGCATCTGACTTCCAACTACTATTGTCCCTAAGTTAATTTATAGACGGTAGTAAAACAATTCTTCAAAGTTCGCCACAAAAACGGCAATGCTATTCACGAGTCCGTGTGAGATAATAGCGGATGACACAGGACAAACGGCTGGATGCAACGCTAGGCTCTAAAAATAAAAAAAATAGTAATAAAACCGGATGGCCACACTCCACGACGCCGGACCATACAAATTCTAGGGTCGTTTATTCGAAAATCGACGTTTAAAGTTAAGTACTTTACACAAGCAGCCGCGAGTGAACGAGACAGCATCTCCCAGTCAGCGAAGACGGACATTTTAATTTATGACTTCTTTTTTTATTCAACTCTACACAATACCGATGAATCTTTCGACTAGTAATAAATTGAAAAATGGCGTTCAGTTCTGTTTTTGTTCTGTGACGATCATACCGGGAAATGGACTTCACAAGTCGACGTTATTATCCGACGCTATGCTGTCCTTTAATGGGATCGTATTACAATGATATTACCTGACGGCAGTTTGTTGTCCTCGATGTCATTGTATAAATCTATGCAAAGAAACAGTGGCTGTTCCCGGCACCACAAATGGTCACTGGCCACAGGGGGCGGTTTATTATGAACTAATTAAGATCAATATGTCTCATCAGATCAACATCTGGCGGAGTGAAGTGTTTTTAATTAATGAAACCGATTAATTGGAAGAAAAAGGAAATTTACACATATCTCATTCCGACTATTTACTATTGATTGCAATAATAATGGGGATTATCTTACTCCTATACATAATAAAGTTTAAATCTAAGTAATCATCATCTATGTCAAATATTTACATTCACTAAATTATTAATTTTCATTTGCTAATTAATAAAAAATTACAACTTACCCGTGTGCGTCCTCTTGTGTATTTTAAGATTCTCGGATCGTGCGAACACTTTCCCGCAGCCAGGAAATGGGCAGGGGAAGGGCTTCTCTCCCGTATGAACTCTAATGTGATTGACGAGTTTGTACTTCGCCTTAAAGGGTCTCCCATTCCGTGAACAACCTTGCCAGAAACAAGCATGCGTCGTGCATTCAGGGCCTCCGACGTGTTCTACCGTTAGGTGTGTCACTATCTCGTGCATACTAGAAAACAGTTTGTTGCAAAGCTTCCGCGGCGGCGGCTGCTCTGGGTCCAGCCACTGGCAGCGCATGTCGCGCCGTGGCGGGGCGCGCACGTAGCGTAAAAAAGCATGGGGTGCATGGGCGTGTGCGTGCGGCACCAACGGTGGCGCCCCGCCCTGGTAGTGAACGTCGCCGCGCCAGTCCCAACTCTGCTCTAACGGCTGCTGAGGAAAGAGCTCTCCACACCCACCGTACTCTCTCAAGTAGCCAGTCTGATAGGAATGAAGGGGGTAGGGTTGGTAGTGTGGCGGGTGGTGCGGTGGCGGATGCGGCGCGGCGGCACGGTGCTGGCCGCCGACGCCGCACCCTGGCTGCGGTGACATCTTCAGTCCATATGAGGCCAGATGCGCGTGGTTGGTCTCCAAGAACGCGTTCATGGCGGGGGTGGCCGGCACCGGCGCATAGCCCCATTCGCCCGCCACCATCCACGCGGCGGGTCTTCCCCGCTGGTGACCCCAGTTATCAAATCCTCAAACAAATCGTTTCTATTACAGTCTTCACACTATCACACACTCAAGTGTGAGCGTAGTTCCGCTTTCATTCTTCACCAGTTGAATTGTGGCGGTGACCTGTAGATGATAAAGGCCTAATTGTAAAAAAAAATAGATAAATAATTAGATTCGTTACCTGACTATTCGTAAAACACACAAACGAATCGGGGCCAAGATCATATTAACCACCCGAAACGAATTCACAGCCATTTCTCAAAATAATAACACACATTCGTGCACCCATAGCTGACATCGAACATTTATTTATAATAATAAAAAAAAAACTATGGCTGGACTTTTGGACATTAACTCTAAACTGGGTAAATTTATAGGACACTTTTATACGTCTGAGACAAAAATTCCAATTGTGTTCGTGTATATTTAATTTTCGTTTATTTGTTAGGCGAGCTCCAATCTATTTTATTATTGAGGTTTAGCATGGATACTTTATTAAAAATAGTTTTATGAATGATAAAACCTGTTCTACCGTGCAAGCTTATGACGGGGACCACATCATTTCTACATATCCTTTTTTTTATCTCATCCAGCTTTAAGTATTAAATATGTCGAGGCGTTTAGTTTTACTCGACTCGTAGATGTAACATGTTGAAATCATAAAACAGTAATTAAACGGAAGATTTATAATCTTTTATCATTAAAATTTTTTATACCTGACGTTTTTATTAAAATTAACCACTAAGCCTGTATAAGAATGGACTTTTGGTGGAAATGTGCATGAGCTAATAATTCTAACAAATTAATTATATTTCTCTTATATTAAATATAGACTATTAAAGATAAAATTCACTGATCTTGATTAAATTGTTTAATAGTTAATAATATTTTTCAAGTTAATATAAGTAATTTTAACAAAATTAAAAATATTAAAGGTATATAAAATCCCTATGATTTTTTTATTTTCTTAGTTAATAAAACATTAAAGTTTGTCATGATGCTAAGAAAAGATTCGAAGATTGTTTCTGTACTGAATCAGTAATTTCGTATCCATCAAAAAAGTTCGGACATAAATGTTTTATGATTGGTTCTATAGAATGACATTTTTATGATTAATTATACCTTTTATTTTTTATCCAATTTTATAATTTAATACTACTATATTATATTATAAATGGCAATAATTTATTCATAAATTTTAAAATTTTATTGGTATTACATCCAAGAGTAATACTCCGTTTAAGTGGCAAATTAAATTAAATAAATCTTCGTCTTACCCTTGCCTAAACCTTATTATTGAGAATGAATAAACAAAATGTTAATAAATAATTCTACTACTAATAAAAGTGTACTTAAATACAAAAAACATTTAAAAGAAAATCATTACAGGTAATGTCTTTATTTAATTTACTTAAAGTTTATTTAACTCTACTTTGTTATTAACTTTAATTACATTTAAGAACGAATTCATCTATATTTAATGTAGCTATGAAAATATCTATGCTAACTAGTGGAGACATTTCCAAAAACAAAGTCCCTTCATAGTGCAAAACCTACTGATTAAAAAATTGTCTTTCAATATTAGAATTGCAGTTGTAGCAAAGCGTTGTCCTGAAAGTAAATTAAAAAAATAACACAATATAATATAAATTGAAATTATTATAAAATGAAATATTGATTCATTACTTTTGTAGGCATTTGATATAAATAATACTATGAAAGAACTAAACGTAAGTAAAGTAAATATGTAAGTATAGTTTAGGAGAGCAAAGAGTATACTATATTTAATATATAATTGTAATTGCACTGAAATTTGGAATTAAATTTGATTTTTAACTAAAGGTGTAGTGAGAAACGTGTAATTTTACAGGTCTTTGATTATTCTCTACAACTAAAGCTGTGATAGCTATCGTCAGTTGAAAACCAAATGTGTTTTCTTAATCTGCCCGCTAAACTTAAGTTTGAAGATAGCAACTTATGATGATGATGATAAATACGAGTATTACAAGTCGTATACAAATATTTTATTCAGCCATGATAGTCTCAATGACATATCTGAGAACTAAATATAGAAAATTTTTAAAGGTCGTATGGACTCTTCGTTTAAAATGATTATGAACCACGATTACAAAACGCATAAGTTGATAATAATTTTTATATTCATTATGTAATAAAAGAATATCAAAATTGAGTACTTAAAAATATATTGATAAGTTAATCGATAACCGAAAATAACGGTTTCTTCCTTTTCAAGTAAATACATTATTGATTTAAAAGTTATTATTTTCCTTTTTTAATAAATGTTTATTTATTAAAAACTGTCATATTCATTTTGTCCAAAAAAAGAATATTTAAAATAAAAAGTTAATCTATTGGGAATATGTCACGCTGTTTAGCTTTACGTAGGCGGAGGTTCATAATCGCATTATCCTCAGATAATGTTGTTTATGAATTGTTTGTGGCACTTCATCGCAGAACGGTGCCTAGAGGAATGGGCCAGGTTTACCTGAACCCGTTAAACAATGCCATTCTTTAGATATACATCTAATCTTTTCGTTATCTGTGGACTCCCCGCGGTGTGGCCGCATCATCACAAAGCAACGGGTTGACAGATCTCCACAGACAGACATGGAGCTGCAACGTGAAAAAAATATAAGGACAAAGGATTCTGATCCTTAAATCCATGACTAATATAATTGTTTAACATTTTTAGCCAGCAAATCTTATTTAATCGCGATTTTTGCAGCTGCCATGGGACCGCTTTTCATAGTTTTAAAGAATTAGTTTTAATCACATTAGCTGTGCTATCGAGACGGGAAATACCCCCTTAAGCCTAACCGTTCAAGGATTTTTCGCTACAGAAACTGATAATCGTAAAAATACAATTACTGATAAAACCAAACAGGCTTCATATTCATTTCTCTCCTTGTCATATTTATGGTTTTAATAAGAAACATCAGTTAATTTTACGAAAATGTCTGTTTTATCCCTCAACGTAAACATTTTTATCCTTTTATTATTAATTTCTATAACGTTTGTCTGCTTGTGCTTGCGTCGACTACACTATGAGATGTCTAGTTCCATTTCAAGTTCTATACACCACGTTCATCTACCACCGGACTTATGTTAAAAACATTACTATGTCTCGATTTGTAGGCAGTAAAATCACTATACATATATTATAATATAAATTCCTTCATCATTTGATCAGTTAAGGTAGTGGCCACCTATGGAATGTAGACAAAGCTAAGGATAAACAAGATTTTTCGTCATCATCATCATCATTATAATCATCATTCAATTATACTAAAAACATCTTCTTTTGCAATATAAATGTTATACTACAGCTGTAATATAATATCATTGCTAATACTACATACAATATAACTCTTTTAAATAATTCATTATTTTTGTTAACCGAGTTTTGTTTAAAAATTACTTTTTAGCTTGCTGAATTAAGTTTTAAAATAGTCAACTTTAAACTGTTGGTAGATGAATTAAAATATTTATCGCGGAAAAATTAGGTTGCAATTTAACAATGTTGAAGCTTGTTGAAATTGTTTTAACGGTATGGAACTTAAAATTCAACTTACACTATCAGCATATTGTTAAAATTTATTTTTATTTTTTAAAAACTTTATTAGACAGCTAAAATTTGATTAAAATAGGTGGACATAATGCTATTGGCTTTCTCTACTAGTCAACGTAAGATGTGGAGAAATACTATGGTAGGTGAGGAGAAAAATTTTAATTTGCTATAGAAATTGTTAGTACAATGTATACGTACAAACAATGTATAATAAATACATAGGCAAATTAATATATACATGTGAATAAATATTTATAAATACATACATATATAAAATACAGGCAAGAAGTTCCGGGGTCGTGCTGATGAACTGTAAAAGATTTACCGACAAAGCTTGTTAAATAAATAGTTGAACGGAGGTCCTTGTCATTTATTGAAGAAAGAAATTTAAAATTTTCTTTGAGATCTACAGGAGTGGTAGAATCATTTAAAAATGAGATGAGAACAAGGAAAATTCTAGAATTACGCCTTTGATGTGAGCTATTTAGGGCGAGAAGGGTATTAGACCATATTCTAAAATACTAGAAGTCCGAAAATATATCGTATGTCGTTATTAAAGAAATACATATTTTGATGGTGGTTGATTCAATTGTATTGACTACAGAACATGAAAATTTCTGTTTGATATATAATTAAGATGAAATCTTTTTCAGTCAAACTTTGTCCGTTCACTACTTAAAAAATAGAATAATACTTGTACAAGATGATTTGGCAAATATATCTCGTAAAAATATAAAATTACCTAGATTATCTACTCATTTGTATATTATATTCATGAATAATATCGGCAAATATTTTTCTTTTAGATTTACTAAATGTAAGAAAACCTGCTTAAGAGTTTTATATTATATTATATGTATACTTTTTTTAAACAATAAGTTCATGATATTCAAAACAAAAAACTTGTATGTATCTTTTTAGTGAAACAGAACAAAACAGGTTTTATCTTCTTTTATTACAGTAAAGCAACGAGATGAGCAGAAATGCATATGAACGTTACGTCTTCCTGTATAGTGTGTTGCTTGTTAGAATGTTTATACAGCACCACATTGAGGTAGTTACTTTGGGCCGTACTAAGTTAGGTTTTACTATCTCAATAATTTATTTATTACACCTAGACGGTCAAAAGCAAACCCTACAAGTAATCCTTAGATGTTATTTATCAATCATTATATGAATCAAACAATGAAAAAAAAAACTGTTTAATATGAATTGCTTTAAGCATATACAGATATTATATATAATCTATAAAAACTTCGTCTGGGATAAAGATACAAACAGCAATAAGCTGTTTAAGTAACTAAAAATAGGCAGTCAACGAAATATCGTTACTGGGAAGTAATAATTTTTTTTTGTTTAATTATTCTAAGTATATATAACCAGTGTACAACATATAAACGGACAAATATATTATAATGTAAATAATCATACCGGTTGATCATATTTTAAAGATTAAAAGATTTCGGACTAACAAAATAACTATAAATAAGAAATATTTATTATCAATGATTTATATTAATATATATAATAAAAACAACAAAATTATAATGTAATAGTTATTTGTTCTCAAAGCTAGTAACATTAACAGCCCTTCCGTCGGTCGCAAATATTTCGTTAGATTTAGTAAGAAAATGATTTTTCCATTTTTATCTATATGAGAGAGAGAGTATTTGATTTTAACATATCTATTTATTTACAAGATGGATGATTGTTTATATTCTCACTAATTGTTAATAGGCTTGTGCTTCTTTTGGGTATTAACGACTTTGATATAAAAATAACTACAAACAATGTACCTTTTACACGTTTTGTCACTATTATAATATTTTTGTTTTTTTTTCTATTTATAGCATATAGTCATATCGTGCTATGTTAGTTATTTAAATTATGTATAGTAAATTTTACGAAGGTTTATCGTTAGTAAGTGATTTACGAAATATTTAAATCATATTTTTATACATTTTAACAGGGCCTTATATGAAAAAGGTTTTAGTTATTAAAAATTATCGAATAGTAATATATTTCAGATTTAGTAATCAGATAATCATGATAGTAAATTATTAGCAATATAACTCACCGAATAACAAAGGCTATAATCAAAATCCGGGTTTGTGTGCTACCACTAGCGCGGGGTAGCACTACAATTTACCAGTTTTATCGATCAGCACAGTTAAAGTAAACACAACACACAACCTAACAACTCTAGGATAATTCTAAATGTACCAAAATAGATTGTAATATACTATATCAAAGTTATCACAGTGTTTGGCGCAACGTTATAATCCCATTACAGTTTCGCGGCGGGTTCCGTTTACGAGATGCGATTTACCCAGCATCGATTCATCTAACGTTTTGTCACGCAATAATTTCGTGTTGTAAGATTGAAAGCCCTCGCGACGTGGATCCACCGACTCCGCTGAGACTCTCAGCATGACTGCGAGCTCCCGCGACGCCGCCCCTCGCCAAAGCGGACATACTGCTTCTTAGAAGTATTTAGTGAACGGGCCCGCTGCGAACGCGCTAACGCAGCCCTACGCGCCGTACGAAAGGGCGGGACGACGAAAACTTTTTGGTCCCATAATACCAACCCGCGCCGAAGGCGACTCTATACGGCTATCTCTCTCTTGTGCACGCGGAAAACGTAAACAAAGATGAAATAAAAAATATTAAGTTAATACCAACCTTTTATAAGTAGAAAATTTCTTAGTGTAGGTGCCGTAATGTGTTCACTTTATCAGATTTACGTTGAAAGCTCCCTGTTAGCTTTCGAGGGCGCCGCATCTCGGAGCTCACTCTCACTTATCTATTAAGGTTGACGATGAAGAGGGACAGATGATTGCGAGGAAATGTTTGAGCTAATGTATTTTCCTGTGGGAAGAAAAACACATGTCGTCACTTTTAATTTAATACGTGTCACGCTGCGTCCTCATGTTTCATTTAATACAAAATGGTACGTACAACATCCAATAATAGTGTTTATTTAATTTAAATATACCCACCAAGTTATTATATTACAAGTGTAAAAATTATAATTCTTTTTTACCCATAATGAGGTCGTGGATGGTGATGAGTGCTCGCATATTAACTGTCATATGTCAGCAAACGGAATACGGCAATACTGTTATGGCAGGCAGAATGACAGGGTGGTAGTAAGGCAGGCGAGTTCTAAAACATCCAAACACCTATCAAATTCTACATGTGGATCTAGGATCGAACTAGGTATCGTCACGTTGTTACGAGGTCAGCGCCTACATACTCTGCCACGGAGTTAGTAAAGATGATATTATTTTGAAATTTTTAGACTTTTCTATGTTTATTAATCCAATCTTAAAATAATGAATGAAGCACCATAATAAGAAATTTTGGTTTATGTTATATAAAACTTTTTTATACATGTGATGCTAAAAAAACTACGATTATCTAAATTGCTTAAAGGGCACAAAATATATTATTCTCTTCCAAATTATTCATTTAAAATACGTAAATGAATTTATGTAATTGTTTTAAACATATCATTTATTATTCAGTCTGTTTAAATGATCAATCAAATTACTGAATTGTGTTTTTTTGCACGCCACAAAAGCATCAATGGCTGGCCCGAGCCAATTTAGGTCCGACGTATGTTATCATTGACTGCTGTGCATCAGAAAACCTTTCACTAATTAAAGTAACATTCCACGGGAATTATAATCATTGAAAAAAATACGTAAGTAAGAATCTGTTGATTCTTACGTCGTTGTGTTAGAGTTGAAAGTGTTTGGTGATCGTAAATATATTGCTGTACATGTACTGTACCGCGGCACGCCTACACGGGGCGGGACTTGTTACAAATTTAGATGGGGCGTAATTCTTGCTCTCGCGCATTCTTACAATCACCGTCGACCCTCGCGCACTCCGATAAGATGCCGGTGCTTTGATTAATTTAATATATTTTCACTCGTATACTTCCCTCACGCAATAAATTTTTTGTTATATTCGCAACGTGATCGGGATGCAATAACAAGATCCTCTTTTTATTTTGCTCGTGTTGTTTTATTGAATCCATCACATATAACCAGTTTCATTCTTCAAACCTTTAGCTACTCAGTTTAATTTTTTATTAAGCGAAGCGACGAGATGAGCGAGAGGTTCACCTGATGGTAAGTAATACGCCTGGTCATAACAATATAACGCTAGTTAGGATGGTAAACTCGTAACATCACATTGTGCTCGTCGCTTTAAGAGATACTAGATATTAAGTTTCGTTACCCCAGTACTTTATCTAGCTACGACGCGAGTCGAAGCGATATATAGTCATGTTAGGACACTAACGTTAAGCGGCATAAATACTACAGTTAATACTTGCATAGACGGACAGAGACCTACTGCACCACCAGTAAAAATTAAATGTATTTATTTAAAATAACTGTATAAGTTGAAGATCAGAAACCTTTTTTAAAAATTGAATTTCATAGGGTTACTAGACTTTTTACGCCTTTTTAACTATATATAAAAAAATAGTAAAGCTATTATTTTTTAATAATTTCTTGAAAGCCAAATGCATAATTTAAAATTTTTGAAATTATTGTTTCTTGAATTATTTCTTTAAAAATCGTATATATTTTAGTCTTCTAAGTTTAATGACTAGACATATTATACTAAAGAAATAATATGTTGATACATAAAGTTGTTTGCCTATTTAACTTAAATTTTTTAATCCTTTATTTTTCAATGTTGCCAAATAGGATTTTTAGATTTATTAGAATTTTAAGGAAGTAGTGGATATTTGCATTATGTTGGATTTGAAAGTCTAAATTTTGTACACTATTTCGTACGTAACATCTTTACGTAATAGTTAATTTAATTGCCATGAGAGTTATGGAGAATTTTATCACTAATTATTTTACAGGCGCAGACGCATACACGACGTTACAATAACAGCTGAGCATAGTTAATTGAAAATTAAAACAAAACGAATATTGTTTTGTGGCAGCACAAAAAGATTACAATGGAAGTAGTTCCCCCACATGTTGCAGATACATCGTGCATTTCAATAAACTAAAATAACGTTATTATTTACCGTGGTGTTTTTCGGGAGTGAGGCTAGCTACAAATTACAACGGACAATGCCACCGCGGGACATCGACCTTATTAAATGCAGCCCACCAGATGGCGAGAGCCCTTCAACAGGGCGCGCTTCACTCTAAACAATGCTTAAAAAATCTTTTAAAAAATAAAACCCCGCTAAATCCAGCCTTAATGATTTTATTTTTTTTAAATATGGCGAGAATTTAATAAAATTGTTTATCATGAATTTATACAAGTTTAACTACAATATTTATGTTTCCGGAGACGAATTATGCACGAAGCTGCTTTTTTGCAACAGCATCTAAATGATGATTACTACCGGACCCGATCAATCCTTTAAGAACAAGGGTACGAGTTCGTTATCAGAAGTAGAGTGAAACAGGAGTAAAATAAATAATTTATGATTACAAAATAAAATTAAAAGAAAAGAAAAATGTATATTATTGACTAACATACTTTTACTTAACTTATCATCACTTATTATAACTCTTGGGTCGGAATTAAAATAATAATAATTATTATTTTTATAACAACTTTTTAGCAATGAAGGCAACTTAACAAATAGCTGCAAATGTTGCAGAGTAAAACGGAAATTGAGCAAGGGTAAATCCGTTCTATTGGAGGCTGCCTTAACTCTTACCACCAGTACCAGTGAAGTGTAGAGGCGCACATATAACGCCCAAATAATGATATATCTAAAGTAAAAGTTGTTGACATGATTTGATTTTTGTCCCTTTTATTGTTTTCGTCTTAAGACGAACAAACATGGTTTATTTTATATTAGTAGTCCTAACGGCAGTTTTGGACTTATGAAGTGATATTGCCACTGCAACATATCTAAAAAGGTAGAAAAATTTAAGATAGGTACCAAAAATAAGTATTTCATGAATTTATCAAAGTCCGTGGTAAGATGTGGATATCCCGAAATGCATATTATAAATATTATGAAACTTCAGAGCATTACTATCACCGTTAATAACACTATTGTATATATATTTTGAAATAATATTCTTTGTTTAGATTTTCAACCAATATTCAAACTCTGGCCTTTAATTGCATAATTTACAAACTCGTAACAATTAAATAATTACTTTGATTATATCAACGTGGCGATAATGTAAAGCGACAACCAATCGTTAACTATCAACCTCTGTCATTCTAATTGTAAAAGAAATTGTTCTTTTTATTTTAATTAACAGCAACTACCTTGACTTGCAAGTAGATAATAAATAACCAATACAATTCATTCATTTATTTATGTCCTATTTAAATCAGAAAGCATAAATTATAACTTTTTCGATTTCCTGACGAAACTATAAGGTATTTAGCGTAAAATTGGATCCGGCCGAGCAAAAAAACAGGGCGTTTTGTTTTGTTATGTATTGACACTGCTAAAATTTCAATTTTACTATAATAAATATAATAATATAAAATATTTAAATAAAATTATTATTTCTTAATTAGTAAAATATTTAATAATAGGTTTAGATACTTTTAAAGTCAACAGATATCAAAAGTCGTTGATGTCTTATACATGCAAAACATTTTAAATTCTAATTAATTTTTTTACTTCTTTTACTTCATTTTACATTCGGTTTGGCTCTAAAGCCAGTTGTGGAACTTGAGATGGTCAAGCAACTTTTTCCAGTTAGATCTACCTGTGGCCACAGTATTCCAATTGACAACGTTAACTTTGTTGGCGTTCCGTAGTTATACCACATCAACAACTTAAAACTTAACGTTGAATTTAGATCCGTACAATAATACTGTAAGTCTTCTTATGATAACTAGAGAAAACAAATACTTCATGTCTTTTAAGTCTTAAAGACGGTAGATTTCATGCATTTACTTTTATTTTTTTTTATAGTGATGTTTGCGCCCCCGTTTTATTGACAACTATTGCGGCTTCATCGGGCTCAGGGTTCGCGAATCTGGTATCCGCGAGCTGAAACCAAAACATAAAAATTAAATATGTACATATATAGATAAAGTAGTATATATATAGGTAGATATATGTAGATAAAGTAGTATGTAATAGGGGGAGGAGAAAGGTGAAAAAATATTGGATGCGGAAGGGTTTAAGAGTTGGATAGTGCTATAGAGGGTATAAGGAGTGCTATAAGGGGATGTAATTAAATATATACATAGATAAATATACATATATATAAATTTAAGATGCATTTAAATTTTTTTTCTTCGGATAAATTTCCTCTCAGTGGGATATTTCAGTGGTAGAAGTAATAGCAGGAAAGAAGTTTCAAATAAGTTTTGTATTGATAAAATCTTACAAAACATTTTTTTTATGAAGTAATTTTGATAAACACAATCAAATAAACATGAAATAATATTTCTGAATGAATATTAACATTTATTATCATATCGTAAGTAATATAATATATGTGTTAAAATTCATAAAATTTTGCTATACCTCTAAATATTTTTTTACATGAACTTGTAATTTTTTTTCTTTATTTATACTATCTATTTTATACCTCATTAAAATATTTGATTATTATTACTAAAGAGAAATATTCTTATACTATTGTTACTGTAATTGGTAATAGAACACAGAACTATTTAAAGATGAAGGTTTACCACCGGTTATAAGGTGGAAAACAGATCGACTAGATCTTTTGTATTTATCTACTTTTACTAGAACGATAATGTAGTATTGTACCATGATAGCCATAGGCATTAATTAGACAGATAAATATTCTCATCATTGTAGCGTCCTTTATTATTGAGTTACTAAATTTACAAAATTTTTCATCGGCATTCATTAATGTTTCTACCTTTGATAGTTTGTATTAAATACGCACCTAATTAAATTGGACTCATGGATTTTACACCATGACTATTGATATCGATTCAAATGTGGTCGCCGACATAAATGGTCTTAGTCGACTTTTTGCTGCGACGATTCAACTGAAATTCGATTCGGATGCGTAACGTTGTCAATCTGTTACGTGAGATATATCTACCTGTTCATATTTAATTTTCTATATACGACAACGAAATTTTACTTAACTATAGGGTGGCGCAAAAGTAATTCTCCTATCAGAAAATGCTATAATTTTTGCCTTGATGTAAAAAAATTAAAAGACCAAATAAAAATAATCCACAAGAAGAATCAAAGTTTTTCATATTTTTTGTTAAATTACAGCCAAAACACATTGGAAGGTTATTTTTGCGCCACCTTGTATTTATATCTTTAATGAAATTTGTCAGTGCTTGACTACCATCTAAGTAAGAGTCATATTCTATATTGTGTAGTGAATACGTTAATAGCACTAGCCCCATAATAACTAATATACGTGTACTTGGAAACACCCACGTGGTATTACACAGTAACACTGATTCAGGCAAGTTGCTTTCCGCCATTGCTGCTTTTATCAGGAAAGAGGAGCTAAACCTCTTTGTTCGCAAACTAGGGACACTTACAACACAAGGATGATGACTCGCTGTACGTCTGGTCAACCGGTGGTGTTAAGTGGTCGGCAGAATTATATCTTGAAATCCCAGAGCACACAAGTTCAAGATACTCCAGTTATAAGAAGTTTACATTCCATGCCATACCAATAAGTCTTTTGGTCCGTTTCCATTCAAGAAAATTGCATGTATTTTGTTTAAAGTTTCAGTTCATATGTATTAAGTCTTGCACCTTTAGATTAACAACTCATTTTCAAAGATCAATATTTTGCACTAAATCTTTTAATCGTGTATTTAATTTAATAACAACGTTAATTAAAGCATTATATACATATACAATTAAGTGATTAAGTATTATTGCTCTTGCTATCTACATATACAAAAAGTACATAATGGGTTATAAGATTAATCTCTCCACCAAGGTGAGATTAATAACGTGTACTTAAGGTGCCCAGTACTTAGCACAGGGACAACTACATAATAAACTACAATTATTTAAATTGATCATTTGCTCGTACGGACTTAAGCAATTTATATACACACAAAGGTCATGTTAAAGGAGACGACCTAAAATATACTTTACGATGATCATTGTAAAACCTTTCTATTACTTAACGTTTTCATATTTCATGTTCATTGAGAATGAAGACGAAGATAGTGAAGCAAATTCGTCCAAGGATACTGTGGTTCTCTCATGTTGACAGCTAGAACACAGCATTCCTGTTATGAAGACAGAATTACAACATGAGTTTAGTAGCTAGCCAGGCGATTTGCAAAAAACCGCACCACCAACTGCGCTATACTCCATCACACTACGTCCTGGACATAAAGCAGGGACCTCCGTGTTACAATGAACCTTTAATTAATTTACCGTGCAAGCAGTTTAATGCTCCGTACGCAAAATACTTGAAATTTTTTAAATAAACTTAAGATATCATTTATAACGTTTTTTGCTAGAATATATACAATTCAATTTAAGTTTAACACCAGGATATGTAAAAGAAAAAATACACTGTTGTAGCTGACAAAAAATTATATACAATAATATTTATACTAAAGAAAATACTATTATTTCGTCATATTAAACCGTTTAAAGTTGACTTTTAAATGCGTGTACATTTGTTAGTCGGAATATATAAAGAAACACAATAAAGCTGATAGTTTAATTGATGCCGACTCAGTACCCGATCATTACACGATTTGTAAGTCATTATGTCGGCTCTATTATTTGGATATTTTAATCAAGACGATCGATTGGAGTGTGTAAGCATAAAAGAAGGTAATTAATAATAAGAGATCGATGGAGCGGGGCGGTGTTGCCACATGCCGCCAGCAAAAACCAGAATGGAAATAGAGCGATTCGAAACGGTATCGGAAATAAAATGATGACTATTGCGACCACTCCGCCCTTTTTGCTCTAATTTCGATTTGTGCCTCTTCGTCAACAATAAAAGAGTTAATAAAGGAAAGGTTTTAAAAAACTTTAATACCAAAAAATTAAGACTCCCATGTATATGCAATTAAGATTTCACATTGTTATCAGATCAATAAAAAAAAATGTATTAGTTTAAAAAAAAAGTATTTCTCACTTTACACTTTAAAGAAAGGCACAAGGTTGAAAAAGTTTTTTCCAACCGAATGCCCAGCGTCAATCTGATCTAAACCATTATGATTTTAAGATTTCAAAGAACCGGGGCTCCGATGTAATGTTGGAGGTCGCTGTCCATTGCCAGAGACTGTCTAAACAAGAGCCTATTTTTTGCCTCCAAAGTATACAAATATTGCCAAATTTGGGTTTGTAGAGCGTTGTGACTAACAATGTTACTGAGGTCATAATATTTTTAATGTTTTATTTGCCATCAGGAGGAAGTTCTGGTAGTCTCACAGCAATGAAGTAATATTTATGTCACTCATGCTTACATAGTCTGCTTCTCTTCGAGTTTGTAAACTAGTAGTGCATTTTTAAATGTATCGTCACTTTTAACTTAATTTATCATCACCATCAGCCGACAGATGTCCACTGTTGGACTTAGGCCCCCGACAAAGTTTTCCTCATCGATCGGTCACACGTTGCTCGCATCCAGCACTTAATTTATACTACCAGTTAATACCTGCATACATATATCAAAAAAAGAATCTTTTTATTACCTGTATTCTTTGAAAGTCGGGACCGATACAAGAAGTTGTTAGGTTTAATACAGGCTTTACTAGAAAAAGAGTTAACGTTCTGTGGAAAAATATTCAAACGATTGTTTCCATTTCTTAATCAATAACGACAATAATACAAATATACACATCAGCATTACACTTAACCATAATTTCATGTTTGTGTGAAGTGGCAGTGAGACTGTGGATGGTGAAACGTGTTCACCCTGAATACTCTGATTTATAAAATGAAGATGATAGCTAACGAGGCGGATTGAATAATCTGTGATCAACCAAACTCCACAACATGTTGTGTCGGAGTCGAACTACGGAGATGCGTCTTCACAACACATTTTTAAAACTGAGTTTTTCCCACAATGAAGAATTCAACTATCAAGTACAGTGGCTGAGGAAGCAGACCGCGCCCAATCGCGCGCTGCCTCCCATAAAAACGCAGTCAAAGCGGCCGCACTGCCGCCGCTCGGTCGCGACAAATTGCCCCCATTTTCCAAACACACCGACCAACAGAGTACCTACCTCCGACCAGTGTGCACGAGAAAGCATACCACGACTAATTGAACGTTTAACCCAATCGTAACTGTGTCCAATGAAATTTACTATAAATCTTCCCGCAGCTTATCTACTTCTGCCGATAAACTGTTGTTAATAGCTTTAATTTGTCGCTAAAATATTATTACTTTTCTTCGATAGTTATTACAGTACACATCTATTTTTATACAGAAAAAAACTATATTTTATTAATATGTCGTTTGAATAATCAATGAATTTATTTACAGGAAGATTACTTGTTCGTTGCCCACTCACGAAATAGAAATACTGAGAAAATTCTATATAAAACAGCTATCGCTACAAGAGTAATAATTTACGTATATTATTGAAATCATTCGATAACTCATCTGAATAGAGTTGATTGGCGCAATCTTGATAACGATCCCCTAATATTCTCGTACCCAGCATCGATTCCCGGGCGGTGACTCGCAAAGATCACGCTGATTACCGTTACCTCTGATTGCCCTTCTTGTGTCCCGTGTACCCGACTACGACTGTTTGCTTCATTACGATTAATTTCGAGTCTTTGTGTAAAATGTGCATTTACCAAATAAAATATATTCCTATACATTACATAATCGTTAATTATTAAATTGTTTTGCCAATTGAAGTTTTGACATTTGTAATAGTTATTATAATTATTCGAAACATGCCTCTGATTGTTTGTACTGTTAGATTTCTGAGGCTTTCTCTGTCAAGGAGAAAGTACAGGTTAGTAGACGTTACGTGTCTAATCACATATAAAAGTTTTAAAACACAATAAACTAAAACAACATAAAGAAAAATTAACGAGATATTCTTTGAGCAGCGAACTATGTGTAAATGTTCAAGATTTGTTTCATTAAGAGAATTAGAAATCATTATTTGATATTTGTTAATAATTATGCACCTTACAAACACACGGTAAATGCAAATGGAAGGAAATGTCGGTGTCTGTGGAACGAGTGTCTTTGATTAAATGTTTAATTAAAGCCATTATATTTAAGATCATATATAATAATGAAAGTAAATTGTAATTACATACATTGTAAATCAATGTATATATAAAATATAAGGGAAATGGATTTCGTTTGTTCGCCAATCACGTGAAAACTAATAAACGTATCGACATAGGAACATGAGCAATGGACGCAGAATGATTTGTAGATGGTTGTAGGCTATTTATTTTTGAATTTCATAGATCCTTCATCGTTTTATTTGTAATTAATTTTTATAAAAAATTTCATTATGTATATTTTATGCGGTTGCTATAGCAACGATTGCTTTAGAATATCTTTGCAGATGCGGTTACTCTCAAAGAATATTTCACATATATTTTGCGTTTAATTTTATATCACGGCCAGCAAAGCAAGCAGGAAACAGCAAGTGTATTTATATAGATTTTTTTTTGTAATTGTAAACTATTGCACAATAAAAATGTGAAAAAAAAATTCTAAACTATTCAATATAGTAATCCCTTCGACTATTCCTTCACGTCCTTCAGAATGTTAGATTTCTTTACAATCTATTTTTAATACTCTTATTATTACACATTTACAGAAAGATAGTTAAAAAAAGTGAATCAAAACATTTATTAAAACACAATAGGGGAGATATAGGTGATTTATTACAGAAGTAGTTTATACCTAAATATCACCTAAGCACGAAATACTTTAACAAATGCAAAATTTTAATAGAAATTTTCCCCTTTTTTTAAAAAGAATTAATCAATACAACCAAAAAATATATAATAATGAAAGTTTGTATGAATGTATTGGCATTTATATCCAACCTCCAAAAAGATCAGGATATATTGCAACCTTTGAAAACTAACGCACAATACTCTGTTACCTGTAATTAGTCGACTATCGGCTCGCCGCAGGACACTAGCCAGTACGATGCAATAAATATAATTAATCGCCACTTTTTCGCTTCCTTTCGCAATTATGGCCGCTTTAATCAAACTTTTTTAAATTTATACTAATGTTAATGTTGAAATGTAATATAAAGATTTATATGTCAAATATGTCGATAAAAAAAATGATTTCGTACGTAAACAAACGGCCGTAAAATATTTTACTAGAAATTAATTTTGTATATAATATTTGTTTTCTAATAATTGATGTATATGTACCCAAACGTCTTTTCTCTATATGTGTATCTATATATCTTTGAAACAGTATAGAAATTAATATGTAACAGCGTCAGTTAACGTTCTTCATTAAAATAAGACAATATTTATTTTGTACTAATGAGTGAGATTTGGTGTGTAGCAATATTATTTACATAAATAATAATAAAATAGTGAATTACTTAATGTTTCTACTACTGAGATTTAAGAGTGAGAGTGAATATCACATGCTCAAGAAAGCTTTATTGGAACGTGACGGTTTCCTCATGATGTTTTCCTTCATCTTACACAAATATGGATCTTCATGTGTATACAATATCATTAAAGGTCTTTGCGTTTCACGTTTCTATGGGTTGTTAGATGTAGGTAGGAGTAGTAATGCGGCCTCACTAGCGTCGCCGTAGAAAGGCACTTATGGGTCGAGCGCGTTTTTCCCGGCGTTATGGGCACCCCCGCAGGGCTCGGCGGGGCTCCGGCCGCCCCCACTTAACGCAATTTATTGCGCGATCCTTTAATAAATAAATAAATAACCGTGGAAAATTCGATGAAATACAACCGCGGCGCGTGCTGCCTGCCTCGACGAAGATTACCTAAATAACACATTTTCTTTTCAACTTACGGCTCATACTTTCGTAAATTATTATCTTAATTTCACATAAATTTTTATTTACTGCCACCATTACCTGCTGGAAACAGTAATATATATTATTGTCTTTGTTCTACAACTAATTTTATTTAGTTATAGTTTTTATTATATCATATATATGTGTACGCCTATTATAGATATAAATATTGAAAATAGTGGAATATATCAATAACTTAAGATCATATATAATACGTTACGCTAATGGTGTGGTAAAGAAATAATAATGAAATCATATTATATGCTTATTGTGATATCATTGGGTGGTAGGTCTGATCCCGGAGACCGTCAAAGTAGGCGTCATAACGGCAACACTTATTTCTATCTTCAAATAGTAGTGTGCAAACATTACTGTGTTCCATTTCAAAGAGCGTTGTATCTAGTGAAATTACTGGGGTAACGAGACTTAACGTTTTGTGTCTCAAAACGACCAGCACAATTTAATGCAGTGTACATAATCTAAATTAGCATCGCTTTGTGGAGCTTGGGTGGGCATATTTTTCCTATCATGTGTACGGTTCTGTATTTAGAATAATTATTACACACATACACATTTAAATTAAGTTCAATATAGGATGCGGCTTTCCATAAGCATAAGACGATTGTCTTGAACAACCCTTTGGCAGTTTATTTATCAGGCTGTAATATCAACACGTCGCCATTCGGGAAAGGGAGTTTTATTTAATTACAGCTTTCACAAATTATGTAGAAATAATATTTGGGCCGGAGCGGGCGGAGGCGGCGCCGCGGGGTGCTCTGCACTTTTAATTAAATACTAAATTATTGTTCACCTTCATTAATTCCAGCGCTCCTGCTCAGGGTTCACTAATGAATTTGTGCTTTTTGTACTTGATTCATTCCTACCAGCATCACAACAAATACCACCCTATCAACACACCCTATGCCAGTAGCGAGATGAACTAACAAAATTTAGTTTTTGTTTTCACGCCTGCACAGATAAATTATCTCAATTTTAAAGAATGTTAAGCGGCTACAAGGTCATAAATGATAAAGAATACTCGTCCCGTATATTCTGACTTTCACATGATAACTGCGTGGCTGCAAATTGACAATGCGGTTAGTAATTACCTTAAAAAAATTCTTTTATTATTCAAAATTTATCATCGGCGTCGGAAACGTCAAAGGATACTGGTGGTAGTTCTTTATTCCTGGAGAGGTGTAGGTACCATCGCAATTCCTATTTTTACAATCAAAGGGTAATATACAAGCATTACAGTTTTCCGGTTTGAAAGGCGCTGTAAAGTTACTGGGGTAACTAGACTTAACATCTTATGATTCAAGGCGATGAGCACAATGTGTACTATGTATATAATCTTGACTAGCACTAGTTAATTATGATCAGATGTATTCCTTACGATAGGTTTCACGTCTCTCTCGTTTCGTCGCTTCGTAAAATATAAAAAAAATGTTCTTCGGTTTACAAGATGAGTGGTCATCCTCTGCATCTCGGAGGCAGTCCAGATTGGAATTGTTCTTTTAAACATCTTTTGTATCAATATTTCAACAATAAGTTCCTCTTGCGACAAGTTAACATGTTTTCTCACAGGTATCGCGTTATTGTGCACAACACATAATAAGGCCCCCGGCGTTAAAAGAATACCGATTATAACCAAAATCACAGTCATTATGAAAATCACAAAAGGGCTGATGAACTTAGGGGACCTTGTAAACTGAGCGGAATGACTGAGCAACATTGTGCAAGAGAATGTTTCATTTTATATAGCAATAATAATTTAACTCCAAAGTAAGCTCTTAAATTATGTTACTTTGTAATTTAAGTAACGACTATATTTTATAATCTGTCGTCATCTAAACACCAATCTAATGATAACGAGAGTATTAGACTATGAATTAAATTTGTTTAGAATTTTATGAAAAATTTAATTATAATACGCCTCATTAACAATTATTATTCATTTTGTAAATAAATCGGTAAGTGTTTCAAAAAACAAAACTTAATCAAATATCAAGCACAGCTCTAGAAGATTTCGAGATAGAGACACGGTGAGCTCATTCTGCGTAGATCAGACTGTAAACAATAATTAAACAGTTGTAGGTACTCCGTTATGACTATGACGATAAGATATCTATCAGTACAGTCGTCTGGTGACCGTTTGAGTTTAAAAGCACTCGAAACATGAGGTCAATAAATAATTAAAGAGTCCCTATAAAATCTGTAAATCTAAATTTTATTAAATAAACTGCGACAACAAAATCTCCGAGAAATTAGAGTCCGACAGTGGAGCAAATCTTCGCCGCATTCCGTTGCGCGACCCTCTGTATCGGAAACAATGAGGTGTTCAATGAAATTTGAAACCGAACGGAAGTGCACGGACCCCTGCGATGCGGCGATTTTCTTGCGCTCGCGCACACAACACTTTTCGAAAACGCGTTAAAAAAAGAGTCCTTAAACAGGAGTCACAAACTTTAATGAAATCCGAAATGCTTTGTCTTCAAGAATTACCTAAAGTATCATATATAATATTTTAAATAATAATGTCGTTTTTTACCTTTATTTCAATACTTAATTACTTAATAAGAATAATCTATCAACGAAGAATTTTTTTAACAAAAAAAGGAAGTATACTTATGATTGCGATATAACATTTAAAATTAGAAGTTTAAAATACTAATATTTAATATCTATGGTAAAAAAGGTAAAATAGAAACAGTTCTAACTGTTTAAACAATATATGAAATGACTTAGTATGATTTAAATAAGTTATTACCTCAAAAATTACTGAATTACATTAACAAAATAAAATACCTTAAAATTCTGATATTTTGAACTAACATTTTTGAATATTGAAAATATTTTAATACAGGATCTACTTATGGTTTAAAAAGTAAACTAGTTTGTAATTTCTGGCAAGCTCTTTGTGCTTTAGTGGTGAAGGACATTATCGTCGCGAAGCATAAAAGTCGAATATGCGTCGTGCATTGTTCAAACACGTAATTATACACCGATTCCTGTATTGTCGCGCTCAAAATCAAAGAATATGCTCCGTTCATGTTCCCCTGACTTTTGACTTGGAACATATTGTTAGAGGACGGTTAAATCTTCTCACGGATTATTGCTTTCATCACTTCCAGATATGGAAACGCAATTATTTTAAAGTAGTTTTACATAGCAAATAGGCATTTTTCTATAAGGAACATCCATGATATCTACTTAAAAGGTTTTAGAGGGTTTTGTTCTTTTATTATTATATCTGTTAATGCATTAACAATCTTACAAAGACAGCAGGGATTCATTGGATGTAGATGATAGAACTAGTGGCACTTGAAATGGATTGATGAGGCTTAAGTTCGGCAGTGGGCCAATAAGTTGACATGATAGTGACGATGAATGTTTCAACAGAATATCTAAACAAAAAAAAATTCGATATAATAGATTTTTGATCACACGAGAGGACCTTTATTTTTAAATTCCATATGGCGACAATTCTTCAAGAATGATTTCTTAACAACTTTTGTCGTTGGTACAGAAAAAATTCCATTCAAATCAGTATACTTCACGGAGTCAAGAGAGTGGGATCCATATGCTTACTTTGATTATACAGTAGAGTGCCCTTAGCCACCCCATTATATTTTCATGTCACGTGCGCGTAAGAACCGATGTCAATATGTACTTGTGTGTCCATTTGCACACTTGCCAATTCACTGGTTAGAAATACGTTTAATTTATATTGAAAATACTTAAAAAGAAAAAAATACGAATGGCTCTTACCCAGATGCTAATGGAAAGGAACGTTAAAAATCCTTACATTTTGAAAGTCAATAAATTGGGGACTTTTGACTATGTATTTTGTATTATGCAGAAAAAGGAACTCTTGCTAGTTTCGTTGATCTAGAAATAATGCTTTCTGCTGAGTATTATTTATTGAGCAACTAAAGAGTCAGACTCGTTATCATCAAAGTAAAGAACAAGATGGTGATTCTATTTTACGAGTATATCTAGAAATCGACCGTAGATGTCTAAACTCTTTCTCCAAGTCATATGTTTTTCTTAAACGAAATTTATCTGTACAAATTTCGATTCCGGTAGCCTTAGGTACTTGTCCGAATTGGCTTAAAGGAATAATTAAAAGAAATACTAATTAAGAGTAGTAGTATGTGTTATATTATATTATTGTGTATATATGTTTTATTTTATATTATATTTTTATATATAATTAGTAGTATGTCAAAAGAATTAATTTAAATTTCAACACAAATTATACTATGAGTATCATTTAAGTAAATATTAGGTCCTTACATATGAAATTGGCGTTTTGTACAGGACGAATATAAAAATTTTTTTTTTTGGAAAATATATTTAATTAATTAAAGTATGCACCGTTGTTATTTATGCACTTTTGCCATCTCATAGGTAGTTCATTGATCCTTTACTAAAATAACCATAGGGCGAGAATCAATAAATTCTTTGAAGACGTTTTAGGCTTCCGCATCGGAGTTGAATTTTTTTCCTTGTAAGAAGTTGTCCAAATTCCGGAAAAAATGGTAATCTGTTGGGGCAAGGTCCGGGGAGTACGATGGATTTCACAAACATTCCAATTGTAGCTCATCTAACTTAGTGGCTGTTTGTTGTGCACTGTGTGGTGTTGCGTTGTCGTGAAGCAGCAGTGGCCTAGAGCGATTGACCAATCTCTTTTGTAGTTGCTGACAATTTTTTTTTCCAATAATTATATTTCAACTATACAATTTCAATTGCAGTATCTGCCGTAATCGTTTGACCAGATTTTAGAAAGCTGTAGTGAACGACAACGGCGCTAGTCCACCAAACACTCACAAGTAACTTTTTCTGAGTCAATTTTCGTTTAGAGCAGGATTTGGCTAGATCTCCAGGGTTCAGCCACTGCAAAGAGCGCTTCCGATTACCGTACAGTATCCACTTTTCATTTTCATCACAAATTCGATTTAAAATCCTTTCATTATTGTGTCGCTTGAGCAAAGTAACACAGCAGTCGACGCGTGTTTGCAAGTTCGTTTCAATCAATTCATGGGGTACCCATCGTTCAAGTTTTTGTACTTTCCCGATTTGCTTCAAGTGGATTAATACAGTTTTGTCACTTACCCCGAAGCTTGCAGCTATCTCTGAAGTGCTTTGTGATAGATCCGCTTCCACAATAGCCTTTAATTCTTCATTTTCTGCCTAGGTCTCCGGCCGTCTACGGGGTTGGTTCTGAAGTTCGAAATTTCCAGGACGAAAACGTTGAAACCAAAACGGTACCGTGTTATCTTTTGCGACACCAGCGCCGTACACATTATTAATCCTTCGAGCTGTTTCTGCAGCACTGGTGCTACGGTAGAACTCGTACTCGTAAATATACTGATATTTTATGTTTTCCATTGTGCGGTAATAAGCGACGCCAGAGAAAAAAATAATAAGGAAAATACAAATGAACGACGGTTTTCAAAACTCAAATGTACCAGCTAAATGAGTTTATAAATTTGAATTTGAAACTTTTTACCAAACAGGAGATATTTCAAATCAAAGTGGTCAGTACGACAAAACACTAATTTCATATGTAAGGACCGAATATTTAAAATTCGATTTCAATAATGAATCCCATCATCATAATAGAAAGGTTAATTTTAACAAGTTTCTATTAATATATGTACTACTTAGAGTCTAGTGTTTTGGGCAGAACTACCAAAAAGGCTGCAAATAGGAATACTAGCAGTCTTTTTAGTAGTAGTAAATATCGCGACAGTGCCTATTTCTGCAGTTAAACAAGATGTCTGTAAAATCATTAATGTAATGAGACTTAAGTTATCCTTGTGTTGTATCAAAATATTAAATATATTATAACCGTTGATATAAAATCAAATAACGCAATAAACTAAGACATCTTGATATATTAACGACCCGTTACATTTTTATATAAAATAAATACAACCACGGCGCTAACCATATAATCAAATATACGATGTTGAATGGATTCAAAATCTGGCAGTTTTTTTACGGACAAATATAATTTGTTTGATTTGTAAAGAGTGAATGGCTGGATATACGTCGGCGCGTCTCGTGCGCGAGCGCAGCATTGTTTGGTGCACGCGGGTGTCCGCGGAACCCCGCCATTTTCACCGCAGGGTTCTGCTAAAGATCGACCATGTTAATTTAGAAGTCACCAAGTGTGCCGTTAAAAATTCAGAATAGAAAAAACTCTTTCACTGTGGTGCATTGTAATTCAGAAAATACCAACCAAATAATGTAATGATGGCGTTTAAATGAATTTTTGTTCAGTTTTTTACAGCTGTCGGGGGTTTTCATTGCCTTTGTGGCGGGCAACAGACAACAACGGTAAACTTGACCATCACCAAAGTGTGTGACCACCTCTGTGTTGGCTGGTGTATTAAATAATTCATAACAAGTATTTTATATATACTAGATATAAAGACCATAAGTATCTGTGGTAGAAGTTCATTAAAAGAATTTTTTTGTCTTCTTGATTCTCGTAAAGAAACGCCGTAGTTCATAATATTTTAATTTTAAAAGAAGTAAGTAAACTATAGTTAACACAACGATGAATTCGCACTGTGCATAAATTAAATATTGTTTTTAATATTGTTTTCACAGCTGATATGTGGAAAATGCCGCCCAAGTAAAATTATAATCAAATTATCCTGTTTTGTGATTATATGTTGGAACTAATCGAAATGGACTTATCGCTGCGGGTAACATTTACAATAATAGAGCATTTTTAAAGTAAAAACCAGCAGTGACAACTAACGTATATGAATTTAAAAAATTAAAAGGCACTCTTCTTCAAATGTAAAACAACTTGTAATGCTATTATTAAAATATGAAACTATATGCTATCATATAGTTTTATATTTACAAGTGAACTATTCATTTTAGGATATTTTTAAATGATTTTAGGACACATAGGCATGAAGAACAATATTAATTATTAATGAATTAGAATAAAATGGTTAAAAAAACAATTTCGTTGTCCATATTAAATAAATTACTTTCCTATATATTCGTAATGCTCAAGTCAATGACCATTTTGAAATTAATTTCGTATATTTTCATACTTGTCCGTCGTGAAGACGCATCTGAATATTTAATAGTCGTATAACTACGATTGTTTCTATAACGCACCATGTTGAGTAGTAAATTATTTCGTGTTTTTATATTTGGATACAAAAGTGGGTCCGACAAATGCTCAGGCGCAGCAGGGGCCAGCGGGAGGCCCAACGGTCTCCAGTTCATTGCATAAATACTACAAATATCAGAACTTATTTGTATTTCAATGTTCCTAAAATATGCATTTTTTTTATTTAATTTTTTGGGTAAAATTAGTGTCTATGTGTATTTTTAGGCAACAATGTTAGTCAATAGCAACAGTGATAGCAGAAACGATAATTTTGATATCCTCATCATCATCAGCGGCTAAACGTCCACTGCTGGACATAGGCCTCTCGCTCTCATGGGCATCTCCACATCGATTGATCCTGTGCTACTCCTAAAATCGCTAGGCACTAAGAATCGTCGACTGTCGAGGTACATATTGAGAGGATTAAGGCCTTTTCTCACCACGCTGGCCCAATGCAGGTTGGTGGAAGCCAGAGCCTCGTTTGTGGATGAGCAGGGTGCACTACGAGCAGGTAGGGTTGGCTTGGGTCCGTTGAGTTATTATACGGGACCCCTTACACTCCTCTGGTTTCCTAACCTTCACCAAATCAAAGAGTGTTGTATTGTAACTACAATAGATTAACGCCTGATCACAATTTGACATCGAATTAAGTGACAATGGAGCAGGAGAATGTGTAGTCACATGAAATACTCAGAACCTCATATGTTGACAGCCGAAAGAAAGTAATACTGTTATTGCGGCAATTTTACAATATTAATGGCAGCTACCAATGCGGATATGAATAACCTAGTATTAACTATAGTCACTTATTCTTAGTCCTGGAATCAATGCAAGAATCTCTGTGCTACATTTCGAGTGGTTCCGGCATGGTGACAGTTTAATGTCCTATGCGCGCTGTACTAGAAGCTTTATAATCACACAAGATGTCATTAACCACTTTCCGTACTAGAAAAAATAGACACAATTTGGTATTAAAAAAACCTGAAACAATAACACTGTACACTGATGGTAAGTTACTATTCCCAGAAACCGTATAGGGAGGTACCACCGTAAATCATATTTTTATAATTGTGTTCCACTTTGAAGGGTTGGGTAAGGGTAATGAAGTTAAGATCTTTTATCCTCCAGGCGATGAACATAACGTAGTGCTGAGCATCATCCTAACTAGCACCCTACCACGTTATGAGCAGACGTATCACTTACCATCAGGTTAACGTACCGTCCTGTCGCTTTGTAGAACAAAAAAAACATATAATAAAAAAGATTTAAATATTAAAAAAAAATCATGTTTCAGTACATTAAAATACCTTAAGAAAGCTCCTTACTGTATCTCAGCCTTTCATTTTCGATGTTACGAATGGAGCTTTGAAAATATTTACTGATCCTAAGGCGTAATCATAGTTATAAAGATCATCTGAAAGGAGTTTAGGTCTCAGTTAATTTAAACTTTTGTTCGTGTATGATGTGACTTGAGTTACCTTTATAACATTTTTTCTTCACGATTTTTGTTGATTTGGTTGCAATCGATAACGTTAACAATTTTCACTTTCAATAAAACATCCATTTGTAACAAAGGGAAGCCCTTGTTTTTACATACACAATCCTATATCAAGGTATTATTAGCTTTTTAAATAAGCTTAATCTAAGCAGTAATGGATAACCGGTGATAGTAACGTTGGTAACATTTCAGCAAAAGCTTTTTTTTGCCAAAAATGGTTTTCCGTGTGAATAA
This sequence comes from Ornithoptera alexandrae, assembly GCA_029030555.1. Classification (NCBI taxonomy): domain Eukaryota; kingdom Metazoa; phylum Arthropoda; class Insecta; order Lepidoptera; family Papilionidae; genus Ornithoptera; species Ornithoptera alexandrae. Next base: position 5,835,906 of record JARDVY010000023.1, on the reverse strand, counting down.
ATAGCAATAGTTCCATACTATCGTTAAGTTGCTTTTATTCGTAGATTATGTGGAAACTAATGTTAGTTTCCGTAATGATATGTCGCAGCCGGCAACAAATTGAACAGTTAATCTTATTTTTATTAGAGCCGTTAAATCTTTGGAAAATACATTGAATGCTCGTAATTTATCTATAGCAACCAGGTCCACGATGTTTGTAATTTTTTATTGTTATATCATGTGCCAAGATATAGTTTTGATGCATTCCACGATAACGAATTTTGTGTAATATTAAATTATTTATAAAATAGTTCAATTAAGCGACTATGTAAACAGAATGTTCTGTTTCTATTAAATATGATTTGACAAAACATTTACAAACACTTTTGGCTGTATGTTGTTTTAGTTAAACTAAATTTACGTTGTTAGCAAGAAAATTTTTGGTGAAGCAAAGAGGAACAAAGAAGGCACAGCCGACTCGAAATATTGAAGCCTTAGGTGAATGCTCCAAGTTGGTTGGTTCTAATCTTCACGACCGGATTGTGGTCGGCGGTAGGGCTTAAGTTTCGTTTCACCACAAAGAGTTGGAAGAGTTTGTTCTTTTAAATGTCCACCTGCTTGTTCCCCATGGCCACTAGGTGACGGACTGGACTCAAATATTAGAGGCGATGATAGAACATTACGGGGGTTTGTTACAAAATAAACGAATAATAATGACAACTGCATAAATTAAAACATATTGCAATAACTAATATTTGGAGGTACAATCGATAATTTAATCGTTTTTAACAGGACCAAGACTGTCAATGATAACTCCTAGAACAGAATGGATAAGACGAGTCAAATTCTAAAATTAGAATCCTTTATAGCATCGTATTATTGCCCTATTGGAAAAGCGTCCAGAAGTTCTTTATGTGGCTCCAGAATCGAACCAGGTATAAGACAAGCGCGTTTCTTAGCCACTGCGCCACTTAGGTAGTTAGGTATACAAATGGAAAGCGGAGGGGAAGTAATTGCAACCATAAATATTGAATCTCGGCAATTTATAATTCACAACGGCCCATCAATTATGTACAGTCGTTATTCTATTTTCACCTTTACATCACTAAACAACAATCCAGGATCCGTGGGCGTGGGACTTAACACACGAGGGCGATAGGTCGCCGTTGTGTACTCCGACAGGACAAATGATCTAATGCGAATACAACGCGTATTTGTATTATTATATGTATAGAAATAGTCTTTTGTCGGATTTGATTATAAAAGTGGGGAGAATATATTTATATATATTATATGAACAAGGTTGCATTTAAAGAAGAGAATATAATGTAATATTGACAGTAAAAGATAATGTTCAATTGAAACTTCGCTTTCAGTCTAACGTTGGCTATTCAATTCAAAGAGAACAGTTCTTTTACATTTTTAATGAAAATATTCTAGTATACATAACATTAGGAAAACACTTCAATTTTATGCTAACGTAATATCTTTGTCGTTAGTATTTTTGTTACTTTAAGAAATTTTAAGGCGTTTTTGCTGTTAACTAAGGGATAGTAAACTTAGTAAATCATTAAAGTTGATGCTTATGAATCTGATAGAATAACGCATTAATGATAATCACATGAGAATGTCTGTTTTGAAATTAGAAAGGTAAGATAATTGAGTAGTACTTTGCTACTGCTAAATGCATAATATAAGTTCGAAAGTCCATACCTATTTGGACAACAGTATGTGAAATTATTCCCTCGAAGTATAACAAAGAAATAAAATGGAAGGTACATGACTTACTATCAGATTTTCAGAGAAATTCTTAATTAAACAGACTCCTAGTACATGTAATTAGTTACTATCAATGGTTTTCCTTTATTAAACTTCTCTCATTACATTAGCAGACATCATCTTTAAAATACAGTATTTTATTTTTATACAATATTTATTTTATATTATATACAATATTTTAGTTTTAAAATACAGTGGATACATGGCGTTAATTCTTCTTTATGCCACAGTGCCCGGGATCCCCAAAAGTGGGAACATTAAAATAGTTTTTACAGTGTATAAAATGAATAGTCTTCTTAATGATTTTTATTAGAAATCTTCTCTTATATATCAATCAAATGTCCATGAAAGCTATTCATGGAACATGACGACTTCCTCACGATGTTTTATATCGCCGTTTATAGAGTACAGACAAATAAATATCGTTTACCCATATATCACAAATTCATGAATGAATGAAATTTATTTATCCTAAGAAATAATTAAACAACATCTTAAGTGTATGTTATGCACATATTATCGTTCCAGTGGGAGGAGTCACTAGGCGTGGTCTAACGAGTACCACCCACTGGCGTGCCCTCCCCATAACTGGTCCGCAATTAAGAATTTTCGCCTTCAACATATTTTATTATTTTTATTAACCGAGAATTTAATTTTAGGTCCGCTCGTGATACATTTACGAACGCAGACCAAAACATACCTAAAACTTCTAAATACTTCGTTGATGTCTTAAAAATGTTGATGCTCTTAACTTAATTAAACATTATTTAATTATGTAACAATTATAATACATTATTAATAATGCTAATCCACTATACAGTTAATCCTTTCCTTTGAAATAGCTTAACGACTGTTATTAAATAGTGGATTAAAATTGACAATCTTAATTTTTCCATAAACATTAACTTTATGATGCTTAATGAATAATACCGGATAATAAATCATTAATCAAAGGAATTATAATCTAAATTCCTTATTAAACACTCTTTTTCCATATTAAGCACCTTATTACACAGCAATAAGGTTTCAATACACACATCAAACTGACAGATGGCTTCAATAAATGAGCTAATTTTAATATGCAAAATATAAGCAGGTGTAATCTTATATTAATGTGAAGATATTATTTACACCAAGGCCTTTAAATACATATTCTATTGATATTTGTTTTAAATTGTCTATAAGTTAGTATTTTACGTAAAAATTAAAAACAAGAAGTGAACCTACTGATATCCCTGCAAAAAATAGACGCTATTTAGAACTTTCAAATTGCACTTATTTAAATATGCTTCAACTTAATAGAGTAACTTATTAATTGTGGTATAACGGACAGACATAAGTCAAAGTATGCTTGTCTATAATTTCACATGATGTTAAATAACAACGGTACCGACGATAATGAACTCTATTCATTCCGAATACACTCTCATATGTAGATAACCGAAATACAGCATTGCAAATAGCAGGTTTATAATATGAGAATGGCCGCTAACATGGTGAGTTAAAAAAATTTAACAATAATTTAAACCAGCTCCTAAGTTCGATTTTTATAAACTTAAGATCTCCCTGTTACAAAGCAAAAGGTCAGCTACTGCGGGCGGCGACTGCAATTATGCAGTAATAACTATCACATATGCTCAATTGCAATATCTCTTGATTTTACCAACTTGAACTACAAAGTAAAAAATTAGCATATATGTAATGGAGGAATTGTCCGCTTGTTTAGTATAGTGGAGGTCCCCAATTTCGTTTTGGGACCTCATTATGTGGAATATGACTAGTCATAGAGTTGTTTTCGAAACAGCATTTTTGTGTTGCGGATGTCAATGAAATCCGAAGTATTTTGAACGAGCAAGCTTAATCATCCACGGCCTTATTTTCAATTAACACCATGTGAAATAGAAGTCGAGTATTAGCCTATTGTTAAAAAATATATATATAATTTACCTTTTTCAACAAAATAGATAAAATTCTAAATCCGCTCTGTAAAAAGTTTTGCGTGAATGTTAACCTCTTCCAAGTAGTCAGTTGATAAGCTGAACTGCGCCATAATAACCGCCACTCGGTGTAACTACGCCCGTGTGAGCATTGCGGTGGCGCGTGCGACGGCGGGGGACCGCGACGTGTGGTCCGGACCGACCGCGGAGACCGCCACTTCACTATCAACGACTCTTCACACGTATTACACTGTGCCAACAGCAGCTGCCATCTAACGTCCATTTTGTTTATTTAACATAAACTTTTCCTTAGTAACTTATTTAAAAAGATTGTATTGGTAGAATAAAGGACTTTTAAACATAATAATAAACTATATACACACAACAACAACATTATTGCAGTATTATAATTGTCAACATATGAGATCCAGAATATTCTGAACGAAAGCGTTTCACCATCAACAATCTCATTGTGATATAAGTTAAAATTGAGATAAAATATCAATACAAATAATAAGTGATTAACACTTGAGGTCCTACTACTTTACGCGACCATTACACTTTTTACAGTATTCTTTTTATTACTACTAATCCAATTCAAAAATCTTCCAACATTACTCAATGGAGAGAGAACAAAAACGCCAATTCATCTATTATAATTCATCTGTAATACATCCATCTTACCTAAGAGAAAGATAACGTGGATAAGAATAATTTCAATTGGTTTTTCACTGTATGCATCGTGTAAATATTTATAGCAATTAGACAAAAAGCTGCAAGACGTCCAGACTTTTATACTTAATTAACCATTTGAAGGCGCGACATTATACCGCGCCCTTAATTTCCTTCACTGCATTGTATAAATAAACTATATAACAACTCAACATTGGTTGCAAATATAAGCAACAGATGCGATTGCCTGGTCTTCGAGTGCCAGGTGAGAGGACGATGACGAAATAACAAAGAACGTCTGTCCAGAGCGGCGTCGTGACGGTACTCTTGTGGTAATGGATACACGCCACATATAGATGAAGGTTTACATTATACACTGATATACAATTTTTAAATGTGTCCTTTTGTTGCGAATAATCTTCCAAACAGTCGGACTAACGTTCTGGAGACTTTCAATAGTATATACGTACCTAGATAGCTCTACTTCGTAACTCTGACTTCTTGTATAAAAAAATCTTTGAAATATTATGTAATATTGAATTTATATTTTTGATCGTCAATATCTGAAACAGATTTGCCCGAGAATATTAAAGTTAGAGGTATTAATATTTTTCACCTTCGGTGTAAACCGCCTCTAGACGATGTTGGAGTATATTCATTTCAATACCGTTCAGTCAAATTTCATGTCAATAGTCAGTACCTGTTAAACCTTCATTAATTGACAGCTTAATATTACATAGATGTATTTATAATATTACAGACCATTTGTATTTAAATTAAATAATAATGGCTGGCCTCTCTTGCTGAAGTCTATGTATGGACAACTACGACGATCGTTTCTGCCGTCTAACATTGTTTTATAATTTCAAAGGCTGTTAAGGTAATGAATTTACCAAGTTAAGTATAAACGGGTAGATTAGTACAGTGCAGACCAACCTAAGATAGCGTCATATAAAGGATAGTCAAGTTTAGACTAAAGAATCTCGTAACACTCATTTGATTATGTATAGGGAAATGCATTTCCATTGTTATGGCATTACGTTGGAAATAAAAATTTGAAATAATTTTGTATACGTCACCTATATAAGCATACATGGGGCAAGAGAACATTATAAAAACAAACACTTTTTTCTAATAAAAATAGGAATACTCATTAAAAATACAATAATAAAGTGAACATAAAAAAAACTTAAAATTCAAGTGCCACTGGCATTTGGCTCGTAATGAACGTCGTAAATTACGAAAAACAGCAACAACGTACGTACATAAAAAAATTAAAACAATTGTGCACGAGACAATACGAGCTTTTCTTTGGTACAATTATAGGAACTTGTCAAATCTGTCACAGAAAATCAATGGTGTACGTCTTATAAATGTGACGCCCTTTTATTTGGAACGCATACTTTGAACAAAGTGTGATGGTGAGGACAATATGGGGAAGGAACAATGTCAGCGCCCAACGTCTTGTTTAGGAAACATTCTTTATATGGAATAATACTGTGAAAAGCATTAACCCACTGTGAACGGACACGTTGGACGCTGAAGTCATAAATCATCAATCAATGACTAAATAGCACACAAAAGATTACTGAGGAAGTGAATTGATCCTGCCGAGATGGTAACAAGAGCGCGCCCACAATTGTACTGTTAGATCTCAATTTATCTTTACTACATATTTATTTAAACTATAACGTTAAAAGCAATTACTAAGAACTGATCCACGTCGTAACAAAAATATAAAGTGTGAAAGAAGAGCATATCCAACGAATTCTTCTTACTTTCAACTTCTTACAATTCGATGTTCATTTCTCTTATTATACTCTATTGACTTTTAAATGTTTTCAAATTTAAACATATTTTATATACATTTAATGGATAATAATTTTATGATTATAACAATTTTAATTAAACATAAGTTTGGAATAAGTCATAACATCATATTCATATTATGTATGATACGACCAAGATCGTGTTTTAAGAAAAAAATTACCAGAGACCTATGTCCATTGAGATGATGATTATATGGTGATATGAGTAGAATTTTTTTTGTGTATTCATGAAATATTTTATATAACTTATTAGTTATTGATCGTAATCGATTGTTTTTTAATTAATTAATTGGAATTTTATTTACAGGGTTTTTGAAATCAACCTTATCAGCCTACCGCCTCCACCAAACCTGTTGCCATAAACAATATGGCCTGGTATCAGTGGTCAACGTATGAGTACCAAAGTATTCTAAGCAACCACGCTTCTCTATCCACGGCCTCATTATTACTTAAAATCACGCAGAAGTGGGGTCAAATGTTAGTTAGTCAATTGTAGATAAAAATTATGTGACACGAAATACAATATTTATGGATAGAACAATAACAAAATTTATTAGATTCTGATGCAATAAAAATCCATAACAGGTGTGACAAAGCAGATAAATTCGTATGAAGACAAAAAAAAAAGATGTTTAAAGCTTGTTTAATAGCCGTCATAAATAACATTTTACAATAAGGACGCAACAATAATTTACGACCATTGGGATCCACGAACCACTGGTGTAAGAACAAGAGATTCGGTCACTGTTCAACGTAAACAATAAAAATTGTTAAACGTAGGCTGTAAAGCTTTCTTATTTCATTAAATTATCATTGTTTAGTGCAACAAGCAGCCGTATTTTGAAGAATTGTGAAAATTCTATTATTTAAATCACGATTACGAATATATAACAAATAACTTTTTATCTTACGAAACTGTGAGACAGTTCACCGGATGGTAAAGGATATAAACTGTGCTCTGTCGCCTTGAGAGGTAAAATGTTAAGTCTCCTTATTAAAGTAATTTCATTACCCTTTAAAGCCGGAACACAGTAATATTTGGACTTTTCTATCTGGCGGCAGAAATAAGATATCTATAGTAATTTTTATAAGCAATCGATTACAAATAAGAAATATCGTATCATAATACTATGTATATCAAAACTCAATATATATTAAATTAATCTAAATTCAAAGGATCAAATATTCCGTATTCGCATGCAACAGTTATCTTATTTATAAAAAGTTTGCATAGTTTTATTGCTTCAAAAAATCTACTTCATCTTTAATTATAACTAATTAATTGTTCTTCAACAAAATGATTGTATATTTATTAAATAAGTTTCTTCTTTACTGATTTGATAAGAGGCAGATGGTAGGGGTTAATATAAAACAATGTTTATGTCAATTATTACACTAATTTTTATTTTATCGCTGCCAAACATTACCCGCATGTTCTAATAACTAGATTTATTATATATTATTTCGAGTAATTTAGAAATATATTGTTAGAATTAAAAATATAGTTAAATCTAGGATGTTGTCATCATACCTCAGCATATTACCATAACCTATACTTATTACTGTTAAATTATAATTCTAAAATTTGATTTCGTACAGTGATAGATGAGTTTTTACCATACGCCTACGTTTTAAATTTAACTTTTACTAAGGTTTTGTTATTTATTTATTTTGAAGATGACACCCAAGAGAGAAATTTATTCATAACCGATACCTTTCTCTGTTAGCTATTCCGTAATTCTGGCAACAGGGAAATTATTATTGCTTTATGATCACCTTTTTATCGACAATGAACTAACATTTAACCTCAATTTTAGATGAGGCCGAAAATGGTGAAAAGTGCTTGTCCAAAATACCCTGGCAATTTCTCATACTGACAGCCAGATCTTAGAAATTATTTTATAATAACGATTTTACAACTAACCGTGACAACTAGGCAGATCAACTCCAAAAGGTTGTATTAAACATCGTGTAGAATCGAAATAAGGATCTTATATTAACAAGACAAAAAGCGAATATTCTCATCATAAACTGTTAATATATGGATTTATTAGTAATTTAATTGGATTATACGTTGGAGCTTCGACGTTGTATCATCAGAGTGATAGTCACAAATGCACGTTTGACAAATCGAGTCTGCGGAGGCACGCGAGCGGGCCGGCGCGGCGGCGTCAGCCTCCTCATTATAAATCAAACCGGAGATGCTATCTCGTTTCTAATCACGACGATTAAACAGCCGCAAGAAAGATCAACCGCCTTCCTTTTATTTTGTTTGCAGCGCCCGAACAGACCCTGTAAATTATTTTTACTTTTATAATCATGCAAAATTAATTCAAGCTCTTTTCATCTATCGACAACTTTGCTAATACTTTCAGAAAAACGAGGCGAACATGCTTGACGTAATCTGTGTTTATTTTTTTATTAATATTTTCTTAATATTTATTTTAATTGTACGTTAAAAAATTATATCGTTATTTTTTGGTAACATTATGCTCAAACATTTAAAAGACGCAAAGTACTTGTGCTTTTTATAGTCTCAAGTAGACTTGGCATATTTGGAAAATAAATTTTTTCAGTGCTGATGACAAAAAACATTATTATTACATTCAATAAAAATTAAAATTTTATTTGTTATTACGTAATTTTTTGGATACCTTTTTTATTTTTTCTCCAAAATTTAATGCAATTTATGCGTCATAAAAAACTTTATTGATATTATTATCGCAAAACAACACAGTTTTATTTAAAGTTTTGGATGTTATATGAAATATCGAGATCTGTCTGAAAAAAGTAAATCTTTATAAAAGTAATATGAAAGATAAAAGCTTACCTTGAATTAGTTCTTACTAAGTAAGAAGAGAAAATTAGAAAAGAATAAACAAGATAGATAACATATTACAAAAATATTATTTAGATACTGAATAAATCTAAATTAAGTAAATTATCAATTTAATTTATGCTTTTACCATAAATCTGATGCGTATGCAAGACGTTTTGCCATTTTTCCTACCAAAATTTACGAGCAAATATACGTGGCATGATTTCTTCTAGCAATTGAAATATAATATCATGATCAAATATTGTTTGATGTTCATTGTAAATAATGGATATAAAATATAATATCGAACGTTATATTGAAAGGCCTGATGTTCATGATTAACGTAAACGAACGCCTCATCAACTTCATCAAAGGGCAATTAATAAAAATTACCTCTTACATAAAACTATTAACGTCCAGCCGCGCGCGCCAACGATAAACAGATCGAAATCATCTCACGAGGCCATAATAAATTAATTGTTTTATGATGTCACAAGGGAGATGCGATAAAAACCAACAAATTACAATCGAATTGAGACATCCCGCTATCCCCTTTATTAGACGCATCTATCCCTAACCTATTACATACCTCATAAGATTGGGTCTATATAAAAATCAAAATGGCTGCGCCTCTAATTTTTTTATATACCGCAGCGTGAGCTTTATGCTAATGAAACCCGAAAAACAAACATTGTTACAAGGCGAATGTGTAACATAAAATAAAAATAAATTAAATAATAAAAGGGAATCGTTAAAATGGAAGAAATGCCCGTAATTTATCCACGAGTCACCTTTTAAGCATTCCGTGGATGCCATCGCGGCGGGGTCCCGCCCGCTCTAGACGCGATCTCCAAATAAAAAGGCGCCACAAAAAGACGTATTCAATAAGCCGTTGCCCATTACGGATGTAATCGAGGAAATAAATTAATAATAATGAAATTTTAGGAGATCCGTGACAGGGATCAGATAGTTTTACTTAAATTTTCATCGATATCGTATAGTAAATAAATCGATAATAATGTGCACACATATTGTTAGTTGCAGTTTTGATAAATATAGGTAATAAATACTAAGTCCGCGACGCATATCTTACAAAAAAGTTTCTGGTTCAATTCCGGATCACACAAGTGGTTTTTAATATTCATTCAAACTGGCCTGCCTAGCTAATACAATCATACAATATATAACTAACACAATTAATGAAATTGTCAATCTACCGCCATAACATATATATGCCATTTTCAAGTAATAGCCTAGTGTTTATGATGTATGATGCTACGGCCTCTTCTTTAACATCATGATAACTAAAATAGAGTTGTGAACAAATGGAATTTTTTACCACCTCACTCTTTGATAAATGATAATAACTTGTTGACAGCACTTGCTTTTATGGGATCATCACCTCTGGGTAGACTTATGGTAGTGAAGGATAGTTTTTCACCCAGACATTCGACATTACCCAACCTCATGAACGCAAGGGCGGACATGGGAAGGCAATTGTCCTTAAGTTAAACAAAGTATTGCTCTCAACGTCGCAAAAAATTTACCTGTTATTTAAATATACTCCTAGATAAATATACCTTCTGTATGTTCTCTGTAGGTAGTCCAACCCGTAGCTTTCCAGACTAAAATTTTGTGCTTCATTCTTCACAAACTTAAAAATGTGCTCCGAAAATATTATAGTATATGAAGTCTGCATATCTTCAATGTCGAAGTTTCACAAAGTAATTTGTATTTAGTTAATTAAATTTTTAACAAATATGGCTCAAACGAAGGCACCTTACTAGTTGGTACCGGAGGCCACGCTAACCGTAAGGTCGGAGGAAGCCACTGGATGCGGGCAGCGCAGTACCGATCGATATGGAGATCTTTGGGGATGTCCAGCAGTGGATGTCTATTGGCTGATGACGACGAACGTATAACAAATTGATATAACGCGTGGATGTAAAAATAAAAAAATAATTGTCTGATTCTTAATTTTTATTGGTAAATTCACATTCAAGTTATTGACCATATTGTTGTTGGATGTTACATTAATGGGATTTCTACTGACAAATTTTAATTATTTATTAATTATCCACTATGATACTGTACCGGTACTTCACAAAATCTATCTCTACTGTATTCGACCAGCTACAATTTTAAAGAGTGCATAAATGCTTCAAAATTCCCGCGTCAGAGGAGACTATCGGAATATCGATACACATAAAAATCGAAGATACGGATACATCATCCTTCGTTAACGGATCCACGATACAGACAAAACGTCAAAAATATTTCTATATTAATTGTCTACTCTCACATAATCATCACTGAGAAGAAATAAAGTGAGCGCGCGTTACCACGCGAGGGGAGCAACGTCGGTGACCGCTGACCGTTACAATTTACGCTACGGGCGTCGGATGTTTGTGAAGCACGACGGGGAGGATAAGAGACGAGATAATGGAAAGAGAATAATTAATATGGCGGCTGTGCCCGGGGGCAGGAGACCTGAGATTCGGCGCCCACCGGTTGCCGCACGCACCGCTCACGACGCTGAACTAATGAATGAACGGCAATTGATATCAGTCCGACTCGACGAACGAGTTGCAGGGTGGAGGAACGATTGTTGCTCGTGTGGGCGGTGTGGCGCGCGGTGCGAAGTGGCGTGGTGCTTAGGAGTCCCACCAGTCGGTGCCCCCGCTGCTGCCGCCGCCGCCGCCATATGAGCCGCCGTAGTTGCCGCCGTAAGAGCCGCCTCCGTATCCAAACCCTGAAAGATGTTATTTTTCTATTAATCATCTAATGATATGATATATTACACTAACTTGTTTTAAGATTCCTGTACGCCCACAACCCGGATTCATCATACAACACGTATAAGAGTTTACAATTAATATACATGTTAAATGACCACTCTTTTTCAATGTTGTCAATATGTCTTGTGTATAATTCATGGCGGCAACACACATGGGTGTCATTAAGCACCGCGTGTACTTAATAAGTCGGTGTGTGTTACCAGAGCCACCGATAGCGGAGGGACCTGCAGAGCGCGGCGGCTGGCGCGGTTGCGTGCGGAAGTCGCGTGCGCCAAAGCCGCTTCCACCGCCACCGAAACGCCCGCCACCAGATCGGCTGCCAGCTCGCCGTCCGCCACCACCAAGCCGTCCGTCAGCCGCCGTGCTTGTTAACCAACTAAAAAAAAATCATTTAATAATTAATAATAATTTCATAAAGAGATATATGACAAATTGTATTAATTGATCTTACAAAAAAGTAAATATAGCCTTTGTGAGGTCTCGTACTTACTTTGGCACATCTTGTTTAGCTTCAACAAGCAATTCGACGAGATCGCGCGCCAACCCGCGGTTAGAGTCGTTGAAGAAGGAAGTGGCAACGCCGAGGTTGCCCATGCGGCCCGTACGTCCGATGCGGTGCACGTACTCCTCCACGTCCGACGGCAGGTCGAAGTTGATCACGTGACGCACGTGGGGTATGTCAAGACCTGTCAAAAATTATTTCAAGTAACTTCGAAATTTTGATACAGTCCTGAAATTTATGAAGTTTTATAAGCAGTGAACATTATTCAAATTTTAACAAACGATTGTACTTTATGTTATAAAAATAAAATATTTTGATGTTTTACAATTAACATGGAACTCCTGCCAGTTTATCCATCATGCAGTGAACCAAAATACGTAAAAAAAAAAAATTTTTAAGTCATAAATTATAAAAATTTTAAATATATATTATAAAAACATTTTTATCAGATCAAAACTCTTGTATCAAAGCAGAAATATGATTGTACTTACGAAAAAATACATTGCAATAAAATCTGTGATTGTTAATTTTTAATTCATCATCAATACATATACATTCTTATATTGTTTCAATCCATTGATGTGGACTACTTGAGGATTTATATTATATTTATATGACCATATTCGGTGTGGGCGTTGTGTTTATTATATATATATATATATATTAGACAGGTATATTATATGTCTAATACTGTGTGTAATACGTATGTATATAATATATAGTGGTAGGTTCCGAGACCGTCTAGATAGGAACCACCGCAGCTCCTATTTCTACCGCCAAACAGTAGCATGCAAAACCTCACTGCGTTCCAGTTTGAAGAGAGTTGTATTGGGGTAACAAGACCTAACATCTGCCCTCGCGTATTTTTATGTATCGCTTGATATATTCTGCACTACATAATGTAGTGCAGAATATATCATTCTAACTACACTTACTATCTGTTAAAAAACCCGTTCGGCTCGCCGCTTCGTTAAATAAAAAAATACGGCGGAAGAGGGATTTATTGTAATCCATAGAGTAACTACTATTAATAAAAAATATGATATCATTAGATAATGGTAATATAATGTTACCTCTAGCTGCTACTGCGGTGGCCACTAGAATGGGCGTTTGCCCGGAACGGAAGCGACGCATTGCTTCCTCGCGCTCGCGCTGCGTTCTGTCACCATGGATCGACGTCACTGGGTAGCCTTCACCATTCAGATACTCCTCAAGCTGATCAGCACCTGAAGACCATAAACACATTAAAATACTTTTCAAACCGTACAGTCTGGAGCAAATGCTCAAAAACCGTCATTATTCGAGTTCTTCGAGCTCAAAGGACTCCTTAAAGGTAATGATTGGTTGTTCAATTTGATTCTCAACTAATGAGCTGTACCGTGACTGTAAAGTGTTGACTACTGAATATTTTTTTATATATCGCGCTGCCCTACGTATACATCTGCAGACCTTGTTCGACCCAAAACACTACAAAAATAAACGTAGATCAGACAAGATGTGTCGGTCTGAACAGGACAACGTTAGCTGGTCGTAATTTTTATTATATGTACTAGGGCTCAAGACTACACAACAATATCAACAAAATACTTAATATAACTAGTCTTGCCATAAATACTGTTAAATAAAAACTTTTCATTTTTTCAACTTTTTTATTTCAAAAACTTCTTTTGATTTTGCGCCATTTCATATATTTTTTCGTGTTCATTATCATATTACAATATGGAATGGGATGTTAAAGAAAATAGGATTGCAGCGATCGCCTTGCACAAAGTGGGTATGGAGCCGTCCGTCATATTCCAGACACTTCAAAAGCTTGGTATCAACCTTGTTCGTATATCGTACTATTAACAGATACAACAACACTTCCTCTGTCGAAGACCAGGAAAGATCGGGGCGGCCGCGTGCTGTTAGAACTACAAAGGCTGTTAATAATGCAGTTAAAGCCCGAATTCGTTGAAACCCCATTAGGAAGCAAAAAATCTTATCACGAGAAATGAAGATTCCCGCTAGGACTGGCGCGTATTATAAAACAAGAGCTGAAGCTCGGTGCTTATCGTCGATATACAGAACATACCCTAAATCGATCTTTACAATGAAAGAGAGTGGATCGATCAAAACGCCTTTTGTCGCGATACGCAGGTGAAAGGGACAGAAATATCCTCTTTACCAATGAAAGATACAACAAAAAAAATGATAAAGTATACGCTTACAGTTATAATAAGCTGCTCAAGTGGTCGGAAAAGTACAATATGGTCATCATTCTGCGTCAGTGATGGTTTGGTGGGGCGTGTCTTATCAAGGAGTCACAAAACTACATTTTTGTGAAAAAGGAGTGAAAACTTCAGCCAAAGTGTTTCAAGATATAGTCTTGGATCATGTTGTGAAACCTCGCAGCAATACACATTTTAAAAATATAACGTGAACTTTCCAGCAGGACTCTGCACCTGGTCATAAGGCATGAACTACCCAAGCCCGGCTTGAAACCAACGTTCCGGACTTTATATTATGATCAGCTTTAGAGGACACGGCCTGCTCTAAACGACACGGCGACATTCGAGTTTCTTAAAAAAATTTGGAGCAAGCAATAACGAAAAATCCCTTGGAAACAGTGCGCAAATCCATAGATTCATGGCCAAACAGAATTAAGGCCTGTATAAAAGCCAAAGGTGGCCATTTCGAATAGAATATTGTTTTTTATTTTATGCTGAGACTAATAAATATGTAGGTATAAATTTTAATAATATTACGTTAATTCCTTAAAAAAAATGCATTTTCATTTGTAACAGAACTTATGGCTGGACTAGGTATATCCTATGACATCTAAAAATGTAAAATGACCCTCTACAATTGATTTATGACTATCATATAACGCGACAGAAAATTTTCTGAAATGTAGCAACTAATAATTAAATTTTTATGTGTACATGCTGTAAATCTCTGATTTCGGTCTTTCACGGTAACATATACATGTACTGTGTTCAGTAAATATTTGTGTTTTTAAATAAATAAATAAAATGTCAAAAGCCAAATTAAAAAAAAAAACTATAAAACTTTTTGCTTATGACGTTAAACCATAAATATACCCACCCCTCTTAGTTTCAACGAAAACTAGAGTGAGTTGATCTTTTTCAGGGCGCGAGCGGTCCAATAAGTTAGAAGCATTCAACAAGTCCAACAAAAATGAACGCTTGTGTGACTCCTCCACCCAGACCACCTATAAGTATAATGATAATTAGGGGAAAATTTACCAAAGAACTTATTTTAACACTAAACTAGTATAATGTAAATTATTTCACTAAGGTATGTCATTTTTTATATCTACAGGGAGCTAAGAAATTATTTCGATTTGACATAGTATTACATGAAATTGATGCCACTGGAGGTGAAGCGTGTTTGCTCAGAATTACCAGGTTTTTATACCTCAGGTGGAGCACAGCAATACTGTTATGGCGGAAGATTAACTACAATTTAAATTTTATGTTCATGGTATTAACCAAACATCTATAAATTTATGTATGAGCCACTCACTTTCTGTGTGATATTCTCTGACGTAGAGCCAACGCGCCCAACGGCCAAGAAGACGTAATTATGCAAAAAGTCCTGCGCTAGAACTTGAATCTGCTTGGGGAAGGTAGCTGAGAACATGAGAGTTTGGCGCTCGCCCGTCTTCGGCATTGTGTGACACTCGACGATTTTGCGGATCTGAGGTTCAAAACCCATGTCCAACATCCGGTCGGCCTCGTCGAGGACAAGATGACGGCAATGATCTAGAGCGACGCGCCCACGGGCCAACATGTCCACGAGACGTCCAGGCGTAGCCACTAGCAGGTGACAACCGCGCTCTAGTTCGCGAAGTTGATCTGGCACTGGGGAGCCTCCGTATCTACATTGAACAAAAAAAACAAGAAAATATTTATAATTAATATTGGTCATCAACCTGAGGTTGCGGTCCTTTAACCACTATTAGTTATAGAGAGGTTAATGTTAACACATTGTGTACGGGTACAATTACAATAGGGAATAGTACGTGAGGCGGGCGTTTTGCGCGTATAGCCAGTTATTCAGTTAAATTTCAATAGATCGAAAATTTTATCAGATCTTTACAAACTTGTACCATCAAAATAACTAGACGTAAAAATTTCTACATCTCTGGAATAGTGATGTCTTTCCATTTGACACTTTTTTAATCGTTCAATATTTTGATTATAATATTGTCAGCAAATCGACATAAAGATAAAGCTGTCCCCAAGTAAAAATGTGACAAGGTCTAGTAATAAGAAGATTGTCAGAAAAGGTACTACTACTTGTCCCGTAAACAAAGGACCGCTTTCAACTTACACAACGCATGGCCGCACGCGGGAGCGGTAGGCGAACTTTCTAGCCTCATCGTAAATCTGGGTGGCCAGTTCCCGAGTCGGAGCCAGTACCAACCCCAGCGGGAATTGTTTGCGCCGGTTGTATGATCTAAAATCATGTTTAATGTTAGCAAAACACAAATATTGATTTATATAAGATTTATAAACAAGACACGGTTTTCAAGTAACATACATAAATAAAAATTAATAAATTCAAACCGTATATATTTTGATTGAAGACTTATAAAACATTATTAAATTATTCTTGAAATGATTAGTCGCAAGTATACATGTAGTGAAAATTATGTTACTGCTGCAAACAATTATAACTTTTAATAATTAGAAGCGTGTTACAATTAAACATTTGATAAAACGCGAAAACTATTAAAACTAGAATAGTTTACAGTGACTTACGCCTGTTTCACGGGCCCTGCTTCATACATCTGATTGAGTATGGGCACTAGGAATGCAGCAGTCTTGCCAGATCCCGTCTGAGCGCATGCCATAACGTCTCTGTGGCCCAACACTATTGGAATGGCGTACTTCTGTACCGGTGTGGGCTTGTCATAGCGTGCGAGCATAATATTCGAACGCATTATTTCCGTCAAGTTAACATCCTCAAACTGGAAAAAAAATAAAAATATCAGATTATATTTATATCAATAAAATCAGTTTATAGGGCTCTATTATAATAACATATCCTTTATAAATTATTCTGAAATTTTAATGAAAAACCTTACATCGGGTCCTAATCACTTGATATTTCGACAAGCTTGAGGTGTTACATTAACTTATTATAAAACGTGACTAACTTTTTGGGAAATAAATTCAAACGATTCGACAATGGTCATCAATTGGTTGAAAAGATGATGTTGAATGAATAACACAATATACGAACAGGATGCCATAATTTCTACCGTCTAATTAAAATTAAAAAATTCCATGAACATTATTTTCTGCAACATTTACCATTCTCATGTGAATACCGCGAAGTATGTTTCTGATAGCAGATTTTTTGCAAACAATACTGTGTGTAATGAAACACGACCAGAAGTGATGATGTGTTACAATCAAAATAAACTAAGTTATTTTCGGTAGAAAATATTCTTAATTAATACCTCGGACAATATGCAACGAGGAGTTAAAATATTTATTAATATAAAACATATAAACACAAAACATGGTAAATCGGTGCAGATTAACTGAATTACTTTTGCTCTTATTATACATACACGAGGAGGGATCAAAAAGTAGTGAAAACAACATATATACTTCTTGGTAAGAAAAAAAAATAAATACTGGCATAGCTCAGATACATATTTGTAATATTAATAAAGAAAAAATCTTCGATTCTCTTGTTTTTTTCTATATGTAGTCATTTCTTTGCTTCGTGTCGGAACGTTTTCTCGAAAATGGAGAAAAATGAAAGGCGAGCCGTTATCAAATACCTCTGCTTAAAAAAGTTAACGACGCAAGAGGTTCATTGCGATTTGAAGGCAACATTAGGAGAGTCTGCTCTGACGTATTCCACTGTCGCAAGGTGGGCTTCTCAATTTCGAGTAGGGAGAACGAGCACGGAAGACAAATATCTTTGCGGCCGTCCATCCACGTCAGTCACCCAAGAAAATGTTGCGACAGTGGAGAAAATTGTATTGAGCAATCGAAGAGTTACCATCCGATACTTAATTCAAGAAACGAGCATTTCATATGGAAGTATTCAATTCATATTGAAACAATCTTTGAATATGACAAAAGTCTCCGCAAGATGGGTGCAGAGAATGTTAACCGACACACAGAAACAAAACACGACGACGACTCGACATTTCGGAGATATTGTTGGACAAGTTTCAAGAAGATTCTGAAAACTTTTTGTCTTTTCGTAACAATGGACGAAACACGGGTCCATCATTTTGATCCTGAGACAAAACAGCAATCTTCGCAATGGAAACGGCCATCATCACCGACCCCGAAGAAGTTACGTGCTGTGGCATCAGTTGGCAAGGTTATGGCCTCAATATTTTGGGACTCGGAAGGGATATTGTTGATTGATTACCTGGAGAGTGGAACCACTATTCCAGGCCAATATAATGTAGCTTAAATTCCCAAGTTAAGGAATGCCATCAAAGAGAAAAGGAGATAGAAACTTCGAAGAGGCGTGCTGTTTCATTACGACAACGCACCCCCGCACAGGTTGGCAGTTGCGATGGCTGTAATTTAGCAAGCTGGCTTCGAATTAGTTGACCACCCCCCTTATTCATCAGATCTGGCGCCTAGCGATTTTTATCTGTTCCCCAAATTGAAAGAATACTTAAGGGAAAACATGTACGAAGATGATAACGAGGAGGAGGATGCCGTGGAAAGCTTTTTGCAGGACCAAGACAAAACTTTTTGTTTGAAAGGGATTGAAGCCTTGGAAAAGCGTTGGACTTGGTGTGTAGAGAGGTTCGGAGACTATATAGAAAAATAAATTATTAAATTGTCAATAGTCATTATATTTTATTTCATTCTCACTACTTTTTGATCCCTCCTCGTATATGTAGCATATTCGCATGTACATTTCGCTAAAAACATTTTTGCCTTTCATTCAAATGGCACAGGTGGCAATAAAGGTAGAAGTATTATCTAATACAATATATGTTTACGGAAATATTTATCCTTTGTAAATATAAGGAGGAAGCGGGAGAGGTGTGCCAGGATCGTAGCAAGTAGAGAGAGGTGGTCTCTGTCTCTGCCTACCCCACTGGGAACGAGGCGTCATATATATGTATATATGTAAATATATACGCAAACATAAAGTAATCATATGACCAAGATTGTATCAGGAATGCTCATGTGATGAAAGTGACATCATACCAATCAAGGAAAGTGTGATATTTCCTGAAAATTATGACAGTGTGTAAACTTAACTTAAACATATTTAGTTTCTTGAGGATTTGTTTGTTTGTTCCTAATCTACATTAGCAACCGAGCCGACGATCTGGTAAAGGTCACGGGAATCCGCTGGATGCGAGCAGCGCAGGATCGATCGGTGTCGAGATCTTTGGGAGAGGTCTATGTCCAGCAGTGGACGTTTATCGGCTGATGATGATTATGACGAATCTAGAGTGAATTCAGAAAGTAGGTTTTTAAAAAGTTTTACTTAAATAACTGTATTGAACACACATTGAGAGCATTTTGTTTTACAAGGTTTTAAATAGCAACTACTACTGCTGTCGGGAAACTATCTTCAGTGTAAAAAGAGAAATGTATATTACAGATTTAGTACATCTTTGCATGTACATAAAAACACTAAAATATATATATATATATATACACAAATCAAATACTAGATAAGGTTGTAAATATCTAAGCCATTCTAAATTGCCGTTAAGAAAAATATACTAGAGTAAATTGATTTAAATATAGAGTAAATAAACTGTGAAAACAAATAAAACAATATATATACTTAATCAACCATCATTGTAAGATTTCTCACCAGAAAAGTCCATTCCAAGCAAAAGAAATAATGCTATTTTATATTTATTTAATAAAGTATCCACATTTTATCTTTCAGATTTAGTTTTAACAAACAATGAATCAAATCTAAAGACTTACTAAAGCTTTCCTATAGTATAATAATTATTTAGAGACAAATCAAATAAATAACAATTTGTATTTCAAAGCCAATTATTCCCAACCTGTGGTATGCATGCCCTAGGGGCACCACAGGATCCATTTGTTATATGTGAAAATTATATTTATCTTTTGTATATATATATATATATATATATATATACATATATATATATACATATATATATATATACATATATATATATATGTATATATATATATATATATAGACTTGAACTTATTGACCAACAGTTCTCCCACATTTTATTTAATTTAAATAGTTATATCTTAGTATGTTTTGTCATTATTATATCTGTTCCATTGTCTCTTTAAACATTTAGATTATTAATTTTCTCTCTTTTATATGGTTTAATAATTTTATTTCCACTTCTTAAACCTTAAATTTGTATACCACTCATTTCATGTCCATCTATTATCCAAGATGCAAGAATGATGTGCATGTAGAGTTTATCATCTCGGTTGACAATCCCAAATAAATAATTATAATATATCATTGTCTATAATATGTAAATAAAAGGAACCCTATTAAGTTATTTGTTACTATATGACAGAATATATAAGGATTATTTTTCAGAGTTATAATTGATGAAGGATAGATCTTAAGAGAAACTGAGCACATTTTTCAAGTTAGGTATGGAGTTATCAGGGCATGTGGTGTGTGGTAGTACAGTCAATGAGATGTTTTATTAGGTGAACTTTTGTCGTTATCCAAACACAACATCATCATCATCATTAGGTGCCCTCTTCAAACTGAAGTTTGACAATCAGATTAAAAAAACCTATTTGATCCTCAGCTATTCTTTTAAAAACAACATCGGTTTGTATGATAAGAAACACAAAAAATAAGGGAGATTGAGTATACTACTTTCACAGTGTTAGTTCCCTTCATAACAGTGTCTAATTTTTTCTATTCTTACTTTACTGTCTTCATCATGCTCTAGAAAAGCGCAGGTCATTGTAACAAAAGTTGTACGTCATTTAAAAGTAAGTAAACTTACGGTGGTAATGAAGTCTGGCACGCGATCACCGCTGGCCTCAACCGGGATATCTTCGTATTTTGAGAAGTTGATACCCGTGTTACCAGTGCCAAACAGCTCCAACTCCTGCCGCTCGTCGCGAGGTAGCGGGATCGTCCAATCATTCTAAGCAACAGATTACATTCATTTAGAAAGTTTTGTTTCTTAATAGATACTTTTTTTTTTTCAAATAATTAGGTTCAATTATCACATTTTTAATATTAAATTTCCATATTATAAAAAAAAATACAGCGTTATATATTAATTTGACCTATGGGATACCCAAACCAGATTCGAAGAGTCCCCATCCATTTGGCCTCATTGGTAATTTGAAACACGGGTTAAAAAAAGGTGAAAGAACGATGCATATAGTTCCTGTAAAAAGACAAGATATGAGGCCACATTTTCCATAAGTTCAAGGTTGGTTACCTAAAAGGTTTAAAGAAAAAATTTACTACAATTAACAAAACATTCTCATCACCCTATACAAAACAATGTTAACTATAATTTCTCCCAGATTTAATTTTTACTAAACGATGTATCTGACGCGCTCCCTCTCTTGAGAACTGTTTCTCTATTTATAAGACAAGACCCCAGCTCTCGTAGTGAGAACATAAAGATAGCTATTAATATTGGAAATTCAGTTAATAATTATTGATAGCTGATAGAAAAGAAGTGATTATAATTTTATGTGTTTATAACCTCGTCCCTGCGGGAGCTCGAGCGACGCACATCATCGGAGCCCCAGCCGTGGCCCCGCGAATTGTTGCGCTCTTCGGGGCGCTGCTCGGGCTCCTTCCAGCGGTCGTTGCGTGGCTGCGGCGGCTCGCACTCGTCTTCGCGGCGCCCCTCACGTTCGCGCTCCCGGCCGCCCTCGCGCCCGCGCCCGCCGCCGCGCTCGCCCCACCGCTCCGCCTCCGACCACCGATCTGACTCTCCATTCTGGTAACTCGGATCACGACCTACGCGACACATTTACATATTACTTACATATATCACTTAAACATACAAAAAAAAAAAAACACTTTCTCTATAGCGCGATTCATCTCCTCCAGTACAAATTTTTAGATTTTTTTTTAAAATAACTTAAAATTCAATTTATATAATTAATACGAAAAATACCTAATGATTAATGATTTTACAACAGCGATCGGCAAAGTGCTAGGCAGCATGAAAATTTTGATTGTCCTAAGAAAAATGTAGAATGTACTAGAAATATAATTATTTATTTTAATATGGTTTGCTAAAAAAACTTTCATATTTTGGATACAATTAATATTCAGTTACATTTTATATTTTCAAATTTTTTTTTATAAATATAATTAACTCTTAAAAAATCATTTAAATCTGTAACTTCAAAAAGTTTAGCGACTGCTGCTTTACACTACTTCTTTATTTTTCTTACAATTTTACTTATTTTATTATGAAATTGTTTAGTTCGAAATTCTCAAAAAATTTATAATAAGACCTGTATTTAAATAATTTATAGATATAAAACCTTTATTAATATTGTTAATAATGGATGCCACTTACATTGTTCTGTGTTGGGCATGTAAAAGAAAAAAAAGTATTAAAATTTAAATAACATTAATTATATATTATAATAATTTAGCTATTATACAAAACTAAAATTAAACTGTAGTAATTACTTTCTTTACTAAACATGCATTAAATAAGGGTTTCATTACTAGCCAAAAACTAACGATTTTTTTATATTAAAAACTTTTACAACAATATACAAAAAATACATGTTATAATATATTTAATTATATGATAATTTTCAATTTAATCACTTATATATCTTTATAGCTTGTATCAAATATTACAAAAAACATTAAATTTAAGTAAAGAAAAATATTTATGCATGCTTTTTTATTACTTTCATTATGAAACCTTAGCAAATTTGTGAAACTTAAAATCAGCCACAATAATAAATATATATATATATATATGAAAATAGGTTTTATTTGTTCGTCAATCGCGTGAAAATTTGTCAACGTATCGATATGGGAATTTTTGTCCCGGAATGATTTCTTAATGATTACAGGCTATTTATTTTTTGAATTTCATTAATCCTCATTTTCAATTAACTTTTATAAACATTTTCATTTCGTATTATTTATGCGGTTACTATAGGAAGTCATTTTCAGTCTAATTTTATAAAACGGCCAACTAAGCGGGCGGGCAACTACTAGTAATAATAAATATAATTTGATTAATCGTCATTATTCACATTTGTAAATTTACATAAATACAATGGGCAAATAAAAGATATAAAAAAACTGATAAGAATATTATTCGATTCAGTTTAGAAAATTTATATACACAAATAATTGTCCAATTATTTAAAACAATTTACTATTGAATAGTTATGCTTATACTGTTGAGTAAGAGAGTAATATTGAATGGATGCTTATCAACTGATAATGGAGTGAAAAAAATTCCTTTAGATATACTCTCCACAAAAATATATTAAAAGGAAACTCTTGCTTGTAAACAAGTGTCAAATTTTGTTTAATAATTTACCTTTGGTCATTAATATGAAAAAAAAAAAATTTATATATCACATGCTGTTAAGTATATAGTAAGGTGTATAGGACGATACTAGCCAGACAGGTGAACGTCTGTATGTGTGATGGTAAGTGAGACATGTCCATAATATGACGCTGGTTAGGATGATATACACAGCACCACATTGTGCTCGTCGCTTTAATACATAAGATGTTAAGTCTCGTTACCTCAGTAATTTCACTAACTTCAATAACACTGTGGAATAATAGCTTTCTGTCTAATAAGCAACATCATATTCGAAGAACGTAATTTGAACCACTAATTCATGATCTGTACATGTGTAATACAGCGGTCCCCAAAGTAGTGGTTTTTGAACAACTAGTACTTAGCATGAAAATTTAGCTGGTCAGCATAACTTATCACATTATGTTACAAGATCGAAACAGTTGTTTATTCTATTTTGGTTAACTTATGATATTTTCATTACTTGGTTACGATTAATTGTTTCATTGTACTAACTAGCTACGTTTTATGTTCGACATAAGATAATTTTTTTAATGGATTCATTTAATACTTAAAAAATCCTATTAGTTGTTTACACGGATTAAATTATGAAGACCAGTAAGGTCTATGAGTTCAAAGTTTGGCAACCGCTGGTGTAATAGTTTCTGACATTTCCTATGCTGGAACACTGCTGTCTGCCTATCAATGAGTTTGTGTGACACGAGTTCCTAAGAGCCTGTGTGTGTGTAGTCAGATAGACCAGTAAGGTCTACGAGTTCAAAGTTTGGCAACCGCTGGTGTAAGTTTCTGATATTTCCTATGCTGGAACACTGCTGTCTGCCTATCAATGAGTTTGTGTGACATGAGTTCCTAAGAGCCTATGTGTGTGTAGTCAGATAGACCAGTAAGGTCTATGAGTTCAAAGTTTGGCAACCGCTGGTGTAGTTTCTGACATTTGCTATGCTGGAACACTGCTGTCTGCCTATCAATGAGTTTGTGTGACATGAGTTCCTAAGAGCCTGTGTGAGTGCGTGCGTGTGTAGTCAGATAGACCAGTAAGGTCTATGAGTTCAAAGTTTGGCAACCGCTGGTGTAAGTTTCTGACATTTGCTATGCTGGAACACTGCTGTCTGCCTATCAATGAGTTTGTGTGACATTAGTTCCTAAGAGCCTGTGTGTGTGCGTGCGTGTGTAGTCAGATAGACCAGTAAGGTCTATGAGTTCAAAGTTTGGCAACCGCTGGTGTAGTTTCTGACATTTGCTATGCTGGAACACTGCTGTCTGCCTATCAATGAGTTTGTGTGACATGAGTTCCTAAGAGCCTGTGTGAGTGCGTGCGTGTGTAGTCAGATAGACCAGTAAGGTCTATGAGTTCAAAGTTTGGCAACCGCTGGTGTAAGTTTCTGATATTTCCTATGCTGGAACACTGCTGTCTGCCTATCAATGAGTTTGTGTGACATGAGTTCCTAAGAGCCTATGTGTGTGTAGTCAGATAGACCAGTAAGGTCTATGAGTTCAAAGTTTGGCAACCGCTGGTGTAAGTTTCTGACATTTGCTATGCTGGAACACTGCTGTCTGCCTATCAATGAGTTTGTGTGACATGAGTTCCTAAGAGCCTGTGTGTGTGCGTGCGTGTGTAGTCAGATAGACCAGTAAGGTCTATGAGTTCAAAGTTTGGCAACCGCTGGTGTAAGTTTCTGACATTTGCTATGCTGGAACACTGCTGTCTGCCTATCAATGAGTTTGTGTGACATGAGTTCCTAAGAGCCTGTGTGTGTGCGTGCGTGTGTAGTCACACTTACCGCGGTCTCTGCGCGGATATCGCGAGTCGTATGCGCGGTCGTATTCACGCTCGCGGTCGCGATCGCGGTCGTCGCGGCGACCACCCCGCTCGTAGTTCCTAGTATTCCCACCGAATGATGAACGGACGTCGCGTGACTCACTTGGACGAGCGTCTAAGCTTTGACGCTTAGGCTCTTCCCCTGTGGAATTACCAAGGCTATTTAAATCACATAATGCAACAAGGGATCATGTAGCAAACAAATAAACTTTACTTGTGGCAAGTCTCTGTTGTCGGAGACCGTCTAGTTATGAGCAATGTAACGCCCGCCAATCTAAATGTTCTATGGCCCTATGAAATAAGGTTCAAATTTAAACCAAATACATCTTGAGTTCTCGCCGCGCCCGTACGTTCGCGTATCCGAGCATCAGCTGTTTTTGTGTTTGTGTTTCATTGCTGGTTTTTTTTTAGCAATGTATTTTTTATGAAACTATCGTTTCATTTACATGTACTAACATGATGGAGTGTAAATAATGCCAATAAAACATTATAAAAACATGATTTTTTTTTAATTAGAATCGATTTTTTCCCGTCCCATCAGAAAAGGTATCATTAGTACTATCGTCTTTCTTCGTTTTCGGAAGCGGTCTGCTAATACCCAGTATACAAGAGGAAATATGATAAAATTAAACCAAAATTAAGCACAAGCTAGATTAAAATTTATATAAACGACTCATTTACTAGCTAAAGATGACAAAACCATAAGTTATTCAATATTTGTTAACATTTCCTGAGCTTATTGCATATAAGATTAGATAGGATTAAAAATTATATCTATTTGTGACTGTATTTCCATAACTTACGTGTATTTTTCACTTATTTTAAATTAAAGCAGTATAAGACAGTACTCACCATCCCAACCCTACCAAATCTACATATATAATGAAAATGAATTTTGTTTGTTCACCTATCAAAAGTGAAAACTAATGAAGACATTGACAAAGGAACATGATCATTTAACACTAAATGATTTGTAGGTTACAAGAACATTAATTTAATGGATTTCATAGATCCTTCATCCTTTTACTTCTAATTAACTTTTATAAACATTTTAATTTTGTATTATTTATGTAGTTGCTATAGTAACAGTTGCTATAGAAAGTAATTTGCAATTGTGGTTGCTTTCATGAAATATTTCTGACAAATTACAAATCCAATTATATATTATGGCATGCAAAGTGAGCAAAGAACAGGTAGTAATTATATAAAGTAAAACCCAAAGTTCTCCTCAACCAAAACTTTATGTATTGTAAATCATAATAAACATTCCTAGTCCATATTTAGAAAATGATGTTATTTTATAAATATAATGTTAGTATTTTGTTTAGTTTGTTATAAACTTGACAAATCATTGAACTACTTTACAGTGCTCTATTTGTGTGGTGCAAATTAATGAAGTATCATTAAGTAACATTAAGTGCTCAAAATGTTACTTATAATACTTTCCTTCTCTGAAGAGAAAAAAGTTAATTCAGTTTACTTATATTGAAAAATGATCAAAATAATAATCAGTGGTTAAATTATTTACAAAATTACAATACTCATGTAAATGATAACTAAAAGGAGCTTTTTCTGCAATTAATGGTAAAACTTCACTGTTTAAAAACGTAAAAGAATTGAAAAAAAATATAAATTGATAACAACTATAAATTATAATTTTTAAATTAATAGTTTAAATATATTATAACCTTGAGGAGTGTTGGCCTGCAACTGCCTACGCAGATGCGGAGGAATATATCTGCCAGCAGTTTTTGAAGCCTGAGGCTGCAAGTCCAGACCAGCAAGCTAAAACCACAATATTAATAATTTTAAAATGTTTTAAAGATTAAATACCGTAATAAAAACTAAAAATAAAGTTAGCAATACTCACAGAAAAATTAAAACAAATAACACTTCAAGAAGTTTATACAAAATAATTGTTATTAAATACATCGATTAACTTTACTTAAAATAAAATTATAAATAAACATGGGGTAAATATAGTTTAGAATAGAAATATACATACCCCCATTTTGGTATAAGAAAAGAGACAAGCGATTATAGAATACAAAATTATAAGGTAAAATATAATGCATTAAAAATAATTAAAAATTTAATAAATAGCCATTTCGAATTAAATTATATACTTTAATACGTGCAAATTTGTGTATGATTTTTTTTCTACATGCAAATTTTCAAAGACCGATGACACGCATATTTACTATGACATTGAAATTATTATCATAAATATTGACAGAAATAAAGTTTTTGTCGTTTTATTCAAGAAGTAATAATATACTATAAAAATTGCAAGATCAATAAAAATCAATCAGGTATCATGAAGAAGAGACCAAGTCGCCATGTTGGTTATACCGAGACACGTAAAGCAACAATTTGTAATCGGAATGCACTTAATATTTCGTTATGAATAAGATATGATATGATTTTATTAATTACACTTAATTTTGAAATTATATATGCCTATTATTAAAGTAATACAGAAAAAATCAATACAAATCATAAATGCATGAGGTACAGACCTGCTGCTCTAGACCTGTTCCATTTTGGTTGGTAACATTACTCATATTACTACCAAGCGGTACGTTTTTTTGGGAACTTTGCTCCAAAAATACTATACAAACACAGTCTACAATGAATTTTGCACAAACACAAATTCACAAAATCACATGAAAAAGCGACAATTTTTCTCTCCGAAAACACTTTTCATTCGTAGTTTTTGTTCTTCTTCTCGGATAGGTTTTGTCTTTGCTCACCGTTCATGTACTCATTCGATTCTCGTACATTTCACTCCAATCAGTGTTGTCACATTTAAATAGGACAATTTAACACTTAAAGAAAGAAAATACAGCCATTTAGAAGAATAAAATCGATGGAAATTTTTACTACTAAAGTTTATCAAGTGGTTTAATTAATTAATATAAATAAGAGAAAGGTGATTATTAAAAAACATATTATTTACATAACCTCAGCAATTTCATTGTTTACTAAAATATTACACCTTTTTTTATTATTGTTTAAATTTTATTAATTTCTCACATTACGAGAAATGCATTCACACATAGATGGTTTTAAGAAAAATAAACGTGAAATTATACACGAACTCTGGATTATAAATTACACATTAAAAATATTATTATACCTTATAATTTGTTGTATTTTTTTTATTAATATTGTACTTTAAGACTTGCGAATAATCTATTATTTAATTTGGAAATTAGCGCTTTGATTGTTTATTTATAATATTAATTGAAATAAGAGACACTGTGGCTATTAGGTGTACCTAATATTGTACTTGATATGTTTAAATGTTTAAACTATTTACAAAATATTTTTACGCGGTTCCTCTAATAACCAAAAAAATAACATAAATATTGTAATATGTTCCTCCTGCGCTTTTTCCTTTTTTCTTTTGTATTTATAATCTGCTTTGATTGAATTTGTCGGGTCGTATAGCAAAAATATCAATTATATTTTTTTCAAGTGTTAAATAAATATTATACTTCATTGTATGATTTCAATGTATTAGTCTATAAATTATAAAAAGAAAGAAAATCCAAGTTCAAAGACTAAAGATTTTAGTTCAAATACGATGCAACATTATCTTAAAATTTTAGCCTGTTCCTATGACGTGACGTAAAGGAGAAGACAAGTTTTATTTTATAATTTTTGTAAATATTTATAGTTTTAAATACGACAATACCAATCATAATTGTTAAGAATATATAAAATACTGCCCCGAAATAAAGTAAAACAGTGAATAACACTATAGCTGTTAATTCACTACATTTGTGTCGCAGCTTTTGAACCTGTCTTGTTTTCTTTGTTGTATTGAATTTTTGAAATAAACATGTAACAATTTTAAAAATAAGTGACACCTTGAGTTCAAAAACGAAATAGTCTCATAGTGGACTTAGTGACAATGTAATTTAACACTACGGTAAAAATTTTAAGATATATACTTAATATGAGTTCAGAACCATGGAATTTTCAATATCCACTATCCCCTTGGCTGCGCCAAGCTCCGCCAGAACCAAGAGCTCGTCAACCACCACCAGAACCAAAAAAGCCTACAGCACAGCCACCACCGCAACCTAGAGAAAGGCAACTACCATCTCAGCCAAGAGAAATACAACTACCACCTCAACCAAGAGAAAGGCAACTACCACCTCAACCAATAGAACGAATTCCTCCTCCTCTGCCTAAAAATGCCTAAGCTATTTTTAAGACCTTGACCTTATAAAAGTATGATAGCTGTATTATTTTAATAATAGAAATTTTAATGTAATTTGTGATATTTATGTACTGAATTTTAACAAAAATGATAAGTATGTATTTACATTTTCTAAAATTTATAACTAAATGTAAATGTTATTTGAAGCAAAAAATGTTATGTTGTGGTTGTGTAAAATGTAAATGATTTGCAAAAAGTTTAAAACTTTTTCACTTTTGAAGTGAAGGATTGAAAATCTGTAAATGAATGTTTTAAAAAGTATGATATTTTTTATGTAGAATATTTGTATTTTTGTTTCTATTATTAACTTAACCATTACTAGTGTTTAGGAAATTGCATGTGGGTGTGTGTGCCTCTGAATACAAAAGCTATGCTGAGGTGTTTATAAAATTAATAATATTAAAATATATTTTGAAAATTCATAAGTCTACCAAGTATGGTAATTATAATTGTGCCAATCATCTGTTTAAGATATTTTTTTAAATGTTAATGTACATAAAAATACTTGGTTCAATTGTATATAGAATATCCGGTTTTATTGATAATCAATGTACTTCTAATGTGGTACAATGTTCTATTTTTACTTTTATTATCACTTTATGATAATACAAAAATAATATAGACTCAGTAATAAGTATGATAACTTGACATTCTTCCTAGCCTTCAATTATGTTACAAGTAGTGTTTATGCAACAATCTCAAGAAAAAATTTACAATTGTTTGTCAGTCATAAAAATTATTTCTTAATGCTTTTTATTCTTGATATTTATACCATAAACCAATTTTTAATTATTTATTGCTTGCTGTAGCTAAACCATTTTTTTCTGAACATTCACGGGTAAATAGCCAAAGATTCTTTCAAAAAACAAAGAATTAGGGGTCACCATAGATAAATAAATCACATTATGTACATATTCTGTGTCAGTTAAATCACGATTACAAAGTAATGTTTGAGTTTGTAAGAAACACTTGAGGTTTCTTTCAGAATAACAATATAAATGTGATAATATAATAAATGTATTGCTAACACGTTTTTTTTTCTTTATTGTAAAACTGTCCAATGAGGTATGCAATGGGCAGGCCTAATACAGCATTTTCTATCAGCTGACCGATGAAGAGGTGAGATGTTTTGGTAGGATATAAATTGATTGATAATATGACCCTAGAATAAATAAACTATCTGTAACAGTTAAAACATTAGGTTGTGTTAACTCTCTTTTATCTATAAAGGTTTATTACTAGTTAGCTATATTTTTATGGTTTACTTAAATATTTCTTATTCATAGGTAGCATAGGTTGGTGGCAAATTCATTGAAGTGGGTTATGATTAAGAGTGATCGCCTTTCGGCTGTTTATGGCAATATTGTACAAATTTAACTATACTCTTGCACGTTTAAACTAAATTAATTATTATTTTTTTATTATATAAAAGACTCAGTGCCGTCTTATCTCTATATCTACTCATTAAAGTTCCTAACGTTGTCAATATGAAGCAAAAGTTCTGAATTATTATAAATATTGAATTTTACACAATTTTGCAATGACGAATAAAAAGATACACCGAACTTTTATCAAATGAAACAATTTTAAGGTCGTATATCTTGTAAATCGCACGGACATCCTTATGTGGGCGAAATGGCCGGAAGTCGACGTTTGGCCTTAGATTATATCTCCCATATAATTCGTATATAAATCCAGTCATTGGTGCGTATTCGTGCTTACTACGACATTGTGCAAAATGTATAAAGCCGTAGTATTTTTTTTGCTTGTAATTTTAACAACAGTGTTTTCGCGGTCTATTGGACCTCGATCGGTCTTAAGTGACGAAGTTGTTATACCTGAACCTGCTGTGATTATAAAGAGCGTCGCGTTCGATGATTCACCTGCAGATTATAATTTATATGGAAGCTGCCCCGATGGTTTTATGATGGACATCACAGGAATTTGCCGAGAAGTATGGTGAAAGAAAATATAAAAAAATCCGTTTTGCAAATTTTAACATCACTCTCAACAATAATGTAAGATGATAATCATTGTGCATTGTATATAATGCTTCCCTAAGCATATTTCACCACTATTGCAACATGATTAAATTTTAAAAATATTAATAACTTGTTTTTTTTTATAAAATAGTCACTAGCATAATAATAAACCTTTTAAGTGATATAAGATGTACCATATTTTCTCAACCTTAAATCCACAAATCATTAAGCAGATTTATATATTTTTTAAAGTTAAATGAGGGTACTTTATTATCTTCAAAAGTATACGTATGTTTGTATGGAAAGGATTTTTCTGTAGTCTTCTTTGTTGTCCCGATAATACCAATAATTTACGGACACATTTATGTTCGAATTAATATAATATTATCGTAAAAAGGAATACATAACAATATTAAAAACTTATATATCGTTAAACAAATCTATCAATATATTTCCAAGTATCGAGCTGGTTGAGAAACGGGTTGGCGTATGACACCAGTTTTTC
This sequence comes from Ornithoptera alexandrae, assembly GCA_029030555.1. Taxonomy (NCBI): domain Eukaryota; kingdom Metazoa; phylum Arthropoda; class Insecta; order Lepidoptera; family Papilionidae; genus Ornithoptera; species Ornithoptera alexandrae. The sequence goes on along the minus strand of JARDVY010000023.1, from coordinate 5,803,516 downwards.
TGAGCTAATTTTAGAAATGGCCCCTCGGAAACGATTCACGTAATCCATAATGACTTCTTCTATTACTACATTGACTATGGCGTCTATGTCTCCTCCACCAATTACGCCATTCAAATCAGACTGAAAAGATTTTATAGTAAAATTTAATAACCAATTTTTTTACAGACTACTAATTACATCTTTGTTTAATTTACTGGATTTTAGAAAAGTCATGTAACTAAAATATATACGAAGAACCATGAACCAGATGTTTCTATAAAATTATTTTCATTAAATGTAAATAAACAAGTTTCTGGCTTCCATCAATCTGCATTGGGCCAGCGTGATAATAAAAGGCCCAAATTCCTCTAATATGAACCTCTACAGACGACGACTTCTAGTTCCTGGCGGTATTTCGGGCAGCGCAGGATCAGTCGATGTAGAGATCTTTGGGCGCGGCCTATGTCCAGCAGTGGACGTCTGGCGGCTGATGATGATGAATTGTAAATAATAATAAACATCTTGTGCCTTACGAATTTAAACAAAGAAACGATTGAAATATAACATTATACTAAAAATTTTAATAATCTCTCAAGATATCATATAAGCTGGTTATGATTAACTATATCAATTTTCTTGAGTAATATCTAAGTTTAATCTATATTTAAAAAAATAGATCAAATGCTGTCTAATCGTTGGAAGCTATGATAGTACTGACATTAAACTTATAGCACAGGTCTTTTTGAGGTTAGAGCTTGAAAATCAACATCGAAGGCGTAAATCACCAACAATCAAATAGCGCCTGTATTAATTTTCCCAATAAAATGTTGGAAGATGTTTATATATATGTTGGAAGGTGATTATACCTTAAAATCAGAAAGTTGAAAAGAAGCGTCTTCAATTTTGTTAATTATTATAGATTTTTCATTATCCGATTGTTCTAAGAAAATCTTTGCTTGGAACCTGAATCTTCCAACCTGAAATCTTGACAACAATAATGTTATTAATTTTTGAACAAAAACTTTTTTTCAAAGAGAGCTTTGCATAATACTTTTTGATTATGGTAAATTTACTTAAAATAGTGTGACGGTATGATTTGAATTTGAAGAAAATGTTATATTAACTCAAAAAATATTATGTTAGTATATTTTCCAAAAATAATATAAATTTACTTAACCATATGAAACAAAATTATTTAAAGGGAGCAGTATTTACTTTGTTATGATTTCATAAACCTATTTATAAAGGTACATATAATCAGTTACATTTATGAAAATCAACGGTATAAATTCTATCAGAAAATTTATTTTTAAAACGATTCTTTATAGTGAAGATCTTAAAAAGAGGACAATAAACATCTTGACACAAACTCGCTGTCAGATGGAAACAGTTCCATCCGAGTACTAAAAAGTTTATCAAATTTAATAAATCTACAATTGTTATGCTAACATATTTTCTGGTTAATACAAAAGTGGGAAGTACGGAAGCAAGATTGGAACTGCTTGAATTAAATATTATTATAACTTGATATTATACATTCAATACTAGAAATTAGTTCAAACAAGATCATATAGATTCTTCTTTACTATATATAGATGTATGCTCTGTTTTAGGAGTCCGCTTCCGAAAACGAAGACAGACGATAGTACTAATGACACCATTGATAAGGGGACGGAAAAAAATCGATCCTGATAAAAAAAAAACATATTTTTAAAACATTTTATTAGCATTATTTACGCTCCAACACGTTAGTACAGCTAAATGAAACGACAGTTTCATAAAAAAGACATTATTTAAAAATTTGGTATGACAAATTTTACCGATCTAATTGCTCCGTGACTCTATGAAATAAGGTTCAAATTGAAACCTAATTCATTCTAGTAGCGTAAATAATGCTAATAAAACGGTTTAAAAATATGATTTTTTTTTAATCAGGATCGATTTTTTTCCGTCTCATCATCAAAGGTGTCATTAGTACTATCGTCTGTCCGGTTTCGGAAACGGTCTCCTAATACAGAGTATATAGTAAACAAGAATCATAGTTTCTTTATTACTATATATATATGGATTTGGATCGACTACTGTAAAACAAAAAAAGTGATATTGCGTTAAAATTTAAAAGGTTAATTAATTTGGTGTATAAAAAAAAATTTTACTTTACAATTTTTATTAAAAGTAACGTAGTGATTTTTTAAAATTTATGTAATATACTTACAATGCTTTACCATTACCGTAAAGTGGTATAGCCTTAAAAACATTACCACTCAGGTCATACAGTTCTGAAAGAAATTTTTTTCCCAAATAATATTTTTATTTTACGGAACGACGAGCTGAACAAGTTTTTTTATCTTATGGTAAGTGTATGTCAGTCTATAAAAATGTAGCTCAAATTAATATAATATACATTACATCACATTGTGGACATCACCTTGACAAACATGTTGTCTCGTTACCCCCAATATTTTAATAGTTACAAATGTCCCTCATACCGGAATATTATACTTTGGTGGAAGAAATAAGAGCCGAAGTGGTTGATACCTTAATAGACGAGATCAGGCAATAAAAACCTACTACCCATTGAAATTTCACTAAAATATTATCAAAATGGAACTAAGTTTCAAGGAATTTAAATATAATCATCAATACTATAGCTACATCAATTTTAAATAAGAAATCTAATTCAAAGAGAGGACTATTATTAATGATAAATATGAATATTTTTAACTTTTATAATAATGTATCAATGTTTATTGTTCGTTAAATATTATTATTTACCTGTACTTATATTTAGATTTGGTATAGAAATATCTATATCAAATGTAAGCTCGGGAAGTTGAAGGTTGCTTTTATGGACGATGAAGTTACCCAACCCAGACATGAAAGCGTTTTTTAGTTCCAAATCTAAGCTGTAAAGATACAAATTTTTGATTCCAAGAAGCAGTAACCTTTAAATTTCTGTCACTATATTTTCTGAGAGTATCTACATATTGTTTACTGTTGAATATAGTGTACGATTAAAATTGTTACCATGTCTGATCCATAGACGATACATTTACAATTATACAACAAAGTGATAAGAGACAATGGAGAGCATGTTGAAATACATAAACAATTTAATACTTTTGAAATTTCACTACCTACACCTCCTTACAAATTTGAATATAGTAACGTTTAGAAATATAGCTTAGTAAATGAAACTCCAGTTCCTAAGGCACTAGAAGAACACTTAGAAGAGGAACCATCAATTGTAATTATTCTTAAGAGCAAAGTTTTAAAAAGATTGTCATATATTTTTAATTACGACGTTTTGTTAGCTAAGATTCGTCTATAAAACTCCAAGAACGTCTATTTATTTGAAAAAAAAATTTTGTGATTAAAGAACTTATTATTAAAAATAAATGCATATACTTGTGTCCTCAAGGTTTTTGTTATTAACAACCTTGATTAATGATGACGGAAATCATTGACTTTGATGATATGAGCGTTATAGAAGAGGACATCAGAATGTCCTGTCCACTTTAGATTTAATCGTCTTCGACAGTATTTGTCGGTGTGCAAATGATATTAGTACCAGGTTTACTCGGACGTTCCACTTCTAGATGAGATTATAAATTTTTTTGTAATCAAAACATAATTATGTCCCTTTTTTTGTTGTCACTCTGCTCTTTTTTCAATTGGTTTGGAAAACGGATAATTATGTACCTATTCTTGTTACCTTTACTTTTACTTACGTTACCTACATATTGCAATCGCCAACCCTCATTGCAGCTCCCCGAGGCGGGCCCGTTCGATCCGGGCACCGAACGGGGGTTGCGGAAGAACTGTCGCGTTATCCCGCGACCCTCGTGCATTTATTTGCGGAGGTGATGGAATACCGTGTGAAGCTTTTTAGTCGGTTGGAGTCCGACACTACCCCGCTACCGGCCCAGTATTGGTACGGGGTGTGCGTTCCGTTAGCATTTTGTTACACACGTTAATAAAAAAAAAAAAAACCCTCATTGCAGACCCGATCGGCAATTATCTCCAAAATTGAGGAGTCCTATATAGTAGTGTCTAGCAATAGATATTCATTTCTCAAATGATGACGGTGATATATTTTTATCTATTGAATACTTGCTTTATTAGTCCTGCTGGAATTACGAGATGATAACTTTCTATGTTGAGGGGATCCAGAGGCGGGAACCCGAAGATATTGGAGCCATTTTTGATGACGTGTCGTATGTACGCGAACAGTTGACGAATAAGGATGTTCACGATGATATTCCGATCAGTTGAAATGAACTCTGCGAGGGGATCTGTACACATGTGACACAATTGTTAAATCATTAAATATATAGACAACAGTTTTTTTTTTAAATTTTAATGAAAAATTATCGAATGAATAAAGAAGTACTACTAATTAAGCATTGCATTTTCCGTGTTTGGAAAGAGAAGCAATTTGAACACACAAGCAAAATACTTAAAAAATATTGGTAATACGATTGAAATTAGATTTGTCTTATTTTATTTAAAGCTATTACTTAATTATTTATATAGCTATCTGTCTTTGCCTAAAACATATTTAAGTATAGTGAAACTATTAAGTAGTACAATTTTTTAATGATATACAGGTTTATTCCTAATCAAGTTCATTGCTAATAATGTTATTAACACTCAAGCTAAACATGGTTCTTCCCAAAATGTCACAGGTTAAACAACGCTTTTTCTGAAATTATTAAAAGTCATGTTTATATACCTCAAAATTAGAAAGTCGGTGGGGTTACTCTAACCCAATTATAGAAGGGATGAATAATGTAATAATATTGAGAATTGTTTATAAATTGAAAATACTAAGAAGTTTTGATAAACTCATTACCTAACTGTATTTCTTTATCCGTTTTTGCAGCAGCTGCAACTAATGCGCCGAGTGTTATCACAATTAACAATTTCATTCTGAAATAAGCCAAAAAAGCAATTAATGCGATTGTGCAGTTGTAAACAATTTTTCGACGATAAAATAATTAAACGGAATAATTAAAACATTCAACTAGTGCTGTGTGATATGCTTGCTTATAACAAAAAGGTGCTGGATAGGATGTGTATACTCGTATAAGGATAGTACCACATTTATGTCGTTGCATCAGTAATTTAACTAGCTACAGCACTTTCAAACCAAAGCAAGGTTCTATGATATATGATAGAAGTACAGGTTGCTGCGGTCTCTATTAAGAAAACCGTAGGAGTGCTTTATGTCCTATAAGTGTGGTGATGTTAATGATGCACGACCAAAAGGGCAAGCATTGCAACTTTGATCTAGTGCAGCAGAAATTTTCGTGTGTTTGACAGGTATTTTTGCCGCATTAAGCTCTCATACAATAATTTGATTGGAGCCGGTTTCCAAAATGAATTGATAATCAGAACTAAAATAGCTTCCATGGTTCAATTCAGTGGAGTTTTAATAGTGATTTAAATTTATTAAATCAAATATTTAAAAGTTATTATTTGCTAATTGTTTATCATTACAACATACCTTCGGGATTAATTCAAGGTACGACTTACAATTCTTTTGCCACAAGTTTGAATCCGCCATTGAAATTATTTATTGAATTTAGCAAAAGCTTAAATAAGTTTTGCGGAAATTTTACTATAAAAGGCAAAATGCAGAAAGTTTACCGTAAGCATTTCTTAGTTTCACAATTTATGTATCAATATGACGAAATCAAGGAGAGCTAAAGCATGTAAAAAAAAGATTATTTGGTTTTATATTTACATTTGAAATAATGCAAACTAGAAAATAAAACAGGCGACGTTTTTCGCGTATGGAGTCTGTGAACTGTTACTACGCCGCATATTACAATACATTTTAACGACATGACTTACATAAGTTTTTTTTTGTGTAATGATTACAATTACTATTATTATTTTAACAATATCAATACACTACCGTATTTTTATTATTTAACATATTTTGTTACACCGAAAATTTTATTTTTAAAATTAAGTGCTCCTATCGTATTGTGTGATGCTTCGAAGATAATAATTGTAGTCAGTTATTAAAAAATAATAGCTCCCACCGATTGGACCGGTAGCCTTCTTTAGGAGATAGTCAACACCGTTTATCTACTACAGTAATCCTAGTATGGGTTGGTGGATATGAGTAAGCTATCTATGGTTTATTGTATTTATATAATTCAATTTTTACTAACTTCATTTTAGTTTTTTTTTTATTTGTCAATTCTAATAGTCTTTGTAACAGGAACTTCACGAAGGACAAGTTGTTTAAAACCTTTATCAGATTTTATTAAGTTTTTGTTCTTGACTTCCATATGAAATCTGCGGAAGGAATCCCGCCCCACATCATAATGTCTACTCGAACTATTTATATAAGAAGATAAATTACTACAAATAAGGTAATTTTGGTTTTGGCGTTAATTATAATATAACTTAAATTTTTTTGTTATAAAACTTTAAGTGATTGAATTTAACTTGTAACGTTATAACGTAAATATAATTGAAAAGTTTTATCTGCGCACATTATTATATAGTAATAGAAGCGGTATAAGTAATAATTGGTCTCAATTTCAAATGCGACTTACCTTTAGTTTGTTCCCGGCTGTCAGAGAATCACTGTTTATTCCTTTCCTTTGTACCGGAATCCATTAAATAATCAAAATCGGATGTGTTATCAATGTTAGTACAATTATAAAGATATCAATTATAATCTATTATTATCTTAATTATATTGTTGCAAATGAATCTTTATAATCAGTAATGGGTTCAATTCTCCGAAAATAATAAAAGTATGGATTTATATAAATGAACAAATGTCTCATGAACGGTCAAAGGTAACATGGTGAAGAAATAGCCTTCATTCTCTACTTGTAAAAGAAGACACCGAGTCCCAGTAGCATTTTAACGGACACGCATATTACTTAGTATAAGTTATATATATATTATGCTTTTCATGCTAATTTCGAAACTACTTAGAAAGACTATTAATCTTAAATAGATAATTAGAAACAGATAGATGCCTGCCTCATCAATCCGAATCAAAGACTTATTCTACATGGTCGAAAATGTAAAAAAAAATTTTGTGGATCTTTAGTTCATCATTTAGATCTTTAGGTCAACAGTAAGATTTACATTTTTTGGCCGTGACTTTGAATCCGCCTTTTACAAAAATGTCTATAATGTTATGCTACATATCAAAAGTTTAGTTAGAATGAGACTGGTGGTATGTCTCTGTTGCCAGGGATTGTGTAGGCCACTATTTCTGCCGTCAAACAGTATTATGTAAACATTGCTTTGTTCTAATTCGAAGGGTGCTGTAGCTAGTGTAATTACTGGGGTAACGAGACTCGACATCTTGTCCCTAGGCGACGAGCGCAATGTGTTGCTACGAATACCATTTTAATTAGCACCTCATTTTTATGGACAGGCATATTGCTTGCCATCAGGTCAACGTCTCGCTTGTCTCGTCGCTTTATTGACAAAAAAAAAAATATAGTGTTTCACTGAAGTAAGAAACGAGCCAGCTGACGAAGTAACCAACATTGCTCTTGAGCAGCTGCAATACCTGGGAGTCGCTATGGTGTTTTTTTAAAAAGTTTTTCTTGTCTAGTTTTTTATCTACGTAAGTACATGAATGAACAATTTCGGATGTTAATAAATTAAAACATTACAATTAACCAAATTTATTAATATTTTGTCATTTATATGTTTTATTTTCGGTGGAAATAAGTAGGTACAACTCTAAACATATTAGTTGCGATTTGTTATAACTATGCATTAAACTATAAGAAACATGAAACTAAGATTTAATGATTTTTTTATACATAAACAATCTGTTAAAATTACAATCAGATCACTGATTAAACATTAGGACCAGGAAGTTAAATGTTTATTTATACAATGCTGGAGCTTTTTATGCATAATATAGATGGTACATTTAAGACATAGAAGACCATTTGGTCTTTTACTATACTGTTCAATGAAGGAGTGCTTCTGTTATTCTCTCTATAAGTATTGGAAGAATTCAAGATCACAATATCGTAGCAATAAGCCTCCAAGATTCAAACCGGTCGAGATAATGATTGAAGAATTGTCTCATGCTATGTTTATACTGAGCGACAAAATATTTTTTGAATCTCGAGAGGTAAGCAGCAAGCAAGTCTTCAATGATAGCATTAAAGATGTGATCTACGTTGCCGTTGAACTGTGTTCGGGACTGTAAAGAACAATAACCAATTTTCAATAAATAAGTACTTTCTTTAGATTGGAATAGATTATTCAATATATATGCTACTATTTGTTGTTTGTTATTTAGTTCACTAACCAACATTTTTAGATTAATGAGGTTACAGGTCATGCGGTAAGGTGCTGAATCACAATGATTGTTATAAGCACAGCATCGCTTACCACTAGGCAAACTGTTTAATTTCTTAATCAATACAATTATTTGCAATTATACACTGAGATGACATTAATGAACAAAGGTAATTATTTATCACGTACATTTAATGCTGCCAAACTTAATCAGACCATACGATATATTTAATTTGTAATCAAATGAAGAAATCATCGATTATATATTAATTGATAACAAATAATAATATATTAATAAAAACGTTATTTAAATCAGTGATAAAATAAACAGATACTGTAAAACATTGATAATGTTTGCCTACCGAAATATGTAGACTGGATGACTAAGAACTAAAAAGCATTTTATAAAACTAAAATGGAATATAGCATAGAATTTTAAATGAATACACACTGAATATATAGTTGTAAATTTAAATGTACTGTTTATTATTCAATTATTAATTAAAAAGAAGGTTAAAGGCTTCTTTATGCTAAACTTAATGAAAATGCACTCGTATACTACTGAAGAATTTAAGTTATGTCGGTTAAGTCCTTCCAGTTACGCTTCCTTATTTTAATCTAGGACGTGATATAACTTACCACGATTCTATCAATTATGTACTGCGTATTCGAGAAATCTCTTATTAGTATGGATTTGCCGTCGTCTGATTGTTTTAAATGCACCTTACTCCAGAATTTCAAATTATGCGCTTCAACGCTGTATGGAAATAAGTAAATTACAACATGAATAGAATTATAATATATTTCTGTCACTAATTTTTTTGGCTACATCTAATTTAACTTCTCGTAAGAGATAGGTTAGATTATCTTCAATATAAATCAGGCGTGTCGTAAAAGGGAACTAAGCAGGAGATTCAGGGACAAGGCAGCAGCCTCCTACGCTGAACATCTCAACAACGCCATTTTGAGGAGGCTTTCAATTATAAGATTCAATTTTATATATGTAATAACAATTTGTTCTCTTACTAGCAAAATACAAGTTACATTTTACAAAGCGATAGAAATTCTACAATATAATGCTCAAGTACGTAACTAAGTGTAGGCAACTAGGTATAGGGTAGGTATATTTGTAGGTAGCTGCAGGGGTAGGTTTATACTGCTCTTTGCAGCCGCGGTCGAGGAGGGAGAGGAGTTTCGGTATTGCGATTCGCCGCTCTCCTTGCCCTCCACGACTAAGTGGTGCTGCACCACTGATGCGACGACGGTGAGGCCCCGAGGGAAGAGTAGTCTCGGTATTACATTCCGCCGCTCTCCATATCCTTCGCGGCCGTATAACGGTTAGCGGCGGTACCCAAGACCAGATCCACCGCAGGGAATGGGGAAAGTTTTCTCTCTTGGCTCCAATTGCCTCTGGGTGACGGATTCGGGTTTGCCCGGGTAACTGTAAGAGGCCGAGAGGAGGGCGCGCTGTGTTCCGGCGTGCCTTTGCAGAGGTGAAAAGGGGGGGTTCTTCCCTCCCGAGGTGGGGCTGCTTGGTGCTGCCGGGGTCACGGAGGTGTGCGAGAGCGTTCCCGTGACCCTGCTATAAAGCGACGAAGTGGAACATCGTGGGTGTTTTAGTCGATGCAAGTCCGACATAACCTGCCTTTACCATCAGCATTTCCACCACGTAAAATAAAATAGTATATTTGTAGGCATTTCCCAGGTTTAAAAGTACAAAATTTTTAAAGTTAATATGAATTATCCGAATTAAAAGAAAATATTCTTACTGTAACAATCCTCGTCCAAACAACGGTATGATCCCGAACATGTTCCCATTCATTATATAATTATCTGTAATACATATAATTATTAAAATATACAATTAAGCATGTAAAGTAAATATGTTTACTATTTTAAAAATAATACTAACCAGAAAGTAATGTTAACAGAGGAAACGTAATGTTGAGTTTCAGATAAATATCATCTTTGTCAAAAATTGTGTCCAGTAATTCAAAATCTCCCAGACCGTAGAATGTAATGTTTGATAATTCAGCTTCTATTCTGGAAATTGTAGATATAAATATATAAGAGATATAGGGTGTCCCGTGGCAGATTTAGGATTCTTAATTAAATTAAAGGATGTTATTATTTTAGAATATACATATATTTGTCATAAAAAGAAAGACGAGACATGCGGATTTTATTTTTTGAAGATAACTCCGTCCAAATGTTTTCCGTCGCGACGTACACACTCGCGGAATCTTAGACGTAAAGACTCAAAATTTGGTACAGACATTGCTTCTGCTATTTAGAGGTCAGCTAAGAATAGGTTTTACAAAACTCCTTCCCCCGAGGAAGTGGCGGGGGTGTTAATAACGGGAGCGGGCCTGTGGGAGGCGGATTGGCCGCCGGGCGGGAATGTTTTTGACAAATTTCAAGTCTAAATATCAAATCTAATTCTATGTTAGGGCCAGCAAAGCGGACGAGGAACAGCTAGGTATAAATATACCTTTATTTTTTTACCGTCGTAATATTAAGATGTAAAAATGATTTATTGTTATCTTCTACAATATTCTGATTATTGGCAAACATTTCTTTTATGTGATTAACAAGGAGTTATTGTATTGTAAGTAAGTAATATGGAACTATACTTTCGCACAAGTACATATTACATATAATAATAAATTTTAATAAATTTTTATTATAAAAAGAGTTAAAAACATAAACTTTCTTAAATAACTTACTTTTATTCTACCGTTAATAAATGAGTTAATTCAAATTATGGTAATAATTGAATCTATTTTATTTATAAATACTATTTGCTAAAATTATTAATAAGGCAATATGAGTGATAATGGTCCAACAATTGAAAGAAGCTTACCCAAATTGATCATTGTCTTTGTTTATCTTTAGATAATCAATCCGTAGTGGATCCAGTACCGGAACATTGTTGTTTAGGCTACCTTCTTTGATGAGCAGTCTCAATAAATCAAAGAGCTGCCTTATGACGGCATCTTCGAGGAATCGATTACTTTTTATATTTTCTTCTGGAATTATAAAATAACTTTTTGCAAAAGGACTTCAATAGTAGGAATATCAATTGGGTTGTTTATGTATGGATGTATACTTTGAACGACGATAAAAAGAACATAAATAGTATATAGTTTTTATAGTAATGTAGGTTTATCTTTACATTATAAAGGACGAAGAAGAAATAAATAGGATACATTAAAATTGAAAAATTTTCCACAAAAACAAAAAATTTGGACGGAGCGGGCATAAAATCAATCTTTCTTATTTTTTATACGATATTACCGCCTTTTTAAATTAATATGGACAAAGATACCCACAATTTTTTATGAAATAAACAAAATTAAAAATTTTGGGAGTTTTTACTAACTACAACAATAACATATGCACAATACATAGAAATAGCCCGGTTAAGGTTTCAATAAATTATATGGAATATACACAACGCGGCTATTATACCTTCTATAGTTGTTGTTACACAACACACCGCAAATAAAAGCGTAATTAAATTCATTTTATACAAAAATTGTAATATATGTAAGGTAATATACTAATGGTTAATGTGTTAGTTATAAGTCTCGGCGCTACTGACCGTGGCTTAACAAATTAATCTAAGGGATATCGATATCAACGCTATGGTTTCGAAACCAGGATTTTCTTATCACATACAATGTAGGCCAGAGTTTGTCGTCCTAAATAATAGAAAAAACCGTCTTTGTTTAAGTTACTTGTCTGCGGTTATTAAATATAATATTTATGAGTCTTTCGGTGCATAATTTTATAGTTCTTAAAAACAAATGGTTTTGTACTTTGCGTCGTCGGAACGGTTTTACGATATATAATTTGACCTATTTTATATATTGTTGGTCTCTTTGAATTTTGTAGAAGTAAGATCATTAAATAGATAAAGTATTTTAAGAATATATAAAATATGAATAATGTATATTTCAATAGCATATAACAAAATTTTAACACTTTTGTAATACTTGTCAATTAATGAATACTGGTAATTTAACCATATTACAAACTATAGATACACATTTTTAAGTTTTTGGTCATATTATACAAGTCATTGTTAAGTAATAGTTTACTCCGTCATGATTGGAATAGTTTAATTCGGCTGCGATCGTGCGGTGCAGTTTAATTAAATTAATTTTCCCATGATGATAAAGGCACTTTAACTACAATGGATATCATGAACTGTATGGGCTTTTGTGTCCTTGACACAGTTTTAGACAACGTACTAAACGAGCCTGCATTTAGCTTATCGGCGCTCCCATCTAAGACTTTTCATGGCTACCATGGAAAGGTCGCACGCTGAAATAGGGCCCCCCCCAGATGTTTTATCTCGTGTGTTTAAAAATGTAAATATAGTCATTGAGTCATGTTACAGTATTAACACTATCCCGACGTAATTTCAATGTCGTTCCTAGAGAACACCATGCTTTAAGATTCTGTCATATATTAAAAATTACACACTATAAGTTTAAAACTATACCATAAAAATTAAATTGTAATATTTATGGTAATTAAGATTTCTATTTATTTTTTTATTTTACGAAGCGACGAGATGAGCAAAACCTTCATCTGATGGTAAGAGATACGCCTGCCCATAACAATGTAGCGCTATTTAGGATATTATACATAGCATCACATTGCGCTCGTCTGCTTGAGACATAAGATGTCTCATTAGCTCAATAATTTCACTAGTTGAAACGCCCTTCAAACCGGAATACAGTAATGTTTGCATACTATTGTTTGGCGGCAAAAATAGTCGCTGCGATACTTACCTAGAAAGTATCTGGCAAGAGAGATCGACCACCAGTTGGAGTACGAGTCAGCCTGTTGGAGTTTAATAAGTTGCTAAGTTATTGTAAAAATTGTCGATATTATTGAAAACACCATAATAAGGTTTTATATAACTTTTTCGCTTCAAAGGAAATCTTTGATTCACGTATTTAATTTGTTTTATAATAAAACTGTATTTTCTATCAATATTCTTTCGTACAACTGATGAAAATGTACATATGTATACAATATTTATAAGTATGGATGTTAAAGTAGCTTAACGTTTTTTACGGGTCGTTCATCGACATGTACGTATTAGGATATCGGAATTTATAGCCTTATAAATAGGTCGGTGATCCCATAAGTAGAGCAGAACTGAAGGAAGCGCCATGCGCTGTAGTTAAATGACATGTGCAATACAAGCATGCTATTGACAGAGATTTTTACACAACCTATTTCGCTAAGTTTGATAATAAATGAACCTCTTAATATTCCCACAACTGGATTTCGAAGCTATCTACAAAACCATAACGTTCATGGCGTCCACAATAGCTGCAGTTTCTCCAAATTGATAGTTTCCTTTCGATGTTTTTCTTCAACGAAAATATGCTTTATGAGGATCATACCTGCGCATTCGTGAAACCTACAGCCTCGTACAAACTGATATATCACTTTTTATCTTAGTGTTAAATAAGGTCGTTGATTTGTTTGTGGAAATCATTTAATAATTTATGTATTATTTTGATCTTTACTTCGCATCATTGTGGTAGAAAAACAAAATAGGATTGAGAGAGCTTGAGATCTAAAGAAGCTGTGGGACTAGACCTATAAGTTGTACCAGTCGGTCAAACGATTAACAGCTTTAAACATCACCAGAGAATAGATAAACTGTGGGACAAATTAATCGGAACGCTATAGCGAGAACTTTAAATCGTTTTTTATAACATTGCAGGTAAATAAAAGCTTTAAAACAATTTATTTATAAGCAATGTATATAGAGAATTTAACAAATATGAAAGTGTTGGAAGAAATATACTTAATATCCATATTTCTAATACTTATATAATAGTAAAGTTGCTTAAATTTGTTTCAAGGTTAAATCACTGAAAATTTATATTGCTGTATAATCTATCTATTTAAGTGTCCAAAACGTTGTCAACAAAAATGCTAAAATGTAGTTTTAGGGACGCTATGTGTTTCCTTTAAGTATTAAACCGCTTTTTGTATGTCTCGTATGTAAAAATACACTTTTAAATAAATACATGAAAGAGTAAACAAAGAATGATTATCTTATTATAATATATACAAGTGTGTTCGTTGTCTTTTTGTCGTTCTTGGTACCGATGGTAATTTTTATATACTTTGCTAACGTCATTTACACTACCACAGGCTTTTTAGAAGTTTAAGCACAGTATCTTCCGCGTATATATACGTTAGTAGGTGCGAAATATTTATTAAGCAAATTTAAATAATGTAATCAATCTCTTGCTATATGCATTATCGTAAATTAACTCTTGCTGAACAGAATTGGTGAAAAAAAATTACTATGTTATTTATCGAAAACTAAAAACTATTTCTACATAAAACTAAAATATTAACAAAGGCGGACATAATGCTAGTCAAGTATAAATAAATGATTTAACTATACAGGTTTATTAATTCCGTGGTAATTAAACAGATATATTAGGTTAATTGCGTTTCTAAACTATTTAGTTTATACGATTTGGTTTTACTGGTGATAAGTCGATTACTGTCCACCATCAAATGAAAAAAGGCAAATAAGGAACTGATTTACTTAATGGTAATAGACCACAGTCACTGATAGAGCCATAACACATGGTTGCTGATATTTGAGAAAGGTGTAGGCTCACTATTGTATCATTTCTATTTTTAGGTCCTACCATTTTAGGGTGGAAAGAATAGGATACGATTTATCCACATTAGAAGATTCTGATCATATTTGAAGATAAGAGATTACTTCTACTATTGTACTTCACCCATAATTCTGTATGTGTAAATATAAATGTTGATGTAGAGTAGTTTGCCTTTTAGAATGAATTAAAAGTGCATTGTTGCATTCTCATCTTTTATTCGGTTAGGTAAATGGTTAACGTATATTGAATAAAAGTTACGATTCATTAGGCAGGTATGTAATAATATTAGGCGGAATATTCGGCTGCGTGCAATCCATGGTTCGGTACTATTTATTCTCCTCACACAGATTTGGATTCGTTCAGTTCCCGCGCTGACCTCAACCAAAGACGTGAGGAGACGTAAAAGAACAAGCGAATTATAAAGATTAAAAAAAACTTATACTATTCATAACATTATTGATATCTTAAAAATAATGTATTTATGATAGATAATTTTTATAATCTCATATTCAATAGATTGCTGTCGCAATGATTCAAAAAGTTTTAATTTTGACCCTTACGTTATTTGTTTACTGTATTATGATGACTATAGTATATGCTGCTCCATCCAATTCCTACTGTAAGTATATTTTTATTATAATAAATCATTTCAAAATAGATTTTAAGTTTAAAATATGTTTGAAATGTGCTCAGAAATAAATTTTCTATTATTTAAATTAATTAGAAACCTTTAAAAAACAAACATTTATTAGAGACATTAATAAGTTTCCTCATCTTTAAAGTTTTGTTTCCTATTTGTTTTATCTTAATACAGGAATTTAGTTATGATTGCACCTAAATTTAGTTATTGGACGTAATCTAGTAATGTAATGGTTTACGATTTAACCTTTTTGATGTTAACGTTGCGAAATTGGTAAGCTTTGTGTTATAAAGTTTTTCAAACTTAGTTTATTGTTAAACCACCCATTTTAGAGTTCGAACAGATCTCGAAAAAAAGTTACTGATGTACAGTTATTGTATAGCTTATAGTTATATCGTAGGCGAAGATATTATGTCTCATTAACCATTACTCAATGTCAGCGTATGGTTAAATACCATACGAAATGTGCCTTTAATTAAGCCACGAGACGAGGGAGACGTTCACCTGATGGTAAGTGATGTGTCTGATGTGCCTGCCCATAAGATTGTGGCGATAGTCAGGATGTAATATACTGCACCACATTGCGTTTATCGCTTAAGACAAAATATTGTCTCGTTACCCAAAGTAATTCACTAGCTACATCGCCTTTCAAACCGGAACACATTGCTATTTGGCGGCAGAAATAGGCCCTGCGGTGGTAGCTACCTAAAAGGTCTCCGACAACAGTTCAACGTTTCGAATTGTACTGACTAATTCCACAATTTAGTTTTTTCTATTATTGATAAGTAGACTTAATTTTAACTGTTAATAAAAATAAAAAGCTATATATACGTAACGTAAGATATTTATACTAATTTTAATAATCTGATAGGAAAATATCCAATGGTTTTAATCATTTACGTACATGAATTTGTATTGAAACTGTATCATTTAAGCGTCAAAATATTTTTTTAGAATAGGTGGCAATTATTGTAACGTGTGGTAATTTTACAATTGACTAGTAATTAACCCGGGTACTTGGTCCACTTTTTTCAGTTAGTACGATGGAGTTATGACTAGAACAAATGACTTGTGGGTGGTCGTGTCAATAGCACGAGCGAGACGCAATCACTCAACCGCCGATGATTTATAATAATAGCTTTTAACATGCATCTGTATACTCGTACTTTCGCGTTTTTATTAAGTATATTAATTTAAGAACATGGGTTTTTAAAATAATCTATAGTAAGTCTAAGTTAAAAATAATTATGTAAATAACTTTTTAATAGTTACAACATTATGATAATACCAATAGCTATATATGATAATCCGGAGATAGTTACCAGTGGTAGGTTTCTTTTACCGGACGCCATTTGGAAGGTCCTATTATATACCGCAGCGCCTATTTCTATCGCCAAACGCTACTGTGCAAACATTATTGTGTTCCGGCTTGAAAGACGCTTTATCTAGTAAAGTTACTGGTGTAACAACTCAACATCTTATGTCTCTAAGTGACGGGCACAAAATGGTGCAATGAATAACATCCTAACTAGCAACGCGTTGTTATGTGCAGGCGTATACCATGTGTATGTGAACGTCCAGCTCGTCACGTCGCTTCGTTGAATAAAAAGAAAAAAATTAACAATAAATTCTTAAGTATAGTTTGATTTATTAACTGATTGGTGTTAGTTTTCTTTAACCGTCATATATGTATGCTGATAGTGATATTGTTTGATCAGTTTGATAATTAAGCGTAAATGTAATCTTTGATGGAAAAGTTATCTAGCCTAAAAAATACCTATTCAATGTGCTTGAAAAGTCTTAGGTTTGTTTAGGTTACTAAACAAACTATTAGATTTATAGTTTACTATGCTTATACAATTAATATTTTAAGATTTATTTCCATAATGTGTCAATATTTATTATTACAGTGCGTGGTCCTCATTATACGATTACCAACTCTCCAGAGACTCAGAAGCAGCCGTACGTAGAGGTCCGAAATTCCACGTACCACGGGGGGGGACCTCGAGAGGAAGCGCGTGCAATGTGCTCCGTCAAAACTCACGAAGTTAACGCTACTGCTAACGCTACGATCACTAGAAGACTTCATGGAGTCGTAACGTCTAGTAAGACTACTTTTCTACAACGATAGTCCAATGAATTATAGATTAAACATAAAAAATTTTACCTTCCGCGATTATTCCACATTTAATTATTGATTACTAATTAATTTGAACAGTTTTTTTATATATATTTTAAGCATTATAGAAATGAATTGGTTTTATTAGGGTTTTGCTCTTCGATCCAAAACTAATGTTGTTCACAACACAAATATCGAACGTCTTAAAGGCTGAACTGTTTTATCCTTGTTTTCTTTCTTTGAAAGGTGACTCCATCGAAAGTAAGTTCATTATTAGCTTTGCTTCAAGAAATGATTTTCGCCCTCAAAATAGTATTATATTTTTCAAACGTCGATATGACAAGAGGTTCATACGGCTTCCAATAACAATGTAGCTATCTATAGTTAGGACGATAATATCAATTACTCAAGTCTCGTTATCTCTAATCATTTCACTAGCTATTTAAAGTGAAAAACTGTAACATTACCACACAACTGTTTTACGATAGAGACAGTCTTTTTTTATTCAAGGAAGTGACGAGACGAGTGGAACGTTCACCTGATGAGAAGCGATATGCCTCCTCATATAAATGTGGCGCTAATTCAGATGGTATTCATAGCAATACATTGCTTTTATCGTTTTGAGACATAAGATGTTGTCTTTTTACCCTAGTAACTTTACTAGCTATAGCGCCCTTCAAATCTGAACAAAGTAATGTTTGCATATTACTGTTTGGCGGTAGAAATAGGTTCTGCACTGGTACCTACCTAGACGGTCTCTGATAACAGAGTCCTGCCACCAGTCTGCTGAGACCTACTTATAGAAAAAACTTATTTTTTAATTATGTTTAAAGTTTTGCTTTTGTTAAAAATTTATTTTAAAGATTTCTCTTCATTTCTGTTAAATTTTCTTTTGAATTTCAAATAAGTTTAATAATGTGCTTTTATTTGTAGAAGAGACAGACCGTTACAAATGACAGATGAATAGATCTTAGTTACAGTAAGATTTATGCATGCTAAGTTTGGGATAGGGTTCTGATCTTATATTAGCATTTAGCTTTATGACGAAATCTATTCAGATCAGTCGTTCGAAATACCGGAAGCTTTATGGACCGTAGCGGTAGAATCATTAGTTACACAACAAAGAAAGTAATTAATTATTAGTTTTTAACGACTCAGTAGTACCAATATTTCAGCATATACCCACGACGAAGTCTATTTTATCCTTTAGTATTAATAACTTTTAATTTCTGGAGTTGTATTAATAGCACGAAGTCAGACGCTATATATTGACGATATTATTACCATGTCTTTTTTATAACAGGAAAATAACCTTTTTTATTATAACTAAAGTGAAAAAGTTTTGTGAAAACTTCTTTATGTTCTATGTAATATATTACGATAGTAGTATTATTATACATTTAGGTTACCGAACGATTAAAACAATAAAGAGTAAAAAGATTTAAATATAACTATAAATCGGGCCGCCACTCCCGCGGAGTGATTATAATGAATAATATAATCTTAAATAAAATTTTCGACTTCAGTTAAATAACCTGTAAAATATATTTGTTAAATGCATGGAGTAAATAACAAGTCATCTGTAAGTTTTGAACAGGAAGTAGCATTTGTAAACTCTGAAGAATATCTTTGTTAATTTTTAGGGGAGCTCCATTCATCTATTCAACGTTTGGAGGTGATAATTTTCGGCCAAATGCAGCAACTATGGCAAAGCTTGGATGCGTTACGTGCACAACTCACAGGTCACTCGTATGCCTCTTTCCCTGACCGAAGAACTGTAACATTTAGATATAAACCTCACGGTGTGTGATTATTATATCAAATAGAAAATTCATCATATTTATATTAATTAATTGCATTTCGTAAGAACATTACTTCTTTGTTATTTTTCCTTTAATATATTGTCTATGGATATATATTAATTATAAAACATTTAAGTACAATTATGTTATCTGTGAAAATGATTCTACCACAAATAAGAAGTTAAAATTATTGATCAATTAACGTTAAACTCTGTAAACAGTAAATATCTAAATCTGTAATGGTCTAAATAACATTAAAGTTTTGTGGAAATGGTTCGTATTGATTTCAGAATTCAGTTCCAAATATAGGTACAACCGAATGATAAATATAGTTTAAAATCTTTAACAAAACTGACTACTGGCATTACAAACTAACATTGGAATCTTTTAGGATTAGGCAAGTGCAAGTATCGCTGAAAGCTACTGGACTCAAACCCTGCAAGACCATTATTGCGGAATACATTTTGAGAGATCTATATTTAGCGGTAGGTTCACATTTAGTAGTAGAGGGTTGCATTAGGTACATGTTTTGTAAATAATGTGTTACAAATAAATATGAGATTTGTAATTCAAAAGAAGACATCAATTCTTAAAAGAACATATTTTTCGTTATTTACATATATTGGTGTTAAACTACAACGCTAGTGTCAAATAATGATGACGTTCGTTCGTTATCTCGAAGCTTATATCTTATCCAATGATACGTTTTTAGGATTTGTAAATATATCCCAAACTCCGGATAAATGTTTTAACATTAATTAATTTTAAGAATATGGGTGAAATAAAATACATTTTGGATAAATTTCAATTTATTAACAATTAGTAACTGAATGAATCAGCAGGTTTACTCGGCGGAATTCGCACAGAGTGCTAAATTCGAACGAATAATAACAAGAAAACTAGTGCAATAGTTAGTTACAAAAGTTAATGACACCTACATCTAAATGTTGTAATTAATAAATATTATATTAACAAATAAACAACTGTATTATATATTTTTTCTTAGCAAATTACATCGGAATGTACTTTAGAGTGTTTGAGGTCATTATATTTTCATAATAGATTTTAACAACTTCAACGATATCACTTTTAAAAAGTTATTACTTGTTTTTAAGTTATTAATTATTACCTCCAATATTACAATACAAATTAGTGGGAACATATGAAGCTATTAAGGTTACTGTAAAAGAATAGCTAATATGGTATGTACGAAGCAATATTGATTTATCCACATATCCGATTAAATTATCCCAGATTATAATTGTATTATGCCGTATACCATTTTTAATATGTAGCGTTAAAATACTAAATAAATATAATAGAAAAAAAAATATTAATTTTAAAGCTACCGAAATAAATAAAAATAAAAATTTAAAGAACGCGATTCAGACTTGTAAATAATTCAAACATAAAGATATAGCGGAAAGTTAAATATGGCTAGAAAGACACAGTGAGATTCGATTAAAGATCCTATTAAACATACGAGATTACTATAAAAAATGGCGGATAAGTATTTAAATTGGGCGTGACTATTAGCGTGGCTTTGCGTTTTGATCATGTTAGGGTGTGATCGATTGAATGTATCTTCGTAGTTCCTCCTGTGTGTCGAATATCATAACGGGGAAAGGTGAGCCGGGTACGTGGCGCCCCGCCCAACGCACTTCCACGCGGTAGTCGCCAGGTTCGGTGGGTGAGAACTATTAACAATGATTTCTTATATTTACACCAATACGATACATTAAAAAAAACTTAAAAGCAGAATATACAATTAGATAAAATGTGTAAAATTTTATTTTATTAAATATGTTAAGAATAAATTGTCCATTGTTTCTCAAATTTTCAAGCACACCACACAAAATCATTGTTATGTTATACTTATAATTTTTTTTTAATTAAAAGTTTGTTCAACAGAATTGTTTATTTTTGTATGATAATAATACGTTAAAAATTGAAAAGTAAACTATTTTGCATATTAAAAAGTAACTATTTATCTGTTCCGTTAGACATTTTTTATATGTTTATGTATTGATGGCAATCTCATTTTTTTAATATTATTTTACGATTTTTGTTGTATTAATAAGTGTATAAATAATGTAGAGTTGTGTCAACGGGGTTGATCACTAAGAGACAAATATACAATTACGAGGCGACGCAATTATTTTCCTGAGCGATCGATATATGCTCTAAACTTATGTCATCTAATTTGTAGTCTATGGATCGTCAACAGGAAATTTGTATACCTTGCAAAGTATGGTGCGGTCTTTCTGGCTCTCGCGCTGCATTTCGACGCGGAAAGCGCCTTTTGGTCCGCGCACGCGCACCGTCAGCTGGCCGGCGCCTGCGCCGCGCGTGTCGCACAGGAAGCGCGACTGGAACGTAGCGAGCACACCGGGCTCCACTCCCGGCCCGTACACCCGGACCTGTTTCAGCATACATCAACCATCAATATCATAAATTTTATCAACTTCTAGACACAGGCCTACTCCAATGCTTTAGACTAAATACGGTTCCTAGCTTCCGGACTCTCTTGTGAGGCCGAATAATATATCTATAACATCGTATAACCCTGAAGTCGTTATAAACAGTCTCCGTGGTGAAATAGCTATTAGTTTGCATTGTACAGTTCTTCGAGAGGCGCCCTTTGAATTTGGTTATAAAGGTTTTTCCGGACTCGCTTGGCTAATCACGCTAATAATGTCAATTTATTGCTATATCCATCATCTTTGTTGTGATTCGACGGTCCATTTATTTTTTCTTATATTTTGGTCTTGAATACATTGCTTTTTATATTTTGATTTAGTTTCCATCAGTTCTATACGTACCTTAGAGGGATCAGGTGCGCCCGCTACTTTGAGTACGAAAGGCGAGCCTGGCACATGCTCCCCTGCAAACTGTACGCTAAGGGCGTGCCGGCCCGCTTCCGCTGGCTTTACGTTCAGCGTGAACGTACCGTCGCCGTGCTCGTACAGCTCGCAGTAGGCAACCTTGAATAAATTAAATTATCATATATACTTTTTTTTCTATGCTATTTAGCAGAACCTTCAAATTTTATTTAAATTAAAGAAGGAATTGTTAGAACCCTTATTAGGTACCTTGTTCGGTCCAGTGCAATGTGCCGTCAGTTCGCCTGGACCAGCTCGGCGCGTGTCGATCCAAGATCTCATCTCCCGACCAACTACACCACCAGCAAGGCCTGCGCCTGAACAGACGACTCGAGATGCGTCGCCACTTTCTGATCCAGCTGCTACATTTACTGTTAATGGGCAGCCTGAATGTATAAAAAAACATTAATTATTTACATGTCAGACAACAGAGCAATAGTAGATAAGAGAAAATTACCATCAGTAATATCTAAATACTTGACTGTAAGTTATAAATTTATCGTTACCCTTGACTAGTCTTCCGGCCCATAAAACGCGGAGCTGGTGATCACCCGCACGCCGTGGAGTGTAGGACGCGCGCCACAGTCCGGGACCGGCGGCCGCAAGCGCGACAGGAACTGCACCACCGTCTGGCGCCGATAAAGACGCTTCCGGAGCACCTGGACCCGCCGCGCTGCCATCTGAAATTTTATATATTAAACGTATGAGAATGATAATAAGAATGTTAATGCAAGGTCTATTATACAGAGACAAAGTGTTAAACCTCGTTATTCCAGTAATTAAATTTGCAGTAAGGTCCTTTAACCCAGAACACAGGGACGATTGCAAATAATATTTTGGCGGCAATTTTTTTATTGTTATAGATGAAAACTGCATTGCATATTGTTCCCGCCGGGGCACGGCGACGTTATGCCATACTCGCAAGTAGCCAGACTTGCATTGACTTAAACACCATTGGTGTCCCATCTTTGTCGCTTTACTTTATTTACACACCTATAGTGAAGACTGCAGGTGTATGAGGTGCAGCGTGTGCCAGGCCCCGGCCGGCAAGAGTAACTCTGTCGGCTGTATTTGCGGACGCAATGAGGGCGCGTTTCGGCGCGCCACTCACTAACGCACCATTGTACGTTAGCTCCAACTCCTGCTCTCCGCTCACACCTTCCGCCGCTGCGAGAGTCACTACGGCTCTCCCAGATACTGTCTCCACACCTGTGTAAATTTAACCTAATTTTAACAAAAATTTTCCTGGGTACATATTATTTACAAAACTTACAAAAAAATTCTCGAAATATTTATATCAATTTCACTTACGTTGATGTCTTCCAGCCAACAGACATTCTAACGTTCCTGGTCCGGCGTTACTGATATCTAGTACAAGTTTGGAGGGAGCACGCACTCTTCCGGAGTTGTCAGCGCCCCATCCGCCTACAGGTACAATGGCTGATGTGTCTATTACCTATAGAACGTGACAAATTTACAGTTATTATAATTTTCAATACTAGTTTAATATATTTATTATTAAACTAGGGTTAAAAACACCACAAAAATTTATTCATTGTTGTCCTCAAGTTCACATGAAGGAAGAGTTCGAGGATTGTGAAAAAAGCTTGCTTAGAAATTTTTTTCATACAAATTAACGATTTGAAAACAGCAATACTGTTATGACGCCATATAACAATTTGTGAGATGTATGTAACCAAAATGCTTACTGCACTTTATCTGTTTATTATTATTTTATAGTTGATTTCGACATTTTTAAGTGAACAAAGTTAACAATATTTAAAGAAAAATCTTAAAAGAATTTTGTACTTACTTTAACGGAAAATGGGCTTCCTGGCAAGGGACCTGTATTTGTAAAAATTCTGACTTCATAAAGTCCAACAACGAGAGGTATATAAGCACAAAGCCACTCCCGACTCGCGCCGGCAACCACTCTGCACTCCAGAAGACCAGAATCTGCCTCGTCTTCTTTACTGTCCGATAGTCTCTCCACCTTTGATATACAATCACATCAATTTAGATTTTATAATTTAAATTAAAATATAATTTTTCACCGAAATCTTAAAACAACCGATATATGAAAACACTGGAATCGAACAGGGAAGAAATGGCCTGACGATGTAAAGGAGTGGACTGGGCTTTAATACTATCAGTTGAAAAGAATAGCTGATGACCGATTTAGTTTTCACTTGGAAGTGGCACCTTATGACAGCGATGATAGAGAAAAAAGTGATAAATTAATATATAAAAAAATTGGCAATATTTATAAAATGCAATTTTGTATGTAATAGCTAAGAGGAAACTTATCAGATAATGTGACTTTTTAAAAAATAAACTTGATAAAATTTACTTTTGGTATTTAAAACTGTAAAGTTTAAATTTTTTATGTGAAATACGTCGAAAACTATACCTGTACGGTTGGTGTAGCGTCATCGGCACAATGTATAGTGAACGCGGCCTCTTTACCGACGTGCGCGTGTGCAAGCCCCGTGCCCGCGCACCGAGCCGCCACGCTGCTGCGCGCACTCAATATACCCAACGACACCGGACTACCTAGCACTGACGCACCTGTTGAAATTATGTCGATTGTTTTCATAAGGTTATGGTTATAAGATTTTGTTGATTTGGACCGACAAAAACTTTGAGTATTTTAATATTACAATCTATATAAATAGAGTTGTATTAAAGTTTTTGAGGCAACTGCTCTCTGCTCTCAGAGATGATCTAGGTAGGTACAAACGACAGCGTTTATTACTATGTTTCAATTTAACAGGAATTTTAATTAATGAGGTATCGAGACGTCGTGTCTCCACCTAAATCCAAATTTTTGTATACAGGCTTATCAATTACTACATGGACGTCGTGCCTGATGCGCTGCTTCCTCGAATACTATAAAGGTAATAAATTCTACGTTGTGGTCTTATTAACTAAACGAGAGGTTAGAAATGTTTTATTCTGTATAAGAAGCATATTGGTTAACAGATTCTCAATACGTTATTTATTGGTAACCTTTTTGGTGAGAGATTCATTGGCCTCGGAGTTCGCGACATTTGTGGATACTTACCACCATAGGTAATATAAATGCGGCAGTGTGCCGGCATGTTGGGGCGTAGACGCACACGATATGTGTGACCGTCCTCGCGGAGGTCCACGGGCATATGTAAGCGTCGTTCGCCCATTGCTTCACATACTACCTCCAGTTCGCCAACGCCCGCATCTTTGGTTTCAACTGAAATTATAATAGTGCTGCCGTTTAGACTTTTTGCCGTGTAGATCAAAACTGTCACATATATGCTAATTGTGCCTGACATTGTGTTTGTCGATTTCAATTTCTTTATTAATTAATTATAGGAGGTATCTATAAATAATTATTTATTTAGTACTTTTAGAGGAAAAATTACCTGAGAAATTAATGGGAGTTTGTGCAATGATGTTTCCGGTGGGCAAACCTGACACAACGACCTTGTTCGGATCAAACGATTCACAAGTGAACGGACTTCCAGTGACATGTTTTGATAGATGTAATACCTCTGCAAAATAAACATGTCGACGAGTTAAAGGTTTTAGTGTTCATAATATTAACAATAATTGTTATAAATTGAATTTACATTAATAATTATTAAAGAACATGGGCAGGTAATATAACAATGTTGATGTAGCAATATCGTTTTGTTAAGTTCTTCATCAGTTCAATCGATGTATATTTACTGTCACTTTCATATACATGTACACAAAAGATAAGGTTAAAAGTTCAAAAAATAATTAAATAAATAATTAATTAAGCATAATATATCTCTCCTGTAACAACTTTGAAAAATGTTGTAAAATATCTTATTCACAAAATATTGCTAACCGATAGTACTCTGTCCGACATCAGTGATGGTGAATTCGGCTTGTAAGAGACCGGATTTGGTTTGGTAGCAGCGTACTGGTAACGCACGGGAACCGGGCCCCGAGACCACCACGTCGAACTCACGAGCTGGCCTCCCGAGTGTGTCTATGCTGAACGACGATACCTTGCCGATTTGAGCTTGGTACAAGCCCAAGCCTAATGCTGCCACCTGTAAGTTTTTTGTTTATTTAACGGAGCGACAAGGCGAAGCGCACATTCACTTCAAGGTTAGTAATACAAGGTAACATATAATAATTAAAATTTATCGGTTGGCGTTCTTAGTTTATGTTTAGAGGATCCGGGACCTGTTACTTAATGTACCGGTGCCCTCTTGTACTAGGCTCACGGGTATCGGATAAACTTAGTCCTCCCTACATTCTATGATATTGCAAAAACAAAATATATTTTTCCATTAGCCGCTTATGCCGTGCTCGCTTATTGCTATATGAGATTGTCCGACAAAAACTCCTGTTAAAGACAAAACATTTTTGTAAAAAAAATACTAGGGTTCAAACACTAATAACACATAATCTGAAAACATAATATTCTATACCTGTTGTCCGTGGTGAGCGGGCAGTACGTCGACTAGCAGCGGTTCGCGTGCGACTGGTGTACCGCTCCACAGAAGCGCGATGCGGTGCGGCGCGGCGCGGGCTGGGTGCCAAAGCAGTTCCTGCCGACCTCCGCCTCGACGCCTCACCGAGTGCGGTACCGTTTGCCCACCACACGTCACGCGCCCCGACAGACGACCGTTGCCAGCATTGCTTGTGTTCACTGTCAATTACCGTTCAGACAAATAAATAGTGTAAATATAACGCAAGCTATTAGTATTTCTCAAAGCGAGCTAAATCACCCTTTGACGATCAAAGGATTACAGTAAAGAGCAGCTTACCAGTTATTAATGCGGGTCGATGAGCAACAGCATCTCCAATAGACAACACTTTTACAGCTGATGCGTCTAGTGCCTCTACCTCTGCAATCGTTCCTCTGTTATTCCTAATTACATATCTTCCAACTCGACTAGCGGGAAACGTAAGTAGGCCAGAGTCTTCTAGGCTCGTGTCCGCAACTCTGGTGCCAGTAGGAGATACAACTTCAACGTCTGTTAGATTTTCGTCTATTTCAACTGACGCTACTCCACCTAAAGTGAGTAGATAGAGATCATGTTAAAGCAAGAAAAAAAACTGTAAAGATTGTAATAGATATATATCTCAAATACAAAATTACACGGAAGCTCAATAGCATCCAGCTCAAAAGAAATAAAATATATACTCCTATTCAATTGGGGTCAATAAAACAAGCACTATTAGCTTAAAATATAATACTTAAACTTACCTATTTGTACATAAGAAAGTGGTTCGTTGACTCGACATACAAATGGACTGCCGGGGACTGCTTGTTCATTAAATGTGACTGAAACTCGATGCGGTTCTCGTGAAACCGGTACAAAAGTGACATCGTACAGGCCCCGAGCTACCGCCACGACCTGAAATAAATTTAAACCTTGGTAATCGTGTTTCAGTTATAAAAATATAGTAGTTACATAGAAAATAAAATCAAAAATTAATAATGATTCACGGTAATTTTAGAATTTTTTTTCAAAAAATATTGTAACTAATTTGTTAGAGTGAAGCAATATCAATTTCAAAGTATACAGTAAATATACCTCTGCTTTAACTGTAGTGGAAGGCGTAGAAACCACGAGCTCTAAAGTCCCTTCTCCCGCTCCAGCTGCGTCAACACTGAAAGTTACCGGTTTGCCTACTTCCACTCCTCGCTCCTCGTCCGCTCCTTCCTCTAGATTTAAGCCTTCTAGAGTTCCCTCTAGTTCTGTGATACAAAAGTTTCTGTTTGTGATTGTAGTTCTAATTATTCTATAGACTAAAGTGATCATAGTAAAATATTTGGCACATTATAACGCATATATACTAAAAGTGAAACCTTCAATGGTGAATAATAAGTCAAATCGAAAGCGTTTTTGTTGTGTGCCATGTCTAAAAATCTAAATAGTTGAAGAGAAGTAGTGAGCGTCTTTCAGAAGATAGTGACAATGAACATTAGGAGTAGGAGAGGACATGTGCAACAAAAGGCTATCTTTTAGTACACTTACAACGTGAATATAATTAAATATATAATGACACGTAGGTGTTGGTTGTTAAACTTAATAAAATAGTTTTTTTTAATAATGGAAAATTGAAATATTCATACCTCCAGGTCCAAGGCCGGTGACGCGCACGCGCCGCACGTCGTACACATTGCAGGTGAACGGTGAGCCGGGCACATGCCTGCCTGCACAGGTAACCTGAACGCTATGCCGTCCAACCACTTCCGGTGTGTACGTAGCTGTGTAACGACCGTCGCCATGGGAGGTCACACGCGTCCGCACCGTGCTACCACCAGGTCCCGTTACGTATACCGTTGGCTCACCCGCTAAATAAAGAACATTTTATATAAACAATAAGATTTAAGAGTGGATTTTGTAACATTTGATAACTATGTCCGATGATACTGTGTGATAATTATCAATTCGAGACATCTGTAACCTTAGTTTTCTTGAGTCACTTACAGTAAGAAATAATTTTATTAAATATTTATTTCTGCGTAAATGTAAGAAATTATTTAAATGATGTTAAGGCTAATAAAAATATTTAACCTATTAAAGAAAATTAATTGAATAGTTTCCTCCTCACCTGTGAATCTTTTCAAATGATAATTCAAAGAAATTTTTTTATTCATTTCGTGATTAGTTCTGGTTAAAACACCAGATTGTAAGATGAATTTATTCATTGATTTAATTAAACGACTAAAACAAAACGACGTTCCTCAACCGCGATGGCTAAGAAATAAGCCAAACAATAGTAATTCTATTTACTATTTGTAAATAAACATCAACCTAAACAAAAGCATTCGGCTGGAATTTATAAACCAGTTTCTAATATAATATGCGTTAAGTGTAATACATTGGGATCGGTGCGATTTTTCGTGGACGCCGATGCCCAGTAGTGGACGGCTATTGGCTGATGATGAGGAACAAATTTAAAAGCGCGCAAAACATATTTAATATATCTTATTGTAATTATCTTGCGGTCTTGAACACCTACAAGTTATTAAATAAATTTCTTTTGTGTTTGGATACGAATGATCAATGTCCAGAGACAGAAAGGATTGTACCACGCTGATCGCCAACTTTCACTAGTTGGAGAGGCACTTTAAAAAGAAGAAGAAGAAAAAGATCATTGTTTTCTATACAAACTTTGGAATCCCGTGAGATGGACATCAGCGGGCTGCGCTCGCGGGGCGGAGCTGAGACCTGGTCCGGTAGCACGCGCATCCGGTGCGGCGGGAGGTGACGTCACTGTACAGGAAAACGGCGAACCGGGAACCGCGTGTCCGTTGAAGCGCACCGACAACGTGTGCACCGCCGCCTCCACAGGCTTAAAGTTAACCTGGCAACACATACAAAACCTCACACTTTATCGCCATTACTTCTAACATTGTGTACATGTTACACAAGCATACTATGTAGTAACGAGGTAAACGTAAATGTGGAGCCTATGTGCTGCAGCGGATGTCTATCGGCTAATGATGGTGATGAATTATAAATTGTACTATATGCGTATAAATCTATTTCCATTAAAATCAAACAGGATTTAATAACATTCAGCTAGGTCGATATGTACAATGTTAAGCATCAACCTTAAAACTTACTCTGATTATAAATTTTCCTCACCTTGAATCTAGCATTCCCTTCGCTCTGAACGTAATTCGGAACGTTTCTTCCATTCACGGCCACAATTATTTCCAAATTTCCCGCCCCTGTAATAATAAAATAACCGTCCAGTAAAAAGTTTATTTATTTTCGATTTTAGAAACGATCACTGAACTTACCGGCGTGCGATGCGTTGATAGTAAAAGAGACAGGTCTGCCGACGACTCCTGGTGAGATGTCGGTGACAGAGACTCGACTAGCGCTGTACGCTTTGACTAGAAAGGGGCTTCCTTCTACGTGACCGCCCATAGCGCCTGCACGAACCTAATACAATAACAAAAAAAATACAACTCGGATGATTTATTATTATAAATATATGTAAGTTAAAAAATAATAGGTCCTGTAGCAGGAATACTAAGAGTTATTTATTTATTTATTATTCCAATTTAAAGTACAGCTTTTGATTAGCTTTTATTTTATGGACTACTTAGTTTACATATATAATTAAAGCACAATTTTATGTACGAAAAAATTTACAAAAATTTGTTAAATATGAGTAAGAAAAAAGTTTACCTCGATACTATGATCGCCCACATCAACTGGTACAAAAGAGATGGTGTACCTTTTGCTAGCTTCGTTCTCACCAACAGTTTCTTCAGCTGAGACCTGCAAAGTTAAAGAACTATCATTGCATTGAAATAATATTGAAAATTTCTTGCGTGGAAAAGCTAACTTGTCTAATCATCAATCGTAATTTTTTTTTTAATCTACGAAGCGACTAGACAAGCGGGACGTTCACCCGATGGTTAAGTGATACCCCTCCTGCCCATAATAACGTGGTGCTAGTAAGGACACATAGGATGTTAACTCTCACACACCGCCCTTCAAACCGGAACACAGTAATATTCGCAATAGGCGCTGCAGTGGTGTCTACCCAAAGTACGTAAAGTATCACGTGCAAATGAGACTGTTAAATGAAGACAAAGGTGTTTCTAATTACCTGCACTGGCACGGGACGTCGCGCAGGTCCGAGTACCTCGACGTGAGGCGAGGCGGGCGAGTCCACACTGAAGGTGTAAGCATCGCCCACGGATACTTTGTCGGGGGATTCACCGGAACCAGCGCCGATGACCCTCGCCGGCGCCGATATATGGCACACGAATGGACTACCTATAGACGATTGTATAATTTAATTTCGAGACGACGAAAACAAGAGCGTAATAACATCTGGTGGTATCGCTAGCTACAGAATTTTGTAATTAATATGTATACTAGACTCATGCTATTAATCCATGTTTTAAAAAATTGTGCCAAATCTATACAAACCGGGTACGTGGTCGCCGTTAAATCGCAGCTCGACCGTGTGTGGGCGTGGGTCTCGCGGGGTGAAGCTGATCGCGTACGTGTGCGCACCCTGCGCCGCGGCTGCGGTTGGCACTCGACCTCCGTTCACCGTCACCTCCAAGTTGCCCGGTCCCGCCGCCATTGTTTCCACTAAAAATAACCATCTACATTTACATATATTTATGTATTGTATATATGTATTTGAAGGTAAAAAAGACGAATTTATGATGATTCTTTGTTATATTAACTAACATATGTTTACAAATGGTGGACTTAATACCTAAGTAGCAATGTCGCCGAGCCCAACGACCACAAGTGTGATGAAAAATTAAAAGGTGGATAAATACATGTTGAAAACTAAATTAACATATGAACAAAGTATAAAGCACGTAAGGAATAACATTTATAAAATACGCACATTAAAATATTAACAAACCGACATTAACCGCGTCCAATAATTTACGACATTTTATAATCATTTCAAAGATTGCTAACGTCGTAAAGTATACGAAAAAAGCTTACATTGAAGCTGTAAGACAATCTATGAATGTTAAATAAACGATAATATTCATACGGGAGACCGAGTTTTACTAAAATGCTACATTTTTGTAATGTTCATCTAATATTGTAATAAACAAAATATGCTCACCTAAAAATGTTACTGGCTTCCCGACGGTTCCATGTGCTACATCCTTGACTCGTATCGCTGATACGTCATACACCTGATAATAAATTAAATAAAATTTAATATTATGATATAAGTTCGGTTTCATAAGTAATGGGTATTAAGTTTGTATTTTTTTATATGTTGCCCCAGTCAACTACAATGGCTTTGAAAAACGGTACTGTTTGCAAACTATTGTTTGGCGGCTGAAATATAATCTGCGGTGATACCTACGTAGACAGTCTCCGGCAACAGAGATCTACTACTAGTAAATAGTTTTATTACATTAAATTTTTCATTTACCTTCAAATGAAAAGGGCTGGCTGGAATGGGGACGGAATCGACAAGTACATTAAGTCGATGTTCGCCGACAGCGCGCGGCACGAACTCGGCTCGGAAGGCGGCGCTCCCCGCGGCCGCTACGGCAGCCGGCACCGACGCGCCGTTCGGACCTATAGCCCACTCACGCTCAGCTCACCGCCACGCCCTAATCTCTTTCTAATACTACTACCGACGTACTAAGAACCCCAAATAGCCCCCAAAATACTTATCTATTCCCATTGAATTTTCGTACCATCATGAATGTTAGAAGTTAGGGCGAAGCGGATGAGCTTTATAAAAACAATAATTTCAACATGTTACGTCTTTGTTATTTTTAGCCTTTATATATGATAATCATATTTTATTTTTAAAAATCTTTATATACCATCCATTTTGTTTTTCAGAGATATTTCACCATTAACTTATAGCTTAAACTAAGTTAGTATTGATTAAGATAAAGAAAAAATTAATATTGATTTTAAACTAATATCAACCTGCGTGCATTTAGAGGATAGATATTAAAGACAAAGTTAAATTTGATGTGGTTAGAATAGCATAAGCATGTGAAGTTAAAACTATTCCAAAAATTTTTAATTCTAGCTCTGTTCCTATCTGTGATTAAGAACCCCAACAATTAATATCACTTCATCACAATTTTAACAATAATTTTCAATATGCTTCCTCATTTTAACCACCCTGGAAAGAAACAATATATTTCTAATAAACATTTATGAAGTACTTTCTACACCTATAATAAATTTTTGACATTATGTTAAATACACACAATTATTGAATCATCCAATTTCCAGTTTTTAAAGTTAAGTGACATTGTGATTAAAAATATATTAAAAGTATTCTTTTGTTAATTGAAGGTGATATAAATGAATACTGGTCAAATTAAATTTAAATTTGAGTAGAATACTTTTTTTCCTTAACAAGTCACCATTACTTGTTATTCTACGATATCCTGTGAAAGGTCTCTCGAAAACGACCTGTTTCCAAAATTACCAGGACTAGCAAATACAGCAGACAGGGAAGCAATGTAAAAATTCCATTTTTTTAAGTGAAAGTATTTGAAAAAAAAATTCAAAGGTTGTTAAAAGTGGTTATTTTTCTGCACCAAACAGGACATTGTAATTTTGTTTATTACTTTAAGAAAAAAGTCAGTAGGCTGTTACATGGTTAGCATTTTACCACTACAGACCTCAACACCACCTTACACCAGGTGGGATTGTAGTGAAGCACTTACCTATATGATATAAAAATAAAATTTATAGGTGCTACCATGAAATTCTTAATTTTTTAAAAATACAATGTTAGTATTTTTATTACTTTTTTCTATATTCAAATCACTGCACTGCACTGTATTGTGAAATTCTTCTTTTTTGGGATTACTACATATCCATTAGAATTACAAACATAGAAGTGGTTTATTCTGTTAGTCAGGTTTGCTGTACAACTGTTATTTACTTACCCTCAACATTAACTTCTATTTGGTCTAGTGTGGCAGTTGGGTGGTGTAAAGTCAATGATGCTGGCCTGTGTAATGGTACAGGCCCAGGTAGAGTGACTCTCGCTCCGCCGCCTCCCCCTTCAGCGACAGCCACTATAAGAGGACAGCCTGGAACTCGCATCTATCCCAGAAGAACATTAAGGTAACCAATTATTAATAATCTCATAACCATAGATCTATTTTTGGAGACATACTTGTTTTAATCATAAAGTTTTTCAATTTAATTTTTCAAAAAGGTTATAACCAGTATTATATATTGTATAAAGGTGTACAATTTTATTTTATAAATTAAATTTTTCTATAATAAAGAACAGAATAGTCAAATTTGTACTGTGATATTATAACAAAGCCCAGAAGTTCAGTATAAAGAGTCAGTCGGTTTAAATTTAGATATACAAATCTAATCAATTAGGTCAGTGTACATACAGAATTTATGTGGAACAAACCTTGTTAAAGGAGACATTAACAATGTGTTCGCATGCTTCAGTTGGTGTAAAAGAAACGGTAAACCGAGCATTACCCTGTAAAATAAAATATACCCATGTCTTATTAAACTTTTAACAATCATTTATTATTAGAAATTAAAAAATTAAAAACTTTTTGGTAACTTTAATGCCTTCCAATTTCATTCTGGGTCTCAGTAATTGATATTGAGGAATAAAATAAATATATAAACTAACCTGAGGGTGAACTTGTGTTGGAATATTCAATCCTCTTGCAGCTACCGTAATTTCCAGGTT
The DNA here is from genome assembly GCA_029030555.1 of Ornithoptera alexandrae. NCBI lineage: Eukaryota > Metazoa > Arthropoda > Insecta > Lepidoptera > Papilionidae > Ornithoptera > Ornithoptera alexandrae. The sequence goes on along the minus strand of JARDVY010000023.1, from coordinate 5,768,933 downwards.
TCCTTCACCAGCTTGTGCAGCATCAACAGCAAGCTGAACTGGCACTCCAACACGTGCTGATGCACCTCCACTAACACTCACTAACTTTCCATCATAAGCCTTACACACAAAAGGTGTTCCCTAAAAAAGGTAAATTTATTAAACATAATGTTGAAGTCAATGTCAATTTTAATGTTCCTTAATCATAGTATATTCAGTTGAAATTTGACAAGCTAAATATTAGTGAAGTATATGTATGATAATCATTGTACTACAATTTCTCTAAAATTCACTTAGACATACAAAGTATGTTGCAGTGATTCATACAGAAAGTTTAATTTTTCACTTCTTATTCTTTTCATGACTAAGTATATTAATGCAGAATAACTTAATATTGTTTTTTTATCATGATCCATTAAGTATGTAAGGAGTAACATAAGTTAAAAAAACATAATGTGCACCATATAATAATTATCAGGTTAAAATGTATAACCAATTATGGTTTGCTTAATATTATTCACAAATTGTAAAGATGTTATAAATTAAATAATTCATTTTATTATGATTCCACTTACAGGTACTGGTTGATTGTTATAGTGTGCAGTTAGAGTGTGTGGACCAACATTCTTGGGACTAAAGCTCGCTACAAGGCCAGATGCAGCATCACCACTTAGGCGTACTGGCACATCTCCTCGCGGTCCTCTCACTGTAACTGTCAATTCTCCTCCACCTGAACCCTCCACTCTAACGGAACATGATGCTATTTCCCCAACTGGTATCAATTCTGAAAGAAAAAAATCAACTAATTTTTCTTGCAATGAATATTATTCGATATATAGCAATAGCCAAATTTAGTCCTAACAAAACAAAAAGTATCTAACATAAAACAAATAACGTAAAAGTTACTCTCTACATTATTTTACCTGTAATACTAATTCTCTATTTTGACTGATCGTCTAAATAGGTACCACTTTTGTGCCACCTATAAGCAGTTGCATGTAAAGATTGACGAGTTCTAGTTTGAAGATCGTTGCACCTTCAAAAATTACAAGATTAGGCTTAAGATTATACAACTCAGAGCAATAAGCGTAAATTGCTAAGCCAAGATTAAAACAACCCATGGCATGAGTGCGACCACTATGTAAAAGCAATGTCCGTCAATCCGCTTTTTCGTAAAAAAATAACACTAACAAGACAGTTAATTAAACATACGTTAAGTTTAGTTGCAGGATCAAAAATATTACTTATAATTCAAAGACTTAAACCATGTAAACAAAAAACTGTCAATGTCAAATGGCAGATGCAGTTAAAAGAAATGTATAAATAAATACTGATGTTTTAATACATTACTTATTGAAATAAATAAGATAATCAAGTTTTATTCAAAATAATATTTTGGTTAAAAAAGTGTTTCTTAAGGGATGAATTGCCAGGTTAATTTATACTTCACATCTTGTTAAATAAATATTAGTTGTAACATCGAAGTTTCATCAATAAGCTTTTTAATCTCCTCTTCTCCTTTTTAAAGTATCTTTCCATTACTAGATGTCGGTCATTAGATTTGTGAATTTGTGCCTAACTTGAGCTATATGGAACAATTGCCCAACATTTTTTAATCTTCTTAGGTATAATAAATTGCTCGACTTCATATAAAGTTTTCTCAATACTAGATCAATAGTAAGTCTTTAGCTAAAAGCTTTTGAAAGATAAATCAAATAGACGATTACATATCATGTTTGAAATGTTGAGTTTCAATTATTAGACAATATGAAAGACATGAAGTTAATTAGGTTAAGATTATGATTAATATACATAACTCATATTAAAATATGTACTCACTCTGGTAAATAATTTTTTTTTTTTTAATTATTAATAGCCGAAGTGCGTGAAATTTAATCAGATATTATTAAAATATAAATAAGTTACCAATTTGTGATGTGTCTATGGTCACCCTTTGTGCAGGTGCGACGTCAAAGACAAATGGTGACGAGGGTACTGGTTCTCCGTTAAATTTTATATCTACCCGATGAGGGGTAGGTGTCTCTGGCCTCCAAAAAACCAGACATCGGCCTCCGCCTACGACCTAAAAGAATAATTAACTGAAATTTAATAAAACATAACAGTTTTGTTTAACCACAATATATTTATTATATATAGTTAGAAATTATATAATATAGTTAGAAATTTAAATATATAATCCATGTTATAGTACTGTGGTGATATATTTGGTTTTAGTTAAACATAAAGTAACATAAGCATTTTTTAACTTTAAAATTTTGGCACTGTGCATTTTGATCTTTTTGATGGTTTAAAACGATTCTTGTACATATATTTTATAAAACAGAAGTGCTGTTCACAATATTTTTACTATCATCAATATTACTTCTGTTAAATAGTTAATTTACAAAACTTACTTGAACATGATTAGGGACTTCACCCTCATTAATTGAAATTTCTAATTGCCCTTCACCGGCAGCGCTGGCGTCAACTGAAAGTAAAACAAAGCTTCATTTAATTAAAATCATTAACATTGGATAGAAAGATACTTGTACAAGAATGATACAAGTAGAATAAAGTTTTATATACTAAATCAAGATATGAAAAATTAAAAAGTTTTCATGAATCTTAAGAAATAAATCTTTTGTTCAAAATATGATATTTTTCTGATGCCTGAAACATAAACCATGAAGGGCCTAAAAGTCTTTCAACAGCTACAGACATATTTTATGTTATTGTTAAAATTTCTTAACCCGTGTTCAATTTGATTAATTAGTTCACCGATCTAGAAGTTGCGGTGCAAAGTTACACTTTTTGTTGTTAACAGTTTAGAAATGACTTGGTACAACAACGAAAAATCTTTATTGATTTAAAAAGAATAAAAATAAACTTGAATATTTTCTCTTCATCTTTGTTAACAAAGTAAATAGCTATTTCGAGAAGATTAATTTAAATTGAAAGTCTCGAGTTTCTGTCCTAAAGTCTGTTCTAATTCGGTCTGTACATTCACAGAGTTTATACGAAGCAAAGCTTCCAACTTCCTCAATGTTACTTAGGTGTAACAGGAGCGGGTCAATTGGACAAGTTTACCTCTAAACTGGCACTGTTGTCCAACTACTGCGTTTCCTACGTCTGTAACTTTGATAAGGCTTGAGTCGTATACTTTGGCTACCAAAGGACCGGCAGCTAGTTTATCCTCTGCAATAGAAACCTGTAAATGTATAGTAATTTTTAATAGTGATTATAAAATAAAAAAAAACTGAATTGAATATAAAGCATTACTAATTTAAATGAGTGATTTTTTGTCTCTTGAACAACGCACGTGCAGCCATTAGGCTGGGTGGTATATGATAAATAAGTGTCTGATATAATAAATAAGTTGTGGAAGTAAAAAACCACCAGGCGTGTCAATCATTCAGTTGCAATCTATCATTCAAGGCATGTGAATGTGCACGTTGGGCTTTCCGATATATGCAGTGTTAAGTAAATAATAAACAGATAGTACATTGAAATAATATACCATTTTGAGTATGTGCGACTGTGATAAATATATTTATTAATTGTATTTTACTTTAAGTGAACAATATATTATAACTTATTATGATTGCGGATATTAATCTGTTATTTATATTGTACATTTTGTATCTGGTTATTAATAGGGTGAAAATGGTAAAATAGTAGATACAAAAGTACCCTCTAACGGATTATAAATTCATTGATAAGCCGCAGCCAAGTTTTAACAAATCAGAGTATCGTTTGTACGGTAGCTATAGAAAATATTATTTAATTTACTAACTTAATAAAATAAAGTATTTTTTTTTTAAAGTTGTATGCTGTTTTATTAGTAAACCGTAATAGTTTTGTTGATGCATATTTATAGTTATAAACAAAAGTACATAACATTATCTAAGTCAATACGAAAGTGTTATTTAGTGTTCATAGTTATGTACCTTCAAGTTTTGATACTTTTTAAAAATCAAAGCAAATTTGTAAATAAGACGTACGTAATTTAAACAAGTTAATAACAGTAATTTGAATTTGTGTGGAAAGTACATTTGTGGTACAACTAAACTTTCATTTGTGTAAATGAGTGTCTGTGAATAATTTCATTATTCGGTTCGTGTACCGAATTGAAGGGACAGGTTGGAGTACAAAGGAAGTTCGGGCGTGCTTTAGTGTGTAGTGCAATGATTTTGTGTAGATAGGGCATGAATATACGTGGAAGTAATGAAGCACTGAATTTCTGTTATTCGCCATAGAAATTTTCATTTATTACTAAAATTCATCAATCAATTATTCTATAGCTAATAATACTTATCTATTATATAAAAAAAATTATACGTATAAATAATAGAAATTTTTATTTTTTGTCCAGAAAAGAAATTACCAAATAAGTTAATGAAAAAACTTATCTGCTTGTACAAATTATATTAATTTATAATTTTGAAAAATGGAAAAAATATTGATTTTATAATGTCAGCAGTTATGAAATTTATTCTTTAAAAACGTTTATTTTAATAACAAAAATTAAAATAAAATATTTAAATTTGTATAGGTTTTTCATGAGTCCATTTTTATATGAATTCTATTCAAATGTTATTTATTTGTATAGCTGTCTTTGACTTTTAAAGATTAAGGTTGCGCAGCTTCCGCTATTTGATACTCAGGGATTTTACATATAACTAGGGATGCTATTAAAGCTTTTTTTATTAGAGTGGTAACTTATAAAATTTTTAAGTTAGTAAAAACGAGAAGATTTTGGATTAGTAGTTTCTATATTTTTTAAACCTCTTTAGTTATTAATGTTCTTTAAAATGACAAGGAAATGTTATGTTTAATAATATAGCAACTAAAATGTCTACTATTTTTACTACTGACTAATGGTAGTATAAAAACAACTTGCTTAGAATTGTTATAATTTTAAAACTCTATTTTTTTCCTTTATGAATGAAGTATAAATTTTCGCCCTGTAATGGTATGCCAATTTTATTGTATTTATATTCAAAAAGCTTTTCAAACATAAAATTTTGGCTAGATGCGAAATTTGACGAAGTTTTATTTAAATTGGGTTTATTTATTTAAAATCAGTTACAGCCCTGGCAAGCTAATGTCAGTGTTTGTAATATTACAAACAGTGCTTTAGATTTTACGGTTCCCCAATGGATAATAACTTTCTATTGTATAATAGACCACCAAAGGCAATTTTGGTTTGTATTGTTATTAATATAACTTGATATGACTGGTATTTGCTATTTATGTTTATCGGATTTTGCACAGAAGACTAATTATGAAATTTATATTCAATAGTTATGATTGATTGAAAAATTGTTACTGGTATTAACAAGATAGACAAAATCTTAATTTCTTTTTAAAAAAAGCATTGTATTTTTTGAGGACAAACGAATTGTTAACGTATACAAAGTGCATACATATAAAGTGGTAAATATCTGTCCTATGTGTCAGCAATCGAAGTGCGGTGGCAACTTGTGAACACTTCATAGACTTTTAAACAGTTTTAAAAATGTCACTTTACCTAAATATTTCATGTAACATAATATTTGCTTTTAAACCTTTATATACTAGCAAATATTACTAATGGAAAATTCCCAATCAGCTATAATTCTTTAGATAAATTTATTACTAATTTATTGTATCTTTGTTACATATCAAACATTAGTACTTTAATATTATACAAAAGAAGCCATAAAATTTATTAGGAGACCACTTACGTCTATGAGGTGAGTGCCGACTTCTTCAGGTGTAAACTCTATGCGGTACACTCCCGGTCTTTCGGCTACGTCGAGTACACGCGCCGTCACAGGACGTCTGGACGGAGCCGTCACGGTCACTCCCACCTGAAAATGAACAGAGAAACTAGTTAAACTTAACTCTAGACTAGACTTGGCAAGAGTATATTGAATTCATAATATTATACATACATCGTTATTTTCTACAAATTTAAAAACATTATTTTTATATTTAAACTTATATTCCCTATATGTTATATCCATGTATAAGTCTTGTTGAAGTCGGGTCAGCCGTTTCACAAATTAATCGAAGGTAAAAAATTAAAAAAAAGACAACAAAAAAAATTAAAAATAATTTTGTAAAAACAATTATAGGTCTCATGTAAATAAGTATGAACAAAGTCAAAAGCTGTTATCGTGATATAACAGTGTTTCTTTTTATATGAAACAGGTGACGAGTTGACTAGGGCGCTGTCTAAATGGTGACTGAATACATTCGCCTATAACAAGGTGTTGTTAGCTAAGATGCTTATACAACGTTACATTGCACTCGACGTCTTCACAAAAGATGTTAAATCTCATTGCCTCAGTTCTCTTTTTAGTAGTCATCTTTTGATTGACACGTTTACCTTTTTATTAATACAATTAATCTTTAAAATAAATGTTTTGTACGGGGAACATCCCTTAAGTAGTTAAAAATAAAAGCTACTATCACAAAATAAATACACTTCAGTTATGGAAAATGTATCAATTTATATAGCGTATTACATTTGTAAATTGTACAGATAAATGTGTAACGGGAGAGCTTGGAAAAGAGGCGGGCCGGTAGGCAATAAATCTTAAATTGGCTGTGTCGATCGAAAAAGCAAAAATGCCAACGCTTTTAGCGCCTGTGCGAGGATAAATCATGGCAATAATGCGGCTCTTACTTTGACGTTTTAGGTAGCGAGAGATACAGTAGCGCGGTCAACAACGGTATAGACCTTATTACCATATTTAAATTTGAATCTGATACCCTGAAATTTTTCACTATAATATACTACTTGTCACGTAAACTACTGGATTAGCTTCTGCCACCGAAAGAACATGATGTCGGTGGGTACTCTCAAAAACCTCAGTTGTTATTACTGTATTATATTTACAATAAACGTCAATTATTATTATTGTATCCACAGTTTTATTGACTCATAGTGGGATCTCCGAATCTATTGGACGCAAAGACTCAAAATTTGGTAGATATGTTCCTTGTGCCATCTAGGGTTCAGCTAGAAACAGATTTTGCATTGTTCCTTCTCCGAAGAGATTTATGGGGGTGTTAATCAATAGTCGAGATCATTTAAAGTAATTACTTTTATCACATTTGCATAATTCTATTTATATTATATTTACCGCGGTTTCCTTCAGAATGGTGAAGGCTGAAAATCAGTGCTGTTCTTATGAAGGCTTGTGCACTGAACCTGGGCCCTTTGCAGTACTGTACTACACACAGAATCGAAATATGTAATTGTTTTTGATTTTATTATTGTTTGAATTTCGTTTTCGTCATGATTTTTGTTTTCTTTTTATATTTGTGTAAGTAATTACCGTAAGAAACTATCTATCTATCAAAATACACAACAAGTAAAACATTTTTTTGTTCTACAAGTAAAAAAATTTTTGGGGGCATACAATCTACTAACAATTAACTTTGAAATAATATGATACCGCAAATAGTGCAATGTGGTAAAATAATCTGGCTTTTGTATGTTGACATGCAGAACATAGCAGTTGCGTTATGGGGGCGAGTTTAAAATATAGGGGTTGTACACTAGACATGCGAAGTCGGAAATACTCTCTCACCGAATAAACACCACAACATGTAGCCTTTGAATCAAACTGAGGATCTTTGTTTTGCAAGACAAGTGCTTAGTCATTGCATTATTTAGGGCCCTTGACCGATTGAATACTTGGAGTGAGTTTTTTTTTAAATAAATTATCCTAAACAGATTTGAATTTTCAGTTTACCTATATGTTTTTCGTTATATAGATAGAATTCCTCTGTTGAGCTATGGGAATTTTTAAAAGATCTCCAAAACCGGCTTTTTATTATACAGCTAACCATCTCATCATTAAAAGATTTTCGATAATATTTGTAATGTTCAGGTTTTTGTGTACAGTTTTCGAATTAATTTTATAAACTAATGGTATACATGTACTACACGCGATAATTAAAAAGTAAGTAACCTACTTTCCGTCACGAAGATCATTAACCTGTTTCTCCGATTACTTAAAAGAAACCGTGACAGTTCTGAGATCGTTAAAGTTATGTTTTATGCAATTATTTTCTTCTTTATTCTTATGTGACGAAGCAAGTAGACAAGCAAAATGTTCACCTGATGGTTAGTGATACGTCGGTCGACAACGGCAATTGAATGTTACATAGTAGATAGCATTATGCTCATCACTGTCAAACAAAAGATGGTTGGTCTCAAAACCTTGCTACTACAAACCTGCAACGCTCTTTAAACCGGAATACAGTAATATTTGCTCCAAATGTTTGGTGGTAGAATTAGTCGCTGTGGTTACATCAGTAAGATTTGTACAAGAATAATATCAGTTATATTAAATATGTATTTTAACTAGACCTTAAAATATTTAAATAATAAAGATATTTATGCACAGATTTCTATATACATGATGATACTGATAAACTAAAATTTTAAAAAATTTGCATTTAGCGTGTAAAATTTAGGACATGGACATAAATTTCATAATTTTTCTGTCTCTCTCACTCATCGGATCTCGTGTGGATGTTACGAATTGATTAGTGAAGAATTGATGCAAAATTTAAAGGATAAAGGCTTTGTGTATGAACTAGTGATTATGAGACCATTAATTTTACACACTTATGTTTATTACTAAAGTACTAAAAAACTTCAATGATATTTTTATATTAATTATAAATGCGTTTTTTTTTCTGTGTGTTAGTAAGTTTTCGGTTATATAATTGTATTTAATATTATTAGCGGGTTCGTTCAGGCTTATACTAGGTTTGTCATCTATTATTAAGTAATAATTATTATAATATATTCTCCCTTTTTCTTCTCATAAGATTGCGCATTATGTTACCCTAGAAATTTTACTAACTACAGCCTCTTGAAATATGAATAATGCGCACTACTGTGCGTAGACATAATACATAAGCAGTAGCTTACTTACCTAAAATAATAATGAAAGAGTAAGATTTACATTAAGATGATGGCATATGTAGATTTAAAGATTCTCACCTCATTTTTGCTGAACGTAGGCGCTCCGGGAGAGGTTGATATTTCGAAGACGGCCGGCACCCGTGCGGGTATGAGCCTCGTCGGCTCCCCCCCGCCGCCCCCCGCCGGCCCCGCCATCACTTCGACCTTCCACGGAGATCCTGAAGATAAAATTATTCTGTAATACCATGCATTTTTATGCAAATATATTTACTATTACTAGCTCTTTAAGGGTTATTTCGGATGTTTGTCACAAACCATGCCAGGGTTTTTTGACAAGCATTCATATGAAAATATTACAGTGAAACGTAGTTTGTGTAAAAATCCTAGCAATATAACTAAGTACTCATCGCGTTTCACAAAAACGGATATAGTTATGAACAAAAGATAAATGTGCACAGTTCCGGGAAGTGATGAATATTTAAAATGTATATTTGCTTTGTAAACATATCGTTTCTGGATAACGATCAATCAACCCGCCGATACGTTTTCGATACTTGTTCAGTTGTTTAGCTAAGTATAAATTTGCCAGCGTTAGTAACTTAAGTTGAACAGCTTAAGCTATTTCTATAAATTAATATAAATATGTCTAGATTTGTACTTGTATTTGTGTGATGTAGTGTAGATTATTAATAATTGTATTTTAGAATAGAAGAATTTGAAGATTTAAAAAAAAATACAAAGTGAAGATATAATACCTACACGTTTTCCGCGATCTCATTAAACTGGAAAAATATCAGAATTATGTATCGTACCTTCGGATGGGATCTAGTTACAAAAAGAAGCGTGAAACAAAGCTGAGAACCAGATATTATTAAACGTAATAAAAACATATATAGAATTATTGTAATTGTTATCATTTGAAGTTTCCTTCAACAAATTGTTATGCTTAAAAAACTAGTTATTAAATCTTTAAGAAACATAAATTAGTGGTAAGTTAAATCACAGTGTTAAGGAGATTTAATATCTTAAGTCGCAAAGCGAAGATCAAAATGTGGTGTAGTGTTTATCATATATCGACCACTACATTGTTTCAGTCAAGTATACAAATTTCCATTAATTAAACGTCCTGCTTGCTTGGGTGCTTCATTGAAAGAAACAATAATTAAAGTATTTACTTTTCATTTAATGTTTTATAACTAATATTCTTGTGTGCTTCTTCTATCTCTGTTTTTATTTTAATAATAATAACAAACGGGCAAGTGACATGTTATAAAATTTTTGCAGCGTCTTCCAACCCGTAGTCTTGTAGACGATGATAAATCGCTTTACGTCTTTTTAAGTCACCGCAGGAAATACAGCTACGTTACCTGTTTTGCAGCAAGCCAACACTATTTTAGTAACACATCTCAATGTGAAAGCGTCTGATTTAAGCTTGTTGGTGATAATCGGCACTTAAAAACAGGTATGGCATAAAGTGGAATATAACTACATCTATAAGACTATAATATATAAATAAAATAAATCCGGTTCTTCTACTTTCCGTGAGAAAGAAATGACCTAAAGAAAAATAGATAAAGCATTGGATCACATCTAATAATTTTTATTTGTTGATGAAAAATAAATAAAAATAAGAATCAGTTTTAGTAACGCTATTACGTTATGTTACAGCTATAACATTGTTAAGTAAATAAATGTTTTATTTCGTTGGTAATTTCAATATATTTTTTTTAATAATAATAAAAAGACTATGCTTTAGCTTTATAACTTTCATGATTTTTTATTGACACAACACTGATTAGTTGTATTTTCTAACAAATTATTTTATTACTGCATATATAGTTATAAAATCTTTGTTAAATTTTCGTGATTTTATTGTCTAATACAGACCAGAGTAGATTACGCGTTAACCTGATGGTTAGTGCAGATGCAGTCTAGATAGTAAAGAGTGTTTACACTGGAAAATAATGGGTATATACCCTCGCTCATGCTCTGTTCTGTGTAGACGTAGTTTTAATATTGTTATGTCGGATTTGTAATATGTAATACCTCATAGTAAAGATAGCTGCTATGAATTATATATATAGGGCGGTACATATTAAATTTTGTGTAACAGTTTGCCTTTGACAAAACGTAATGCATATCACGATGTTGCTAATTTAAGTGGAGATACAGAATACTACTGCTGCCAATGACTACTTAGTATTTAACATTTTTTTTACAATTGTGGGTATACAGTGTCGGTAGACTTATTTACTGGCATGACTGTGAAAATAAAATCTTTTTAGGAATATATTTTTTTTGTTTAATAAAACAACAAGAACGTCGTGCTTTAAAGACATGATTTACAAATTTATATATACAATTCCTAAGTCAAATGTACAGTCAACAAATAAGCAATTTTATTATATTTAGCATACAGAGTCAAGTTTTAATATTTTATATCAGTGAATTTATAAGATTTTAAAATTTTCCAATACCAGTTCTACTAGGTCATATTGGAACAAGTGGCGCCTTTGCACTTGTATGTTGTACACTTATCTTGATTTCTGTGTGCATAAGTAAATAAATATATGCCTTACGCGTAGTAATTACATTCTTGGATTTGCCTGTGCATATTTTAGTAATGAACTATAATTGAAATGTGAAGCAGACTAGAAATGAAGGATTACGGTGTGGGGCGCGTCGAATTGACCCGTTCTGGCCGCCGACGCCTGTACCCTTACTAGTTTCGCTTCGTATCTAACTGTATACGACATACATTACGACGTACTCGATGTATATTTAACACCGGCGCCACGACTTTCTTTAGTTCTGATACATCGTTACTGATATTACGTATTATAATAGGATGAGTACTGATTTAATCTTGATCATCAGTGTACAGAATGATTATAAATATGACGATAATTAATATTATTCAGGTATCATGAATAGTTGAATTTGCATTACGAGATAACTTTTTAATATTAATTTTGATCTTAGTTACCTTAGTCCAACAAGATGAGTAATATCATACTTTGAATTGAAATAAGTAAAGAATTCATTCTTATTTATTTTACAATTGTTCTGAGGAAGCATTTTGTTATAAACTTTTAAGCTATGAATTTTTAAAATTTTTCTAACATTGACATATAATAATTAAGTATGAAATGCGAAATTGAAGCGCAAATTTAACCAGGTAGATTTACGACACTATAAAAAATTGAAGAGCGACCGATTATATACACTTTCTCCTGAAGTTTGATTAAAATACACTGTGGTGCGATTACGGGCTGAAAAAGGTATTATAATTTCATTAAAAAAAGGGCATTAAAATTTGTTCCATTTAATAATAATAAAGTATTATAGAGTAATTTGAAGTCTTGTAATCAGTTAATAATAATCTTGGCGATATAACTTGCTCCATGACCACTCGCCCACTGGGAGTAACGGTAAAGCAGCGTAAGTAATGGCTTCAACTTGTCATTATGATGCATTGATATAAATTTCGAGAGCTATAATCAATTTAGTCTCGAGAAATTATAGCCGTTTAAAATAGAATCGTTTTAGACAATTAATTCTGTACAAAAAATAATGAATTCCAAAAATAATATAAAAGTTTTGCCAAGTCAAAAGAGTTTGCAATGTTATTAAACCGTAAATAATTTTTAAGAAAAGGAGGTTATAAATAGTAAAAGAACAATAAATAAGAAGAATATTAGAGTCACATAAAATTAATCAGACTTTTTTCTATTATAGTGACAGGAAAAAGAGGCTGGTAAAAAGTAAGTCTCTTCATGGTACATTATATATCTTATTTCAAATAGCCCAATTAAGGGCGTTCTTTGATACTATGTCTTTCTCTTCTCCCTCATACGTAAAGGTGATAAGTTTTTTGGCTCGGTACTTGTTTCATTACTTTTATAGTAGAACATATGTATTGCAAAGCGGCAGAAAATAAGTACTATAGTTGTCTTAAGATATGTATGTATATAGAAATGGTTCACGTTTCACGGAAATAAGTAATTATGTTCCTTTTTACTGTATCAAGCGAGAGGGCTACATTAACCATGATATATATTAATCAAATTCTAAATAATAGAATAAAGCTCTTTAAAAAATCATATTCATTTGGAAACATGTGAATTTCAAAAGCCTTTAACTGTTTTGGGATATTTATTCCAATTCAATTACCCGGAGCGCTTCGTTGAAGAAATTATAAACAATATTCCAATGCACATTTTATAAAGCGTACAAGAGTGTTGATAATATTTTTTTAGTAATAAATGATTTCATAATGACAGAACGATTTAATCAAATCATTGATTACTTTATTTTATTTAATATATAGATATAGACATACATATACAAGACACATATATAGCTTGAACTGATATTTTTAAATATAACATCGTAAGCAAAAATTTATATAATTTAATGTAAGGCTCATTTTGTACTTTCATGCATTTAGTCTATAATATAAAAACTGTAGTGCTATCAATACAGTTACTAGGAAAAGAAAGTAGTTTTTGCAGTGCCAGGCAGAGCGGAGATTATGGCATGTTACGAAATATTATTGAATCGAAAGTTATATAGTGAACGTCGATAATCCGAGTATCACAAAATCTTATTGCCTGACGGTATTCGGCTCGCTTGCAATCGATCGCGACTGGATACCGTCCATTGTTCCATTTGAATACAGACATTCGATAATACACCACCAACTAGTAATGAACACCAGTTAAAATTTTTAGCGTAATAATATTAAGACTCAGAAATTGTGAAAACTACATTGTACATAACAATAGTAATTTTTTTGTACGTCTCTTTGTTGCGGGTTTATTGTAAAGCAAAACTAAGGGGAGGCTGCTTTTATAACGAAATAATTTGTTATAATTCTATATCAATTACTTATTTAATTTGAAATCACTTTTGTGATATTTAAGACATTGTTGCATTAGCTTGTCATTTTCGTATCTAAGTTTTAAATACTAAAATTAATTTAATCCATTTAAAGAAGATTGATAAAACTTTCATTACCTATCATGTTTTATTTAAACAACATAACACATTCACAAATGTGGTAAATTTTATTTTGGAACCAGAAAATCTCGGTTTAAACTAGACATCACAAGGCCATACGGTTCTCATAAGAGATTTACAATAGACAACGTCACTATGCCCGTGGTAATGACACTAAGATACTTAAGCTATTGTCTTTAACTTATAGACAATACGCATATGCCGTAAGATCTCAAAATTTTGTAACAACTTCCTTTCACGAGTTAGCCAAGCCTGTCGTGAAATAGGTGTAATTTATACTAGTTTTAAAAACAACTTTGTATCACTAAAAGTATCTTTGAAACATAATAATAAAAAAGACAAGAAAGAAACTATGAATATATCAAGCAAAATTATCATTAATATTCCTAACTGGAGGTAGGTTAATTTTTTTTAAGATAACGTTAGGAAAACGAGCGAGAAGTTCACTTGGTGGAAAGTGATTACAGATTCTGTTGCCGAAGATCGTCTACCACAGTACCAATTATTTCTACCGCTGAACAGCAGTCTGAAACGTTACTATACTCTGGTTTGAAAGTTGTTCTAGCTAATGAAATTACTATGATAACGGGTCTTAACACATGTATCTAAAAGCGTCAAACAGTAAAGCGTTGTGTGTATCACCATATCAAGCGACATATTATTATGAACAGGCACATGGAATTAGGTAAACGTGTCGCTTAATTCTCATTTGTATAGCTTGTATAACTTATATTCGTACATATGACTTAGTTAAGTTTTTGTCTGACATGTAAGATGAACCAAAAGATATGGTGCTTCATCTAACACGTAGTTCTAAATATTTAGTACACATAAAAACCGCTAAGTTTTAAATGATAATTTGTGGAATTTGCGTCCCACTTGTAAGCATACCTGAATTAAGTACATGCTACTTGGAAACATCCGATTAAAACGATAATGTTTTCTACATTTCCCGTTCTTAAATGGCGTTTTACTTATTTGGTTAAGAAACCGATTAAGTATTGATTTTACATGTTATAAAAAGATAAATAAGCCGAGATAAAAAGTTATGTACAAATATTATGCTATGTTTATATTTTTTATAATATATATCACAACAAAAATATCTAAACTGGGAAAATTTCTTTAGTGTTGTTTATTATGCTGAATATATGTTTAATTTTTGTTTTTATTTCTTATTGTTCATTGTTTGTATTAAGTTTTATCTTTACTAACAAATAAAATCTTAATGTTTGTTTGTTGTATAAGAGCAACAGATAAAAATATTTCAAAAATAATCTTTTTCTCTGTTTCAATTAATCTCTAAAATTGAAGGACCGACATAGGCTTGAATTTAGCTGAAAGATAGATAAAGAAGAACACTATAATATAGGCTTTACTAAAAGAATATGGTATCTTGAGAATAATTAACTCGCAATTATGAAAGAACTCATATTCATATTTATTAAATTTAACAGTATTGTTTAAATTGAACCAAGAAACGGTTGAATTACTTTCAAAAATTACATTTAAAAAGTATATAGTGGCAGTAGTCTGCCTTGTGTAAAAATAATTTAAAAGTTATTCTTTTGTAGTGTACAAAGGGTTTTTGCCTGCACTTTGCAGCTTTCGCTAAACAACCTTTGAAATGTTTTTCCAAGAAAGCGGAGGTAAGGTACGTAGTTTGCCGTGAGAAAGACGTTAAATAATGGACTGTGTTGAAGTGTGTGACACTTTTAATGACAAATATTCTTGAGAGAAACGTATCTGCTAATCCTGAGATAAACCAAGACTAAAGCGATATATGTATTTTTTCAATTTCGAAACAACGATAATTCTTGTAATAAGTCTCATTATAACATGTTTTGTAAATATATATTTAATTTGTAAAGATATCTAATTAAAAGTATACAGATCACAAATGTACAAAATTGTTAGATAATTATATATATATATCTTTATATTAGTTATAAGAAACAAAAAAATATCAAAACTGTTAATATTAAAAACTATTCATTAACTATTTGTAAATGTATTAATATGATTATTAAACTAATAAGATAACTGTTTAATAAAAAAAAAATTGATAAGTATAATAATGATCTGAAGCTTTATAAAAATTATCAAATATCTTTATAGGTATAATTAATTCTAATAACGTTTTTGAATTTATATTTAAGCTTCCTGTTAATCAACAGGAATGATTGTAAATATATAATAGAAGTTTATGAATGTAAATAATTTATTCATAAATAAATCAAGTATATGGTTTCAGCTTAGTAAATTATAAAACAATCTTCTATTATTGTTTTCTTTTTCGACAATAGACTAGAAATATAATAGACTAACATTAGACATTTACTTCTTGATGTGAAACGCAATAATCTTAAGTGTCCCCCCGCATATGTAACTAATACTTCCGTGAATTTATGTATTACTTATATATATTACGCAAATAAAGTATTATTGGTATTATATGACTGTTACGTATTTATTATTGATGTTATAATTATATCTACAACCAGAATGTAGTACATTACATACTATTATATTACTATATACATTATATTGTAAAATTTAAGTAAATATTACATTTTGGCGACATATGCCAATAAAATTAGTTAAGAATCTTAGTCTATGTCAGTATTCCATGTTAATTACTTTTATGGTAAATTAGTTGTTTTAATCATTATAGTATCAATAGATTGAGGTCAAACTTTACAACTTTAATAATGACATGAAATGAGTTGTAATTTGCATTCGCTTACAAGGATTTAAACTAAAATTAGTAACAATGTAGATATCATGACTGCGGTTAAATCTTTCAATTGTTTCAAGGCAGCTATACTTATTGTCTAAATGATTATGAATTTCAAGGTTAATAGTTTTCTCACGCCGAATATCTCAGACAAATCGAAAACATCGCCTCAAATGTAAGTAAAAACAATTTGATTTCATGATGAAATAGTACCATAAATTATTTGCTTAATATGTACTCGTAACTACAAAAGCTATTGTTATCATTACGTGTTACCTTTATAATAGGTTACTAGTTTATGTTAACAATATATTTATTAAATTTGATATTAAAACAGTATCCCAATTTAAATATTTTGGAAATCTGATTTTGATTATATGGAATATAAAAGTGATCGATAGAATATAAAAGTTAATTTATTTATTACGAGATTCGCATTAAAGAGAGAATAAATGGAACTTTTATAACGAGTTTTTCCGTACGGTTTCGAAAGCTGACGCAATGCAGTTTTTAACCCGTTTCTTGCAGGTGTCGTACGTGAGCTTATAACTGCAGTCGATTTAAAAGCATGTTTGAACTTATTAAGAATAAAACAGCTGGTGCTCACTAACCACTAAACTTTATCCCAACGCTTTTTATTATTATTATGAAAGAGAGTAAGAGCACAAAAAGCAAATTACTCCAAAGTATTTTTGATTTGTTCAAAGACATTCAAATTTTACTAAAAACGTAACAATCATAGAACAGAGAAGTGTGATGAGAAAAACTTTGAATATAAAAATAGATGAGATATAAAGATAGAAGATAACCAAAGAAACTAGATTAACTACGAGGTAAATTATAAATGCGTAAAGGGAGTAAAAAGAAGAAAAAGATAAAAAATACCGCAAGTAAATAATATTCTTTAAAATCAAAAAAGAAGTATTTTTGATATTAAATGTAGTGTTCGTATGAGATATTTATAACCACAACGATTGGAATGTAAATGAAATGTGTAAGTGAGAGGCAGACGTAGTTTATGATGAATAATTCAAGGTCAAGCTTCAACTTTAAACACGTTTACCGTGTGATTGTAACGTCATAAAAATTGCAAAGGAGCTGCAACTTGATATGTTCCCTCGGTGCGGTGTAATCCGATGCCCGCGAGAAACCCTGTAGTTAGCACGTTTCTAAAGAAGAGGCCTTTATATAAATATGTGAACATACGTTCAATGAAGTTTATTTTTTTAACTTAACGGTCTTATGTAATAAGAAAGTTTACGTTTTCTACAAAACGCGTTTGAATATTTAAGTTATGAACGTAAAAGGTTTTCGTGCCATTTCCGCACTACGTTAAGCACTTTCGACGGATTAGTAATGTACGGGTGTAATAACATCTTATCTAATAAGTTACTAGTATGAGTAAATTAAGCTGTATGTTAATTAATAAATGTAAAGTTATTTAATACGACGTAGAATCGTTGTAAACCAATGATTAATCAATAGTAGATAATACGAATAAATAGTCAATAATATTTTGAATAAAAAATTTAAAGTGAAATAACCGAGGTTTTTAAATCAAAATGTACTAGCCTTTATATGTAAAGTCGAGACCAACATACTGTAAGTTATTTCTTCTAAATGTAGTGTTATTAATTCTACGTAACAGATTCGGATATACGGTGCTATGATTAATAATTGTTTCATGTTGCATTTTTTCCTACACCGGTCACGCAACATCAATGAACAGAACGATGTAGATGATGCATGACGTAAAAAGTTTACATCCGTTATGTTAGATGAAAATTATTATGTGGTACTATGTAAATATACTCTATCGGTTAAGGGATTTAGTTGTTAAAGTATACCACAAATAAAAAGAGAGATAATCCTTACAAAAGAGTTCAACGAACGTAACAGCTTTGTTCGTAGGCGATGGTGCGAAACAATGGGTTTAACTCAGGATGTCTTCATCACTTTTTTTCTATAGAAAATAATTAAAGCTGTATAATCTTTATTTCTGACAAAAGTACCCATAATATAATTTCTGATTACAATTTAATACTATATTTTAAAAGTCATTTCTGTTCGATATATTTTAACCGCATTGATAGCCGCAATACATGATTAATATATACAATTATCATAAATTGAGGTGAAATGTTACTGTACAGATTATACAAGGTAAAGTCATACTAGTCAATTAATTCTAGTTGTGTGTAGTTATTACACATAACTAGACAATCATTTAACATTCCAATCATTTTAAGTGGTGGGAGTCATT